>CM069857.1:47577109-48777109 GCA_036172795.1 Pelodytes ibericus | reverse complement strand
ATTGATTTTAGTTAAATATACTTTGTTTCATTGTGGATTTTTCACTCAAAAAAATCTCATTGTTCAATTCACCCAAAGAATACCCATGAAAGTGAGTGGATGCAGAATCCTAACTAGTATTATTTGATGGTTTGTGCTTCTGGGACCCTTTATTTAACATGGTCAATTATATATACAAATGAAACTTTTTTTGAACGTAAAGCATTGCAATCACTGCTTCTGAATCTGCGATCAAGGTATAGTAATTAAAACCGGGATAACATTGTACTAGGGTGCAAACTATATAACTAACAACACATCACTTGGTTTGCTCTGCAACCATAATAATCCTGTCCCTAATGACTATTGTGTAGACATTCTGCTTTGTGGTTCACATACCTTCACATTGTGGAGCCGGATTGTTCCAGAATGGTCTTGTAGCATTTAGACATGTTAGTATATGGGGCCCACGCAGCTGATAGCCAGTATTGCAATAGAAATATGCCTCACCACCAGGGTGCAGGCTTGTTACAGATACATCCCCATAAACAGGTCTGCGTGGGAAGCCACAGCTAAGCAAGTAAGCTGTAAAGATAGAAAAACAACATAACACTGCAGTGTCAGTATGGTCTACAGACATGGAGAACTACCAATAGTGGACAAGCCAAGGAGGATACAAGAAGATTGGGACATAGCACAGGTTGTACAAATATTATACTGCGGCAAGTGGAAACAATGCAGTATAAAGGCTAATGGGTAAAACCAAACTCTATAATTCAGAGAAGAACACCCAATGAATAATAACAAAGTAGCACAATTACACAAGAGTTAGGCATACTATCTTAGGGGCTAGCATAATTTTCTTACAGACATATATTGATGCATCCATAGAGGTCTGTTGTATTACCTTCACCTGGGATCTGACCAGCCTTAGGGATAATAACATGAAAATCAATAAAGAGAATAATGTCCTGCAAATAATATATGCATTTTTTTTTCCCATAGAGGAGTAGAGGTCAATAATATAGTGGAGACAGGTTAATATAAAACTTTTTACTGGTTGGAAAGGACAAAGGAGGAACCAAAGAAAAATGATTACATATATATATTTTTTTACTTTAACTAAAAATTTTAACAGAGGTGTTGTTGTTTGTGTTTATGGTCTTTTGTTCAAAATAATATACTAATGAATGTTGTTCAAGAGTTATCAATACGGAATTTGGCAGAGTTCCCAGATTGGATTTGGCAATGTACCCATAATTATATAGCAGAACAACAGAATATAACAGAATAGAGCAGAATGCAAACTGTATCAATGGTACATTTTTAGACAGTTAATGTAACAACTACAACTCGGGGGAAAGAGGGGCCAGGCCTACTGATGGGATAGTGGTACCAGTTACTTGACCTGCACCACATAATAAAAATATCAAAACATATTGTATTTGCTTGAAAATAAGCAACCCTTATTATAAGGTATTATAGAAAAGGCCTAAAAATAAGGCAACCCAAGAGGAAGCTGCTAGTAAATATATGTTCATACTTAATGGTTGTCTTTGTGAAGTGCACAGACATTGTCTGGCTGGGCACTTCCAGTAAAACTGGGACCCTTACTGGTGTATTATCTGTACCCCACGATGGTAGTCCTGTCTCCTGGTAAAGGCTATTTAGATATACAGGGGACATTCTCAACAGGAGGACAATTCTACTGAGCATACAAATTTTGACAGGCGGCTTAACATGAACAGACACAGACATATAGTTTAGGGTTATCAGGGGATCATCTGAAGACACCTAACTCCACAGTGGTCTTACTTGTCTACATTTGTAGGCCTTAGACTTGAACTTGGCAGGGACAAATCTAGCCAGCAGGTATAAATCACACTGTCTCCCATATGTAAGTCCCTTATCTTGAACAGAAAGAGACTATATTATAGGATAGGGGGGGGGGGGGGGGCAAAGCATGCTTCTGGGGCATACACCTCTCTCTGTCTATCCATAGTCTTGTTTTCCTGCCTTGCCCCTTTCTCAGCAATAGATTGGTAAAATTTGCTCATAATGTGGCAAATAAAATCTGTGCCCAATCTACACAAAAAACACTGGCGAATACGACCATTAACCTGCACATTACATTATATGTGCTTAAATCTATCTATAGCATTGGTATAATATAGTGTGTATGGAACTCAAAATCCACAGCAAAGTACCAGCTGACAGTCATGTGAATTGTATGACAATCATTGGAGTGTTATTCGGTTTTCCACTGTATGAATATATGCAACTTGCATTCAGAATGACACGGCACACTGGCACCTGCTGTTTGTTCCACTAAGAGCTTTATCCATGAAAGAAGGAATTGCAGGGAATTGACAAGGGGATTTTAAATGTGAGGCCAAAGTTGCCCAATCGGACAAATTTTCCTATTCAGCTGTCAAGGGAATTTTAAACCTAAGGCCAAGGTAGCCGAATTGGAAAAATTGGCCTTAAGTTTGAAATTCCCTTGTCAGTTCCCTCATTCATGAACAAAGCACTATACATATTTACCAACTATGCAGAAAGGTATAGCTCCATGAAAGGGTTAATACTTTTATGACGGATTGTACTAGGCATCAACAAATTTACAGTAATTAAATGTTTTTAAAAAAAACAAAAAAAGCAAATTGCTTTGGAATCAGTGCCGGGGGTCTCTTTGGTCTCTCTTGGCTGTCACCTTTACCATGCCTCTACCCTATTGGGTGCTAATGTTATTATGGCATGCAGTTTAGCACTGTGATGAGAGACAGACTGCAAGACTTATAGGAAGGTATGTGCGTCGCTGCCAGACATTCCCGTGCATGAGCTACAGTGATGAATTAGCTGAAATAAAGTTATAATGCCCCATCTCCATCTTACGATGGATTTCCTGGGCTGGGTGTTTGGCACCACTCATTAACTCCCAGTTTGATAAATTAGCCGTGCTGCTTGCCTAATGGAACCCATAAAATATTTCCTCCGGTGTCTGCATCTCTTGTCTCCAAAGCACAACAGATATCGGTGTGAGATGGGAGAGAAAGACTTGTACCAGGAAGGGGAGGGGGAGGGGAAGGGATGAAGAGTAACTGTGGGGTGTTATTCATACTCCTGCCTGTTTACAGGTGATATATCTCTGATTATGGAATCTACAAAGTATTATGCAGAAAGCTGGAATAGAAATCTGCAAGTGCAAACACATGGGCCATTGGTGGAGAAGATGGGGGGGTCACTTGTATTCCACATTCACTTACAATTACAGAACCTTTCCCTATAAATCTAGACAGAGCTAAGCAGGCTTCAGTGACAAAATGTGGATTACAAATGTGCTCTGTCTGAAGAGCATTGATAGGCCAGCGGTTTTACTTCAAATATGCTTATTTATTCCCTTTGTTAAGAATATGGCTGCCAATTGGCTGCAACCGCCAGACTGATATGACAGATGGTAACATATTGACACTTTACAGTGACATTAAGTGATATAAAAGGTGTGTGTGTTTGTAAAAGGAATAAAATCAATGCTTGGAAATACAAAATAATCAATGGCTGACTTGATAGAGCATAATTATCTAAAGTGGACCACACATAACACCATATTACATGTTTTATAACCCCTTTAAACTGGCTTATACTGATTAATTGGCTCTTTAGATTATTTTATATTATGTTTTGTTTGGAGGATATGTATAGTTAACCAGTGGAGAAATCAAGCATAGGGAGAATTGCTTCCTTTATTCCGTGCTCGTTGGCATGTTCTGCCGCTGATTCAAATGTCCCTTATCCATTGTCATTGATCATTATTCAAACCTAGGATAATGGAGCTCAGTCAACAGTCTAATTGACCAATAAGAAAACAAGAAGGAAAACACCTGCGTAGACTATGCCACCAAACAGATGCACAAGTAAGCGTCCTAATGTCTTATTTACTTTTATTGACGTTATCATGTTTTGCTTCAAATATATTAATGATTAAGTCAGTTGGTTCATCAGTTTTACATATTTCTAGTGTTAAATTTCAATATAGGATTGATGATACTGATTGTACTACAAACATTTTGGGCAAACATTTACCCTACTTATTATTTCCAGATTTCTGAACCCGACACCAAAGGTGCTGCCAGTGAGGAAGGAGGAACATAAGATCATAGTGTCATATAATAAAAGTTCAAGTTCGCTATTATTTCATTTCATATATTTAACCTTGTTCAATATCACGTTTGATCAAACTGACACTTTATGAAATGTTTTCTTTAGAAATTGCTTTTATTTAGGTTTCTTTATCTGTTTCATTCTGCTAAGGAAACCCTTCAATAATTGCTTGTCACATTTCTGTAAGCAAAAGGAAGCCATTGTAACCTCAGCAATACCTCTATGATACTACACTGTTTATCCGAGTTGTGTACAGACCCATTGACCTTGTGTAATATCTCGGCAGCAAATCTGTAAAATAAAATCAAGCAGACTGGAAAAAGACACAGATTACAGGATTTGCAAACCGACAAATACAAAACATGAACATTGCATAAAACAAACAAAAAAAAAGTGCTACTTAAGAAGAAACGACCTATTTTATATTACAGTATTAAAAAGCACAAACTCAACTTGTTGGTTCTGTACACAAAAACATATAGAATAAAAAATTACATTCACAAACAACAAAACCACCAGTGTGGTAAAATCACAGTACAGAAAAATATGGAAAATATGATCTCTGTAACTGATTCCATAAACCTAGATCATTATGACAATTGCTTTCTTGTTTTAAAGGTTTATAGTTGCGTATTGTGTAACAATAAAAATGAGCTTGAGCTTGAGCTTGAGCACTCGAGCTTGATGATAACACAGCTGACAAATTTCGCATTGACACAATCTTTGTTAATGCAACCAAATACTCCGCTTGGTGGCGCCCAGGGGTGTATCCGGCCCCAGAGTGACAGGTGTGCGCCAGACTGGCAGCACACCTGCACAAAATACATTCGAGAGGCTGACGGCAGCAGTGAATTTGGCATCAGAGTCACTCACTCCTTTGCAAATTCTACCAGCACGAAATGTATAAGAAAATGTTAATACTTTTTGTGCTGGTCGAATTGGCAACAGAGTGATTGACTCTGATGCCGTAATTAACTGCTGCTGTCGGCTTCTCAGATGTATTTTGTGTATTTCCGGGGTTTGTGTGCTGTCTGTTTGGAGCACAAAAAACCCTGGAAAAATACAGCACAGCATCCTGCTAGCTGTACGGCGCACCTAGCGCACACAGAGAATCTGCGCCTAGTGGCATCACACCTAACTCTATTGAGGGAACTGGCAGCACATACACTTGACTTAATGATGCCTGACATGTTTCACCCCATAGATGTTTTGTCATACCCCAGCCTCATACAGGCAAATAGTGTTGGAAAACTTGCTTAGGTTTTTAGTAGAATAACAAAGCCTCGCTAGAATGAAATTGTGCTATTATCTATTTTACTTGTCTTAGTAAATGCAGTCAAAACGTTTCCTTACAATAAACAAGAAAGAGAGGCTTTATTAGGTGAAATATTTTCTCTCTCAAACATCATTTCAAAAAGTTATGGGGGTAGCAGATGCATTATTAAACACAAATCTATAGACACACCATAAAATCCAGAAGTCGTTTGGCTTATCTGGTGTGTAGATTTGTGTTTTAATAATGATTCTGCTACAACATCATTCAAAACATACACTGCAGGCAAAGTCTAATTTACCCCACATCTGCAAAGTTGGTCTATGTTCATTCACATAGCTCAAGTAACATATCCCGGATCTGTCAAGCTACATGGACAATGTTCACAGACAAAGCCACATGACTTCCACAGAATATGTCACATTCAATTCATTTAGTTGTACAGTGATTCTCAGAGGATAAGAATTGTAAAAAGAAATCAGCCCGTCCCACCTCTGTCTGAGAATCAAAGAGATAATTCACACATCTCTAGTCATCAGTGACAAATATGGATTTGCAAGCTGCTACTTTACAAACTCGGCACCTTCCCTTGTGCTGTATGAATTATCTGTACGTGTCAATATGCCGATGGTGGATGCAGTGAACATCAAATAGGAAATATTCGGATAACCTCCGTATTTAATTTATACCAGCCTTTAAAAACAAAGCGGGTTGATAATCCAATAAAGGAAAGCACTCACCCTTACAGCATTTCAGATTACATTTTATAATTCGAGATGTGATTAATGTGATTAATGTTTGAAATTGGATTTATGGGAACGTCATCACCCACCCCACACTGCCACACCACACTACACACCTCTTTCCTTCTAGCGGACATATCAAAATATCTCTCAGAATTCTATATATCTCATTCTCTCTACTATATGTGTGTGTGTAAATAATAGTACAGATAACCTTTAAAACAATACTAATTCTATTTTAGACAAACAGCATCAGTGTATCAATCTCTGGAATAGAAGCCTTTATCAAGATTCATCCCATGGATGCTGTTTGTCTAAAACAAACTTGTATATCTTCTTGGGAGACCCGTGAGTATTATGTAGCATTTGGGATTGTACAGTTAGGTTCGTAGAGGCACCTGGTGTTTCCATTATATATGTATGATAAAGATTGCACATTCCTGGCAAGGTATGAGATAATGCCCGCATGCTATCGTCTGCCAATTATAAATGACGAGCACTCACAGGACTTAGGTTAAATTATGTTAAACTGTAATATAGATTGACATGTCAGTCCCCTAAAAAGAATACACATGTACATGTTTAACACAATGTAACCCTTTACGTCCCACGACCATTTGTGGATTGTTATATATGAATATAATATAGATACAGTACTGTGCAAACATTTAAGACAGAATTCTTCTAGGTGCACTTCTAGCTTATTCTACACATCTTGGAGAACTCACCATAGTTGTTCGGTAGATTTAGGACACCTCACTTGCTTCTTTTTTTTTCGTGCAATACCAGACATACTCCATGATGTTGAGATCAGCGTTCCGTGGAGACCATACCATGCTATCTAGGACTCCTTAATCTTCTTTACGATTTGCGGTCACCGTCATGTTTCGGACTAAATTTGGGGCCAATTAGATGCCTCCCTGGTGGTATTGCATGATGGATAATTATCTGCCTGTACTTCTCAGCATTGAGGAGACAATTCTGAGCAAAGCCCCAACTCAATTTAGAGTAAAGCAGCCCCAAACTTGCAACATCACTGTTCACTGCAGACACTCATTCTTGTACTGCTCTCCAGTCCTTGGCAATCAAACTGCCTTTTGCTAGAGCCAAATTTTGACTTTTCAGTAGAGTTGAGCGGACACCTGGATGTTCGGGTTCGGCCGGTTCAGCCGAACTTCGGAAAAAAGTCTGGGTTCGGGCTCGAACTTCACCCCGAACACAACCCCCATTGAAGTCAATGGGGACACGAACTTTTGGCAACTAAAATGCCTCTAAAAAAGTCCTGGAAAGGGCTAGAGGGCTGCAAAAGGAATTAAAATGTGGGTAAGAGTAGGACAAGTGCCCTACAAACAAATATGGATAGGGAAATAACTTCAAAAAACATAAAATACATTCAAATTAAAAAACAGCTGAGCCATAAAATAGCACTAGATGGAATCTTTGATTTTAGCTTTGGAAGAACATAAATCTAAATCTAAAGCATGGCTGCCAGGAGGATCAACAGAATTATCCATTTGAGAGAGGGTTGGAGTGCAGGGTATTCTCTTTCAGTTTATACTAAGTGACCCATAGGTTGAGGAGGCGGTGACCGTGGCGGTGTAGGTGGAAGCGGCGCTGGAGGAGGAGGAGGTAGCCAGAATTTTTCAAAGTGCGCTGTAAGCACAGTATTTGACGATTCTATTTGACTCTCAGATATGAAGTGCACCGCAAGACGCAAATGTACTATTTAGCACCCAAAACTAATAGAATTTTTCAAAGTGCGTTGTAAGCACAGTATTTGACGGTTCTATTTGACTCTCAGATGTAATACATGTAATGCTATTGCTATTCTAATAACCGAAATAGAGTCCCCATTCATAAGAATAGGTCAATTGACCTATTCTTATGAATGGGGACTCTATTTCGGTTTATAGAATAGCAATAGCATTACATGTATTCCATAAACCGAAAGTCTATAAACCGAAAGACATTCGGTTTATAGACTTTCGTTTTATAGAATACATTTAATGCTATTGCTATTCTATAAAAATAAAGTCTATAAACAGAATGTCTTTCGGTTTATAGACTTTTGGCTTATGGAATACATGTAATGCTATTGCTATTCTATAAACCGAAAGTCTATAAACCGAATGACTTTCGGTTTATAGAATAGCCAATAGCATTACATGTATTCTATAAACCTAAAGTCTAGAAACCGAATGTTGTTCGGTTTATAGACTTTCGGCTTATGGAATAATGTAATACTATTGGCTTTCTATAAACTGAACTAGAGTCCCCATTCATAAGAAATTCTTATGAATTTATTCCATAAGCCGAAAGTCTTTAAACCGAATGACATTCGGTTTATAGATTTTCGGTTTATAGAATACATGTAATGCTATTGCTATTCTATAAACCTAAAGTCTATAAACCGAATGTCGTTCGGTTTATAGATTTTCGGCTTATGGAATACATGTAATGCTATTGGCTATCTATAAACCAAACTAGAGTCCCCATTCATAAGAAATTCTTATGAATGGGGACTCTAGTTTGGTTTATAGATAGCCAATAGCATTACATGTATTCCATAAGCCGAAAATCTATAAACCGAACGATGTTCGTTTACGAACATCGTAATGTTCGGTACGAACCCGAACAGTGTGGTTTGGGTTTGCTCAACACTACTCATCAGTCCAGTGCACTGGCTGACATTTTTCTGCACCCCTGTGTCTTCATGCATAGTCATTTGACTTTGTTTCCATTTTGGAGGTATGGCTTTTTTGGCTGCAAATATTCCATGAAGACCACTTCTCACCAGACTTCTCACAGTAGACAGGTGTACCAAAGTCCCACTGTTTTCTGCCAATTCTGAGCTGATGGCACATCTAAATTGATGATCATTAGCACCTATTTTGTATATTTGTGTAATCATACTCCTGACTATATGCTTACCAAATCCCTATATCCCTACAAAATATGTTAATATGGGGACACCAGGAGAACATGCATCCATCATGTTGTATGTTGCTGACCAATGGTGTGGAGAGTGTGTTGATGGCACACTCTGGGTACCCTGATAACAATGGGACAACATGTGATTACTACAGGACATCATGCTAATCAGGTACATTCCATCATAACAGCTGTGTATCCATCTGCTAATCACTGCAACAAAGCAAAATATGCTAATGGAAGCCGTGTATCCATCTGCTATTTTTTTCACCAGGATAATACCCACAAAGGCCAAAACTGACAATAAATGCTTCCATAAACATGATAGTGAATCCAGTTTTCTGCTATGGCCTTCCCAGTTACTAGATCTCAGTCCAAATGAGCATCTGTGGAATGGGATGGAACAAATTCTTTTGAGTAGAGTCCACTAGTAGCCAGCTTGACATAACTGTGGGATGCATTGAAGTTAACATGAGCCAGTATTCATGTGGAACTGTTTCAGCACTTTTTACGGTCCATGCTCCAATGAATCAAGGCTGTTCTGGGGAAAACAGGTGAGTATCAATATCAGAAGGCTACTATGTTTTCCCCACTCGCTGTCCATGAAATAAATATGTACATTGCTCATATACCACAATATCACAATACCAAGAGCAAAAACTGCAAGCGCTCACATGTCATAAATGTTTAAAAAGTGCTTTTAACTCTTTATGATCAGCTCTCACCAACTCATTGACGGGAACGTTGACTGCATTTATATATATATTATATTAATTACATTACATATTTCCCACTGGGTGGTAATTAGATATTATTTACATTAAATATTTTCCATGGCTAATGTATTATATACATTATATATTTTTCCCTTAAGAGTATATTACATGTTATATGCATCATATTTTTCTCCAGGGGTGGTATATTATACATTATATACATAATATATATTATACATAATGCAAATTATGTATTTTATATATTTTTCTGTGTGGTATATTACATTTTATAAACATTATATATTTTTCCCTGTGTGGTATAGTATATAACATGTATTCCTTTCACCCTAGTATAATGTGTATACACTATCTTTTATTATATATTTTTTATAATAAATAATATATATAATACATAATATGAAATATGTATTATATATATATATATATATATATATATATATATATATATATATATATGTTTCTGTGTGGTATATTACATACATTATATGTTTCACCCTAGTATAATGTGTAAACAATACATAGCTCTTGAGGCTTTAAGAGACACATAAGTAACCCTTTTTGAAAAACATTGACCATCAATGCATTACATAGTTACTTGAAGTACCACACCAGAACAGGAGATGGCAACAGAGGACAATTTGGACACAAAATTTCAATGTGTGAAGCTCATGCAAAACCATTGTGCTGCAGAAATGCTTGACCCACAGAATCAGATCAGATTAAAACTTGTCTTAAAATCTATGATGTTAGACATACTACAAGTGTAACCTTTTACCTTTTACTGCAATACTTACTGCCTCACTGTTGTGGTAACTGGATATCAGAGTTATAATGTGTATTTTGATAAAGGAATCAGCTAACAATGAATTCAACACCAGGACTACAATTATATCAACAAGCTATAGGTGCCAAAGGCCTGGTTTTTAGCAGCTATAAAAGCTCTGCTCATCCAGTTTTTTGGTCTCAAACTATCAATATAGACAGATAAACATATAAAGCTCTATGAAATTTTTATTATTTTATTGATACAGCTCCATCATATTTTACATACAATAGAAGGGTATGTAAGAAAACATCAGCATTATTGTAAAAAGGCTGAACGGGCCTTACTTTGTTTACTGTCTAAAGTAAAGCATCAACATAATCCACCATGTTTGGACACATGTCTGCTCCATATGTTCTAAACATTCTATGTAACATCAGATACTGGGACGTGTTGATCAGTAAAGACCCATAGATTCCCTGGCCTGCCAATAGTAAGAAAATCACCATGGAAAAAACAGGATGGCACGTGTGACAATGAAAGCACATTGAACGTTTATTCTTTCCCAATCAATACATTGGGGCAGAGGAAAAAAACTGGACCAGCCTACCTGGATAACAGCACAATAGGAGGCAGGTATAAACACAGTGCACACACAGATTGCGTCAAATACTGGTGCAATCGGCGTGTATGCCAATGTATAAAGCAGATTCCCGACACATTTCTGACAAATGCGCATATTTAGGTGGTGCCCGCGGTCATTACGCCAGTGCAGCAGACATTGAAACACAGTTTGACAGTTTCACCGCAAAGTGTCAGGAGTTATAGAAAAAGGGCAATCGCCATTTTGTTTACAGTAAGGGAGTTTTTATACATAACACCCAATGTGTATATTTTATTCAGTGTTGTGTAGAAAATGTGCTTCTCAGCCCAGCACTTATTTGGCCGTCACACATCACGTAGTATTTTAAGTGGTGGAGTGTTTGTTGCTTCATATACATCCACAGAAAAAATGGAGAAAAGTGCTCACTCCATCAAATTAGAATAGACTTTATTGTTCCATTCGTTAAAATTCACATGGCTGGTACATAAAGCATCCCCCTTATGCTTAATTATAGACTCTGTATTTTAAAAAAATCCATGTTTAGTCCTTCTAATTCCTAATCTGAAGCAGCACAGTGTAGGAAAGTGGTCTTTTTCTACACACAGAAAACGTTTGAGAACTTCTGCTCTAAAGCAGATCCAATTCCATTCATCCCGAGAAGTTGATTGGACTACACAGCTACAGCAGAATCTCCTGGGAAACAGGGCTGTCTGAACCCATGAATCACAGACGCTACTGACAGTTATACATTCCAATAGGTTCTCATTCAGTTAAGCACTCTACTGTACTGCACAGTCCTTTAAAATGGACAAAGTACACAATAGACTAAACACCAATTATAATACAATTCCTTTAGAAACACAGACAGCTGACCTTTTAACTTTGAAAGCCAAAGAGTGATGTGATCAATATCTGAATTTCAATAATAATTTCAGTAATATTTTTTTTTATTTAAGAAAAAACTGAAGCAACACATGGGACACTGCAATGTGCAAATGAGTTTGTGCCTTTAAGCTGTAGTATGATGTGCAAGGAAAAGCTCAGTGTCATAGAGGATTTATTACAGATACTCGTCTTTTGATAGAAGGGTATAACACAATAAGTTCATCACATGACACACTGAGAACTACTCACTAAACCAAACTACAAATGAGTTGCAGAAATAAGGCATTGATAGCAGATCTGGAAACATTCTCCAATTTTATTATTTTTCAAACTCAATTATAAATACCTGATTTTTACATTTCACTCGTAGTTTCAGTGAATAGCCTGGGTTCTTAAGTTTGCCTGTTTTGTAACTATATATGGCTATGGAGGGGACCCGGAACTTCGGATTTTATATTAAATATGAAAAACAGTTTA
Source organism: Pelodytes ibericus (assembly GCA_036172795.1). NCBI lineage: Eukaryota > Metazoa > Chordata > Amphibia > Anura > Pelodytidae > Pelodytes > Pelodytes ibericus. Next base: position 48,764,559 of record CM069857.1, on the reverse strand, counting down.
CATGTGAAGGAATATTTATGAATGATTAGTAATTTGATTTTTTTTCATAAATTGAGATCCAAAGTTTGGGGTGTCATCTTATGATCATAGTCCAAAAAACACGGTTTGTATGTGAGAGAGATATAGCTAACCCACCCAAATAGAAGGCTGCAGACTGGCAGTACCAGAGCAAATTGATCAATGATTCTCCTAAACCTTCCTTATTGGAAGACACAAGTTAAAAGCTGGGATATCTCTCTGTGTCAGTGTGATATATTGATATTTACTCCAACCAGGTTAAACACTCAATTGAAAGCAGCCTGCAGCTCAATAAAGACCATTAGGGGAAATACCTTACAAGTGCTGAAAATTATGTGTGGGAAATGCTAGCCACTGTATATATGGGACAGTGCTTGCAGGCAGTAGTGTATCTTCCACAAGGCAAACATTGGCACTCGCCTAGGGTGGCACTTTGCCAGACGGCGTCAGTTTGCCAGAGGGTGTTAAAAGACACGTCTGGTGCTTCAAACATTTTCGCTCCCTCCCAATAATCCAATAATTCCCCACCAACTTTCTAGAATGGCATGGCCCTCCAGTTGTAGAGAAACAGCTGGAGGGCCGCAAGTTGGACACCTAGAGCATAGTGTGTAGCACTTTCGATCTAATTGGTCTGTCTGTCTATATAACTCTGTACGCTATCTGTCAGCATACATGCATCTCCTGCTAATTACGAATTTTCATATTCCTACCAGAATGCTTTGCAGTGGAGGTAGCACTGCAAGTTTCAGATATCAGGGGGGAAAATCAGGTCTTCTGGCTTGTCTGCTGTATGTACATTTGTGTTTAATAATAATAATAATAATAATAATAATGCCTATGCTACCCACATAATTTGAAGTGTGTGTGTGTGGGCGGGGGGGGGGGGGGGGGAGGCGGGGGGGGTTACCATCACTTTTACCCCACCAGAACATATATTGTTATTGTCAAAACACAAAAAGAGGATTTGGATGTGGCTCTGTCAGTTTGAAGTTATTAAACAGCCTCTGCACAACCCTCCCATGTGCCTACTTGTGCTATTGGCTTAAATGCAGCACACACATTCGCTCCCCTATACTCAGCTGTCTTGCCTTCCTTCTACTCCACTGAATATCTTAGTTTACATCAGTGGTGTAGGTCAATTTACAATAATATCAAGATGAAGTGTAAGCTGGACGAGCATTTGAGGTGACCGGATTACTATAATATTCACAGGTTTCACTATGCATGTCCTATACTTTATTCAGCACCATGGACAGGGGTAGCAAAGAAACCTCACTAGACCGTTAGAGAAGAAAATGCCTAGTGACAACTTAGACTTGACAAGAGTATTTCTTTGTAAGAGTTATAAATGGGCAGAATTGGGAGATTTGAGGTTTGAAAAGGTGTATATTGAAAGTTCTGCCAGAAATATGCCTAAAAGTATATCAGCCTTAGTCTGGAATTATTGTATGGTGTTTTCATCCACAATCCCTTCATTCTTTTTTAAAATTACATTTTATTACAGATAGTGTCACAGCCGCAGCAGTTAGGTGTTTGTCACAGTACAGCACTGTTTCCAGTGGTAGTGAGTCAACATGCCCCACCGAGGAGCAATGGTCTGTAGGAACCTAAAGGTGTAATAGACAGTGGGGGTTTTGCTAAGCAAGGGTGGCTACAAACTGCCTTTTGGTTTTGGGACCAGCTGCGGTTGGTATAACCATAACTAGTATATTTCTATACTAGTTATGGTTAAATATATAATATATTTCTAGACTAGTTATGGTTAAATATATAATATATTTCTATACTAGTTATGGTTAAATATATAGTAGATTTCTATACTAGTTATGGTTAAATATATAATAGATTTCTATACTAGTTATGGTTAATATTATAAGTTCTAAAAGTTAACACAAGTTGTGTCTAGTGTCCTGCATTGTAATTATGTTTTAGTCCTGTTAGTAAGGATTTGGTTCGGGGGACTGATGTCAGGCCTTGGTTATTGGCAGTCACGAACACACACTATTACTTTATATTTACTGCTATGTAATGACATATAACACATATTAGTACTTAGACATCCAAATCTCAAAAAAACAAATACATGGCTAATTACATGTTCTTTTATACATCAATCCACCGGCATCTACTATTTCAGCTCTCTGCACCTCACAGAGCCTTTTCTCTGTAAAATGCGACAAGAGCCCCAGGAAATTATAGCTAACTCTTTGCTGTAGTGATTGTTATTAAGTGGGCAGTGCTCATAATGGAACAGTTACAGTGCCCCGCTGGTCTGTCTCTACATTCCTCTCCCTCGCTCCCTCTTTCTTGTGATGGGTCCTCTGCCAAAGAGCAGCTTTCATGGAACAAAATACTCTGTCCACTTTATTCTGCTACAATTTTTCTACTTTCAAAAGAGGATCTTTTCAACTTTCCGAGAGTATTACAGCTATCTGTAAATGTTCGATTACGCTGCCAAATACACTTCCCTTCTCTCTTGAAAACAACACCTAGCGGGTCTACATTAAATTTCCAGTCTTTTTCTCTCATCCTGCTAATGATGTCTACCATTACCCATTTTTAGATTTAAAAAAAAAAACACATTTATTTCCTGTCTGGCGCTGTTTGGTTTGCATCTTTTGTGCCCAGAGTTTAGAATATACTTAGAGGGTTGCAATGTTTTAATACAAAATGGCTTTTCATGTCAGGGTCTTGGTTGTTAGTTGTTTGCTGCCTCAAAGTTCCTGCATTGTAGAGAGTGGGCAGAGAGACGCAGGAGATTAAATAAACTCTGACACATCAAGTGAATGCTGCATTCCAATTGGCTTTTCAGCTTCTCCAAGCCAGTTTTATGTCAGCCATGATACAGCTAGAATTCAAGTCACTGATAAGAAAATGGAGCACTGGGAATAAAAAAAAAGTAGCTTACAATGCCATAGCTCATACACATATAAAAACGTCTACACAATGAAGAGAGACTTTGGGATGAGAAAAATTCTCCACTGCAGCCGAATGGGAGAAATTTTTCAACTTAAAATAAGTTTTTCCTTAAAAGAAAAGAGATCTACCTTAGGCTATCAATGGTTTGAAATTCAGATTATGGAGCTCCTCTTATGTCTGCTGGATTTCTCTCAACGCTGGGTTATCCATACCCATAATAAACAATAAAACAAAAAAAGAAGTGTGGATTTTGCGGAAAGGATCAATGATGCAGACTGGTATACCAAAGTAAAACATGTATCTTTAATCCATGGTGAAAGGACACAGTGCAGGAACAAGTGAAAACAGCTTTACGCGTTTTGTGCTTTAACAGCACTTAATCATGAGCATGATTTTTCCTTAAGTTTAAAATTCCCATCTCAGTTCTCTGCAATTCTCTCTTTATTGAGTAGACCCTAACAGAAGACAAAGTTACTTTATCCGGTTTGGATCCTGCATGTATTTTTATAGATACATATGAGTTTACATTCAGATGTGTCGTAAAGATGAAGGTCTCTCACGGACAAAAGAGAGGCCTCCACTGCATATGAGTGACAGGCAGTGACTGAATAACCCTGCATGCTTCAAAGTGGAGCAGGGAGACTCCAAGAAGACAATACAATGGCATGTATCTTAACTCGTACATGCCATTTCAACCCTCTAGTAAGCCTGTTCATTTCACTCTTGCTTCCATAGTCATGGCCTCTAACATCCCTGGTGCTCCCTACTAAAGTTTTTAATAGTTTTAAATAAAAGTAACTGGAACTACTATTTCTCTTGCTTCTAAATGTTTACTTTTTTGGCACCTGAAGTGGTCTGTTTGGCTACTAAATCTCTGGTCTATAAGATGAAAGGTGACCAACTCTGTAGTGTGTAGTGTAATTTTTATTTATTTATTTACTTTTTAGTTTATCCTTTGTTCTTATTCCTAAACATACTATGTGTTTTTTTGTGAAACCCACACAAAGCCAATCTGAAATTCATCTTGCCCAAGGCTCTAAACAACATGTCTGGTCCCTATTAGAACTATTTGGAGCATTTCTATATATTCTATGTTCACTTAATGTAATCTTTCAATTAAATATAAGTTACTTTTGCTATAGTTGTCAGGTGCGTATGCTCCATATGTGCTCGGTGTGACCTGCACATGTAGCTCGGAGCCACGAGGTATATATCCTGGGTTTGTGTGCTCTGAACAGACAGTGCACAAACCCCGGGAATACATCTGGAAGACAGACGGTAGCTGCAAATTCGGCATCAGAGTCACTCGCCAATTCGACCAGCACGAAAAGTATACAAATATTCTGTTCGCAGCACACAAACCCTGGAAATACACGACATACATCATGCCCCTGAATGACAGGTGTGTCCGGACATGATACGCCCCTGATAGTTGTCCTTTTAGAAGATCATAGAATATTAAGGACATGGGAAGCGAGAGAGAAAACAAATGCAACAAGTTATATTGCAAACAAAGCATTACAGACTGAAGTATTTAGCAGAATGAAGGGGCACACAGAGTGTTCTGGCTAGCAGGAATACAGGTAATAAAGCAAGACTAGACTGTCAGTGATTGACAGCAAAGCATATCTTGCAAGGAAGCAGTATGTGTTTACAGTCCACCACCAGCGCATCTTAGGAAGATATATCTATGGATGCTGCAGAGTGAGCTTAGCTGGGCCTGTAGAAAATCTGTATAGCTGTGTCAAAGAACTGATTTGGGACCCAGAGAGATTCTTTTAATATACAGATTTAAAAAGCTAAGGAAGACATCTAAATGATTACTGCTGTGGAAAGCAGACTTCAGAAATTAAGCTACACACAAGGTTATGACCAAGCAGAGTCACAGTACATGGGTGGACAGCAGAGGTACTATATAAAACTGCCCAGCAGAGGGCGCTCTCTAAGCAGGGAAAGAACACAATAGGTTAACGACACCATGTAAGCTTGAGCAGATATCCCATCAACTGATTCAGAAACCTTGCACAGTGTCTCAGATGTTCTGCCAGTCATGTTTTATATGTAACTGATACTGAGTTATGCTCGTTTAACTTGCTCGTTCCTTAGGGTCCTTTTATCCATCCCATTTTATCTATTTTAGTTCCTTCTTGAATCAGAATTATACTTGTCAGAATATTTTATGTATCTAGCTGATCATGGTTAGCCGTCCAAAACTCAAAAGGCAATCTACAGGAAATTAAACTTCTAACCTATTTCAGGTCTGCATGGACTTGTATTGCAGCACACTAAACTGCGCACAGCTAAACCTTACACAGGTCCTTTCATGAGTAAGTTAGGAGTCTTCTAGAAAGTTTAAGATGCCAAAATACAAATATATACTACAAGTGATGAATGTATTGATGTATTCTGAATAACTCATTTTATTAAAGGACAATGGGCAACAAAATTGTAAGTTACGTTTAATTAAGAGTTTGCGTCAAGTGTAGACATTGTGAATAGAAATACTTTATTGTAACAATACCAATGAGTTACCGTACGGAGCCCTATTTGCTCTGTATAGCTCTATCAGGAGGCTGACATGTTGTTTAGAATCTTGGGTCGGATCTTCAGTCACCATGTGTCCTATAATGGAATCTGAACCAACATTTCCCACTCTAATAGAGCTACTTGGAGCTAAGAGGGTTCAATAAGATACTTTATTTATATTCTTTCCTTTAAATAATTTCTATATAAACAATCTACAATTCACGCAATATTTTAATTAAACATAAGTACTTCTGTTGCCTACAGTTGTCCTTTAATGCAGAAAAATTCACCACCACCTCCCAGATAGTGTTACAGCACAATATGTTATTTTTAATCTCTCATAGTAACATAAAAATCCTTTAAAGCAACGACCCCATATCGTAGGCTAAAGTAGCAATTTAATGGGATTTGGTTCCTGCTGGGTTCTTAATCAGGCGACTGCTAAATCAGCTGTTTTTTTTTTAGTTAAGTAAAGGATTTTGGAAAGCAGTGAAGTCTGTGGTTTTACAGGTTTTATGCAAAAAAAAAAAGTAAACTATATTTGCGACTTACATCTTTTTCTTTAATACTTAGTTTCCCTTCTCAAAAGAACTACACTGAAGCAAGCCAGTTTGGTCAGCCCAGATAAATATATTTATTGCATATATGTGAAATAATCGGGAAACAGGGTCTTAGAATAATAATTATATCTGTTGCATGTGAATATTAGCCCTGTATAAAAATATACACCACATCCCAGCGATAATAGCAATTGAGTAGGGGCTGGTGAAGCGTTCCCGCTCTTTTTCTTATCTCATTTGGGATATGATAACAGCATGGGAGATCATTGGTGTCCAGTCCATCCAAGGGGAAGATGGGTAATCCACAAAGGGGTGTGAGCCGGAAGTCACATGGATGAAATGATCACCTTAATGCATATGCCAGCCTGTTATTTTTTTTAGAGCAGACTTGATTAATGTTCTGATTCTCATTCATTCTTGTGCATCGTCTCTTGTGCCTCCTGAAGGATTCCCTTCTTGTATTTACATGAAAAGAATGTAAAACAAACGCTCTGGCTTCACCTCTCATAGATTTTAAGTATAATTTTACAGTGTTTTTCTAAAAAAATAACCCATGAATTCCTGGAGGGAATAAACAACATAGAAAGAGTAAAAAGGTAATGCCGGGTGCAGAAAACAGGATCAAAATAATGTACATACACACATTAAAGACAATGACAACAAAAACACTTTGAATCACAGAATACCTTATAGCCATACGATGCCATTTTAGTTTCTGTCACTCAGGGAAAAGCACAGTATGGTTTAATATTATAGGATGATGCACACCTTTGGGGAGCTTACTGTTGCCCTATGCTGACCTTTATAGGCAGTCTCATGACCAATGACCAGGAAGCCTCGATTAGATTACACTTGTACCACTTTAAAGAGACACTTCAGTCAAATAATTATAATATTCGTTTGTTCTTATGTAGCCAGCCTTAGAAATTTCAGTGTAGGCCTCTCCATTCATTAGTAAGCTACTTGGTCTTCTCCACAGACCTTTTTTTCTGTGTCATCCCTGTTTTAACCCCTTAGAGTTCTATGCTGCATTTGATGTGCCTTGAAGACCAGAATTCCATTATTTTTGTCATACGTTGGCGTAACTGTGATTTCCGTCTTCGTGTTCAGTCCACCCACACAAATTATATATCATTTTTTAAAGGACAGAGGGGGCTTTCTTTTGATACTATTATTTTCATCATATGATAAAAGACCACTTTTTCTAACTTTGACCTGATTTTTTTTTACACAAACTGTAAAAAGACCCAGTCCATATAGTTTCTAATATGTGTCCTGAGTTTAGAAATGCCAATGTTTCCATGTTTTTCTGTTTAATAATAGGGCAATAACCGAAACTAGTGTTTTTTGTTTCCTAACCATTGTCTCCTACAGTGACCTTTTGACCCCAACCTTAACCCTAAATTTAACCCTAAACTTAATCTACCCCCACCCCTTAATCTAACCCTTGAACTAAGCTTATTCTAACCCACCTGTAACCCTAACCCTACTTTTAACCCTCACCCTAATTGTAACCCTCACCCTAATTGTAACCATAACCCTAGATTTAGGGTTAGCTTTTTCCTTTTGTTTATTTCATTTTTTTCCTAACTGTAATGTTGCTGACTGCCTCTAGGGGCAGTTAAGCAACAGTTCGACAGAAGAGATTTTTATTTTTATCACTACCATTGCTCTTCTGGGCACGCCGTATTGGAGGAGCATGCTCCTCTTCAATACGACGCCCGCGATCACCCCGTTGGTGCAGAAAATGGTGTTGCACGATGCAAAACCCTTAACACATAGGCAGTGAAAGTTGATCACTGCTTATGTGTGCTGAAACTCATACTATCACATTCGCAGGGGAAGGGTGGGGGAGAAGGTTCCGAGCAGCCTCTGAGAATAGATCCCACCATGTAGCATTGTGCTAAGAAGCGCAACACTACATTTAAACTCAGGACGTATATAAACGTCCTCATGGTCCTCAAGGATAATGCTTTTCAGGACGTATATATACGTCTATCTGCATTAAGGGGTTAAAGAACAATTGTCAGGAAAAAAAAAAGTTTTATTTATTTGAAAGATTGCATCACGTATAGACATTTTAAATAGAAAAACTTTAATAAATGGATCAGATGAAGTAAGATCTGACCCAAAATGTCCACCCCCAGACAGTGCTATACATGCAGAGATGGCTCCGTAAGGTACTTTGTATTCTTTAAATAAATAATGTTTGATTTAAAATGCCCACATTTAATACAATCTTTCAATTAAACATAGCTTAATTAACTATTGCTGTCTTAGGTAAACCCTAGTTGGGAGGTATTGTCTGCTTTCTGTTAGTTCCTAGTGTGTGTTCTCAGTTTGAAGAAATCCTTCTAAGAGCTAGCAGAGGAATCCAACCCTCCAAACTTTTGGCTCAAAGGGATACCGCAGTCTCCCTGGCTGGGGCTGCCTGAAATCCACTTTCCCCTTGAGATGAGCCACTGAAACAACCATCCAACTGTCTGGGGTACCAGGACCCTATGCTTCCTCAATAACTGCAATTCAATCCTGATGTTTGCTGCCTTGATTTGATATTGTTGAATATACTGCCCATAATTTCTGGCGTTCACTGCATGACACAGAATGTAAGCCTGCACTGGGTAACCAGGGGATCCATTACTAAACTTGCTAAGTAAGCCCAGGATATACCTGGGGAGAACCAAAATCAATATGTAAACCGGACTATCACCCCTCCCACACAAGCAAGTAATCCATGAAGGCCAGAACTCAATTAACAAGCAGGGTGTTATACTGTTACTAATGCTAAACAAACAGGAGATTCCAATCTGGCTTAGGGTCCTTAAGGAACTTGTCACAATGAATCCATGGGACAGTGATCCTTGAGGAGTTAAAGTCAGGGAAAAACAGTATAATCTGTTGCCAAGTTTGAAACAGCAAGTGCTATGACTGTATGACACTGAGTGGGCAACGAAGACTGAAGGGAGCTGATTCAGCACTCTATCGGTCAGATAGATGGAGAAGATAGGTTTGATTTGGCAGTATTACAAGTCTGTTGGAGCTGCAGTAGCCAGTCCACTGACAAGAGAATGTAATCTGCAAAGCAAAATGACACAAGGGCAGAAAAAAAAGGACGCCCAAGAGTTGGCAGTGCAAATGATGAAAAGCATTAATCTGAAATTATTTGATGGACATAACAAGCAGATGCTTAACTGAGTATCACTGGGATCTTATCATGCAATGGAAGTGTTTAAAGCCCTTGATGCAGGGCTTCCATCTTTGTTGCTGATTTAATCATTGACACATAAGCAACCCTAATAGTAACCAATAGTGACCCGAAGTATGTATGTTGTAAGCATCCAATAGCATCTTACAGTGTCTATTTTTGTAAGGGTCTTGTAAAATGGTGACATGTTAACCCTATTTCTATCTGCAAAATATTGACATTTCAGGTGCCTGCATACCACACAGCATTCAGACTAGCTGTATCATCATTATTATGCTACTTGTTACTCATTTTCCACTAAATTGCATGAAAGATGTCACCCAGATTCTACTTTATATTGCTGTTCTCGTTTAAAATAATTTTGGAACTTAAGTACCACTTGTAATAATAAAAATAAGACATGGAGGTGAAATGCTTCAGTTTTCCAGCCTTGGTCAAGCACGGTGACAAACTCAACTAGTTATACAATAATCCCAGAAGGAATAAAAGTATCCGGCTGGTTCAGTTTGGAGAATGAAACCAAAAAATGGATAGCACAATGAATAACTAGTACAGATATTAATTACAAAACTATAACCCATGAACACTTTTTAAAGATAATGGATGCTCACAGTTTTATGATAGGGTGCATTGAAATGATCATTGGATGTTTTAAAATAAGTAGGTAACATTAGTCCTTTTAGAAGGAACAGTCTCTGAGACGCTTAATGAGAGATGTTGTCTTTCAAAGGAATCTATCATAAAAAGTGTTTTATCCTATTAACCTTTAAACATAGTGAGGATCGTGCAATAAATCGGTGCCAGCTGTCAGAAATCTATATATTGTTTTGTTAAAAGCTGTGTTTGTGCAATGAAGATTACTTTACATAGAAAGGATGTATTGCACTCTACAACACTGCTGCACAAAAAGCTAAAATTAAGCTTGAAATACTAATGTTGGTAGGAAAATGCTGGAAGAAACTAAGACTGATGAGTGGGTTATTAAGCAAGGAATATGTTACAGCAGGGTAAAGAGAATGGTCAAGCGCTTGCTAAGCGAACACAGTATAAAAAATGACTCTCACATTACATTAGTAGAATTGCAAAGCAGAGGCAATGCTAAACACTAATTTACACATACCAGACAAGCCAGAAGGCTGTTTCTTGGCACAGAATTAAAGTGCTACCACCACTGCAAGGGATTCTGGGTATGCATATGAAAATGAAGTCAACAATGATCTTTTGCCTCGTAATCCATTTTAAACATGGACCCCTTGGAGCAGATGTACAGAGGTGCAGGAGAATGGAATATGAGGCAGAAGGTGATCATAGTTTACTCGATTTGCATCTGCCGACACAGAATTGTCCTTTAATGAATAAAAGTACAATGTATGAAATCATATATCGTGCCTTTATTCATCATTATGCAAAACATTGCAATACAGCTTCTAGAGCCTAGGCTTCCATCTGTGGCCCTCCACCTGCTGCAGAACTACAAACGCCATAATTCCCCACCAGATTTTTACAATGGCAGGGCATTATGGGCCGTATTTGGACACCTAGGATCTAGTACTGTTATGGTGAAACAATGGCATGGATGCCACTCCCTGCACTCAGAAGCATCTTAGGGGCACCTAGCATCTGACTGCATTGTCACCATCACGATATATGGCGGGATGTGGAGCATATGGAAACCCCGAGATGGACCAACAAAAACAGGTAGAAGGGGAAGAGAGTCTGTAATACAAATATAAGATGGGTAATAATACAGGTAGAAATTACACTCTGAGATTGTCAAATTGGTTAATTGCATAAAAATCAGCACCTTCAACATTAAAAGTGAATGAACGTTGACTGATGGAATATGATATTGATTAACATGTAACTGTCCTACCTGTGAGTCTGTTAGTTATACCTGCCTTGATCTGATATATCTGACAGATGCTTGGACTGGGAGCACCATCTAGCAATTCCCCCAGCCTTCCATCCCTTTGTGAGCAAAGTATCAGTGGGTGGTATATATGTAGCCCCACAATCATTTATCAATTTAATGAAGGAGTAGGAGGTGACCAATGCTTGGTCTTATTGCTGTGTTTTCATAGCTGCTCCAGTTAAGGAACGCATGAAACATGTAATTATGATTCCTTAACATTTACTGGGGATGCTCATTCCTCTTGCTTGTCACACACTCTTCATACTATAATGACCATATGAATGTGCTGATTACAGAACTGATTTTACTGTCAGTTAAATGTGTGTGATCTGATTGTTCCATTTCTGGCCACTACATCCAGATTAATTTGTGACACCATCTGTATTCCCATCCTCTGCTATTGTCTGCTAGACAGTCACATTAGACTTGCCTATCAAGCATGAATACACTGGGATGCACGGTATACACAGGGTGACAGCACACATCCAGTGCTATACACATTACAATTTATTCCCTAAACACATGGTGAGTTAAAAAACGAGCAGCCAAACGAAGACCAAAAGAGCTAGTTAGACAAGTTTCCTAATGAACTAAGGTTTTAATGGATTTTTAAACTTTATTTTCAATTTACCAGGGAATAAGTTGCATTTTTTAGTTAGGTGTTCTAAAATGGACACAAGCAACCACCTCTTTTGCAAATAACCCTTCTTTAAAATCCTGTAAATTTGTCCTGGACCAACTAAATTAAACTGCAACAGATATGCTGCTGTTTTATTCCTATTGATGTAGTTTACCTAACTCCCACAAATGCCTGCTTTGCACAGGAGGCAATTTTAGCATCCACTCAGAGTCCGTGCTACCATAAGGTAAACTAGGCATTCACCTAAGGCGTCAGTAATGTGGGGGTGGCAGCTGTCTGACGCTTCCTCTCTCGCCGCCACATAGAGATGACTCTGACATTCGGAACAAGATGTGGAAGGAAGGGGGTGAGACATGGAAGGAGGAAGGGAGAGACACATGGAAGGAAAGTGGGGGAGAGAGACATGGAATGGGGGGGAAGGAAACATGGAAATGGGGGAGAGAGATGGATAGAAAGGGAGGTGACAGGAATGGAAGTAAAGGGGTGAGAAACAGAGAAGGGGAAGAGAGACATGGAAAGGGGGGAATGTGACATGGAAATGGGAGAGAGACTGATATGGAAGCAGGAGTGCAATATAGTTCTGTTGGGTACAATTTGGTGCTGTGGAAAGGGACAGAAAGAGGAAAGGGGTGCAGAGAACATAGAGTGAAGGGGAACAGAGGAAGTGGAGTGAAACAGGACAACATGTATGTGTCTGGTATAAAGTGACATGGGGCAGTGGTAAGCAAAATATATCTTTGTCAAGGCAGAAAGAAAAAAAGTCTTGCACTGGCTCTGCCCCCACTGGCCCTTCAGGACTAACTGCAAATCCTCCAATTGTATCTGCTGTGCAGACAGTGGTGTGTCTTGGGGCTCACCTGCTTCCTAAGAAGCTATTTTTCCTAGATCAAGATTCTAATATTTTCCTTCTCTGTGTAAATGTAGGTTTACACCAGTGCACTGTACACAGAGTGCATTACAGGTCACATGTTCCTATACTGATTCTGCTATTAGCCTAATAGTGCTGGAGAGAGACCATTCAGTGCAAGTTAAGTGTTCCTTGTTAAACGCTCCACTCTATTTGAGGTATTACATAAAACAACTCTGTTTTGGCATATTTTGATTAAATAGCATATTTTTTGAGTAGACTGCAAAAAACCCCCAAATGCATCAATTTTCCATTAAATGGTAAAAAGCTGTGTACGCACCATGAAAAAAAATACGAGTTACAAAATGCTGTATTCAAGAACAGATCATTTCTAATTTATTTCTACAATGTTTTCCTTGCTGCCATTTCATCAGTAAATATTTAATTTATTGCCATGGGTGGTTCATTAATAAATTAGATGTTTTTTTTTTTTAAATAGTGGATTTGACAACCAGGATTTTCTTTTTACTTTTATTTGTTTCCTCTTTGCACATAGCGTTTTACTTCCTGTGGATTGCGATAATGTAAGGGTACATGGGGTGTGTGTGGCTTTGTGTCTTGAACATCATGGGAGAATAAGACAGCTCCCCAAACAGCTAATGTGTAATGAGGATGCTGAAGGCTAAAGATCATTATAAAATGCTAGTGGTGACACATGAGAGTTCGGATGTGCAGCAAGCATGTTCAAAAGAAAGCTAAATATAATCCTATGTATGGAAAGCACACTAGAGACATAAAGAAATTATAAAAAAGAGAATTAAATACGGGGATAGAAACATAAACAAATATGTATTAAGGAAACACAAGAGCAAAGAAGCACGTAATGATCCGAATGACTGATAGTCTAAAAATCTCAAGGCTACGCAATTACGTGGAGCTTTACAAACCGATAGTTATACATTGATTTTTTTTGTGTGTTGTCGTGTCAGATGAGGAGATGCTGGAATTCGAGTGTTATTTTATTGTGTTTAGTATCTAATAGCAGTTGTAAGGTTCTACTGCTATTTTTAGCTTTTTAAAATGTGATCATTTTTCGAGCATTTAAAAAAACAAAAACAAAAGGAAAGAAAGTGACTTGGGTGCACACAATAGACTGGTGCACTTGCTTGGCCTTGGTCTTCTCATTTATGACATTCTTCAAATGTGTACAACCTGTAATGACCAATACATTCACCATCTATCTAACGTAATGTAGTAGTGGTTCTAAGGTGTGAAACATTGGACAACTTGTTCAGAATTTACTCTGAAGTTATTCTGTTTCCCAGGCCTTGGAATTTTGAATATATTTAGGACATAAAACCTTATATAATGTCTAAATAGGGCTTACCCGTCCACTGGCAATCAGTAGGTGGTGGCCAAGAACAGGGGGCCAGAAACTCAAATATCCAAGGTGGCCACCTGTCTAAATCACCTATTTTTCAAGAAGTAGTTTCAGTCCATGGTTTTTCTTAATTTAATTGTGTCAAATATAAGGGATCTTAATGAAGAAGACAGAAGGATAATGTATTATCTGGGGCACAAGTGCCTTCTTGGCAATAATAATTCCAATGGATAATGGTTCACCTTTTCCACAGTGTCCCCTAGTCCTCTATCATCTAGTATTCTTGTCTGTCTTGTGAGATGACATAATACTGGAGCTTAAATTGAATACTGGAGACAAAAACCCATTTAGGCATGTGTGAACCCTGAAGTACCATGCTTCATTAAACACAACTCTAAACTTTAGGGTTTACTCGGATCCTGTGCTGCTTGTCCTGACCCAGCTCATAACTGACTATAATCTTGTGCTGCCTGTCCTGACATGGCTCATGACTGACTCTGATCCGGCGATGCCTGTCCTGACCAAGCTTGTAACTGACTCTGACCCTGTGCTATCTATCCTGACCAAACATGCAAATGACTCTGATCCTGTGCAGCCTGTCCTGACCTGGCTTGTAACTAACTCTGATGATGTCCTACCTGTCCTGACCAAGCTTGTAAATGACTCTGATCATTGGCTGCCTATAACTAAGATGGATCGTTACAGCTTGTAACTAACACAAATCCTTGGTCCAGTTATTACTTTTACATATGTCCCAATAACCACAAGTACCTGCAGGTACAATAGTTATTTCAGTGAGAACCTCCAAATGTTGTGGGTGAGGATTCCCTTTGCTCTTGCACCAAGGATTAACGTCATTGCCTATAGTATATACTCCAGAGGTCGATGTTGCAGTGCGGGACTAACATTATAATTTGCCAAAGATACCAGGTACCTATTTCCAGCCCTGTTGGTAAACAACATAGCTTAGTGAACATCCTCCAATAATGTATTCACATGGACAAACAATGAGAAGTTAGAGGACTTAGTCTGGACAGTAAACGATGAATTAGGTCATCAGTAAATAATACAAATGGAGGCCATTAAGAAACAAAAGGCAGCTGCAGACCTGACTTTAATCCTCATCTCTTAAAACATAATTTATTTTGTGTTCTCCAATAGGCCGTTAGCACCTTTCATTCTATAATAGGAATAAATGTTTACTGCCAAGAGAAACGATTACTGGAGCACTCAGTGTTCTGGATAAGGAACAGCTGGAAGTGGTCAGATCAAGGGCAAATGGCTATCGCTAATGTATATATATTGCCATCTTCAGGGATACGGGAGACAGATCTCCCATATGCAGTCTATGCACAGCAACGTACACTGTGCTGTGATTCAATGAAAAAGTTCCCAACTTTGGAGGTAATTATGGTAAATTATCACCTAATTGCTCACACCAATTATATTTCCATTAGTGTCTGCATGCAGCGGGTGCACATTTAACCTGAGACGCCAGATATTAACTTTAGCAGGATTACATTGCTTTAAATTATTTAATTGCCCTTAATCTTTGCAGGTTTGCAGCTTGGAGTTGCAGCTGGGAGAAAGAATCTTCCCATGCAAAATCCCGTAAGGAATGCAGATGCAGGCGGCCGCTTGGCATCTGTGAGATTAGGCACACCATGGTCGTGTTTGGAGGGTGAGGGGTTAAAAGCCAACTATCCTGTGGATTTCTTGAATTTTCCTCAGCACAGCTTACATTTAAATGCCTCATGAGTGATGCTAAATGAATACAGATGTTGATATAATAATCTGCTGGTTTGGGAGGCGGATTGGACTTATATAAGATGCTTTGAGCTGAATTTTGAATCCAATACAACCCTCATAAAAGAGATTATGTTTAATGTAGCCCCCAGACAAGGTCGGGGAGGGGCAATCATGACAGGGTGCTGAGGGGATATGTCAGCCTATAGTGGGAATTAGTGTGAGGAGTTGGGAGTGTATAAAAGGTAGGAACAGGAAGTTTGGGGGCCATTTTAGGAAAAAGTTTTTCCCATACCTGTTGTCCCACCCACCCTAATAAGCCTTTATTTATTTTTTTATTTACATGTCACAACGTTGGTGGAAGCTTGCAGGGTATCCAGGAGGGTTAATGGAAGAATGGATTGGGGAGAGTCAATCGGGACTCTGGTGGGAGGTTTGAGGGGAAAGTGGTACCTCGAACCTCAGGTATTGGGGGCATTGGTATATGCCCAGAACATGGACTTATACGGCAGCCACCTGGATACTCTTGTAAGCTTGGTTGGTTTTCTGTATATGGAATGTTTATTTTAATGTTTAGTCATTGTATAATATGTATATATATGTGGAATGTATATATATATAATTGTAATGCAATGACTATTTAAATGAAGTGCTGTGGCCGTTGTTTTACCCCACAGTCTGGTTTTAAGTTTTAGTTATTTCTAGGCAAATACATATCCCCAATGATAGAAGCTACCATGTCATGTTATTGTTAACCATTCAACTATTCTCCTTAAAAGTGATCTTGTCATCCACAACGTGTGCAATATTTTCCCTTAAGGTTAGTATAAACAAGCCATTTATGGATAGGGTTGCCGCCCAGCTAGTATACTCCCCTGAAGCTGTTTTCCACACCACCACCAAGATGGTGGTGTGAGTGGCATCCTAAGCTTTATGGGTTTTGATATCATTAGGAGAGACAGGTGTAAAGCATCTGTGCTGGTGATCATCTGTGTACTTTTTTCCTTCCGTAAAGAGGGAGTTTCTTAATAAATAAATTGTATACATTTTTTTAACATTTCCTACAAATTCCTAGCATGGCATTTTTTTTGTCTAACCCATGCATACACTTTAATCAGACTCATAGGCCCCAAGATCCCCATTCGGTGAACTGCTTTATAGGGAGAGCTCCTTGATAACCTTGTTCTGTCTTCTCCAAAGCAGAGAAGTGTTGCAAAGAATGTAATGTAGTTATCATCAAAACTCAGACCCTAGAATATGCCAATATGTAATATCTTTTACCTCTGAGTACAGCTTGATAATTACAATGTAAAATTAATCATTATCTAAATTACTTTTTAGCAACATTATTTACATTTTTTTAAAAAGTGCAAAATATTATACTTTTAGCAAGACTAAATGTGAGAAATAAATAAAAGGTTCTGTAAGAAGATAATTTGATGCCTTTCCTGGTAATACAGCAGCTTGCAAGCAATGCTATCATAAGTGTTACCTAGCAGGATGTCTTCTTTTATACAGTCAGTCTTTTCCTGCATGCTATTATTAAACTCTAGAATTTATGCATATCAAGTAGAATCTTGGCATGTGATTGTATGATACTTTAAATGTTCTTAAAGGAAACAGTCAAACCTAATTCTGTTGTTAATTATGTAATGACATTTTCATTATTTCCAGGGAACAACCTGGCAAATAAGAAATTAAAAATGCATGTAGCATACATAATTCACAATATGTGCATGTAAACCTCTGTGTCATTTAGGAACTACATATCCCATGATGCTAAGTCAGTCATAAGGCACACATCTACAGAACCAAGAATAGTCATCTCTCCATTCCTTCTCCCCATGGGGTTTCAATTTGACAGCAGAAAGGCATCCTCAAAAAAAAGTGCTGTCCAGAAAAGAAGCCTGGAGCACCTGAGACTAGAATTTCTATTTAAAGGAACACTTCCACCAAAAAATGGAAAAGGTTTATTTTATTTTTTATTTTGCACTGTTGATTTCAGATATTTATTTTGTTTTCGTTATGTGAGTTTATTTTATAAAATATTTTACTAAACAGGTGTGACTGGGCGCTGCCATTTTGTGAAATATAGTGGGGGCTGTGGACACAAAATGCAGTCTATAAGTCAGAATTCTGATCATACACTTACATTGAATGGGAGGGTAATGTAACTATTACATCACAAGGGGGCGGAGTTATGATCCTGTTGGATCAGGTTAATATCCTCTTTTTGTGTTGGAAGGCAAGTAACAAAGGTTGCACACAGCCACCTAGTTGTCCCCACTAGTGATACACAGGAGCCAGTAAGAGAGCAGGGGTGTATTTTATGACATCATCATGCAGGCTTTGGCAACAGTTGTAAAATTAGACCTACTGGAAGATTTTGGAGAATATTGCATCATGGGTAAAATTCTCAAAATGGATGCTGGAAATGAATACCTAATATTATTTTAACTTTTATATGCAATTCATTCAAACATAGAAGAAAAAAACAGTGGCATATGTCTTATATATGTGTTTGTTTAAATGCACAGGTAATCTAGTTAAATCTTATGTAAGTGGTAGTGTCCCTTTAATAGTTTAGATGACAGCATCATTAACATAGCAAACTGTATGTAATACTTTTACTGAGCACTGGCTCAAGACCACAGAACTGGATTACTGCATAGACTTTAGCTTCCTCAGCTGGCATGCCAGTGGCATGGGCCTCCCCTCTTCTAGAAAATAATTCTCCTATTCTTATGGTTTTTAGATGCTTTTGTCTAAGCCTTCTGAGCGATATGTGATGCCCCTGGTAAGCGTGGTTCTGCAGAATCTACCTGATGAAATTACAGCAAGGCAGTAAACCCAGTACGCCATTGAATTCAGCATGCTTGGCTATGAAACAGACTTGAATGCAAAAAGCCCTGGGAGGTTTAATTCCTTAAAATATACACTGACCTGCAGAGATTTCCCTGATGATTTAGAATATTTCTCCTTATCTGTGTCTTGATACCCGTGGTCATTGGGCCTCTGTCTTTATTGCATTTAGAAAGGTCACTTTGCCAATATATGGCCCAAGTAGTTGGGAAAATCCAAATCTTAATGGAGGGAGGAGAATCTCCACTGAGCAGTACCACAGTCTCACCTACTTCTGCACAACAAGTTCCTAGTATTCATTCTGCTCTGGGGCAGCTGGTAATTTCACTGATTAGACAAAATAAGGCAGGAAAACTGGAAATGTGTAGAGAAACCACATCTAAAAAGATGCATCTGGGTGCAAGCCATTGGGCAGTCCCAAAATATCCAAATCCCAACAGTATACAAATTGAGACTGCACACCAAATGTAGAGTAGTAATATAGTTACAATATAACTGTAGCCCCCAGACAAGGTCGGGGAGGGGCAATCATGACAGGGTGCTGAGGGGATATGTTCAGCCTATAGTGGGAATTAGTGGGAGGAGTTGGGAGTGTATAAAAGTTAGGAACAGGAAGTTTGGGGGCCATTTTAAGAAGATTTTTTCCCCATACCTGTTGTCCCACCCTTCCTCCCTAATTTTATGGTTAATGAGCCTTTATTTATTTATTATTTATGTATTTACATGTCACAGCATTGGCGGAAGCTTGCAGGGTATCCAGGAGGGTTAATGGAAGAATGCATTGGGGAGAGTCAATCGGGACTCTAGTGGGAGGTTCGAGGGGAAAGTGGTACCTCGAACCTCAGGTATTGGGGGCATTGGTATATGCCCAGAACATGGACTTATTCGGCAGCCAGCTGGATACTCTTGCAAGCTTGGTTGGTTTTCTGTTTATGGATTGTTTATGTTTATGTTTAGTCATTGTATAATTATGGATATATATGTGGAATGTATATATATGATTGTAATGCAATGACTATTTAAATAAAGTACTGTGGCCTTTGTTTTACCCCACAGTCTGGTTTTAAGTTTAGTTATTTCTAGGCAAATACATATCCCCAATGATAGAAGCTACCTTGTCATGTTATTAGTCAAATTTATAAAAGATGGAGTAGAAACCAAGGAATAAAACACCAAGGTAATCATATGCCATAATATACACCACTAATACACAATATGAATCCACATATACAATTGAATATAATAGCAAGCAATGACTGAAGGGACTTACAAGGGTTGAGACCAGGGGATATATAACACAGCACCCCAACGTTTCAGCAAAACTGTCTTCAACAGGAGGAACCATATCAATATATCATATAGTTCCTCCTGCTGACATCCATATTCCACACAACAGTTCATTATGGAAGTAGATGTGGACGGGGCAACTGAGGACCCTAATAGCAACAGTATGAATCCTTGCTGGTATCAAACTGAGAACACCTTGTGATTTTAAGTTAGCTGTAAAAGAACAAGGTCGCCTCCTCGGGGGTACTGAACCACTGATCATGATTATCACTGATCATAATAACTTCCTTTTTTTTTTTTTTTGCAATCAGAATGCTAAAAGAATAAACCCTTAACAAGTTTGTTGGGCCTTATTCTTCAGGTTAAACTTTGTAATCACCTCCCAAGATATTTTAATTGGTTGTTATCCATCAATGATTTGTTGGGGGGAAAAAAACACATCACTTTTGACAAAATAAAAAATGATCGAATTCAAAGAAATATGTTATTTTGCACCAGTGCTGGTGTAGACTAGCAGCAGGGATATGTCTAGAATAAATATCTTCAAAAGGTTACGTGTCTTTTCTTGCCACAAGCAAGTACCAAGTTAAAGTAGGCAGGTAGACTGAAATTCATAGCTTACATCACAGCTTGGGATCAGAATCAGTGAATGCAAACTTAAAAGCAGACTACTCTGTTTTAAAACAGAATCCTGTATGTTTAAATGCATCATAGACTTATTTCTCTCTCTCTCTTTCTACACAGAGGGATATTTTATATGCAGTAGTATTTAAGAGAATGGTGGAAATAAATAAGATTAGTAATCTAGGAGGATTATGCCTCTGCTAGGACAACTGAAAGTCTTCTGTCCTCTCTCTCTCCATCCACAGCTGGTGTTTTTGATGCGAGAGAAAAAGACATGTTTGGACCATTTCAGAGGATGATAAGCCAGGCAAATTATTAAAATACTTTCCAAGTGGGAACTATAGTCAGTAACATGAATCCAGTGACGGCCAAGCTCTGTGTTAAATCATCCAGTAGAGTCCTAAAGCATATGAAAAAAGTGAAACACTTTGATAAATAATACATTCCAGCTGGAGGTTATGATTAGCTAAAATCTCCATCCATTTCAGTATCAACTTCCCGGTAACAAAAATATACAAGATGCTTCAAATATGTATTGACGACATGGTCCAGGGACAATAATAAAAGAGTTAAGATTTGTTTTGCAATCCATTGTATGAATTGATGTCATGCAAAATCTTGAATACAACATTAATTTTTATTGTGTAATGGGATATATTGTTTGGTTTGCTAATCAATGAGTCTTGTTTGTCAGAAAGCACCGGATTTGTGCACAATGCTTAGCAAGACAAAATTATGAATCAAAGTTGCACACCTCTCATCATATTCCCCCAGAAACGAGGGATGCTGGGAATCGTAGTTTGGAAGGTAGAGCATCAGTGCTGAATGCTGACTGCGCAACTGCACATTTGGAAAGCTCTCCATATGCACAGTATTCATTCTCCGGTGTCCAACGCTTAAATGGGAAAGTTGGAGGTTGTGTGGTTCATGAAGGGTTAGGGCAGACTAGATGAGACAATGTGCTGTAAAAATCGGAGTCTGTTCATTATGTTGTCAGCTGTGATGTAATGACAAGGTCATAGTAAAAGGCAGAATTCATTGGTAAGAAACCTATAAATTTGTCTATTTTTCAGGCTCAACTATTAATGCCTGATTTTTGCAGTTCACCACAATTTAGTCTTCTAGAACAGAAGCACACATGGTAAAATAAATACAATAAAGTGAACATGTGCGCTAGTGACCAACACTAGAAAAAAAGAGCATTACCCTTTTCTATGAGACGAAATGCTCAGATATTATGCAAAGGGAAAAAAAAACAAAAACAATAATAGTGTAGTATATCAGTGCAATGATATAATAGTGCAAAGTGCATAAATGGTACACTCACATTTACATGAGCAATACCCTGCTCAAGATAAACAGCGTGGGTGAGCTCAGATAAGAGCAGGTAGATCTTGTAAACCAGCTCCAGAGGCAGCCCAGATATCATTTAAAAACGTTTTAAAAGTCCCAGATGCTTGTCCATAAAACCAATAGTGTTTCCCCTCTTGTTGAGGCTTTTTCAAGACTTTTCACACTTGAAAAAGCCTCAACAAGAGGGGAAACGCGTTGTGTGAGAGGAGAGGAGTGCACAGACAACACTATTGGTTTTATGGACAAGCATCTGGGACTTTTAAAACGTATTTAAATGATATCTGAGCTCACCCACGCTGTTTATCTTGAGCAGGGTATTGCTCATGTAAATGTGAGTGTACCATTTATGCACTTTGCACTATTATATCATTGCACTGATATACTACACTATTATTGTTTTTGTTTTTTTTCCCTTTGCATAATATCTGAGCATTTCGTCTCATAGAAAAGGGTAATGCTCTTTTTTTCTAGTGTTGGTCACTAGCGCACATGTTCACTTTATTGTATTTGTTTTCACTGGTTTGCTAGGAGTGAGACACTAGCTGTGCACAAGTGCTAGCTTACTCCATCACAGTTATTGGCGCAGTATACTGTATTGTTTGTTTATTACACATGGTAAAATGTGTGCTCCTAGTGTGAGGCTTAACTGGCATGTACTTTTCGTTGTACATACCAGTTTATCCGCTGACCTGGGAAGCAGGCAGCCCAGTCAGGTTAACTACTAACTCTCTCTGCCAGTGCAGTGGGAGAAATGCATTTTCAAAGAGGATCAACATAGGGGACCTTAACTTGCAGAGAGCTCCATTCAAACCCTGATCAGAAAAGCAGGGCAAGCCCCTGCACTGATTGGCTGTGCACATGCAGACACTATCATATTACACTCTGGCTCATCCTCAGCTTTGAGGCCCATGTTCTTGCGGGAAGGTAGCATGATTTCTAATACAGTTAGTTAGATAAATACAGTCGTTTTAAGGGGTGCTGCTTGATTTAATGGGGTGTGGCTTATAGATATTTCCATTGCTTTGAGTCAGCTCTGTCCAACTATTATTTCTCTACACCCCGCCCATGGAGCATGTACTTCGTGCCATAACTGTACCAAAATGAATGTGTTTAAAGCAGCACAATGTTAGCATTGTGTTATTTGTGTCCTGAAAAATAGGGCATAACATGTGGGCGTTATAGTATCTAAAATTAGATATGAAATTAAATATCAAACAATTCTGTGGGTCTAGTATGGATTTAAAGGGAACCTAAACATTGATTATATTGATAATGTAGAGATTAAAAAATGATTTGTACATAACGTTAGCAGAATTGCATGCAAATACATGAAATAAGAGAAATATATGTGTTTTAAATGTGTCTGTGCAGTCTCCTGCTTATGACATCACCAGTTTCTTGATATGCAAATTACACATTTCCCACTGAAAAGTAGTTATCAAGCCACAGGTGATGTTCTAAACACCAAGCACATTTAAAACACGTATTTCTCTTATTTTATCCATTTGCGTGCAATTTTGCTAACACAATGAGGAGTTTATTTTTAATAATTTAATATTCTCCATTTACAGTAACAGCAATGCTTGGGTTGACAGTCTCTTTATCTTGTGTCACATGAGTAACTGCCATTTTCCAATTATAAGAATAGCCGCTTGCAGTGAACTATAATAAAATGTGGCTGGAGAGACATACTATAAATAAATTGGCGTTGATTAACCTCTACAAAATAGGACGGTTTAATAAGATCAATATACAAAAAAGATAGAAAATCCTTTATGATAGACACACAGGAGCAAGTTAATTACACCCCCTTGGTGACAAAACCATGATTTTTAAAATTTTCCCTGATATTAATGGCTAATGGCTCTACCGACAAAATGTATAATAGTGGCTAGCGAGGGCATCCCTGCCTTGTACTGTTTGTCAACTGAAACCATGAAGAGCAAATATTGGGGCCCACTATTCTAGCGGATGGACAGGATACAGGGCCATTATGGCACAATACATCCAACCTTCCAGCCCGAAAGCTCTTTAAAGATGAATTAAAGATCTCACTATATGCTGATGACATTCTCCCAGTTACTAATCCTTTGGTCTCCGTGCCTAAGCTTATGGAAGAGATCCAAAAATATAGCTCAGCATGACATTATAAATTAAATGTAGATAAGGCTATTGTCAAGAAATGTCCAAGCCTCATTGGTTTCTAACTTGTGCCAGCAATTTGGTTTTTTTAACGGCAGTGGTGGAGCAAATAGTGGAAAGAAATGTTTCGAGACTCCTGAGGGAAACCAACAGGAAATTAAGGGAGTGGGCCCATTTAGAAACATGGTGGGGTAGAATCAATACCATAAATTATTATGGAATGCCTAAATGGACCTAGAATGGTTCCCTTAGGGGTTCCGAGATTATGGCTGGGCATGTTGCAGAACAGCATTAATGCATATATATGGCAAGGGAAAAAGCCAAGACTGAGTGCTCAGGGGCTAGCTAGGGAGGCGCAAGATGGAGGCATGGGGTACCCTATTGTAAGACAGATATACTTAGCCAGTATGATGGTGCATACATATAGGTTGCAGAAAGATCCATCAAAAAGAGAAGCATGGTACAGTATTGAAACAGAAGCCGGATCCACTAACAATTTGCTGTACTTCTTATGGCTAAGTGGTGATATGGTAGGTGTAGAACCTTGACCAGTAAGTCCACAGCTCTGGCTCAAGTACTAAAGGAATGGGGAGGGATTAAAAAATACCTTGTGAAACAAAATATGACAGATCTAACATTTAAAGCTTTGAAGGGAATTGCACAAAAAGTATGTGACAATGATATTATCCCTTTTCCTGAGATCGCTAAAAAATGTAAAGATATTGGATTCAGAATTTTTTTATACATATATGCATAAAACATTTTCTGGAGACTAGTATGTGTACAATATCATCACTAAACAGATGGTGAACATTTTCACTAATAAGAGAGTAAAAAAAAAAAAAAGGATCTGTGTGCAGAAAATGTGTAAATTACTTTCTCAACTTGGGTACATAACCAGCTATCGGGGCATGGGAAAGGGAATTGGGAACACAGGTTATATTTAAAGACTGGGTGGATTCAGTCGCTCGGGTCAAGAAGTTTATACATTGTCTGAATTGAGTCGAGTCTCAATATAAGCTGAGCAAAAAAACTTAACAGGATGTATCCTAATCACGCCACTAACTGTTGGTGATGTGGTGATCTGGACGCATCCTACCTCCACATTTGGTGGAAATGTAGACTAGTAGCCCCTATATGGAAGTTTGTCTTGGATTGGGTCTACCGGCAACTGGGATTACTATCCAGTTGGGAGAAGGAATGGCACAATTACACTTGGGTTTAAGAAAATCTGAGAAAAATATAATAACAGTTGTGATCCATGGTCTAATGGCAAAAATCTTAATTGTCGGAAACTGGAAATCCAGTATACCATTCCAATATGCTCACTTTTTTAATGAGCTGAGTCACTAGTTGACAATGGAATGAGCTGGAATTTGGATCTGTCCAGTAAAAAAAATATAAACAGTATCAATCATTTCTAGACTCCCTACAATCCACTGGTAGTCACTTGGACATTTAATATGAATGGGTTGAGTATTGTCATGAAGGGGATATCAAGGTCTCTCCCCTCTTGGTCCACCTCGAGTGCTCTCTCGGTCTAGCTGTTTGTAACTGTCAAATGGATTCGATACGCTATGTTCATCCGAATAGGTTCTGTGCATATGGAATTCGGAAGTTGTATGTTTTTATATGTGTGACAACTGATACTGTGTGATTATTCACAATGTTATTTGTATTATCAAAACAAAATTAAATAAATAAAGAAACTAAAAAAAAAAGTTAATTACACCCCACAAAATAATTAAACATTTAATAAGTATCAAAAACATATTATAACTTCTATCACTGTAAAGGTTAAGAGTATATTAAAAAATAAGAAAAACAACCACAGCTAGAGGACATAGTCTTACATTAGAGGGTCAAAGATTTAAAAGTAATATCAGGAAGTATCACTTTAATGAGAGGGTAGTGGATGTATGGAATAACCTTTCAGTGGAAGTTGATGAAGTAAACACAGTGAAGGAGTTTTAACATGCGTCTGATAGGCACAAGGCTATCCTAGATATAAGATAGGGCTGGGGAATAATACAAGTATTTTGAAAATTGGGCAGACTAGACGGGCCAAATGGTTCTCATCTGCCGACACATGTCTGTGTTTCTATGTTTCTAATATGGCATGCATAATAAGTGAAGTTGGGGAACTGATACAGCATTGAGACCAGATAATGGTATATACTAGTTTTGGGAGGACTCATCATGCCTAATGATCTGAGCAGGACTTTTGCTTGGTGAAATGGAGGTATTTCTGAGCCAAGATGTCATTGGATGACTCCCTGTGGATGCCTAAGAATTGATAACCTGGTAGTCCCAGATCCACAATATTGATTCCTATGTGGCACTATATCTTTGGAAAAGCATGTATTTAATACCCAGCATGGTTACAGCATCATGCCTAGTAGGTGTTCTGAAAGAATTTTCCCTTGTTATAGCAACAGAAAGCAGGGGAGTCAAATGGGTGTGTAGGCCACACAGACATCCTGACTTTATTTTCATGATTGTACCTAACCATTAATTTATCCCACCCCTTTGGTATATAATGTAATGGCAGCATCAGAAGGAGACAGGAGGCAGGTGAAATCCTTTCTTTAAAAAAATACCAGTGCTGCTATTGCCTCCATAATCTTAACATTGGCATCCGCCCATTTTTTTTTTTTACTGGCCTAACAGTAAAATTCCGGCTGGGTGGATAGCCTAATCAATGATGACAGGTTTACTTTGAGAATATTTTACATACAAATTGTACATATTACAATTATGGAGTTATTAACATAAAGTGTAATTTCTAAACACCACATAAATGGTGTCTATGAAACTTCAATACTGGTGTCTCTGCATCTAAATGACAAGGCCTTGACTGTTAACATTCTTTACAATTTGATTTTCTTCAGAACTCTTATCTGTTTCACTCTGTTCAGGAAGTCTATTCAAATCTTATCTTACTGCTATTTCATAAACAATAACATTCTTTGGGCTATTCAGAAGCATCACTATAGAGACGCTGTGACCCTGACAGTCTATGAAACTCTGAAACGAGTCTACGCTATTAATCACAGTTTTTGTAGCAGAGAAGTATACTGATGAAATATGATTAGCAAGCCCCAAAAAGAAAACTAAAAAAGTATAATGTGAAAGAACAAGAACACTTTTTTTTTTTTACAGTACTATACTTTTATCTCATATGGCACACATTATTTTACCGTTACTTTAGAAATCTTTTGTGGAATTGATAAAACTCACTAAACCACTTTTAACTAATAATGGCACAATTGTATTTACATTACACATATCTGGCATGGGTGTCTGGAGGGGGACTATGAGGGGGAACTTGTTGCCCCCCCGAAAAAAAATAATAAAAAAGGTATGCTGTTTAGAATAGGTTAAATAGACACGGACAGCAGAACAGAAACCTTGGCAGGCAGGGGACTTTTTATTATTCTATACACCCCCTTGCTGTCAGAGTGGTTTGGCCTGCTGTCTCCCTCTAGCTGGTCTCCTCCTCATTCACTCTAGCTGCTGCTAATTCACAGGCACAGAGTCCCTGTCTGGGTAGAGACACAGACACAACGTGGTTTATTTCAAATATGTATTGCAGCTAGTGCTAATTAATACTCCATCTGTTGAGATTACGTTTCCCATCACTCTCAGCCAGTCTGGTATGTTGAGCATCATGGGAATTTGAGTACTCAACTGGAGTGCCAAAGGTTAGTTATTATATCATTATGGATTCCTACGGCAGCTGTTGTGGAATGCACATCTCATGATACTCATCCATTCGTCTAGACCAGGATAACCAAGCTTACAAATTCTCCAACACCACTATTTTTAGAACACAGCTATTTTAGTTAGAAGTTCACCATCTAATGCCATAAACATGAATGAAACCTTCATTTTTATACTATCATTTTCCTCATTTAATGTCTATTAAACATGTTCTTAGATAAACATGACTGTTGCTCAGTCTGGCTGTGAGTGGGTAAAGCATTTTGTCGAATCCTATAAATACCCACATCTACATAACTCAGCACTTTCTATATAAAATGCAGCATATACTGCTTTCTTATATGTCTGTTAAAGAACCTTATCTAAAATAGATTTAAACAGAAAGCCTGTCTCTGGCTATTATTACAAGTTTTATTCCAAAGTGCACAGGAAAATGACTTACAATGTCTGTCAATTTGTGCTTATGTTCTGATTTAAAGTCAGTTGCAATCACATATTACCCTTTGCACTACAGCAAGATTTCATATTACCTTATTAATATAGCAACTACCAAAAATGTTCCTTTTTTAGAACAATGTGACAATTTACAATGCATGCATGTGTGGTGAATTTTATCATGGAAGTTTAGAGAAATGGTTCCAGTTTTGTGAGGTGGACCCTGTCTACTTTGCTGATGTACAATCACATATATTTTTTATTAATCAGTTTTTATTGATTTTCAAGGGGCTAACAAGGAAATATTTCAGGGGTAGAACATAAAGGGGGAATGGAAACAGATCTGGTGCAGCAACCTGAAATAAACATCACAAATCAACCCAGACAATACACCAGAAGGGGCATCTCCATTAAATATCAGACTATAATAACAAATAAGTGAGCATGGTTTTAGTGGGGGAGGGGCGGCATTAGGCAGAACAATGTCTTGGGCTGTCCCTGATCAGTGGCAGATGTGTTGTTTATAATTATTGGCAAGGCTGGTACAAGACGTTTTGCCGCCCTAGGCAAACATATATTTTGCTGTCCCTTGCTGATCCTACCCTCAGGCATTTACACACAAAGTAACACAGTGTCACATACATATACAGCCACACGTACACACACATTAGGACATGCAATGCGATCCTATGTCCTCCCCCCCCTCCCCCCCAATGCCTGGTATCTTTATTTTCCCTCCCAATGCCTGCTCTCTTTATTTTCCCTCCCAATGCCTGCTCTCTTTATTTTCCCTCCCAATGCCTGCTGTCTTTATTTTCCCTCCCAATGCCTGGTCTCAGCAGCCGCCTTCACAATCCTGGCCACCTCGGCGAACACCTAGTTTGCCTATAGGAAGCGCCGGCCCTGATTATTGGTCAGATATTTACCTGACCCATGATAGGTACTTTTTTTGCACTCTTTAATTAAATCATTTAAAAAAAAAATATCTGCTCTTGATGTTAAAGTCGAGTTTTGCCTCTTGTAACGTAGATCTTTTTTAAACCTAAATAATTAAAACCATGAAACATCTTTAACCTATCTACCTATCTGCTGTTACCTAAAACACTTTTACATATCCTTTTTCCTTCTGTTGACCTAAAAGAAGGCAAGCAATTCATTCTTGAATCCTAAAGCCAATCAGTTTGGTCTTTGGATCAACAAGCGCTAAATATTAGGCTGTATAATTAGCTATCAAACCTAAATTCATCCTTATCAGGAGGATTCAAAGGTATGTCAGAGGTAAACATTGTTCATGGTGGACACATTTGTGATGGATAACTTATTCATATATGGACTTTCACCAGACCATACATTAGAGCCCACATAGCAACCAGTATTATCAAAACTTTTCTTGTAATTGACCAAATGTTACTTATTTCTTTCTAGAAAGTCGGCAGCAGGAAACATAGAAACATAGAATGTGTCGGCAGATAAGAACCATTCGGCCCATCTAGTCTGCCCAATTTTCTAAATACTTTGATTGGTCCCCAGTTCCCTATCTTATAGCTAGGATAGCCATGTGCCTATCCCACGCATGCTTAAAATCCTTGACTGTGTTTACCTCTACCACTTCCGCTGGAAGGCTATTCCATAAATCCACTAACCTCTCAGTAAAGTGATACTTCCTGATATTACTTTTAAATTGTTGCATTTCCTGCTGCTCTATTGCATTGCCTACCTGCCTTTAAGTCCTCTGAAATGATTACTCCTAAATCCCTTTCCTCAGGTGTTGAGGTTAGGAGTGCAACAAATATTCTATATTCTGCTTTTGGGTTTTTACGCATATGCATTATCTTGCACTTGTCCACATTAAATGTCAGTTGCCACAGCTCTGACCATTTTTCTAGTTTAACTAAATCATTTACCATTTGGCTTATCCCTCCATAAATATCAACCCTGCTGCAAATCTTTGTATCATTAGCAAAAAGACATACTT
Source organism: Pelodytes ibericus (assembly GCA_036172795.1). Taxonomy (NCBI): domain Eukaryota; kingdom Metazoa; phylum Chordata; class Amphibia; order Anura; family Pelodytidae; genus Pelodytes; species Pelodytes ibericus. The sequence goes on along the minus strand of CM069857.1, from coordinate 48,734,404 downwards.
TGCCAACAAGACCTTCTGCAATATTAAAGAGAATAGGTCTAAGTACAGATCCCTGAGGTACCCCACTAGTAACAAGACCTTGCATCGAATATACTCCATTGACTACAACTCTCTGTTGCCTGTCACTCAGCCATTATCTAATCCATTCAACAATACTGAAATCCAAACTTAAAGATTGCAGTTTATTGATAAGCCTTCTATGTGCGACAGTGTCAAAAGCCTTACTGAAATCTAGGTAAGCAATGTCTACTGCACCACCCTGATCTATTATTTTAGTCACCCAATCAAAAAAATAAATACGATTAGTTTGGCATGATCTTCCTGAAATAAACCCATGTTGTCTCTGATCTTGAATTCCATGCGATTTTAGATGTTCAACAATTCTAATCTTTAACAAGGTTTCCATTATTTTCCCCACTACTGAAGTAAGACTTACTGGTCTATAGTTGCCTGCCTCCTCCCTACTACCTTTCTTGTGAATGGGCAAAACATTTGCTAATTTACATTCTTCTGGGACTACTCCCGTTAACAATGATTGGTTAAATAAATCTGTTTTGCTAGTACACCACTAGCAACAAGTTCTGTTAATAACTTAGGATGTATCCCATCAGGGCCCATCAACTTATTTGACTTTACTTTAGACAGCTGAAGTAAAACCTCTTCCTCTGTAAACTTACATGCATCAAAAGACTAATTAGTCTTTTTCCCTAAATGAGGTAACCCTCATTTTCATTTGTAAAAACTGAACAAAAATATTAATTAAGGCAGTCTGCTAGGCCTGTATCCTCTTCTACATAGTATCCTTCTTTTGTTTTTAATCTAATACTTGTTTTACTTTCCTTTTCTCATTTATGTATCTAAAAAGTGTTTTATACCCCCTTTTCACTGACTGGGCTATTTTCTCTTCTGCGTGTGCTTTGGAAGCTCTTATAGTTTGCTTTGCCTCTTTCTGCCTACTCTTATAGATCTTTCTATTTTCCTCACTCTGAGTTTTTTTATAATTACTAAATGCGAGCTTTTTGTTTTTTTACTATTTTGGCCACCTCTGCAGATCACCACAGGAAGCTGTGGAAGCTATCAACGTTCTTTTGGGATTGGATATACTCTGAGGTTGTTCAGTTGGATCCGACCAATGATGGAAGATAGATGCCAGGGCTAGCGCGTCCTAGCCAACGTGCAAATTAAATTTTGTCCTCACATGAGGAGACTCTAATCGTCGATACTCTTGCACAAAATGTAATTTCCATGTGACTTAGTTCATCGTGATGCGCTATCCTTGGTATCTGTCCTCCATGTTTGTTTGGATCCAACCGAAGAACACAGAATATATCCACAATTTCCCGCTGCAGATTTCTACAAAGAAATAAGAAACATAGTTGTATTTGATCATTTAAAAGGAAAGGCTTGAGGATACTTATTGCTGTGCGGGCTTTGTAAATAACCAAAGATGTAAAACTACTGTACTGTTTTCTCCTAATAAACACATTTTTTAAGTCTCCCTTTCTCTGTATTCTGAATTGAAAGTCAAGAATTTTAAACTGACTGGTGTTTTTAGATTTATACTGGCACTGAGGAGTGTTTGTGGACGAGACCCATGAGGCTTTCAAATCTCTGTGATTTAATTGGTTATGCATTTTTATGCTGATCCATTAAAAGGTATTAGCGTAGTCAATGAATCTCTAGACACCCACTACTATAATTGAAAGGAGTGGTATGGCGACATGATTTGAAAGTACACAGCTGGCCATAATAGCAAGCATAGAGCGGCTTTTTAGCAGTCAGGTTCCTGCGCAGCATAATTTGAAAATAGATCTAATAATTATATTCAGGCATAAATCAGAAAACATATTATTTTTCATTTCTCCCACTCTAGAAAAAAAAAAAAAAATGTAAATATTTATGAAATTCTTTTATGTGGCAAGGTGTCTGTATGTAGAGCAATGAAAAATAAATCCAGACAGATTTAACAAACAAATAAAACAAATTAAATAGCTGTGGTTAGAAAATATGTTTTTTAGAACCTGTACCCCTGTACTTTATTCCTTTTTGATGTTTTGTGGTAGTTGTGTGTATGAAATTATATATAAAATAAGGTACAAAATGCACCCATTAAAATTAGGTAACATAATTATAATGTATATTATAGATCTCAACCACCCCCTTAACAATGGAACCTAAGCAAGCAGTGGTAGAGGTAATAGTGAAGGAGTTTAAGCATGCGTAGGATAGGCACAAGGCTATCATACATATAAGATAGAGCCGGGGACTAATACAAATATTTAGAAAATTGGGCAGACAAGATGGGTAGAATTGTTCTTATCTGCTGACACATTCTATGTTTATAGGCACCAGTATTGTTCATGGTAGACGTTTACTGGACTTTGTAGTAGACAGTGATGTTCTACTGACCTTCACAGACCCTGACACAGACTCTGGCATCCTTGTACAAACATGTTGCCTATCCTTGGACTTAAAAAGTTGCTTAGATGGTAGCATCAGCAATAAACCATTGCATTCTGGAATATCTACTAGACCTTTTTTGACACTAATTTATCACACCACTAACTGTGTTAAATGCATCAAACTTCAAACCATGCTCTATTGTTCTACTACTTTAATTTTATTAGCAATAGTACTTTCATTTCAACTTCAAACTGCTAAAGAAATGGACTGTGGGCTTGGAAGCTTTGTAGTGTTTAGATACATTATTTTAAAAGCCTATGGCATCCATCCTGTATAACAGTTGCGTCAGTTCCTACCTTTTATCCTCTAATAGTGCCCCAAATTACTTTTATGCAAGGCTATTTACACTTACTCTTTTTAGAGGTTGATACATTTCTATATACATCCTACAGCTAACGTTGCCACTTTTTCTTTAAAAAAATACTGGCTAGGCTATGGTGTCCACAGACGTAACATCAGCCTCACGACAATATATTTTACCGGCTGTTATTAAAATACCAGCTGGTGGCAACCCTACCAATAGCATAAAAGTGATCTAAGTGCATCCTTGTTATATACATGTTCTATAACTTAAAGAAGACATCTGTTCATCCTATGAAATGGTAAATCACTTATGCAGAGTCCTTTATCATTATAAAAGAAACAATTCTCTGGATAAAGATAAATTAAATAAATGGTTCTTTGTCAGTGCTTCAGATGATCAGAGAAGGTATTATAATTGAAATGGAAGACAAAAAACATTCAATTTGTACTTCGAACGCCAACACTCGCTGCATCAAATAAATACAAACAAAAGTTATTTTCTTTTTAATCTCTCTAAGCAGATGGCTGTTATGAAGGATAAATTTGTCTTTGTTTGCAAATATTTCCTCTGGGGTGTTATTTCGGTGGTGCTTCGTGGGGCCCACATGTTTTGTCTACATGAGAGGGACTGTGAGTCTTACCAGATGAATCTTCTCACAATTCCCACCCCCAGAAAATCACACACAAACACAGACAGAAACAAACAGTATGTCAGTGTTTGAGACGCAGAAGGCTGAACATGCACAGGCTTTCTTTATTTTTCACAGAGGGAAAAAAGGCTGTGTCTGGATCAACCCACAAAAACCAAATCAGTGCTAGATTTTCTGGGTGTTAACACGTATAGCCTTTTTTCTCAGAGAAGTAACTTTTTATTTAACTCCCCAAACCTAACATGTAATTATTTCAATTATGCAGGACCCCTTCATCGAAAAGTTAACATGGAACAAACATCATGGTCAGGCTTGTTCCCTTAGAGCAGTGATTCTCAAACCTGTCCTCAGGACCCCCAACGGTCCAGGATTTAGGGATTACCCACTAAGAATATGTAGAACACCTGGTGTGGTTCCCTAACCATTAAGCAGCCATACCAGGTTTTCTACATATTCTTGTTTAAACACAACTGGGTAATCCCTAAATCCTGGACCGTTGGGGAGTCCTGAGGACAGGTTTGAGAATCACTGGCTTAGAGAATGGATCATGTCATTATAATATCTTGTAAGACTTGGTGGGACTAGAAGGGAGAGAGAACTGGATACATACTGTGAGTAGTCCAGTGTTTAACAACCCTCAAAAATAAAAGAACTTGCCAAAGTAATTTATATCATGGTCTGTCTGCCCAAAAGTACAGGCTTTGTTTTGTTTAAATGAACTGTATCACTAAAACATTGTTTTACTCTGCATGTAGAGAATAAAAAAATATTGAAAATGATCTATACATCGTGTTAGCAAAACTGCAAGCAAATGCCTACATTTGGAGAAAATTGTCTATTAAATGTCTTTTAAATCTGTTGTGTCTCCTGCATTTGGGATCATTATGACATGTTAATGAGCTGGTTCTCAATCGGAATGGTGTAATTCCCATATTAAGTCACAGGTGATGTCATAAGACACCACAAACAAATTTTTCTCCTAATTTAGCCTTGCAATTTTGCTAACACAATATTTAGATATTTTTCAATAATTGTTTATTCTTTACATCCACCTTATGAGCAATGTTTAGATGCTACAGTCTCTTTAAAGACAGCCTATCACATTTGGGTGAGATAGGCGTGGTGACTCAAATACAAGAGGTTGTACAGGAATTGGGCACACCACAAACAGTTCAGAGCAGTGTTGTCCATTCTATTTGCTATGGAGACCACATACCACACAGAAGCTTAGGTTGGGGGCAAGGGTTAAATCATTATTAGTTTAATTAGGTACTACAATAGAATCTATGAGCTTTTTCAGCCAGGATAGCAACCACTCAAATAACTGCATGTGATAGTGTTCTTAAAAATGTTCTGTAAGATTGTGAGGTTGAGAGAACCTTTTTGGTTCTGAACATTATGGGAATGGGCCATAGAAAAATAATTAAATTATTTTAATTTAATTATAAAGTCTTAATTAAAAACAGAATTGTTTATAGAAAATGTCAATGTTATATATGCATTTACCTTGATAACGGAACCGAAAGCTGCCTTGATTGGTTTGCTGCAAACTCTGGAAGCGGATCATGACTTGATTGGTTGGGCTCCTTATCACCTGACCTCTCATAAGGAACGATTCATTGGCTAGAATTACAGGCTCCACCCCTTCCAAGTTCTCCACGGTTACAGTCTCACCTTCAGATAAACTAATATTTTGCACCTGTGGAAAGATCAAATTTAATGTGAGAATGTTGCTTTTGAGACATTTCTCTTTGAGAACAGATACATTGATTTTGTTTTCACTATGCTTTTGCAAGTACAACAAAATTAGACCTAGATAAGCCAACAAAAGTGCCACAAAAAAAATTAAATGTGTAAATCCTGAGTGTAAAAAATATACAAAAATATAGCAAGCCGGAATTGTAAAGAATCTTCTTGCATGCCACACCAAAATTTATATAAAAATAAGGTCCACAAAACAGAAAGGATGCTCCCTCACTATCTATCTGTCTATCTGTCTATCTATCTATCTATCTATCTATCTATCTATCCATCCATCGTGTTTTCACCTTGCAGTGCCTTAGAGCAGAGATTTTGGCTGTGTTATCTATACATATGACATGTGGTGACCTTGTATCCTTGGTCGTGCAGTCAGTTGTCTAAGTAATTGCACCAGTTGATAGTGTAATGATAGTATCACAATTTTCCATGCCCACAATAGATCGCACTGGATTGTGCATAACATTAAAAATCTAGGTTTATTTTTGTGTTATACTGTAAGAGCAAATCCTATATTTAAAACAAAAGGCCCACAGGTTGGTGGGGTGCACCAAGGTTGTGCATACATTTATACATCTAAAGGTTATAAAGCTGACTTAATAATGCTTAATAAAACGAAGACCAAGCTACAATAGGCTTAGACAGCAGTAGCTTCCGAGTCAAATACCATTCTGGTTGTTTATGTATATATGCACAAACATATTAGAAAACAACAAGTAGACACTGTCACTAGGCTCCCCCTTTTTAACCCTTAAAGGGTTTAAATGCCGTTAAGTATGATTATCAAGGACCAAACCTGGGGGAAGAGCCCTCTTTGCCCATATAGCTATTTCAGGGGGGGGGGGGGGGGGGAGACATGTTGCATGGAATCTTGGTTCAGATCTTCCTTCATATTGGATTGGATAAAGTAAGGTTGAGACAAACATTTAATCTCACCAATTTAACTATACATTAAAAATGGCCATACCTGATGGGTTTTTCCAACTTAGAGAGCTCAATAGGCCATGCATAATAATATTTTCAAAGATTTTGGTTAGTGTCTGGATGAAATATTCATCTCACGTCAACTTACCGTAAACACAATTGCACCTCTTTAAAAAAAAAAAACTCCCTCCTAACATGTCAGCACCCAGACAGAGCTATAGAGAGCAAAGTGTCCTAAGTAAGGTACTTTATTTGTATTATTTCATTAAAGCCTTTCTATTTAAAATGTCTACACTTGATACAATCTTTCAATTAAACATTTTTTGCCTACAGCTGTCCTTTAAAGGGACACTACACTTTGTTTCACTTGTGCTTCTATTATAGAAGCAGAAAAGGGGACCTTAAATAGTTAACCTCTGATTCCAGGTAATAACATGATCTCGATCAGACGCGCATGACATATCCCTGCTCTGATTGGCTGTGCGTGTGCTGACACTTCTAAATAAGCAAGCTTTAAAAAAAAAGTTTATTGTCCCTTTAAACAATGTTGAATATAGTCTGTGATGTATATATATATATATATATATATATATATATATATATATATATAGAGCAAAGGATGACGTATGATAGATCTCGGTCAACTGTATAGATAACATTTTCTCTTACTCCCTTTCTCTTCTAACCCATTACAATAATTCCTCTTTCTGTCTACCCACTTCAGACCTATTCAGTAATACACAAAGAAGATACAAATAGAGGGCTAAGTGAAAAACAAAAGCAACCTTCTGGCTTCCACTCCCCCTACTTCTCTTATTAATGATGGTTGCAATGTTTTTATGCTTTGACAGTTATATGTTGTACAGTCTGTATGATGAATGCTTGGCTGACTACGATCAATATGGGCCGTTGGCTCTCGCTATCTAACTGGGCCCCTGCGATGGATCAATAGCACACAACCTTTAAAGGGCACATTCCCACCTAGCTATGGTAAAACATCCCAGACCTCCTGCAGACCTACAACACATCAAATCTCAAGTGCCTGCTGAGGTGGTGCCATCGGAGGAAAGGTTGGCAGCTGTGTTTTTTAAAGAACCGGTAATCTTCAGCATTAAAATGATAAACATGCCGCGAAGATTAGGGAAAACCAAATGGCACAAAGTTATAAGTTCATAATACATGATGTACAATGGTCTGTCTGTGATTATGAAGGCAATATGAAGTTTTTAAAACTATAAAAAAAAAGTTAAAAAACCAAAAAACAAATAATCTATTTGTCGGGTAGAGTCCTGGAAAAAGTTAAGGATAAAGAAGGTTTCTTTACTGAAGATGCAGTAAAGCTATATTAATAAATAGTGTAGGCATTATCAAATGGGAGGAAGAACTCGGGATGAATTACCCAGTAGAGGCATGGTTCCTGGCATGGACTAAAGAGAGGAAGGCAGTTTACTGTATAAACTTGCACGAACAATATTATAAACTTCTACACCACCGGTAGTACATCCTCACCGTTATGCATAAAATGTTTTACACCGCCCCAGATGATTGCTGGAGATGTCGGACCATGCCCGGAACCATGTCTCACATTTGGTGGAACTGTGGAAAATTAGATGCGACTAAAACAGAACTGGGAAACCTTTTCAAAACTCCTTTTGAAATAGAATGGTGTCCTACCCCCCAATCTTTTTTGTTTAATCTGGATGTTCCATTAAAAAATAAACTCTATGTATATCTAGCGATAAACATATTTGCTGCAGTAAAGATATGTTTGGCTCGTAAATGGAAGGATCCATATCCCCCGACCTGGTCAAGTATAACAGACCAGATGAATTACCAATTTAAAATGGAGAGGTACTTTTTTAGAGTAACAAATAACCTTAAAATATATTACGAAATATGGGCCCCTTGGCAGAAGTTATCCACAAGAGAAGAGCGCATTACGAACCCACCAATTGACTAGGAGTAATATAGAATAATCCCCCATTGTAACACAATACAATATTTAGCTGTATAGGCTGCACCACGAGAATATGTATGAATGGTGGATGAATGTTGTCAGAATGACCTTTTTTACGATGATGAATGATTAAACATAACCAAACCTAATTGAACTTATATCCAAACTGATGTTGATATTATAATCTTTTTACTAAAAATATTTTTATTTTTTTTACTAAACTATAAATCTGTATTGATGAATCTAAATCTGTATCTAAATGATGGTTATAATAAAGAATGAAGAGAAAAAAAGGAATAAATAAATAGTGTAATAATATTCCTGTTTTGCCTACAGCATATTGAGTGGGTAACATCCATATGGATCTGATTCGTTTTCTTATTTTTTCCCATTAATACATTTCACTCATTTATAGGAGTCTGATATGACAAGTGAATTATACATTTGCAGTACAAGCTACAAGAATGCACAGATTTAGATAACTTTTAAAGCGGCATTGCCATAAAATTTCTTCTTTAGTAAAGCATATGTGGTTTTTAAGCTAATTCTCTAGTCTCTATCTAATTACTCTTCAAGAGTGTTAGGGTGTTCATTCTTTTAGTGAATGTGTTACTACTTTAATTAGTGAATAATACATTTGCCACCTACACCATAGGTGTGGCCCCCTCAATAGATAAACATGGTGATGATACGTTGCAATACATGTGCCAAAATAATAATTATTGTTATTTTTTTGGTTTCCATCCAAACCATTTTCCCATAAGGTCTGTAACCTGGTTACCCACTGAACACCAGCCACTGTAATAACTGAATAAACTCTCTTATGTCAAAAGGTATGCCTTGACCAACAGGTTCAAAATCTTATGTACAGTTGCCCTTTTCTAGTTCTAACACTGATAATGTAATTATTTATGATAGCATTGCACCTTCAATGCTAGAATAAGTTTAATGTGATTTGGTTATTTTCCATGATAAATATATAATAAAATTGAATATATTTATATTTTTCTCCTAGCAGCCCCAGTCTGTGCCAGAGCATAGAGGGATTTCATCCATATAGATTCTCCTGCAGGCAGTATTAATAGTTATTCTATAAATATCTGATCTCCCAGGCTTATGCAGATGGTATGTTACCATCTGCTAATTAAAAGAAGATTTGCGCTGATCAATAAATTCCAATGAGATCCTGATATAGCAAGATCACGCTCAATAAACCTACATGTAAACTGTAGGCCTCAATCTGTATTCAGGGCTATGGGGCACACCCCCCCTGCTCTAATGTTTAATGATCAGGCGTGGGCTGCATAAGCCCTCTACATGGAAAATATTGTAGAATAATTATTATTTGTCCCCAGGGCAGTAGTGTGTTTATTCCAAACAGTAGGACAGTTCAATGGAAGGCTTTGGGGGCCAGAAAGCCATTTCTATGACAACCTACCAAAATGCCTGGTTATTTAAGAAAAAGATAAAAGTTATGCTGAGGGGTCTCCTGATAACGCAGGTGCTGCATAGACATAGAAACCGGTATGTGCTCCCATAATAGCCACACCTAAAAATAAATCGCCAGCTGATACCTGTATGGATGAAGGAGAAATGGAGTGATAAGAGTCCAAAATGTTTTGGAAAAGACCATAAAAAAAAAAAAGCGGGCACATAGACAGGCACAAACAAAAAAAGGGGGGCTATACTCTTAACACACACCGCACCTCGCAGTGCTTAATATAAGCAGACAGTGTCAGCTGGCAATTTCTGTTCTGGTGTGATTATTTAAATAGACTTTATTATATAATATGACCTAGGCCAAAAGGCATCCAAAGTACGACCCATGGGCCAAATGTGGCCTGACAAAAAATGTGCGGCCTATATATTATTATTATTTGTATATTAGCCTTATAAATGTGTTACTTTCTTTGAATAATGTTGATTGATTTATTATTAGTTCTAAACATTCAAAGATTTTTGGGGGTTTATAACCTTTTCTTTACCATTGCTGTCGATAACAAAAACATTTAAGGTGGTCCAATACAGAGTGGTCCTGAATATAGACTGTTCTACCTAAATGATGATTTATCTGTGTTGTCTCCAGTTTATAGCATTTCCTTGTTGCTTGACATGCAAACTACCTATTTTCCATTGATGGCAATTCATTTGATGGAAATGTAGATTATGTATAAACAGTCATTTGGGGGCAATATTATATAAATGGTACAATCGTGATGGCAATTAATAGAATGTTCCTGCTGATGGCCCCAATCTCTACACTTAACCCCAAACTAAAGGATTCCAACATCCATAAAGATTTCCATCTAATTACACATGTATAAGGCTACTTCTTTGTTGGTATGCAACTGAAAGAAGGGACATGATTAGATATAATTAAAAAAAAACAACCTCATCATGTCTACATAATGTAATAGTTCTTTCATCACTTAGAATATTATGTCGATTCTCTAGGATTCAGGACCAAACATTCTACTATTTTAAAGCCTGAGACTTGTTTACTCCTTTATGAAATATCTAGTGTCAGTAATCAAAAGAACACTGCATATCACGGAAGATGCAACTTATAAAACTCCAAAGTTAAATCTAACTATTTAATCAGAAAGTGACATGTAAACATTGAATAAATACCAAACTCATTTAAATCCTATTTAAAGATGTCAATTGTAATAACGGTTAGTCTCTGAGACATGAAATACACTGTATTCTCCAGATGACTGGAAAGATTAAAAATATATATAAAATACACCAAAGCAGCAGCAGCAACTATTCAGTAGTAAAGAAAGTGAGATTTGGAGATGTAGACAGCACTTTGCTGTGCTAGCTCAATTTTAAGGATGGCTAGTACTAACTGTAAGCACCTTTTTGACAATTCATTAGACCTCTACAGATTGGTTTACTACAGATAGCACCATACAGTTCTCAAACCACTGCAAGGGATTCTGGGTAGGGACATGTAGCGACTTTTGAAATGATTTACCTAAGTGGGTGTCTGAGGCCTGTGATACAACAATGTACTGAAACCATTACCATGCCTTATAGAAAATAGACATTTTTTAAATTCTTTATTTTTCAAAGGTTTTCAGTTTTATAATACAAAGAAAAGGAAATATAAAAATTAATGGAGGCGGCATCATTTGGAGCAATGTTACCAGAAAAAACTTTACATAGAAAAACAATGCATTCCAATGGGTATGAAGTCATGCACATTAGCTGTCAGTAGGTCCATATCCATTACGTCTTCAACTAGATTTTTCACAGTCGATAGGGTCGGTATAGTAGGTTGGTTCTAGATCTGAATTATTGCTCTGCGAGCCGCCATGGCAGTTATGGCTTCTTTTTTTTAATACTTAACTCTGTCACCCACATTAATTCCTTTTGGATGCGGAGGTTATTCAAAAACAAGATGCAAACAGAAACAGAGCCTGTATTAGACTATCTCCATGTGTTGCAAACGACTTCCACAGAATGCTCAAACAGCATAGTGAAATATATTTGGAAAGTTCTCACCCAGTCTGTATCCGGAATTGGGGGGAGGGGGAGGGGGGGAGTTGAGACTGCTTACGATTCTTGAAAACAGAGAAGACAATTTCCCTGGCAGTTGGATTGAAGAAATGCACATGAATATTGATTAATTCCATAAATACATAGTCCTTTGTTTAAGAGCGTAAGATACTATCTGTGTGTGCCATTGTAAAGGTTAGGAGTCTGCTCCAAATGGCAGGACCACACACTTCCAAGTTACTCCAGCACTCTGTGCGCTGGTGCAACCCATGTATAGAGAATGAAGAGCATTTCAGTGTATACCAAAGCTATTCAAAAGTATTGGGGTGTATAAAAAAAATTCAAAATTGACGATCTACATAACAACCAACTACTGCTTTTGTTGTTGACTTCCTGACACATTAGTGTTGGAGTATATTTACATAACCCCATTGTGTTAGCTGAATTTTAAGCAAAAAGTGAGTGAAGTGTCACCTTGTTGCTTGATTTGTAAATGCTATATTTCTCATTGAACGTAGTTAGTTTGCATATCAAGCATGGTGTCACAAACAGGAGAATTGCAGAGAATTGAGATGGGAATTTCAAACTTTAGGCCAAAGTAGTCAAGTTCAGCAGCATTGGGGAATTGTTTCAACTTTTTGCAACTCTTGTCTAAAGTTTAAAATTGCCGTCTCAGTTCCGTGCAGTTCTCTCTTTACTAAGTAGACCTTTTAATTTATGCACTTGAAAAAAATCCTTACATTCCCAGTATCAACAATGTTAAGATGTTCCTTTAATACTTAATACATAGAAATCTGTATATCTAAAAAAAGTTATTAGAAATTGTATTAGTCTCTGAACTTGCACACATACAAATTGTAATTATTTTCTTCCTTTTAATGTAGCATAATTAAATAAAAGATAATGAAGATCGTGCTATTTTTGATTATGTTAGACACTATTTGTAACTCTATATGTGAAAAATATGTGAGACAGAAACTCTAGGCTTATTAAAAAACGTTACAAAATTTCAAATCCTTTCAGTGAACAATGATGAACCAGCAATCCGACTGTCTTGTCATGTAAACAATAGAGGGCGGATATTGGCGCATGTACAGTGGGAGGATAAGGTTCAATACAAAGTTCCCCTTAGTCAGAAGCAGTAATGTATTGAACATATAATACACTCGTTTTAACAAGTCTGTATATATAGTCGAGTAACACAGTGTTTACCCGATAGTGTAATTCAGTTATGGAACCATCCACAAACACCACAATGAAAGGAGAGATTGTATCATACGCTAAAACAAAACAGACAATAATGTATTTTCTCCAAACGAATTGTAATGACTTATTTCATTCAAATGTAATTTTAATATGGTTTATCATATGCCCCTTCTTCTATTCCTAAGTTAGGTAATATGAAGATATTTAAATTTTGTTGATCTTTATACCTTAAATGCATGTTTTCTGCTAATGCAGATCCTGACATTTTGAGGATCAAAAAAGGGTTTTAGTCAAAATATTGTCTGTCTTCTCAAGTGATTTTGGAGGATAAGTATTTGAAAGTGTGGTGTCCAGGGACATGGATAGATTATATCATACATCTAATCAGCTGTATACTGGTGATAATCTCTCCAGATTCTAATATCATTTTTATTCCAGGAGACAAAGGGGGTACTTTAGTCATCCATTATCTCAGAATGCCAGAGAAGGCTAATAAATGCAACATTTTACTGCTTATTAGACATTGATCCTACCTATCATATACAGGCCAAATTGTATTTGGGTTCAAATAGTGTATTTAATTTTTTTTTTTATTGAATCTAAGAAACTGGTGGTGAATGACCGAGTTTTATATGGTACCAAAAATCCACAATGATATTAATCCCTGACCTGGAAGTTCCATAGTGGCCTGTATTGGTTCTGTTATGGAACCTGTATGTTCACACCTTGCCTTGTTTCTGGCACCTTATGTAATTAACCTTCCTCTGTATCTCAGACATAGACATCATGCTCAAACAAGCATTGACGTTAGTTCCTTTGTACGGTTATGTCCTATGGACATCAAATCCCTTTATACAAATATCCCTCATATGATATATGATATTATTACCAAATAGTGGACAGACTGTCCTTTGCTCCATGTGACAAAAAATGTTTTGTACAAGTTAGCAGTATTGCCTTGGGGGCACTAACCTTTATGTAGGAGCATATGAGTCATCTCTGATCTATGCCACCAGCAATGCTTTTTTCCCTTGGACCTCTGGGTGGCATGGATTCATAGATGATGTCATATTTGTCTGGAGTGGCTTGGTGGACCAGTTGACATCTTTTCATCAGTACATCAATGAGAATTTTGCGGCTTTGAAAATGTCCTTAATGTTCCACCCCATGGACATTGAATTTCTGTACATAATTAAATATAGCTCTATTAATATTTTAGCCATGCGACGACATCGGAAGCTTATGGCAGTGAATTCATTACTTAATTTGAACTCCTGCCACTCTCCTGCCATGTTGACTAACATCCCTAAAAGTCACATTTTATTGGACAAATTATAATATATTGTCCAGTTATTGGCACATACTTGCTATTATTGGGAGTGTTGTGTGGACTCCCCTTGGGGTGATGCACCTTATATTGATATTGATAATTTTTTGGTGTGCTTCTCTGATTTTTTTTTTTCTGTACATACTGAAACAAGAGCCCAAACTAACAATAAATACCCCAGCGTTTAATTTTAAGAACCAGTTGGTACACAGTGTTCTTAAAGCTTTACCCCAGAATTGATCTTGGCTCCCAAAACTGCTGAAAGACAACTATAAATGTGGCAACTGTGCCCAGTGTTATGATATTCAACACACTAAATTGGTTAATCACCCATGAACAGGTAAAACTATTTATTTGAGCCATTTCATAAATCCTTCTACAGTATTTGTTGTGTACATTCTTTTATGCCTTTGTGCCATATTTTATATAGGATGCACTCAATACCCCTGCATAAAAGAATCACAGAACACAAATCTGCCATAAGATATGTGATGGGAATAATAGGGACAGATCAGAATAAGAACAATGTTATGGCTATTCCTTATTATCAGGCTGGACATGGATTGTCAGCCTCTTGAATATTGTTTTGGTCTAGAGCTAGTACATGTAAAAATGCAGGGCAGGGATAAAATCAAAGCTTTGCTACCCTGTGAACTATTTTGGATATGCTAATTGGGAGCTTTTGCAAATTAAATTAATACTGATGAGCTCAATTGAGAAGTCAATTGGCCAGTGATCTTATGAATCTTTAGTAAAGTTTGACGCATACAGTTGAGTGGACAGCGTGTATTATATATATTGTATAGATTGTAGCATTGTGTTCTATTTGTTTAATTACACTTGTTATCCCTGACAGGGATGTGACTAGCCAGGATGTGTGTATATATATCATTTGTTTAATATTATTTATTTCTCACCTTGAAAATGACACTTCTGGATTGGAGAAAATACATTGCTGTCTGCTTCCTGATTTTCATGGGTAAGATACAATCATTTAATTTCTATGGGTATGATACAGCCTCTCCTTTCATCATCATGTTTGTGGATGGTGCCTTGATTGAATTGCACCATAGATAAGTTGTATCAGTCAGACACTGAGTTCCTTGGCATCATTACTTTATGGAAATTCTTTCTTTATAAAATATCTTACCAGGAAGGATACATTTGAGATTTCTCTGATCAAATCCCAAGAAATCTTAGGAATACCATAGAAAGTTCATTTTTTTCCTCGCTAACACTTTATCTTGTGTTACTTTGTCAGCCTGCTGATTACTGGCATTACATGTATAAAAATAAAACACAGATAGTGTGATAAATATAATTTTTAGGGAAGGAACGCAAGAGCATCAATCTGGTAAAGTGCATCTCAGAAACTAAAATGCTATAGTGATAATTGAGGAGAGTAAAACGTTTGTGGTTAAGTTAAATCATTTTGATAAAGTAGCCATAAATATCAGGTTCTGGAAGAATAGTTTGATAAGAATCCAGAAAGGGCAATCTTAGGCTAGTAGAGAATAATGGTTGCCCAGAGGCAGATCAGACTCAAATCCTTGCTGGCAAGTGGGGTAGATGCAGGCATGGTGTAGATCCAAACGAGAGTGCTTACAAGGCGTCTGCTGACAAGGCGGGATCAATGAGAAATAGCAATGAAGAAGCCGGCACATCAAATGCTGTAGCCATTTTGAAAAGCAAAGAAGACTTTGTACACATACTGTGCAGGCAGAAAATAAAAAAATATCTATACTTTGTGTTATCAGAAGCAAATGCATCAAATTAGAGAAAATGTGTTTTAAGTGTGTCTGTGGTGTCTCCTTTTGATGCCATCATCTGTGGCATGATATGAAAATGACACATTTCCCTTTGAAAGCAGTTCATTTGCATTTCAAGCCACGGGTTATGTCAACAGATGGAGTCACCACTCACACATTTAAAACACTTTTTTTTTGTCTTAATGTATTGATTTACACGCAATTCTGCTATTTTTGCTATTTTGTTCTATTTGCTAAATTCATAATATAAACTATATTTATAAAGCCCCTTTAACAGCTCAGATGTTTATGGGTCTGAGCAAGTCTCAGACAAAAACACAGCAGTGTAACATTGATTTTAATGTGAAAGTATCACAACAAGGTGAATATATACAGCTTAAATTTAAAACAGTTTATATGCAACTTGAGGGTGCCTGATATCTGTGTGAAATGTTTTGCACAACAAGATATATGAGAGTAGGATCATTGCAATGCTACCTCACACTCCCTCCCTCTGTCCTCATGTATAAATTGTGTTCTGTGGTTGGGGAATACACTGTCTGACTGCAGTCAATAACAGTTGTAGTTTTATAGCAGTTGACTGTCGTCCATTCTTACAAATGAGGCAGGTCACGCTTTCCGCAATGTAATCTGGAAAGGAATACAGATGGGCTGATTTTTGTATCGGGCCACCAGCCAACACCTCTTGTATGCCCTAGAATATAAAGCATGGCACTATGATCAGCTCTGTCTCAACGCAGAGCATTCTAAATACACTGACACTTCCACTGCCCTTCGGACAGATCTGTGCTTTATGATGTCACCGGCCCTCTTCAGGGGAGTTATAGCCATGTGAATCACAGCTGCTGCTACCATAATTTAGCTGATATTTTCTACCTCTGCGGCCCTCAATGTCAGAAGGTGAAAGGCTCATGATCGATCCTCACAGCCTCCCATAAAACATACTGAGATGATGCTGGGACAAGCACCGAAAATCCATCAGCCTATGGACAGTACTTGCAGCCATGCAAAAGTATTGTACATATTTTTAGCAATGGCAGAGTCTTCAGCCGGCAGCAGCTTTCAGTAAAGCTCACATTGGGAGTCAGTTTAATCGGCTTAGGGTAAACACTGGTACATTCTTCTTGTTTAACTGACAGCTGGTTAAACATCAAGGATTTAGAGTTATTTATTTGACTGCTGGACAAACACAATCAACAAGCTATTATGTAGTAGCCCTGATGGGAAGAGGAACCAGGGTACCACTGTAGAGCAGTAAAACCCATAATGGTCTATGGTTATAATATCTGCAGGTAAATGCTTTCCATGGGTCCTCTGCTCACTGATTTATAGTGTTCCCTGACAGCAACGTGACAGGTCTTCTGATTTCAGGGGTTAAAACGAGGGTGAGTTTATCCTCTTTAGACAAAATGTCTTCCAGCCTATGGGGGTTATTCACTTCAACTTAACTGTCAAGTGAACCGCAAACATCAGGCTTTACTAGCTGAGTTGTAAATAAAATTATTCCAAATTAGCTGTTAATTTTGATGATTTTTCTACCTTATTTGCATACCTCCCAACTCCTGCGGAGGGTAGTGCTTGTGGGACGCTGATTGTAAGCGTAACATGTGCGGTGGCGTGTCATCACTGACAGCGCTGGAGATTGCCATCGGGATTATACCAAATCCCACTTGTTCATTTGTCAGCTCCCTTTGCTTAAACTCAGCAGAAATCGTCACTAAACCACTAGATTGCTGCTGAGTCCACATTGAAATACACTGAGCAGGACTGCCTGGTTCACTTTACTGTGTTATTTACTTTGGATAAGTTTGACCTATGAATTAAATAGCAAATGTTTGGTGCTTAGTGAAGAGACCACTAATTTGTACAATGAAGGTACCATTGCTGAATGTATGGATCCTTAAGTGAATCTGTACCTTAGTAGCCTTAATCCAAGTTGGTCAGTCAAGTCATCACCAGCATGGCTGAGCAGTCATACACTCGATTTTAGAATTAAAGGGACAAGAACGGGGGTGTATTTAGGAATTATTCTGTGGAGTACAGATCTATCGCATCCTGTGACTTTAAATAACAATGATGACATACTAATGTAAGTATGATGTAAGATGTTAGAGAGAAGTTAATCACAGCTAATATATTGTCTCTATGGAGTCTACTCACTAAAAGGTGAGCTGAGGTGAGATGAACATTTCATCTAACCAATTTAGCTATACATTGAGAAGGTACATACCTAGTTAGTTCCCCCCTCTAGGCAAACTCACCAGGATTATCCATGCACAATGTATAGCTAAACTGGTGAAACTAAATATTCATCTCATCTCACATCATCTCACATGCAACTCACCTTTTAGTTAATAGACCCCTATGTCTGGCAACGTTTAATATCCATTACCAATTGTCTAACCAGTTCTGTATACAATATAATATAACATACATCTAAACATTTTTTTTCATGCTACTCCTTTGTTTTAGAAGATCCATGTGACACCCAGCATTCCGCCGGTGTAATTGTTGGTAGAAATGGGACAGAACACAAGACAATATGAAATACTGCATTTGTGCAATATTTGTGACAGAAACTCTTTTTGTTTTTCTTGTGCCGTGTTCTCAAGGCCCTCCAGGACTGATTTCTTTAAACTCGGTATTTACAATATATGCACTCGACGCACATTCATTTTCCAGATATAAGAAAATCAAGACGGCTCCGTCACAATAGGGATTTGGCCTTTACGCTTCTGTCAGATTTATTTGAAAAACACTACAAACGTTTCCAGCTATTTTCTTGGCTTTGGTTTATTGTGATAAGTTCACAATTGAAAAAAAAAATCGGAGTATTCTCCAAGAAAGGGAGGGGAGTCTATGGGTGTGTGCAAGCCTTTTTTTTGGCACACACCATTTATGTAGCACATTTGGTTTAACTGGTAGCTCATGGCTGTATATTTGCCCCAATACTTTTTTTAAAAAAGGTTTAATTTATATTTTATTATGTCATTGTTGTACATCTACTAGCCCTGAGATCGGTGTCTGCAGTCATGTGACCTGCTGCGCTCAGACACTTTAGAACAGAGGGGGCAGCGCGAGAAGCGGCAGGGGAATGTCTGTGCTGCACAGACATCCGGCTCCCTCCACTAGATACCAGGGATGGGTGGGCAGGGGTAGGTCCTGGATGTGCAATGTGGGTTATGGAACATATCCTGGGTGGCAGGGATACATTCTGGATGTGCAATATGGGTGATGGGGCATATCCTGGGGTGCAGTGGCAAGTCCTGGTTGTGCAATGTGGGTGAAGTGGCATGTATTGGGGTGCAGGGGTAAGTACAATGTGGGTGATAGGGCATGTTTTGGGGGGCAGGGGTAAGTTCTTAATGTGCAACGGGGGTGAGGGTACATGTCCTAGGGGGACAGGGGTATGTCCTGAATGAGCAATGTGGTGATGGGACATTACATCACATTGACAGCTCTACATTGTGCAGGGTTCATCCAGTTACCATACTTTCGAAGCTGATGGACTAAAGAACTTATACCGTCTTGCCTGCAATCTTTACACGCCGAAAATCGGAAGGACTAGTGACTGGTGATATTGTGGCTGCATACGCTGATTTGTTTTTACTGCTTTTATACCGAGCCTCAACTTGTCCTGGAGGCAAATAAAGTATATCCCATTTTACTCAACTGCTTGAGAGCTATACTTGTCAATGATAGGACTATAAGTCCAAACACGCTATACACTCAGAGCCGGTGCGCAGGGCTCTATACTGTGTGAGTCCATTTCTTGGGTGGAATGATATATTCCCATTCTATTTTGCACATTATACCGCACATTGTATGTATTTGTCTGTTTGTCTTTTATATACCATCCTCGAGAAGAGGTACCTTTGTGATTTATTCTCATTCAGAAGAAAGCATTTTCCTCTCATTGCTAAGTATTGTTTTATTTATCTTTCATATTCTTTGCGCAATACTTCCATTAATTTTTCACTATTTTCTTTTGTGCCCTTTGGGGGATGTGCACTAGTGTTGCTGCATAATTTGTCATAATTCTACACTTTTTTTATATTTGTCTATATATTAGTCACATATAGCGCTTGTCACTTTATATATAATTGTTTTTTTTTATTATAACATTTGTTTGGATACTGAGCACATATACTTTTCAAAAATAGTCTGATCACAGCAGTCTGTCTGCGATGTCAGTGCTGTAAAATGAAGTTTGATAATGGTAATGATATCTTTTTGACTACAAATGAAAGCTATGTTATACATTTTATAAGATATAAATGAAAGCCTGCAAACGCACATATATAAATATATATATATTCCCTTGTATACACAGACAGTTCTATGTTTTTCATTATTTGCTTTAATGAATATGAGATTCTCTCTGCACCCCCACTAAATTAAATTAATAAGAATGTTTAATGAAAGCTCCAAGTGGTGACCCGTGTAATGGGCTTATATATCATGTGCTATAACCAAATCATTGTAGTTTATGGGCTGGAGGTTAATGAAACTTGCTAGGAAATTAGGTAGGCTAAACAAAATGTTTTGCAGAAAGAAAATTGAAAACGAAACAGCAATTATGTTTTCATACAATCCATTGTTAAACACAATTCAGACCTGAAGGATAAGGATCGGTTTATCGTCTTTCAGATGTGCTGTATTTATGTTTTATTTCAGTAGATCAAACAATGTTCTCTGTACAGAGACATGGAACTCTGTAATTAATATGGAGACAATTATTGATATTTTAGGGCAATTTAATGTTGCCACTTTACATGTGTCAGTGGTGTTGGTTGACTGACTTGTCTGACCATTCATTTTCCATCTTGACTACTCTGCATGGCACAAGCCCTTTTTTCAGCCGTCTCTTCTGTTACCTTGGAATAAACCCTGTGTTCTAGCCCTCTTTTGTATGGCCATGTGCATTTAAGTAACTGCTGCACCTTCTTGCCATTGGCTTCTTGATAAACTCTGATGTAGACCGACAGCCACATAAAAGCAGGAATAATTTATTAATAGTGTTGAGCGAACCCGAACCGCACTGTTTGGGTTCGTACCGAACATTACGGTTTTTGGACCCCGGACCCGAACATGGACATTTCACTGTATGTTCGGGTTGGAGTTCGGGGTTCAGTGATTACATTGTATGTAATGCTATGGGCTTTCTATAAACCGAAATAGAGTCCCCATTCATAAGAATAGGGACTCTATTTCGGTTTATAGAATAGCAATAGCATTACATGTATTCCATAAACCGAAAGTCTATAAATCGAAAGCGATTCTGTTTATAGACTTTCGGTTTATGGAATACATGTAATGCTATTGGCTTTCAATTGACCTATTCTTATGAATGGGGACTCTATTTCGGTTTATAGAAAGCCAATAGCATTACATGTATTCCATAAACCGAAAGTCTGTAAACCGAAAGCCATTCGGTTTATAGACTTTCGGTTTATGGAATACATGTAATGCTATTGCTATTCTATAAACCGAAATAGAGTCCCCATTCATAAGAATAGGTCAATTGACCTATTCGTATGAATGGGGACTCTATTTCGGTTTATAGAAAGCCAATAGCATTACATGGCTATTGGATTTCTATAAACCGAAATAGAGTCCCCATTCATATGAATAGGTCAATTGACCTATTCGTATGAATGGGGACACTCTTACCCACATTTTACTTCATTTTGCAGCCCTCTAGCCCTTTCCAGGACTTTTTTAGAGGTATTTTAGTGGCCAAAAGTTTGTGTCCCCATTGACTTCAATGGGGTTCGGGGTCAAGTTCGGGGTCAAGTTTGAGCAGGGACCCGGACATTTTTTTGAAGTTCTGCCGAACCTGCCGAACCCGAACATCCAGGTGTCCGCTCAACTCTATTTATAAATACATAGAATTGTATATACAAAATCTTTCCACAAATATTCTGTAACCCATCGCTATATCCTTCTCTAGATCTAACTATCTATCTCTCTGTCTATCAGTCTGTCTATCTGTCTGTCTCTCTGTCTATCAACCTATACATATCTTCTTATCTGCCACTGTAGTGAATCTTAACATGTGTTTTTTTCCTGCTACTGGCCGTTATTCACGCTATTTTCAGTTTTCCTAGATGCTTTGTGAGTGAAGGCATCCAGGAAAGCAAAAAATAAAAATGGTGGCCAGGACAGCCCATGGGCGGTCTTAAAGTGACAGGCCAGTGACAGAGAGGGATTGATGGGAAAACTTGATTGCCTTAACCGTTAGGCTGACCAGGATCAATCATTATTTTTTGCATCTAATAATGCAATCACTCTGAAAGTCAATCAAATTGATCATATGTAATAAATGACAAAAATGCATTAAATGACAATCAGTGCTATAACAACACTGATTGTCAAAATCTTCAGTGACATATAACAGAGCAAGGTGTGTGCTCTGAAACAAGTGAGTGCAAAAATCTCACTTATTTCATTTTACAATGCTCTATATTGCTGTCAGTAAACTACTGCACTATATTGTAACTATTCATTTATTCTTTTTTCTATGTACCCAATGAGAGACATCTTACGACGAATGCTATATATCTATTTTATATCTATATGTTAAATTGTGACTTCACTCTAGTATATATTTGAAGACTGAGCACAGCACACTTATTACCCAGGTGTATAGTAGTGTATTTTATGTTGGAGGATTTGGGACGTCCTCTGTCCTTATAATTGTTTCTGTTCATTCCCTTCGCCTCTGCTGGTAAGGAGCTCCCTTGTTTCTCTTTTCACTATGCTATAAAACTGTGCTGGCTACAACACTTCTGGCTAATGTTAGCAGAATTTACCAGTGTTGGATTTTACTTCAAAGGATCACTGTTTCATCTGATCATAATGTATTTTTAAAACCAGAAATGATTGTTTTTAGATTTTAAAAGAAAAGTAGTCTCCCCCCCCCCCCCCACTCATCACGAAAGGGAGAGTACACATTATTAAGAAATAGAACAGGATGCCTATGAAATTACCTTCAGTTCAGTTGTGTTATAAAACCACAGGAGGATAAATTAGATGGCGCAAAACCTTTGTTTCCTAGGCATAGAAGTTTAGAAAGGGAAATAAACGCAGTATACCGAGGATATTACCAGTTTTGGTTTGAGCTCCCTTTCAAACATTAATAATAGACAGCCATTACCCGAAATTGGCCTATTTCTGAATATGGCCATGCATGATAAAATAAAAAGCGCCTTGATTTTATACATGTATGTTTTTTTCCTCTTATTGTGTTTTGGTAGTGTTTGAGCATGATTAAATGGACTGCATTAAATATGTTCCATTTGATAGACTGTCAGTTGGCTTCCAGCAATCCAGGAGGACTCATGCAGTAAGTAAGGAAACTGAAACAATGCGTATAATGTAAGGTTGCCATGGCAACCACAATAATATGAACGCTGGTCTATTTGTTAAATCATTACACTTTTCATTTTAGTAAACTGACAGAAAACAAGAAATGCTTGATTCATAATTCTAACTGATGAATTTTTTTTTTCTCTGTCAAATATTTTTATTAAACCAAGCAAAAATCGATATGAATATTAACCAAATCTCTCCTGAATTCGATAGTAAGATGTACTAAATCACAATTTCTTTTGACTATGTTAACCCCTTAGTGACAGGACTCTTTTGACATTGTGGTACCCTTTGTGACAATATCTATTTTAATATTTCTGCGGTGTTTGTGTTTACCTGTAATTTCCCCTTTTCTCATTTAATGCACCCACGCATAATACATATATATAATATATATACTGTTTCTATCACCATGAAAAGGGTAATACCATTTCCATGATATCATATAATTTACTATAACAACAAAATCATAAAATATGATAAAAACATTTACCTATAAAATCATTTAATTGCTGGATACAGAGCAGCTCCATTTTGGAGGTGCATGCTGCCATCACTTTGCGGTACCCTGGGGAGCTCAATCTTATGTGTTGCAGGATGCTTCAATATTGACGTATTAGGGCAACACTTTCAAAGCATCATATGCGATTTTCACTAGGTACATTCATTGTCACTAAATTACATGTTTTTCCTGACATACCCGGTAGGTACATTGTTGTGAAGGGATTCAAGTGAAAATTAACTTATGTTTAATTGAAAGATTGCACCAAGTGTAGATAATTTATTTAGAAATTCTTTAGTGAAATAATACAAATAATCAACCTTATTGAGGCCTCTCTGTTCCAAATAGCTCTAGCAAGCGTGCAGACATGTTGTTTAGAATGTTGGGCCAGATTGTCCTTCATCTGATTCAGTGTGAATGAAGATGTTACCCATGATTCTAAACAACATGTCAGCCATACGGAGCAAAGAAGGTGCTTTATTTGCATTTCTACATTAAACTATTTCAATTTAAAACATCTACACTTGATCTATTCTTTCAATTAAACATAAGTAATTTTTTTGGGGGGCTACAGTTGTCCTTTGATGTCCTTCTGTGAGATCCAAGGGGTTAAATGACCTCTGCCTCCATTTGTCAGGGGTGCTGATGACTTCACAGTGTCACAGTTGAAAAGCTGCGTGATTTTGCTTCACCTTTCACGCTGCGTTTGTAACAGTGAAATCAGAACAATATAAATAAATCATACGTATCCAAGCATTGTCCTCTCATCTATCTTCATCTCCATGAGTTTCTGTCAGTGTGCTTTAGGTCTGCATTTTTATCTTCGTGTATTAGCCACTTTTATATTTTATCTGTGCTTCGATCGGCCTGTCAATCTTCATTGTAAGGACTGTTCATTCTGTAATGTGGTATCTGTGAATGGTCTATTTATTCCTCTCATTCCTTTGCCTACTGAGTATCATCTTTTCATCTGTTTCTGTCGTTTACAACTTTTTTTTTCTCTCCAGCTCACAACAGTTATACAATTTAATGCCCATTTATTTTTGTGTCTATATTTATTTATTGTCACCTACATTATCACCTTCATGGTAAGAGTTCAAGAGCAATAGGAAATGGAAGACGGATAAACAAAGCCATGTCTTCCTTCTCATTGTATCACTAAGTTGCTGCAATCATGAAGGACAAATGCTGTGCCTGAGTACCAGGAAAAGAGGGGCGGTGTTCAATTAAAGGACCTCTGTCACCTAAAAATTGTTTTCTTATAATATATAGAATAAAAAGTGAGTTAACATCATCTATACATTTTATTAACCTAATTGTAAGGAAATAAACAAATGAAGAAAAAAAAAAATGTGGTATCGCTTCTTTATGACATCACATGTCTTCACATACAAATTAACTATTTTCAAGGTGATGTCATAAACAGAAGCGACTGTAGGCCCATTTAAAACATTTTTCCCCTAATTAATGCATTTCTTTGCAATTCTGCTAGTACAATGTATAAATCATTTTTTACAGTGGTACAAACAATTGCACCGCCAAGATCGCAGTGTAATTTTTTTATCATAGGTAATCACCGACAATATATTACACAACTGTTGAAAGTAACATTCTCATCAACCTTCTATAGTTATTACACAAACTGCAATTTAATTTCTAAACTAAATGGTTTACACCGAAGGGTCCTTAGAGAGTTAAGCATAATTCTGGGCAGACTACTATTTATGATCTTTAGGGATTCTTTCAGTTCAGGTATAGTGCCAACAGACTGGCGAAAGGTGGATGTCATTCCAATGTTTAAGAAGGGATCAAAATCTCTGCCTGGTAATTATAGGCCAGTGAGCTTGACATCTCTAGTGGGGAAATTATTTGAAGGATTGGTGAAGGTATACACTCAAGAATACATCTTGAATCAGAATATAATTAGTAAAAGTCAACATGGTTTTGTGAAAGACAGGTCTTGTCAAACAAATTTAATAACATTCTATGAAGAAGTCAGTAAAAATATAGATCTAGGTGTGGCAGTTGATGTGATCTATTTGGATTTTGCTAAAGCATTTGATACAGTTCCACACAAAAGGTCCCTCTACAAATTGAGAGAAATTGGTTTGGGGGCAAATGTATGTATTTGGGATGACAATTGGCTAAAAGATAGAATGCAGAGGGTTGTTGTAAATAGAAAATCCTCAAATTGGACCAAGGTATTGAGCAGAGTACCTCAGGGGTCTGTTTTAGGCCCTCTTCTTTTTAATCTGTTTATTAATGATCTCCCAAGTTGTGCTGAGAGCCATGTCTCAGTGTTTGCTGATGACACTAAATTTTGTAAAGTAATAAAGACTAATCTTGATGTTTGTTCTTTACAGGACGATTTGGACAGAATGGGCAGTTAAGTGGCAAATTAAGTTCAATATAGACAAATGTAAAGTTATGCATTATGGGAAAAATAATAACAAAGAAACATATACTTTTAAAAGTATTTCCCTGGGAAAAACTACTAATGAAAAGGGTTTAGGAATAATTGTAGATAACAGACTTAGCAACAGTGCTGAATGCCAGTCAGCAGCTGCAAGGGGCAATAATATATTGGCATGTATAAAACAAGGGATAGATTCACGGGAGGATGATATCATCTTGCCTCTTTACAAGTCAATGGTAAGACCTCATCTTGAATATGCAGTACAATTAAAAAGGAGATTATGGAACTAGAAAAAAGTGCAAAGGAGGGCTACAAAATAATACGGGTATTGGGGAATCTTAGTTATGAAGAGAGACTTAAAAAATTGCATTTATATACGTTAGAAAAAAAGATGTCTTAGAGGGGATATGATAACATTATACAAATTTGTGTAGGGCCAATATAAAGAGCTCTCCAGTGACCTGTTCATTGTACAAAGAACCCCTGAGGGGAAGAGAAAAGATTTCATAGACAGCAAAGGAAGGGATTCTTTACGGTAAGGACAATAAAGTTATGGAACTCACTGCCAAGAGAGGTAGTGCTTTCAACTACAATAGAATAGCATTAAAAAATGGTCTGGATGTTGTTTTTTTTTTTTTTTTTAGAAAAGCAGAACATAGAGGGCTATTAATAATAGAATAAACATTAATAATAGAGCTTATTGATCCAAGGAGAAATCTGATTGCCCTTTGGAGTCGAAAAGGAATCTTTCCCCCTAGGAGGCAAAATTCAAAATAGCTTCCTTAGGGTTTTTTGACTTCTTTTGGATCAAAAGCTGGAATGATAGAATGTAGAAGGGTTGAACTTGATGGACTTGTGTCTTTTTTCAATCTAAATTACTATGTTACTATACAAAGAGATTTGCTATTTAGACAGTATTTTGGCAGTAGATGAATGTTTTGATTCATGTGTTTGGTGGAGCATGCTACACGAAGCATGCACCCTTTTATGTATGCTCAAATACATTGCTTTTCTGCACATTAGAGCTTAGAAAATAAAATGCTTACTGTCTTTATATACTGTATATTTATATGCACAGAGTGACAGATTCTAGTGAATAGACGTGTGGTCAGAACTGTGCATGCCCAGCAATTTCCCGGAATCCGTGTTGTACATTGGCATCCATTTTGACATCTGATTGGCTCCCATGAGATTTATGGGAGGATGCTCCCTTGCATCTCATAACAATAATTATTTTTAGATTTCAGATTATATATGCAAATATAATTATTTATTTGTTAATAACTTGTAATGGTCCTCATAGGTCAATATTAAATGTAGTAAAGTTAGTTGTGGCTGGTATTTTCTTTCTCCAGAAGTGGTAGCAACCCTACGTGTGACATTATATAAGTACAATGTGAGTTAATCATAAGGATCAGTATAATTGGCTCCGTTGGCTGCTGGGCTTGTGTGGTTTCCAAAGCCTGCAGCTCTGCTATTTCTTCATTTCAGTGAGCTTAGGACTTCTTTAAGGTCATACAAGGACAACTCGCTTCAGAAGAGCAGTGGAGATAAAGTATATCTGTCACATTTTACATTAGTAGCTAGAGCATAAAAAACACCACAGAGCCAGGATGGACTGGATGCTTGGTGGAGTTATTTATTTGTAGAGAAACATGAAAGAGCCCATACATCACTGGGTGTGTAACTAGCTACTCGCAGTAGGAAAAGCCAGTCTTACATTGAATGGTGAATGTGAGGGCATGCTGCTACTCTCTTATATGGGCGGTGTAAAGTCCAACGCTCAGACCCTTAATTTCCTGTTGTAATCTCAAGTTGACATTTTTTTGGTAATTGTCGGGTAGAGATGCTATTCTGGTTGCTCTCCTTTAACCAGCCAAGGAATGTGAGGTGCTTTGGTTTCCTGAACGGTCTAATGAGAGTGCTGACATGTCACATGATGCCCAGGTACAGGTATGATGGGCAGAATAGAAATCAAAGAAGGAAGTCTGCATTAGTGCTGGATGCACAGGCACTTTGGTGACCCATGCTGGACCACCAGGGACCACTCTCGTTTTACAGGAGAGGTGGGAGGTAGACAAATAAGACTTTTATTAAAATTTATTTGTGTAATAGAGTGTGGCAATGTTTGTGTCTCCTGAATTTGTGGGTGTATTTGACTATAAATGTATGTGTATGAATGCAACAATATTCATTGAATTGGGTGATTCCCATTTATGTAGTTTTTATAGTAGCATTAGTAATTAGTAGCAATTAGTAGCAATTAGTAGTAATTAAGTATTTTGGTAGTGAAGAAAACAAAACGCACCCCCCCCCCCCCCCAGGGTTTTTGTAAACTGTATTAACTGTATATGCCTTCTGTGGGGCATCCTCTGCTACAATTGATATACCATATATAAAATGCCCACAAGTTCAATACATACAGCACTGAAGAGAAACTCCATTGAAGTAAAACATAAATGATCCTGTCAAGGCTAGTATTGTGTTGCAAAATGTGGAATACACAATAAATTAATATAAGCTTTGGCTTATACGTTTCACATCAGAGTAGCCCAGATGACAATAGCCCCTTTACTACTGGGACTTTTGATAGCAGGGGCGTATCGTGCCCCTGAGTGACAGGCGTGCTGCCATTCCAGAGCACACCTGTCACTCAGGGGCATGATGTATCTTGTGTATTTCCGGGAGTTTATGTGCTGCGAACAGGAAATACACGAGATACATCTGAGGGGCAGCCGTGAATTCGGCAACTCACTCTGTTGCCAATTCGACCAGCATTAAAAGTCTAAGAATTTTCGATTCTGTTGCCAAATTCGCAGCTGCCGTCTGTCTCCCGGATGTATTTCCAGGTTGTATGCTCTCTGTTTCGGAGCGCACAAACCCCAGAAATACACAGGAGCACACCTAGCACACTTGGAGCATCCATGCCTGGTTGATAGACTTATGGGTATTCTGTTTGGGAAACATGTAAAATGAGAAGAGTGGAGCAGAGCTACAGTCTAGTTACCATCATGTGACCACTGACCATCATGTCACATCCAATGATTAAGCAAAATGAGAAAGGCTATCATTCCTTCCTCCTGTATCTTGTTGCCTCCATGTTTGCTGTAACAAAAAAAACAAGCTTTTCTGGATCAGAAAACTGGAAGGAGTATATGTTCCTCTTTTGATTAGTAAGAGCAACATCCACCACCTTCTATATTCAAAGCCGGTCACATACTACAGTAACATCTAACAACTGCCTTATTGAAAGCAGGAGATTACTCACCATTATGTATTTAAATGGATTAATGGACTTCCACTCCCCTACCTACATTAAACAAAAGGTAAAGTTAATGCTGCTAGTTTACCATGGGGTATTTTCCAAGAAATCTCTAAACAAAAATACATAATTACATTATGTTGTGGTAGCTGATGGCACTTTGTAAAAATCTAAATACTAAAAAATTGAAATAGAAGGCTTTGGCAACCTGGTTTTAACTGAAGTCCCTTGGAAGGCTACATGAAGCTCTGTATGTATGCTTCGTTAGCTTGTGGCTAGATTCGAAAGTGTCAAAAATTGTTACAATTCTAGAATTGTTACAATTTATGGAGCACTCCTTTAAATATAAAAAAAATTACATGCATAATAAATCTGACACTTTAAAAATGTATTTAGTACTCATAGATTTCCCTATGGTTTAACCTATAAAACCCATATATCTCTGTGGGCATTGCTGTGAATGAGCAGTTTCTGAGCATACAGCTGTACACTTACATAGTTAATTAGTTGAAAACAGACAAAGTCCATCAAGTTCAACCATTCCGCAAACCCATATTGCAAAACAGGCAAAAGCATAATTAAATTGCCCATCACAAAGGCCAGTGAATGTCCCTGTACTATGTGTGATTTAAGTATGGTATCTAAAGGCTCCTCTCTGCAGGATAATAAAACTATGATTTTGTTAACAAAACTAAAAAGTGAAACGCGTTAGCAATCATACCCCTTCGACAAAAAGCTAAACTTATCTAGTTATACATATTTAATAGACTTCAAGAAAAAAACAGTCTGATTGATTGCCATAATATTACTCTGTATATAAATGTATTCAGCTTTTCCTGTTTGCGATTGTTCTGCTGTCTGAAGCCATGTCTTAAATCGCTGCACTTTATGAGCTGTTGCAGTGAATGCTGATGATTCATTGAGCAAATTATAGTCTAACATTAATTATAACATCTGCATAGCTGTGATTGTATTTATACACCTAGATTCCTTATTGTGCAGAATTTCCCAGAGACTCATGCAAATTCGGATTTTAAACATATTTTCATTTTGCAGAGGAATACTGGTGTAGCATTGAACATGAGAATCAAAGAGGTCAAATCATAAGGTAAGAATAGGTAACAAAAGGACAGTAAAAAGTGTTCATCTTCTCCTCTTCTGACTGCAACCACGTGTCAGGCCTTTACCAGGTCAGGTAGGCGTTTCAGTGCAGGGATAGAGGAGGTGTCTGGTTGCATATTGTTATTCATTGTGCAGGGTGAGAACAGATATAGAAGCAAAGAGATAAGGACTGAAGCAGAGACAAAAGGGAACTTTAGCAAGAACCTGCAGAATAGTAAAAAAATGGTTTGAGTAGGAACTGCAGTATAAACAAAGAGTTTTAGCAGAGAGCCAGGGACTATAGACAAACCAGAGGTAGGAGTAGGGAGAGAGTTAAACAAGGGGTGAGGCCTTAGGTAAGGGTAACTAAAGCAGGAACACCCTAGAGAGGTTGACTGAAGCAGGAACCCCCTAGAGAGGGTGACTGAAGCTGGAACACCTTAGAGAGGGTGACTGAAGCAGTAACCGATAAGAGAGGGTGACTTAAGCAGGAACACCTTAGAGCAGGTGACCGAAGCAGGAACACCTTAGAGCAGGTGACCGAAGCAGGAACACCCTAAAGAGGGTGACTGAAGCAGGAACATCCTAGAAAGGGTGACTAAAGCAGAAACACCATAGAGAGGGTGAGTAAAGCAGGAAAATCCTAGAGAGGGTGACTAAAGCAACTTAGCTGAAGTAATATTGCTGTAGCCAAAGGCTCTCAGGAGATGCTGAAAAACATCTCCTGGCTGGTTGAGCCTTCCAGGTTTAGTCACCCAGTTCCTGGACAGGGTACAAATTAAAAATGAGCTTTAGCAGAGGACCAGGAACAGAAGAAGCAGCTCTCATAAGTCAGGCATCCAACTTCAATGCAAAAGCCCTGTTTGCCAGAAACTGCAGGTATTTAACATGGGTGTCCTTCCTCTAGAGGAGGAAGGGGGTATATAAGCACAAAAAAAGGGCTTTTAAATGCATGAGTCAGGAAATCTGGATAGAACCTTGACACCATGCATTTTGTTTGGGGGTCTAGGGTGGCAGAGAGGATGTTTTGAGGGGCTAGAATAGCAGAGAGAGACTGTTTGGGGGTTAGGGTGGCAGAGAGGCTGTTTGGGAGGACCAGGATGGCAGATAAAGGCCGTTTTAGGGGCTTGAGTGGGAGAAATAAACTGCTTGGGGACATGTTGTGGGGATGGCTGAGAGAAGCAGCTTGGTTGGCCTAGGGCAGAGGTGGCGAACCTATGGCACGCGTGCCACTATTGGCACGCCGAGCCCTCAGCAGTGGCACGCGGTCAGGTTCAGCTCTCACCACTTATCTTCTCCATTGTCCTGGAGGTGCAGGCATCAGTGTAATAGATTGGCGCCGCCGGTCATCTGCTTCTTCTCCAGATGATTGGTGCATGCGCATTCTGTGAAGAAGCGTTCAAGTAGGAAAGCAATTAACTGTTTGCTTTCCGACTTGAACACTTCTTCACATAACGCACATGCACCAATCATCTGGAGAAGAAGCAGGTGACCGGCAGCGCCCGTCTATTACACTGATACCTGCACCTCCAGGACAACGGAGCAGATAAGCGGTGAGAGCTGAACATGTATGTGTGTGTGCGTTTGTGAGTAGAAGTGTGTGTGTGTGCGAGTATGAGTATAAGTGTGTGTATGAGTATGATAAGTGTGTGTGTGTGTATGAGTATGATAAGTGTGTATGTGTGTGAGTATGATAAGTGTGTGTGTGAGTATGATAAGTGTGTGTGTGTGTGAGTATGAGTATGATAAGTGTGTGTGTGCAAGTATGAGTATAAGTGTGTGCGAGTATGCGTATAAGTGTGTGTGTGTGTGTGTGTATGAGTGTCTGTATTAGTATAAGTGTGTGTTTGGGTATAAGTGTGTGTATGAGTATAAGTGTGTGTGTTTGGGTATAAGTGTGTGTGTGTTTGGGTATAAGTGTGTGTGTGTTTGGGTATAAGTGTGTCAGTATGAGTATAAGTGTGCATGTATGGGTATAAGTGTGTGTATGAGTATAAGTGTGTGTATGAGTATAAGTGTGTGTATGAGTATAAGTGTGTGTGTCTGTATGAGTACAAGTGTCTATATGAGTATAAGTGTGTGTGTGTGTTTGGGTATAAGTGTGTGTGTGTGTATAAGTGTGTGTGTATGAGTATATGTGTGTGTGTATGAGTATATGTGTGTGTGTATGAGTATTTGTGTGTGTATGTGTCAGAATAAGTATGAATGTGTGTGAGTATAAATGTGTGTGTGAGTTTGAGTATAAGTGTGTGTGCGCATGAGTATAAGTGTGTGTATGAGTATAAGTATGTGTGTGTATGTGTGAGTATAAGTATGAGTGTATGTGAGTATAAGTGTGTGTGTGAGTATGGGTGTGTGTGTGAGTATGAGTGTGAGTATGAGTGTATGTGAGTGTGCGTGTGTGTGAGTGTGCGTGTGTATGAGTGTGCATGTATGAGTATAAGTATGCGTGTATGAGTATAAGTGTGCGTGTATGAGTATAAGTGTGCGTGTATGAGTATAAGTGTGCCTGTATGAGTGTATGAGTATAAGCGTGTGTAAGTATGCGGTTTTGGCACTTTGTGGTCTGCGAATTTGTGTTGGTCAAAAAATGGGCACTCGGGACCAAAAACGTTCACCATCACTGGCCTAGGGTGTCATAGAGGCTGTTTGGGGGCTAGGGTGGCAGAGAGAGGCTGTTTGGGATGCTAGGGTGGAAGAGAGAAGCTGTTTGGGGACATGTTGGGGTCCTGGGTATTTTGTTTGCACTGAGCCCTGTGGCTCCAACTTATGCCTCTGATTTCCTGACTTTGATTCCCAGACAAGTACATAAATGGATACATATATGCAGTACACACAAAAGGGATGGCTAACTTTTTGCACTCTACCAGTTGTAGAATACATTTCTTAGGATCAGAGATAGGCAAAGTGTCCATACACCAGTGTCAATGGCAAGATCTGTGAAGGCCCATAAAACAACATTACATTTTCCATCACAGATCCCAGTAAATGTCCAACATGACCAGTGTTCCTGGCCACCCCTGCTCGTGATCCTCAGCAATTTTTTGGTTGATAGGAAAACTAGTCCACAGCAGCTGGGATGCCAAAATGTTAGACATAACTATATACAGATACACAAACACATGTGTATACAGACACAATGTACTTTCAGCAGGTTGCAGACCAAAGAGAAGAACTTCATCTGCTGTCCACTCCACAGCAAATCACAGGAGAGGATGAGGTCTTGTATCTGATTATCCAATCACAAGAGAAGAATCTCCTCTATGAGTGGATAAAGTTAGCCAGCATACCAGAGAGACTAGTGGTTCTATTCACTAAAATTTTACTTTAGAGGTCGAATTCGGCACCCAAGTTTGACTTAGAAAAAACCCCCAGCTTCGAATCTTCCCCATTGAAGGTAATGGGAGGCAAAAAAATGTAAGCTTTTTTTGAGACTAAGTCAAACTTGGCCGAATTCGACTTAGTCTCACAATGGTGGTTGTGCATATGAAGTGGGAACAAGCAAACAGTTGGTGAGTGCAACTCTGAGCCCTTGCAGTGCCCCTTTTCTGATGAAGGCTCCCCTCATCTGTTAGGCAGGAATGAATATGTTATAAAAAAAAATGCAAAAAATAGTTGGTATTTTCTCAGAAATAACAGATAATACCATGACACTGATTGGCGTGAATCAAAATTTCAGTTTGAATCATGCAGCAATTAAAAATAAGAAATTAGGTTTAACTGTATTTTTAAAGAGAGTTTTCAGTGCCCTTTGCCAGGGATAATTTAATGTCAGTATATTTAAATACATCTTAAATTTTCCGGAGCAAATAAAGAGAGCATCACCTTTGCTAAACAGGCAAAAGCCAGCGAGAAATTGTCATGCATGTCTTTGTGTAATTTCCATAAATTAGAGAGGCTGTAGCAGTAGGTGTGTTAATGGAGCTATAGGGGACAGCGAAAGGGCAAATTAGAAGCTCAGCAATTAGATGCAATGGCCAGGGGGAGCATAGTGCTTTTTTTTATTGCCTATAACATAATAATGCCACTGTAAATATGACATGGATTTGAAGTCTGAGTGACATGGCTAAGGAGCTTCACACTTAGATTTCCCATTCCATCAATAGGAGCGGATTACTTGTCATGGCTCCAACAATGAATTGTTATTTTTATGGACTAAATGCCTTGGAGACAGTGCTAAAAAGGTCTGCCAGCCTGCCAGACCTATAACCGGACATTAATAATTATACTACAAGATAGTAAATTAAAAAAAAAGCAAGCAGTAAAGAGATAAAGAAGATGTTGCAGTTTTTTTTTTTTTTTTAAGATAGTAAAGAAATACTGGGGGTTATGTAAAAAAGATAATTTCTGGGGCAAAGGTCTAAAAGGATCTTATCAGCAGGATTATTTAATTGGTTTCCCCGGTAACTGCACCTCTTTTAGGACTTTGTCCCACAAATGTCTCCCCTTCAAGCATAACTTGTTGCATCTTGTAGAGACTTTATATTCTAATTTAAGTAGGAGGTAAAGGATTCTAGATCATATGTGATGAAGATATTTGTGTGGAAGCCGTTATATGAACACTTCATTGACTTTACTTTATTATCAAACGCAACTCCAAGCATAATCTACACATGTATTCAATCTGGGACATGGAATACATTAGGGGACTTCATGAGTAGACCCTTAACTGTATCATCAGGATCTCTTTGATAATACACTGAGCAATTGAGTGAACCTACTTTTCTGATTCTTTGACTTCTGCTGAAGATATACAATACAATCTTGCCCTAACAAGAGTAAAATAGCGAACGAGAGTTAAACAAATACAATATGCAAGTTCATATGTTTTTTCATGCACATATTAATAAAATATGTGATCCGGATTGCTGCAAAAACAATTTTACCACAATTTAAACTTTTGTTTAATGTGCAAATCAAACACTGAATATGGCATATTCCAACACTATTGTTTTTTTTATTGTATTATTTAATAACTTTTCAGACTACAAATACAAAGGAACTTCATACCCCATTTTACAAAAACTTTAGGGTGGGCTTCTTAAAAAAAATACATACCCCATAACTGGTTTGTAGTTCACTGCAGTCAACAAGTAAGTAAGGGAGATGGAGGAAGAAGACTTGTGATAAACTGACACAAATCTTTATGAAGTCATGCTTAAATGAAAGTCTATAAAATTATTGTAAAACTATTCGATTTAATAGCCAGTTCTGTTGAAAGCAAAGAAACATGCCAATGGCACAATAACCACAATAAAGGAGATCACAACTGAATGCAAATACACTAGCAAGGAATTTTGGCAACAACAGCCAAATAGCCCATGAAAATTAATAGTGAGTTGAAGTCTGCTTCAACAATAGCATTCTAAACATCTAAAAAATGCAGATCACATTCGAATTGTGAGCGCATTGTATGGATTTCATACATCCCCATTTTCTTGCTAAATTACATTATTATTGGGTTTTTTTCTCTGATATTCTATGAATATCTCTACTTTGTATGATATTTGATTGGTGAACTGGGAGATCACTGCATTTTTGGAGAGTACTAAATTGTTTTTGTTATGTATTCTTTATCATTGTTATTATTGGTGTGATATACACACACTGGTGTTTTTGTCCCTTTTTTTCTTTATATGAGAGTCTAGAAATGACCTGTAACTATAAAACAAGTGTAAGGTCAACATGACCTTTTGCCTTGTCATTTGGCCTTATGTCAATCAGGTCACCATGCCCAACCAATGCAAGGCAGGGGTTGGGCATGATTAGGGGGCTGGGCATAGTTTATATAAACAATTGCACACATTCTTGGAGGTGAAGATGCTGGATGTGGAGGTCCTGGGCTGGTGTGGTTACACGTGGTATGTGGTTGTGAGGCCGGTTGGATGTACTGCCAAATTCTCTGAAACGCCTTTGGAGATGCCTTACGGTAGAGAAATGAAGATTCAATTCATGGAAAACAGCTCTGGTGGACATTCCTGCAGTTGGCATGCCAAGTGCACGCTCCCTCAAAACTTGTGACATCTGTGGCATTATGTTGTGTGATAAAACTGCACATATTAGAGTGGCCTTTTATTGTGGCCAGCCTAAGGCACACCTTTGCAATAATCATGCTGTCTAATCAGCATTGTCATATGCCACACCTGTAAAGTGGATGGATTATCTCGGCAAAGGAGAAGTGTTCACTAACACACATTAAAAAAATGTTTGGTTGTTTACAGAATTTTCTTATCCCTGTGTGACCTCTAAATGTGATGACACTGTTTTTTTAAACATTGAAAGGTCACTGGGAGAGGAACACCATTGATAGACACAAAGCCTAGCTTTCAAATATGTCAGTGAAATTGAAATACAAGATAATGATACACTAAAAACGGAATATATTGTAGGATTATATATCATAGGGAACAAATGAAAAACATTTTTATTTCTAAAGAAAAGTAAAATATTTGTCTTTACTGACACTTTATTGGGTTTTACTCCCTTTACAAAAGTTAAATTAGGAGGAAAAGAGCAAGACACACTTTCTATGTTCTCTGAAAAAAAACTATAACCTACAGCATTGATGGCAAACCCATGGCATAGGTGCCACCTGTGGCTCTGTAGTCTCGTAGAACGAAGCATTTCAATGCATTGTCACATCATCATACATGGAGGTAAGTGGAGCACACTGGGAGACACTGAGCTGTGGCAACAAAAGGAAAGGAAAAAAATAACAAAGAGAAGTGGAAACTAAAATGAGTTGAATCCACGACTGTAATAGGAGAGAGAAGCATAATCTCAGGGGAAAACCACTTCGAGATCTTTAACTTGGTATCCTGCAGATAGGGTTGCCACCTTTTCCTCCAAAAAATACCGGCCATACGTGTGGGCAGAGCTACAAGAGGGAGGGGCCATGAGAGGTGGGGCCACAAAGAGGGCGGATTATCACTGAAATTATATATATTATTTGGATATCATGCCAGTGAGAAGCGTGTGTGTGTGTGTATATATATATATATATTTGTATATCATATACACACACAAGCTGTGTCTCACACTGGCAAACAAGCTTTCTCGCACACACTGTCTCACACACACACAGACAAGCCGTTTATCACACACAGACACATGTAGTTTCTCACACAGACTGTCTCTTTTGCTCACACACAGACTTTTACTCACTCTCTCACAGACTGTCACTCTCACTCTCTCTCACAAACTCTCACAGGCGGTCTCTCTCTGACACAGACAGTCTGTGAGAGAGAGAGAGAGAGACAGTCTCTCTCTACTCTCTCATTCTCTCATTGACAGTCTCTCTCTCTGTCGCAGTCTCTCTCTCTCTGACTCTCTCTGTCTCTCTCTCTCTGTCTCTCACAGACAATCTCTGCTCTCTCTCTCACACACAATCTCTGCTCTCTCTCTCTCTCTCTCTCTATCTCTCTCTCACAGTCTCTCTTTCTCTCTCACAGTCTCTCTTTCTCTCTCTCACAGACAGTCTCTGCTCTCTCTCTCTCTCTCTCTCACAGACAGTCTCTGCTCTCTCTCACACACAGTCTCTGCTCTCTCTCACTCTCTCTCACAGTCTCTGCTCTCTCTCTCTCTCTCTCTCTCTCTCTCTCTCACAGGCAGTTTCTCTCTCTGCTCTCTCTCACACACAGTCTCTGCTCTCTCTCACTCTCAGACAGTCTCTGCTCTCTCTCTCATAGACAGTCTCTGCTCTCTCCCACAGACTGTCACTTTCACTCTCTCACACAGTCTCTGCTCTCTCTCTCATTGCTCTCTCTCTCTCACAGATTGTCACTCTCTCTCTCACAGATTGTCACTCTCTCTCTCTCTCTCTCTCTCACACACAGAGACTTTCACTCACTCACTCTCTCTCACAGTCTGTCACTTTCACTCTCTCTCAAAGTCTCTCTCAGTCTCTCTCTCCCTGTATCTGTCATGGAGGGGTCTCTAGCTGTCAGGTTGAGCTGTTTCTTTCCATCGGGTGTCCTCTTCAGTGCAGCTTGCAAGGGGCGGAGCTCCAAGCAGGTCCAAAATCCTCTGATTCCGGGACAGTGTCCTGGAAGGCAGAAGGCTCTGCACATGGGGGAGATACAGCAGCAGCATAAAGCTGCTACACCAACAGAAATACCGGGCTTTGCATTGCCGGTATATTAGGTATACCGGCCCCGGCTTCAAGACCCCAAATACCGGCTGTGCCGGTAAATTACTGGCCAGGTGGCAACCCTACCTGCAGAACAGTGAGCATGTGGGCTTTAAAAAGCTTGCCAGCCATGACCTACAGTAAAAAAAAAAAAAAATTAAATAATATATATATAATATTTAATTAGCAACCAATAAATCTGCTTAAAACAAGTCTTTGTGTTATTTTTGGTTCAAACACATTCATTCTTTGGAAAAATTGTGTAACAAGAAAACCACAAACTGATCAATTATAACAATCAATTATTCTCTCACTGTTCTCTCAAATTCTGAATTTATAATAAACTGAAAGGGAATAATATTTTTGTGCTCACATACGAAAGCCGGACAGTTCTTCTCATAAGATAACCAGACCAAACCATTCAAATCTCACAATCTTCCTGGAGATGAATCCACACTTTCCAGTTCCATAAAAAAAAAAAAAAATCTTAGTGAATAAGTTGGTAACAAGCAGACTTTGATAGATAATCTTCTATCTTCATTGCCACAATAATCTCCTCATCTAATGTGCATAAATTGATGTTAATATATTTGTAAAGTCATTTTTCGGAAATAGAAATGCACTGAGAACCATGAATGCTGACAATAAACAGTTGAAATAACAATTAGGCAATTACAATAGCAGGAGAGGTGAAGGCGATTTATTAAAAATGCATTGGGTAAATGGAGTTGTGCTCTTTATTTAATTGTACCGTTGTGCATTTGACAAAACATTAACCTTTTCAGGCTTCTCTGTCTGAATAAAGTGAATTGTGCTCTTCTGGTTTGGAGAGGAACAATCCATAAATGGTTTTCTATCACATGTACCTGTGTTCTGTGGTATCCAAAGTCACAGTCCTGTATATGTCTATAGAGCAAGACACAAACAGCGATCTGTAATTAAATGGGTCACTGACTTAAGAGGAGCGCACACAGGAATGCTGTGTGTCTGGGAGATGGGATTTTGACTGCTAATTAAAGGGTGTAATTAAGTAGGAACAAAATAAATTATGTAGCATGGGTAACATCTGTTCTTGCAAAAGGTGTCCAGAGACACAGCAAGATAGGAGAGAGGAGGGTATCGATAGAAACGCAGTTGGAGGAAACAAAAACAGATGACTAACACAAAAAGAAGCAAAACAGTGCAGACGAACAGGTGATAAAATGGAAAGAAGCACAGGGACGCAATAATGGAATTCAGAAGGTGACCTTAATTCTAGCTTAGAATATAGAGATAATAAAATAATGTATGTGGGTGTCTCTGACTGGCAAACACAGCTGGGTCTAGGACACTTCTTCGCCGCATTTTCATTGCTGACAGTTCAGCGCGGCAGTTAGAACGCTGAACTGTCAGCAATGAAGTATAACGCGGCTGTTTCACCGCGGCCGCGGCTATGTAAGAGCTGACAGTTCAGCACTGAACTGTCAGCTCTTACAAATCTAAAAGTAAAACGAAAATACCCCCCCCCTAATAAATGATTCCCCCCCCAATAGTAACACTAAACACTAAACCCCAATACTAACACTAAAATTAACCCCAATACTAAAATTAACCCCCTAAACCCTAATACTAACCCCCGACCCCTAATACTAACCCCGACCCCTAATACTAACCCTAATACTAATCCCCGACCCCTAATACTAAAGTTAACCCCCTAAACCCCAATACTAACCCTAATAAAGTTAACCCCCTAAACCCCAATACTAACCCTAATACTAACCCTAATACTAACCCCCGACCCCTAATACTAACCCCGACCCCTAATTCTAACCCTAATACTAACCCCGACCCCTAATACTAAAATTAACCCCCTAAACCCCAATACTAACCCTAATACTAACCCTAATACTAACCCCCGACCCCTAATACTAACCCCGACCCCTAATTCTAACCCTAATACTAACCCCGACCCCTAATACTAAAATTAACCCCCTAAACCCCAATACTAACCCTAATACTAACCCTAATACTAACCCCCGACCCCTAATACTAACCCCGACCCCTAATACTAACCCTAATACTAATCCCCGACCCCTAATACTAAAGTTAACCCCCTAAACCCCAATACTAACCCTAATACTAAAGTTAACCCCCTAAACCCCAATACTAACCCTAATACTAACCCTAATACTAACCCCCGACCCCTAATACTAAAATTAACCCCCTAAACCCCAATACTAACCCTAATACTAACCCTAATACTAACCCTCGACCCCTAATACTAACCCCGACCCCTAATACTAACCCCGACCCCTAATTCTAACCCTAATACTAACCCCGACCCCTAATACTAAAATGAACCCCCTAAACCCCAATACTAACCCTAATACTAACCCTAATACTAACCCCCGACCCCTAATACTAAACCCGACCCCTAATACTAACCCTAATACTAATCCCCGACCCCTAATACTAAAGTTAACCCCCTAAACCCCAATACTAACCCTAATACTAAAGTTAACCCCCTAAACCCCAATACTAACCCTAATACTAACCCCCGACCCCTAATACTAAAATTAACCCCTAACACTAAACACTAAACCTAATTGTAACCCCCTAAACCCTAATTCTAAATCTGTAAAATACTTACCTTTAGCGATGAAATGTCCCGCGATGAAATCTCCAGCGGCGATCTGTCTTGTGCTGTACTGTCGGCGGTGAAGCGGCTGCGCGGAAGCAGCCGCGATGAAGTGTCCCATCCCCAACACAGCTATGTATTGTCACAGGGCAACTTACCTTTAGTCATGTAACTGTAGCCAGTGATGGGCAAGCAGTTTATGGCATGTATGCACCAATGTCCACCTGGTGGCCCACAGGGTGAATGTGGCCTTCAAGGGTTGCCCTCATCCTGGCTATATTTGAATATATATTATTTGCTATATGAGACATTAGTGTATCCTTCATGTTGTCAAAAGATGAGAGTTGGTACTATGTTAGCAGTAGAAACACAGGAGACAAATAGAGTCACATTGATACCTTTATTGGCTAACTGAGTTGGTTTAGAGTGCAAGCTTTCGAGGCCTCTCAGGTCTCTTCATCAGGTACAATGTTATAACAAGGTTATGTCAACTCTACTTGCCTCTTACCTCAATGTCTGTCACTGGTATTCCAAATTGAGAATCCTATGGTGTATGTAGATGTAAATTGAGAATCCTATGGTGTATGTAGATGTTATGTATATTTGTCATTTACTAGTAGCCTGAAAGGTGCTGGGTTTAAAATACTTAGTAACAACATTTCTTCCTTCTCATTTTGGTGATGTCAGGAGCAGAGACAATGCAACAAAATGATGGTAATACCATATAGGAACCATCAGTATATAGTTAGCTAGAGAAAGAGATTGGTCATATTGGCAGATTTCAGTTGGCAACATGATCAGATGAAAAGGAGACCAATTTCTGATGGAGTAAAAAAGATATACTGTAGAAGTCAACAATCTGACGAAAAAGTTAAGCAATGATGTATTTTTTGTTGTTTGACCTGGTC
The DNA here is from genome assembly GCA_036172795.1 of Pelodytes ibericus. NCBI lineage: Eukaryota > Metazoa > Chordata > Amphibia > Anura > Pelodytidae > Pelodytes > Pelodytes ibericus. The sequence goes on along the minus strand of CM069857.1, from coordinate 48,692,235 downwards.
TTCCTTTTAATCCGATATAGAAACATAGAATGTGTCGGCAGATAAGACCCATTCGTCCATCTAGTCTGCCCAATTTTCTAAATACTTTCATTAGTCCTCAGTTCCCTATCTTATATCTAGGATAGCCTTGTGCCTATCCCTCACATGCTTAAAATCCTTGACTGTGTTTACCTATACCACTTCCACTGGAAGGCTATTTCATACATCCACTACCCTCTCATTCAAGTAATACTTCCTGATATTACTTTTAAATCGTTGCCCCTATAATTTTAGACTATGTCCTCTAGTTGTGGTAGTTTTTCTTTTTTTAAATATACTCTCTACCTTTACTGTGTTGATTCCCTTTATGTAAATGTTTCTATCATATCCCCCCTGTTACGTCTTTCCTCCAAGCTATACATGTTAAGATGCTTTAACCTTTCCCTTAGTAAGTTTTATCCTTCAACCCATGAACCAGTTTAGTAGCGTAGTGGCTCCTAGACACATCAAAAATAAAATGTATACTGCACTGAAACAAATTAGTGGTCAATCAAAGGCAAATCACAGTTGTGTGACAGGGTATTAATCTATGTATAATAATTCCCATTTATTTCAGGTTCCCCCTCAACAGTGTGAGCCCAGTTCCTCAGTCGCCACACCATCATTATTGCTCCGGACCACTGACACATGACTATAGAATATTATCTAACAAGGCAAGATTTGTATCATGGGTGAGCCTAAGACTTCTTATAATTTATTGAATATGCACCTGAGCTCCTTTCTACTGAGGTAATCACCAACATTGCTCATGATGGACATTTACTAAGGGTCTGTGGTGGACACTTTAATGATGTTCTATGGACCATCACAAACATTTACTTTACCTATCCCTTGCTTTGTGTGCCTCCATCTTACTTCCCTTTCTGACAAGCCCCTCTGTCTCTGGTATAACTGGCTGTGACACACAAGGTAAATTCACACCACTTCCCCTTCTGGCTCTCCCTCTCTTCCACAAAACGTCTTCAATTTCATCTCCCAGCCTTTCACCTTCACACACAGCACTAACACTCAGTTCTGATTGTCACTCATCCCCAATCAATCCTACAGTCAACCTTGTGTACTGATAGACTGACACTGATTGTAAGTGTTTGGGAGTGTATGAATCATCAGTGTCTATCTGTCTCTCTGTATGCAGATGATTATGTGGAGTACATGCCGGTAAAGGCTTTTAGATTGCTATTGTCCTATTTGACCGAGGTTTGCATGTCAATAGCTAGGTATTTATCCAGTTTGTATGAAGGTTATTTAAGACAGCTACATTGACTCTCTGTGTCCTACACACATTCAAATGATATAATTAGTGTTGAGCGAACCCGAATCGCACTGTTCGGGTTCGTACCGAACATTACGGTTTTTGGACCCTGGACCCGAACACGGACATTCCACTGTATGTTCGTGTTGGAGTTCGGGGTTTGGCGATTACATTGTATGTAATGCTATGGGCTTTCTATAAACCGAAATAGAGTCCCCATTCATAAGAATAGGTCAGTTGACCTATTCTTATGAATGGGGACTCTATTTCGGTTTATAGAAAGCCAATAGCATTACATGTATTCCATAAACCGAAAGTCTATAAACCGAAAGACATTCAGTTTATAGACTTTCAGTTTATGGAATACATGTAATGCTATTGGCTTTCTATAAACCGAAAGAGAGTCCCCATTCATAAGAATAGGTCAACTGACCTATTCTTATGAATGGGGACTCTATTTCGGTTTATAGAATAGCAATAGCATTACATGTATTACATAATCCGAAAGTCTAAGAAAAAGATAGAGCCACCCTGCTCTCCAAGAGAGAACAGTAATAATAATTAAATAAAGTAATAATGATAAAAGTGTATAGCACCTCCCACAAGGTCAATATGACAGAGAGAGGTGGGTGCAACCAGACCTAAAATAAACTGCAAAAAAAGCCTCAGGACTGGGGTATCAAAAGGAGATAGTCCCAGTGCTGAGAAAGCAGGTCTGTAACTTTAAGGCACTCACACTGTGAGCTGTCTACTGAAGGCACTAAAAAAATCAGATCTAAATGACAGGTGCAAAAAATATATTTATTAAAGGCCCTTAGACAAAAGTGTACCTTAAAGAGAGTGTGCAAGTCTATATAGCAAACCATGTGCCACATAGGTAGTAATGCATAATATATAATACGTGCATAATAGAAAATCACAATTTAAATACATATAACAGATAAAAACAATACATGAATCCTGTGGGGAGTAAAAAGTAAATATTATAATAAATACGCCCACAAAAGCTCACTAGCTTAGAAAAATAGGGGAGAAAAAAAAGAGAAATAAATATACATACACACTGTGCATCCACAGCTGTATAAACAAAAAAATACAAATAAATGTCAATAAGAGCTTCTGTAAGGATGTGGAGCAGGCCGATGAGTGAAAGACTGAGTAGAAAATGAAAAAAATGGCTCAGCTGATCTTGTACTTGGTAAATGACGATAAGGCACTCTGTGGTACTGCTGGAAACGGATAGTGCCAGATACTTAAACAAACCCTGGAACTGCAAAGCATGCAAGCCTCTGTAGAGTGTGGGTACCTGAAGCCCCCAAGACACAGCCCTTCGGCTGTGTCAGGTAAGCGGTGACCTCCAAAGACTCTCCGTGTGATGGTTTGCAAAGTGTTGAAAAGTAGCTCCGTCTGGGTTGTATAACTGTAGCAATGCGTCTTAGTATAGAATGCTGCTGCGGGGAACAGAACCTCCCGCCTTGAAATATCTTTCGGTTTATAGACTTTCGGTTTATAGAATAGCAATAGCATTACATGTATTCCATAAACCGAAAGTCTATAAACCGAATGTCTTTTGGTTTATAGACTTTCGGTTTATGGAATACATGTAATGCTTTTGGCTTTCTATGAACCAAAATAGAGTCTCCATTCATACGAATAGGTCAATTGACCTATTCGTATGAATGGGGACACTCTTACCCACATTTTACTTCATTTTGCAGGACTTTTTTAGAGGCATTTTAGTGGCCAAAAGTTTGTGTCCCCATTGACTTCAATCGGGTTCGAGTTCGGGGTCAAGTTCGGGGTCAAGTTCGAGCACGGACCCGGACATTTTTTCGAAGTTCGGCTGAACCTGCCGAACCCGAACATCCAGGTGTCCGCTCAGCTCTAGATATAATATAACATTAGTTTGGCATTTTGAATGGTTACTAAAAACAACGTGCTAATGGCATCTTCAGCACTGCATAGATCTGAGCCCCCGAATTCTCGAATGTTGGCCTATATGTTCCTTAAAGCTGCTGAGAAACATTTCTTTAAATACCAATGTTGTCTACACTGAGTTGCATGGTATATCATTAGAGAACAATTTAGGCAATGTCAAACGGAGAAGTTAAACAAGACATTTAATAGAATGGAATTTACCAAATCTAACTGCGGGGTTTGTTATTTTCTTCCCTTTAATCTGTGTCTTAACTGTTGAGGCAAGACCGAGAAGACATGAGGGGCTCTGCACAAAATCTAAGGAACTTGATTATAAAAAAAAGGTTTTTATGTTTGACGAAGACACAATGAAGGAAAATAAAATGCTGGGATGTGTGTGAAACTGCTGAGGGAGTTTGACATATAGCACTGAATTAAAAACATATCATGTAAATTTTTAGTATGGCCAGCTGTAAAAGTGTGAGTATTTGCTTGACATGTCAGGGAGTTATGTGTAAACGTACATATGACATGCTAATAGTTCCAAATAGTGGTGATAGCATGTCATGGAACTATGTGTAATGCTCACCCTCTGCCAACTTTATTTTGGTGGAGACACTATCCTCCTGCAAACAAGGTGCAATCCCTTGCATATATTAGACATCAGTCATTGCTTCTTAAACACTTTGCACTTTTTTTATATATAACCCCTATAATCTCCAGTTGGCCAATGAAGCATTGGTGACAGTGGATTATTGTTGTATAAAATGCAGTTCAATGAGGATTTCACATTAATAGGTACATTTGAAATATTGCAAAACTAGATTTGTAATTGTCATGTCCCCTCATCCCAGGATTACTATGGCCCCAATAATCCACCACACACAGGAAGAGGAGGGAACACTCTCCTGCATTTACTGGGGTTTCTACGTTTCCCGATTTTTTTAACATTTTTTTTTTATTTCCTTTTCTTTTTTCTTTTTTATTCTTGTCCTGTAGGGAGAAGGTCAGTATAAACATAACAAATGCATCTGTGAATGTAAGTGTTACAGTTCATAGAAAAATTTGTGAACAGCGTGATTGATTCACCTTTAGTAGGCAAATGTCAACTCCTTCTCCTTGTGTTCTCCTTGTGTGCAACACAGGTGAAAGCAGGTGAATGTTACGTCATTTGCCCTGGAGCAGAAGCAGACATGGATGCTGGAGAACTGGGTGATGGAATCCAGCAGGAGAAAGGAAATAGGCTGGAAGTAAATTCTTTTTTGTATTAGATATGTAAAAATATCTTGTACATCTGTACAGCTACTAAAACCCATGAAATTGATTCATCACATCTTAATCAATGCAGCAAGATAGCATTGTACCCGAGTCTTCTAAAATTACACATAAGGTGTCTAATTTAATCACATCTTACTGCAAAAGCGGAACACATCATACGTGACTTGCTCTTAAACTATAAAAGCTGTGGTTGCTAACGTAAATAGATCTTGCAGGCATAACCTCCAGTATGTGAATACTGATTATATTGTTGATTCAATGTATTGTATGGTGTTTTTTTCAAGTCATACTTCATCCTATTTGGCATGTTTTGACATCCACACATATTACCCATTAATGCACAAGGAGAAATACATTGGGGCCTGCAACCTATTGTTTGTACATTTCCAATTGAATTTGTTTATTTGCATATTAAGCTGCATGATGTCATTTTTTAATAGTTTTTTTTTATCCTCTACATTTTGCGGTATAAAAGGGTATCCTTTATATATACACTTGGCATGAAAACAGCTGATTTTCTAACACCAGTCTTGCAGCTTTTGTTGGATCTCTAGGCAAGTAATGAACCAAATGAAAAATAATTACAAAGATCCAAATCAGTAGCCAACCAGCAAGTGGGTGCCATGTGCATGCTGGGAAATATATTCTACATTTTAGAGATAAAAGATTGTTAAGGTAAGCTCAATTATGATAATAATACATTTTTATATACTGTACTGTTGTAACATTTAAAGGGAGTGTATCACCTAAACATTGCTTATACTGTGAATGCAGAGAATAAAACATGATTGAAAATTATCTATATATTGTGTCAGCAAAACTGCAAGAAAATGTCTAAATTAGGAATATGTGTCTTAAATGTGCCTGTGGATTCTCCTGCTTATAGCATCACCAGTGGCTTAATATGCAAGTTACGCATTTCCCATTGCAAACCAGTTCATTTGCATGACAAGCCACAGGTGATGTCATAAACAGGAGACTCTACAAACATTTAAAAAACATTTTACTCGTAATTTAGGCGTTTGCTTGCAGTTTTGCTAACACAATGTATAGATCATTTTTTATTCTCTACATTTACAGTAAAAACAAAGTTCAGGTGATACAGTTCTTTTAATAATGCAACTTATAAACTGATTTAGTCTAATCGTTGCTCCTACATATTTTCGCATGTTTGGGATGCATTACACTGGAATGTTATTGATTTTGTAACATTATTTAATTGTTTGATGTTGTAACGAGATGTGTTTATATTTTTTCTGTTCATACTACTCATTTATATTTACATGTTTTTTCATATTATTTTGTGTCTTTCTTCCTATTGCAAGTGTTGCACATTATTGCACATATTGTTGGATATAGATTTTATTCTATTTTATCTTGTGTTTTAGTTTTTCAACAAAATTGTTTGAGTCCGTTCACTTTTTCTGTGATTTTTTTACATTATTTTTGTTAGCTATTTTATGTCCTTTCACACTGTGCGCCTGAGTGACTTTATTTCCTTAAACTGATTTAAAATGCCTTAGTGATTATTGTAAAATTTGCTTGAATGGTCCATGTTGCAAAGAATGCAGTCTTAGTATATCAGTGCTCTGATATGAAGACATGAGATGGAAAAATATGTTTGCACCACAAATTATGTAATTAAAAGTCAGCTTTCTGCACCATAGAAAGTCAAAAGACTTGACAAACTGTTTTTACACTTACACATTACATCACATACACATTCTTGTGTATCCCACAAACTTATACAGTCACACAATATATTACACAGATGTACAGACATTTCCATATGCATGTATACACGCAGGCATTCACTTTACATATATTTTCATTGTCATGCTCCACACTGGAGTTGCGTTGTATGACATCATCAGACAACAGTTGGTTGTGGAATCCTGTCCTGACAAGATGGCTCTCTCTCTGTGCCAGCCAATACATGTACAGTTGACAACCTACAACCAATGCAGCTTTTTCTCTCTCTTGAGCTAACTTTATTTTCTTACATCTCCACCCAAAGCTTTAAGGACACAAATGCTCCTATCAAAGTGTGAAATTAAATGAATAGGTAGAAATGTGAAGCCAGGCAAAATGTATGCTCCTTGTAAGGTGAGCAATTGTATTGGCCCTGTTTATAAAATGTCGGTGATCTCAAAGTGGTTTGTTCATGAAGAAGCTCCGACTGCTTTCACAGTGACTAGACATACTATAAATGGTGAGTACTGAAAACCGTATCAAATATCACCAGCTCTGTCTTTAAATCCCTGCCCTAATCAATTCAGAAGCAAAAAAATTAAGAAGGCTGTCAACTCATCTGCATTTTTGTAATGTCACATTATGTCAAAAGAACATCACAGTGTTGACTTAACACATCGTGACCTAATTAGATTTTCATACCTGACATTGCATTTTTTTTCTTCTATCCTTTGACAGCTAGTGGGGAGGTGTTGGAAGAAAGCTCTTTTGGGACAGGTGCCGAGAGACTGATAAAGGAGATGGAGATGCAGACTTACTGATGTAAAGACTCTAAATCTAACTCAGTTCTTTGAAGTCTGTAGACAAACCAGGTTTTTGAGGCAATACTTGTATTATGGATCCACAATGTCCCTTTTTGGATTAAATGGTAATGAAAGGGATCTCCAAACTGGTCGCTCCTCAAGTAGCAAAGTGTAAAATGGTGTGGCAAATGGTATGTTTCTCTCTTGCTCTGTCGTGCATTATAGACAACATACTAAATAGAGAGAGACTTTATGACACTAACTAAAGACATAACATAAAATAACTAATGGAACTGGATAAGTTTCACTCACTAGAGCTGATAAGAACTATCACGGAGCTGCGCCGTCTAGTTCCAGAGATTGTGTGCTCCGAAGAGACAACACACAAACCCCGGAAATACTTCCGGGAGACAGACGACGGCTGCGAATTCAGCAACAGTCACTCACTCAGTTGCCAATTATACCAGCACGAAAAGTATACGAAAATTCATATACTTTTCATGCGTGTTGAATTAGCAATGGAGTGAGTGACTCTGTTGCTGAATTCACAGCTGCCGTCAGCCCCACGGTTGTATCTTGTGTATTTCGGGGGGTTTGTGGGCTGGCCGTGCGCAGCACATAAACCCCCTGAAATACAGGAGATACATTGTGTCCCTGAGTGACAGGTGTGCTTAGTACTGGCAGCACACCTGTCACTCAGGGGCTTTAAACGCATATGTAGATATGACATTGCCTGGCAACTGTACATGGGCAGTTTGTTCACAAGAGACACTATACTGGTTTTACATAGAAACATAGAATGTGACGACAGGTAAGAAACATTGTGCCCACAGTTCTAACTATTGTAAAATAATTTTACCTTGTTTGCTCTTTGGCCTTATTTTAAAATCAGGATAACCTTAGGCGTATTCCATGCATGCTTCATACTCCTTCAAACTACTAACTTCGACCACATCTGCTAGATGGCTACTCCATGCGTCCACTGGCCTCTCCGAAAATGAATGCTTTCTGACATTAATTTCAAACCTCTGACCCTCTTACTCAACACAGTAGGGAATATTCAACAAAAGGGTGAGTTACAGGTGAGAGGAACATTTCAACCCACCAATTTAGCTATACATTGTGCAGGGACAAATCTGCTGAGTTTCCACCCCTACTAAGAAAACTCTCTACGTTTGTCCCTGCACAATGTATAGCTAAGTTGGTGAGATGAAATGTTCACCTCAACTCACCTGTATCTCACCTTTTACTGAATAACCCACAATGTTTATCATAGTCATTTTCCTCTTTCTAAATAAACTCTGATTTAAATATTAATAAGGTTACCGCATTACGCGAATTTCCATAAACTGAACCAAGAGTGGCTAACCAGCCGTTTCACGTTGTGTTTTTAATGTAACCACACTATATTACATATAGATCCTAGATGCCACTGCATAACTATAACCATAGAAAAGCACTGAAAGAACACCTATTCTTTTTATAATTCTTTTTTGTCTTTATTCTTTTCTTTTTTTTAGCACTGGTAGTGAGGAATAAAATGACAGGCTTGAATGCGTAAGTGCTGCTGCTGAGACAGAAGAAAGCAGTCGCTTAACCTTTAATCAAAAGCCGTGGGAGAGCTTCGCTATGTCAAAAAACAAAGCACACATCAGCTTCAACACCTCTCTGTTTCGCCTTTGAAAATTAATTCTACTTTTTTACCCCAAAGCCTTGCAAAAGATCTGCTTGATATATTTAATTTAGCAGCCACTAAATGAACCAAGAAGCAATATAATCTGTCTTAAAATATAGGTTTGGGCAGTTGTGCCTTATGCTTTTAAGGGCCCAAGGATGTTGTAAGTTATTGTATGTATGTGCTGCTCATTGCAGATAACTCAATTAAATAAAGTAATTAAATAGCATGGTATAAATGTAAATTTGTTAGAGGACAAGAGTTCTCAGCAAAAGGGATCTTAATTGTAGCAAGGAATAGCCTTCCTCAAACCTCAATCATAGGTATAAGCGGTGAACTATCTTCTTTGGGAACAAGGTTACAAAGCTTCTCACAATGCTGTGCAATGGAAAATCAATTTAAACCATTCACATCTAATGGTGCTTTAGTCCTTAAGGACAAAAGCACCAAAACGGCATCTTTTTGGCACCTAGCCTGTGATCAGATGCCAGGGACACATAGACAGAGACATGATCAGAACCTTTCAGACCCTCCGGGTCCTTGCCGAAATAGGGATTTCACATGTGATGTCACAGAGGTGTCCTGAACCTAAAGTGGCCTCATCTGCAGGTATCTACCGCAAGATCCGTAGGTCAGCTCATAGGGATGGCCGCAATGAGCGTTTAAAGTCAGGACATCCTATGCCATCCTGCTAGGCGCATGTGATTTAGTACGCCATAGAAAGTCCTACAATTGCGAAGGGATTTTCCACTTGTGCTTCTAGTATAGAAGAAATATTTGGTGCCCCTACTGTGAGGATAAAGTGGCATGTATTTTAATAGTATGTGTCAATGTATCCTCTTACTAGCAGTAGGGTCTGCACCAATAGTAGGGTTTACACAAAATAGCTTGAGGCCAATGTTAATAAAAGATGGCAATCCTACCTGACAACCCCAGACAGACACAAGCGGCGAGCCCCTTCTCTGAATGGTTGTGCTCACACAGACCATATCAGCACGTGCCAGCCTCCTGACCAGCTCTGTCTCAGATCTGAGGTAGAGCTGAGAGTAAATCCATGTGTATCTCTTTACTCTAGATAAGAGAAAGTACTATTTTAAAAGTTTAGTTTCTCTTTAAGCCAAAAAATAGCAACATGCAATGATGACCTTGCTCAAAAGAACTTACAATCAGTGTTTCCACCAAGGAATAAAACAGATGGTCCAAGGATCAGAGCATGTTACAAACTCTTCTCCAAGGGTCTAAGATATTTTTTTCAGCCTTAATGAAGGAGGACAGACACAGTGAAGTAAAACCTTTCACACCCAATTAATTTTTTCTATAACTCTTCTGATTCCTCCTCCCTTTTGTTCAAGTCTGTTTCATCTGTTACCTCCCTTTAATATGACTGTTTGTTTATCCTGTTATACAGCACTGTTACTTTATGGAAAAATAATAATAACACAGAGGAATTTATAAGTATCAAAAAATACTGACTACTTTGTGCCAGGAAGAGGGTTAATGTCGGGGTATGGTTGGGAGATCACAGCGCAGAAAGTAACCTGGGAGTAGGTGGAGCTGGCCCAGTAATTAGATGCCAGGGATGAGGCTAAAGCAGGCACATTCCAGGAGGTCGAGGCAGGCAGCAGAAGTGGGCACATGAAAAGACAAGCCAAGATCAGGGTAGGAGAACGAAGAGGTAATCCAGTAAATATAGGCAAAGGTCAAGAGCTGGGAGATCCACAAATAGGTAGGGAAGGGATAAAAGCAAAGGACTGAAACAGAGAGCATGGTAGAAAAGGTACTAGCTTGTACAAGCATGTACTGAATGAATGGTCATCAGGGTATAAAAAGGCTGCCTGGTCCTGGCTCCTCCTACCAAATCCTGGTCACTGCCCTCCATACCGTAGCCAGTAATGGAGTTTAGCATAACTCCACCCTCTACATCCCTCTGTCCGACCTCCTCCTATGAGGTAGCGTATCAGGCCACAGGACATGCTCCTCCACCAGGAGCAAGGCTTTTGCGCTTGATTTCCACGAGGTGCACCTTACTAGCTGCCGGGGATGCCTACACCTGAACTACGTGGCCCAAGGACAAGGCGTGGTTGCCAGGATGCAGCTGCGGCAGGACGGGGATCCCTGGTATGGGGACAAAGTAGGCCAGGGACCTGACAGTTATTCTTTCATTTGTTCAATGCTAGGCCAGCAGACTCGTAGGAGCTCTGCAGGACCAAACACTAGTACACTTGAACTTGTGTTCATTCGCACTTATGATAAAATGTCGTTACGACATGAAATGTGTAAACTGTGCTTTCACCACCTCTGGATCTACAAATGTTTGGCTTCTGCACTATGGATTAAAACGTGCTATTTATCCGGATCAGGGAGTGCTGACTCTTTGTATTATTGTGTGCATTTCCCCTTGTCAGCGACCAGGTCAGGCACCTGTGATCTTGCCTGGGGATTTGGAAACAATCCCTTGCCAGCACGGTTTGAGCCCATAAGTGTTCCCGTTAGGAATTCTACTGTTGAAAAGAATAATCCTTAATTAAAATGCTAAGAATTATTATTCTGAGCATTCACTCACTCCTAGCTGTGTAATTCTCTGTGAACTAAACTCCAGAGTGAGGTCCTCATTAAAGGGACTGTATCACCCAAACATTGCTTTTACTGTGTATGTAGAGAATAAAAAAATCTTGAAAATGATCTATACGTTATGTTATAAATGTGTATGTGGCGTCTCCTGTTTATGACATCACCTGTGGAAGAATATGCAAACTACACATTTCCCATTGAAAAACAGATCATTTGCAAATAAGGCCACGAGCGATGTCATAAACTAGAGACTCCACAGACACATTTAAAACTAATTTTTCTCATAATTTAGCATTTGCTTGCAGTTTTGCTAACACAATGTGTAGATCATTTGCAATCATTTTTTTCATCCTCCACATGCACAGTTAGCAACATTTGGGTTATACAGTCCATTAAAGTCGATGGGAATTAAGTTTGGCCAATCTCTGCAGAGAGATCACCGCTAAGTGCCTCTAAATTGCATCCACACTCCAATTGTGACAGTGTGTGGCGACTGTAATGCAGTGGACTATGACATATATGATACTCAGCCACAACCCTGTTGTCCAGACAAAAATGTCTACTCAATAAAGAGAGAATTGCAGGGAATTTCAAACTTAAGGCCAGAATAGCAGAGTTGAAAAATGTATCCCATTCAGCTGCATTGGAGAATCTTCTCCAACTCGGCTACATTGGCCTAAAGTTTGAAATCTCAATTCTCTGAAATGTAATGAGTAGACCCTTATATTACACAGTGGTGGACAACATGGCACTTTTTTTTTTTTTATCATTTTCCAACACTTTGCTGAGCTCCATGTTTATACGTAACCCTTAATACTTTTAGACATCCTGGAACTAAAGGCGAGGGGGGTCTATTTTTAGGAGCTCACAACCTATTGTTGCTGAAAGGCTTCATATTGTTTGTCCTTATGTATCAAACAAAGTGTTGTTAGGATGGAGAGAATGATACAGACTCATTCGCTGCTCTGAAATTTCTGTTTTATAGTTTCAGATTGAAAACTCTTTTCCAGAAATCCATAATGTTTTTTGAAGGTTTAAACAAGGAGGACAGAGGCAGTGAAGTCAAACCTTTCACACCCATTTAGCTTTTCCATAAATCTCCCGTGCCTTGGAGAGAGAGAGATGCTGTCTGCCCTCCCTTCTACTGTTTGAATGTTTTTTTGTTTTTTAAACTCTTTTCTTCACTTCACCTTTGTTCTATTGTAGGTTGTTATGCAAGTGAACTGGATTTACTTCATTGATGGAAGACATATTACTGCAAATATCATGAAACCGCCTGTTAGACAAGAATTCTCACAATGCACATGCTAGGGATAGAAGGGTGAGTTTGTGTACCTCTGGCATGCTAAACTGGGCACTTTAATTCCAAACTCAGGGTGATGGGAGTTATAATACAACAAGAGTAAATAGGGAAATGGTTAACTTCATCTACCTACATCTTGAGCATATCAGTAAACCTCTTTCCTCACCAATTGTATCATCAATAGCCTAAGTTAAAAACATTTTAAATTGCCTTAGTCTATTACTTATTTGAGCCTGCGTTTTAGAATTCCTTCATTAGCTCGCCACGGCTCCCCTTTTTAGTAGATAGACCCCTGAGGTTAATGAGATGTACCAGATACACACAATAAAATGAAATTTTACTTTTTTTTAATCCAGAGTCAAGGGTCTCAATTTGCCTCATCATGATTTATACAATATTGCCAAGGATATTTGTCCCCTTTCCTCTGAATCATTCCAAAAAATGAATTATGCACCAATTTTCAGCACTGGAAATGAAGCTCCAAGTTTCGGACCACTTCGGATCACTTCGGTTATCAAAAAAGACCATCAATTTGGGCCACTCAGAAACCACTGGACTCCTGTGCCAAAATGGGGTGTCCAAACTCTTCTTGATTACAAATCACTAAAATAGTAGCCTTCAATCTGATTGTCTGACAGGGAGAGTATATTGTTGGGTCCCAGCTCCAGTAATTTCATGGGAGGGGGGGGGGGGGGGGGGGAGTTGGGGCAGAGCATTTGCAACTTCCATATTCCTCAGCCAAGAGATACAACAAAGTGTATCCTATCCTGGATTCTAAGAAGAATTGTGTATGTCTCCCTTGCTGAAATTCAAGCTCTTCCTCTGTGAATGTCACTTATTTAAAAATATGTGATAGTGGGATGTCTCCTGAGCTGACATCATCCTTCTGGGAGATTCAGACTAATCTTGCCCTGATATAGAGGTTCTGTTTAGAAGCCTTCAAGTTCCAAGCCATCCTATTGGTGGATCAGAGTTTATTCTGCTTGGTTGCAGTGACACTGCAGCCCACGTTTTCAATCTCCTTCATTTATGATGCACTTACTCCATTACAATCTCATTTTCTAGCGTTCCATCAAACTAATGGATTGTTTTGCTAGTACAAATGAAATGGTCAATGTTTTTGAATGAGGGGCAATTTAGACTGTACTCTGGAGTAACATGGAAAAATAGTGCTGTAAGACCTTTGCGTGGATCATATATAACCAATATTGTAGTGTTCTAGTCATACAGATATGTTTGTATATGTAATAAATATTACATATATATATATATATATATAATTATGTTAGGTTAATTAAGCTATAATTTATGCAGTAATATTTAAAACAGGTACTTTATCTAAGAAGGCTAATAGATGGGGATATTTACTAGCCTTTTTTAAATAATGTAAGTGCTAATGTCACCAGGTTTATTTTATGACCGAACTTTGAGCACTGAACCCTGTCTCCCCTCCAAACTATTCCATATCCTACAATTCCTGCTTTGTGAGGTAACAGCACGTCATTTCTAGGTATAACTGTCCTGTAACAGGTAAGTAAGATGTAAAAAAAAAAAGAAGAAACTTTTCAGGTAGGCTTTACAGGACTATAAGGCTTTGGGCAAAGACCTGCTCCTGTCACCTTTCCCCCAGAGAAATATGCGCTTATACAGGTTGAGTTTCTCTTATCCAAAGATCCAAAATGGCCAAAAATCCGATTATTTCCCCCCCCCCGGATGAGGGTCAGTTCCTGGCGCCCTGGTTGTGAAGTTCCTTTGCTTCACCCTCCCGGGTACCATAAATGTGGAGCCAGTGCTCATGGGAAATGTAGTTCCAGGAGCGCTGCGACTTGAGGGAGAGATGACAGCGTACCGAGAGATCATCTCGGCAGCAACATGGAGCTGGTAAGTTCACGGCTATAAATGATCTACATTACCTAAATACTATGTACAAGTTAATCACATTGAATTTAGGTCATGTAGATCATTTATAGGGCGGTGCTGCCGAAATGATTAGTTAACTGTAAGAATCCGTTATCTGAAATGCTGCCGGTCCCAAGCATTTCGGATAAGGGTTACTCAACCTGTATAAATAAGATCAAGTTGACGGAGGACTGGTATTAAAAAGATTGGCTTCTAGTGATTCACTACACAGAACCTTTGAGCTAAAGAGTTAATATCATGAGGCCTTGTAGGGTCAGCAAATATAGAAAATTCACCTGTACGTTTATTATCTAATTTCCTACATCATGTTGCAGGCATGTGCTGAATGTAGGGTCAACAGAAGAGACATTGCAGGTAACCATGTGGGTAATGTTTGTGGGAGGAATGATAATTATACCCAGGATCTGGCAAATGTTCTTGAGTAGTAGCACAGAGTCATAACATAGGCTGCTGGGTCAAAAACATCCAATTTGTACTTTCTATCTATCATGCAGCCAGAGACAATAAGAATATGTGACTTGCAGAGAAATTCTTGTAGGTAAACAAAGCTAAAAATAGCCAGTGATTCGCATACATCTGGTCCGAGCACACATCCGTATAGAGAGAGAATAAATCCTTAACTCTAATCGGAACAGCTTTCAAAAGGTCAGGACACAAGACAGCATGAGAGAGGAGAGGGAACAGAAACATATAAAAGCCTGATTGAGAGTAAAACAAGCATCTGTCGGGATTATACATGCGGTGCTGAACTGTTTTTTGAAGGTTCTGCTGGGTACTTGGTTTCTGAATTCTGCACTATGTTGATATTATCACTATATACAGTGAGGAAAATACTTTTGATCCCCTGCTGATTTTGAACGTTTGCTCACTGACAAAAAATGATCAGTCTGTAATTTTAATGGTAGGTGTATTTTAACAGTGAGACACAGAATAAAAAAAAAAAAAATACAGAAAAACGTCAAAAAATTTATAAATTGATTTGCATGTCAATGAGTGAAATAAGTATTTGATCCCTTATCAATCAGCAAGATTTCTGGCTCCCAAGTCTCTTTTATACAGATATCAAGCTGAGATCAGGAGCACTCCCTTTAAGAGAGTGCTCCTGTTCTCAGCTTGTTAACTGTATAAAAGACACCTGTTCACAGAAGCAATCAATCAATTAATCAGATTCCAAACTCTCCACCATGGCCAAGACCCAAGGGCTATCCAATGATGTCAGGGACAAGATTGTAGACCTACACAAGGCTGGAATGGGCTACAAGACCACTCATTGCCATGCAAATCAATTTATAACTTTTTGACATGTGTTTTTCAAGTTTTTTTTTCTGTCTCTCACTGTTAAAATACACCTACCATTAAAATTATAGTCTGATCATTTCTTTGTCAGTGGGCAAACGTTGAAAATGAACAGGGGATCAAACACTTTCCCCCCTCACTGAGTCATGTACACACATGCACATTGTAGTGTGTAACACATTCACTATGCATTTGTTAGAGCTATATGGAAATCTTTACCACTTGAAAATACTAATGGAGTTAGTAACATTAAATATAGACTGTCTGCAGCGTAAATGAAAGCTCTTGCAAATATTGACAGTAGATTATTCCAAAATACCAAAAATGTAATACTACTACTACTACTAATAATAATAATGATAAAAAAAAATCTATTTAAACTGCCTGGTGTGCTGCCTATTATTTCTAATTGTGTGTGCGCTTCCTGGCCTCTGTTCCTGACTGATCCTGTTCACAGTTTTAGGTTACAGGTCTTCCTAAGCGTACCAGGAGCTGCTTTGTTCTTTGGTTGGAGATAACTTTGGTCCCAAAATACTGTTAGTGTTCCTCTGCTTTGAGCTATTCATGAGCCTTCTTCTATCTTTCCTATGTGCCAGTAAAATGGATGAAAAGTACCTGGAGACCTACTACCAGGCAAACTGATTGCAAAGGGTGACATCAGTGTGTTGCTTGGGGTGCAGAATACCCCAAACATACACCACTAGAATTTCACTCGCTGGTTCACAAAGCATATAGAAGTACAAAACCATAAATAGATCCATATTTATCAGGCTGTAGGTCTATGATTTCACAGAAAACTGCCTCATATTTGTTTGATTTATTTGCTAATCAATTCTCATTTGCACATTTTCTAGAATATACATATGCAAATCTGTGTCTAACACTCACTAAAGTGCATTGAGCATGGGTTGTCATTTTTGAGGTGGCCCTGAGCAAAAAATGTCCACTACTTGCCACTTCACAAGACAAAAAAAAGTGCTGTATAAAAATGAGTTATTATTATTACCAGTGCCTCAATGTCTGATGTGTTCCAAAAGATTTCTTCTGAAGGGTCTCTCTTGATGACATGTCCAATAGTTTCTGATTTATCCTAGTTATTTGTTAGGGGTTTTTCTTAAATCAGCAAGAAAACAAACCTCAGCCTTGTGCCATTCCGTGCCTTCTTGCAAATGTTGTGCTCATACAACTCTACTGTCTGGCATCAACTTCAACACTAACATCCTCACTCTCAACAAACCCCAGACTTCTCTTCTCAACATTCAACCCCCTTCTCTCTCTCTCTTCACCTCCATACCCTTGTACTCTCTCACTGCCCTGGAGCTTGCTACCCATTGAAAAATGAAACTGAGGTATATTTAAAACTATACAAAATAGGAAAAAAAAGAAATAATAAAAAAAATAAGTTAAAACTATTTCCATAAAACTGTCCACATTCTACTTTCCACAGTTTGCATGGCACTGGACACAGGTAATATAGCAGATTATTAATAATTCAAAATGTGAAAATGTCATATTCTTACAAAATATGAGCGATTTTATGATAAAAATATGGTTTATGCACAATTTTATACATTTGTTATTCATGTGTATATATCATGGCGTGATGTGGCCTGGGGACCATAATTGAATTTTTCAGCTTTCGATAATTTGATTTCTCGTTTGTAACATTCCTTTAACACAGATTTTGCTGTGCATTCCTAAACACGGGGGGTCAGCCTCTGTTTCTCTCTCACGTTCATGGAGGCCATCTATATGAAATGTAAATATGACAGTCAGCTCTCCACTTCAGGCCATTAAAAAATGAGTTTAACTTTTATTCTAAACGGTTCAAAGAGGAAGTTATCCCAAAATGTTTGAAATATTAATACATTTCTTCTGTTTTGCTGACTTACTCACTATTTTGAAAGTAGGTATCTTCGAACCTTTTGAAAACCCATTGGGGTTCCGTTCGTATAGATTTGAGGAAATGGTCAGAAGATGTTAGTAAGTCAGTTTATCTCTAAATTTTGGAGTCAATTCCTGTGAGCACTCACTATTAAAATAAACAATAGTATAGATACAATAACAGTCAAAACTTTGAGTAAACTTGCTGACCATTATATTTATAAACAAAATATGGACATGCCCCATACTGGTTATTAGATCCAACCTGTGACCTGTTGGCACGCTTCTCTGTTCCACGCCACCACAGGGAACATTTAAAGGATACTTGTAGGTTAGGGAAATGTGGATTCGTCAGGCCACAGAATTAGAACAGCGACACCAGAGAATAGAAAAAAATAAAAAATCCTCTATTACTCCCATCTCCTTGGCTAATATGCTCTGCCTTATGTGTTTGGCGCCCATTATATTTAACTCATAAAGGGCAATGTTTGACATTGCAAAAGTTTCTCACCTAGGGTAAATAACGTAAAAAGTTTTACATGAAATGTAAAAATGTAATTATTAAATTGATATTAAATAGACACGCAGAGTAAGGGGATTTCAGAGTGAAGCCCAAGTGAGTTACGAGTATAACATTTGCATGGAAAGATATGTCGGGTAACTTCCTGCTGAAACTTCTTAGCCGAATGTCCCCTGATGATTCCTAGATTGAGCGTTGCTCGGACATGCATTTTGTGTGGTTAAGTTCCATGTATTTCAAAAAAGTTGTATGACTTGTTTATTGCTAATAGCAGCTGTGGGTGCTATTCACTAAAAGTGAGGTGCAGGTTAGTTGCAGGTGAGATCAGGGCCTGGATCCAGTCTTGTAATCCCCCCCCCCCCGCCCACTTTCCATATACACATAAGGTCACACACAGTCACGCATGCACAGAAATAGTAACACACACAGTTACATAGACACATAGTCATGCACACAGTTACCCACACACATGCCTGAACGAGTGACTGGGCTCTACCTTTATGACACAAGGACCTGTAAGCCCTGAAATTAAATTCTGCTAGCATTTTATAACTACAAATCAGGCCTTCTCAATGTACAGGTGCATTGCTATATGAAATTTGCTTTGGTAATCAAATGCTGTGCACGGATTCTAGTTTTCTGGCAGTCTTTGCATATTAGCTTATCTTGCTGTCTTGGGTTAAAATACACCAACTTTAATATAGTACTCTCAATTAAAACCTACCCATCACTAAAGGAAGCTGCTAGGTTACCCTCAGAGGCCAATGGAGGTCACATGCATATACAGGACCCTTGTCTTGTGCCCAACAAACAGGTATTTAAGGAAAATAGATTGCATATCTGCAACTTTCAGGCCCCAATTTTTAAGACTCAGTAGATGGATGGAGGCTCAGGCATGGGGTGCTGTCCATTCTCAGCCAAGATGGCATTTATGGGGGGACTGCACTGCCTATCACGGACACTTGGTGGTGAACTTCCAAAGGTAAGTATATTTTAATTTTTTTTGTTGCTTTGCACAGCACTGCCTCCTTACACCATGCGTCACTCAGCTCTGAGTGCCGCAACATCATCTGACACCCGGCATGCTGACTTAAGAGTGGGAAGCACGAGGAGAAGGAGCAGGAAGTCAATGCTGATGCGTGAGATGCATGTTCACCCTCTCACACTATAGTCATATGGATATTTTGTGTGCCTGGGACAATAGAACCATCCGAACCCATTGTAGGGCCGGCTCTGGCTGAGATATACATTTCATTGACTTAACGTTTGTGCAAGGACAAAGAAAGTGCGTTCCCCAAAAGCAGAAAACCTCAGTTGGCCCAGCATAATACATAGTTAAATCTTAAAATATAGAAGAAATGTTTACCTGCCCCTCCCTAGTGAACTGCTTCCATTGTTTCCAGCTAGTGTACTCAAACTTTGACTGATACAGTATGTTGTTTTTAAATCCTGTAAACTGCATTCCGAGCTCACAAAAGGCAGTGCTATTCTTTTCCGAGTTTACATGTGGTGTAAGTTAATGCTCTGGGCATCTTTCACACATTTTGACATTTAAGATTCAGATTGAGAGGGAAAAAAGCAGGTTAAAGATTTTTTTCTTCAACCATAGAAGAAGGAGAAAGAAATCCATATGTGTCTGGACAGACCTTCTAAACAGAGACCAGACATGATTTGCTTCCTAGATTATTGCTACAGAAAATAGCTCATTAAAATCATATTGTTAACAGGCAGGGCAGTAATGCTCATATTAGCGTTTAGTCACAGCATGCTCGAAATGCGTCAGGTGACTCACTTTTGTTCCCTCTTTTTTGACACTTGGAGCAGTGTGATTTCCCAAGGAGGGACAGTTGTTATTTTGTGCCCAAATCTCCCTGTCCCAATTTCTACTTCTGTCACTCTTTTTCTGCTTGATGCTTGATTTCTCCTTGGTACTTGATTTTATACACCTGTGTCAATGGGCCTGATTGAAATAATTAAGAGGTGTGTCCCTATACTTTTGTCCATATAGTTAGATTACCTATACCTCCAGGTACTCAATGTTAGTGCACAGCTAAAAAAAAAAGAAAAATTCTGAAAACACCAAAATCCTGCTTCAGTTTTTGATTTTCTCTTATTAATCGATTAACTTTCATTTACCCGTGTGCTTTAATACTGGCAGGTACACCAAGCTTATTACAGGATCAAATAACATTTATAGAATATATTCAGGTGTAAGCTGGCTGCAGCTGTACCCCTCGCAGAAGGATAAGAAGCACATGCTTCTTTGTTATTGCAGTGTGCTTAGAATGACTTTAAACATCAAATGTGTTTGCAGCATGGTAAGGTTCGGCAAGAGTTTAAAAAAAAAGGTGTGCTGCTGGGTTTCCTTAGACATTTCAAATTGTCTATAAAAGCCTTATTTTACTTTGGTGTTATCAATGGTTTATTTGCCATGTGTATTAATCAAGTGGCTGTCATTTCTTTCTTTTTTTCATGCAAATATTAATAAAATTGAAAGGTATTTGAACCAAAACAAAGAAAAATTAAAGTGGCCGTCTTATTTGCAGTTATCTTTGTATCTCACTCCTTCCATCTCTATTCTCCCACCCTTTTTCCCTCTTTCATTTTCTATCCCCTTCCATTATCTAAAACTTATTTTACATCTGATAAGGTGCTTAAGTGCAGTTCTATTAAATGTATATATTATGAGTACGCTGACATAGAAGATCAAATTCCATTCATACAACCATTCATACCTGTCCTGGCATGAGGGCAGTGGCGTTAGTGGGGAGGAGTCTCAGTCAGATCTGTAACTAGAGGCCAGGGTCTCTAAATATTATTGTATAACCCCAAGTTCTCAAGACTTACATATCCAGCCATCTCCATGAATCTCTGAGTTAATCTGTAAGACAATTTTGGTCCAAGTAGGGATCACTCCAGATCTCCAGTTTCTCCCCAAACAAAGTTTGGTGGCCATTAATATGTGCACAGTTACCATTTTTATTTCTTCTTCAAATTTCTTCTTTTTTTTTTAGCTTGACCTTCAGGGGTAATTGGCAGGTACATTCTCAACATATATGCCTTATAGTTTCTATATCCCTCTCACATCTCCAACACAAATAACACATGTTGGGTTGAAACTTATCCTATCCAGTGTCAGATACCAAGTGGCTATCATTTCTAAGCAGAATAGACTAGCTCCTTCCTCTGCTGCTGGTACAGTCCCAGAAATTTAGCGGTAGGTTAATTTGGACAGGCAAAATTACATTGTTTGAGGTTGCGAGGACTGGACATGGGCATCTGGGGTATGGGATTTAACATTTTGCCTCTTCTACCCATGAAAAAAACATTCATGTCTTCATCTAATAATAAACATGCTGATAAAGGCAAAAGAGTAAACAGCTACAAAACTTAAATACGCCCCCTAGAGGGGGAGTAAGAGACTTATTCCGGAGGCATATAGAGTGGCATGACACAAATCTGAGTGAAAATGTATTCTATTTAGAAAAGGGTTGAATGAACTCAAGCAATGTATTTGTTGTTGAACTAAAACTTGATGTACAAATCCAAATAAAGTTAAAGTTAAGAGCTATTTGGGAAATCTTCTTCAGTACAGAGTTAAGTATAGCTGTCTTTTTCTGCTGGAAACCGTGTTTGTCTTTTAAACATTGTAGGTCACTTTCTTAGCCTTCCTCACTTCCCGGCTGCCTTGTGGTAATGCTGAGTGTAATAATCCATTTCTTCACACTCATATGTGGTGTAGAGAGATAGTGCTGACCCAGCACTAATACGTGCTGACAGGGATGGAAAGCAGGGTTAAACACCAGTACCAGAGTCTCGAATGCTGCTCAAGCTAGCCTGAAATATGAGTTATCAGTTAAAGCTGCAGGTTAAAGTCTATTACAGCACTTGCAAACTCATTCAGGCCAAGAGAGCTATTTGTAATAATAGTGAGGTTAATGGGACTCCAGTATCACAGCTACTTTATAGAATATACCAGATTAGTATATGTTGCACCTCACTAATGCTTCTTAAATTATAATGCAGCAACATATTCCGCAGCATTGTACAATTCATAAATGCAACATTGTGTGCGTAACAAGGATTGTATGACAATCAAACAATATATACGTTTTGGTGAAAGGTGGGGCTTCTGCGCTGAGAGTGATTTACCTTGATTTGTATGCTGCTGCTTTCCTGATTTCTTGTTTTCAAGAAGAATTATTAAATATTGGAGTTTATTTTTATTTGGAGCACTTCAAATCGTTGTTTTCCTTCATGGAACCGAATCTTTGCCTTGTTTGTCTGTTTGCCGTTTGGCCATATAACTGAGTGGATCTCCCAGGTGTCTATGACACTTCATCGCGGAGGTTTCACCGCTGACATTTCAGCGTGGCAGTTTGAGCTCTGAACTGTCAAAGGTGAAGGGCAACGTTACTGTTTCCCTGTGGCAGTGTAAGCACTGACCTGTCAGAACTTACAAATACAGTGATAACCCCCTAATAAATTAGCCCCCCTAAAACTTACCCCGAATCCTAATACTAACCCCCAACCTCAAAACGAACTCCTAATTCTATCCCCCTGAACCATAATACCCCTTGAACGCCAATACTAACTCCTAATAGTAAACCCCAATACTAACGCCTAATACTAACCCCATCCACAATACTAACTCCTAATACTAACCCCCCATCCCCAATACTAACTCCTAATACTAAACCCCATCCCCAATACTAACTCCTAATACTAACCCTAATACTAGCATTATCCCCTAATACTAACACTAAACACTAATACTAACCCTAATCCTAACCCTTAATACTAATAATACTAACCAATCCTGCAATGAAATGTACCGTGATGAACTCTGGTGCGTTGAACTGACCATTGTCCGAGAGTTTGCGGTGAAGCAGCGGTGTTGAAGTAGTCCCATCTCCAAAGTCTCCGCGCATACATTTACTAATGAGTATATTTACAGCTGATCACCGCAGATCCATTCCCCTCTGCTTGAATAACAACAATATTCTAGAATCTAGGTTATCATTCTAACGCAACTGGATGCTAAAAGTGCAAAGAAATATTTATATCTGGAAGATTATACTGCCAAAATGGAGAAGTGGAGAATCATGAGAATTGTAGTCCATCAACAGGAGCGTCACAGCTGGAAACGACCAGTGAAAAAAACCTTGTTCAATTTTTGCAAATTACATTGGTTAAGTAATAATCTCCCTGTGTCTCAGACTGTTTTAAATATTTAGATTGGGAGCTCTGTGGAACAGTTAGACATTATGGCTACACAAATCTGCATTATATATGAAATAAATATATTAATTGCAAGACACCTTGGCTATTTTTATTCATTGTGTATAAGCTTTTAAAATATACACGCGGCCATGAAACCACAAATATATTATGAATAGAAAAATCCTAAAGCCGTTCCCTATTTACAAGACAAAGACGCTTTAACGCTAGATGGTATTCAAATGCATGAGTTACAGCCAGAATTGAATGGAGACACGTAGGTTAATAGGTTCAATGGCTGCCAAGTGTAAGCAAGTCTCCAATCCTCACCCTGCTCTGTGGAAGGAGCTTGTGAGAGATTCTGCATTAACCTTGGATATCCCACAGACACGTAAAGCAATGTGTAGAGTAAGAGGAACAGCACTGCATCTAATGATCTAATGACACTATTCTAAAACACAGACTGCCTGCTAAGGGAATAATGAAGATAACAAAGTGCAACACATTAACAATATTTTAGAGTATATTAACAAGCATCTAATATATAGCAATGGTGTTTCATATGCACATTTAGCAGTATTCATTATGCCAATATATTTAATAACAGATTTTATTTTTCAGTTGCTTTTCTCATGCGACAAAGCTTTAACCATGAAGGAGAACAGATGAAAAAGAATTTCCAGTTAACCAAACCGTTTTTAGGAGTTATTCTAATCACACAACACTAATTGCAGTGGTGCCCACCCGTAGTTACTGAAAAGGCCCAAGGCCTTGGATTCCTCTACATTTATAACACATATACACATACATAAATGTATACACATACACAGTGAAGACAAACCTTGTGCACTGTATCAGTTGTGGACTCAATTTATCGTGATGCTCAGCATGATGGGAAATACAGTTCACAGCAGCTGCTATGCAAAAAGGTAGGCATCACTTTTATATAGATACAAATATATATATTAATACACATATATACAGACACACACATACAAACACACATGTATTTATATATACAGACGTACAAACATATACCTACACATTCTGTGCAGAGCAGCAGCTTGCAGGTTCACAGGTGAGAATGCATGTCTGCCCTCTCTCATTGGCTACAAGGAGTCAGCTTTACAGAAATCCCTGCTTCTTAGCCACTCATAGAAGATCACAGCTTAGTCTGTTAGTGCAGGGGCAGCAGCAAAGAAGGTGAAAATAAATAGCTCAATAAAGGGCAACAGCTGTGGACTACACGTCTGGCCTTAGGGAATTGTTCCTTTCGCCCTGCCTAAAAGCTGCACATGGGCATGGTTAGTGCTGTCCCGGGGTGGAGGTGTTATACTTATTCCTTGCATACTGTATCTTGAAGGTTATAACCAAGTTCATATATCACTCAAGATTGTGATGACAGAATTATTCTATGAGGTATGTAAGTGAAATGCGTTGGTTTATTCTGCACGTTCACAGCCTCTAGACCAGGGGTGGGGAACCTGTGACCCTCCAGATGTTATGGGTCTACATTTCCCATACTCCACTGCAAGCCTCTTAGCTGAAAGAGCATTATGGGAGATGAAGTTCAGCAGCAACTGGAGGGCCGCAGGTTCCCCGCCCCTGCTCTAAAGCATAGTCTCTGAAAATGAACCGAGAGATTATTCATTACCTTGATGCATCACACTGGGAGATAAAGTCCAAACCGGTTTCAGCATGTTATACGCCATTTTCAAGATCTTCGCCTATAACACCCTGAAACTGTTTGGTGTTTTTCTATGCTGAATAAATCTACACGGCTGGTTATACAAGAAAAGTTTGCTCCAATTCTTCTATATTTTAATGAATGGTGCTGGTTAAACGGCGTGTCTTTCCTGTTCATCTGTGACATGGTAACATTTGGTCTTTCCAGCTAATAGACACAGTGTTTTCAGAAATGAACAAATTATAGCTCATCTGATCCCTCTGTGCTTTATAGTGGAGTTTCTAGCATTTGGGCTGTCTCCCACACAGTAGAGCTTCATTACAAACTATTCATTTACTACCTGTGTGCTCCGTGGTTTGGACTTCATCTACATTGCTATCATTTAGGACACTTGTCCTAAATTTTGTAACCAATTTAACCTCTTGGTGCATATGAGGATGCGTTTAATGTCCAAAAATACATGCCATCCAAGATGTGGATGGCAGATCATGTCCTCTTATCGTGTCCGCCTGTGATGCACTATGCTGCAGAATCTGTGAAGGGAACTGCAGTGAGATCCTCTCTGTCTGACAGGCTAAATGTAATGGACACTCAGTGAGAATGCCGGTTGCATCCAGACAAATCGAGGTGTGCCTGAACTTCCGAGATCTGGTACAGCCCCATGATGCTGCCCTTGGTGGTGGACTAAAAATTACCAGTAGAGATCTACTGGGTCTGCAAAGTGTTCTTAAGATATTGAATGCTGTTTTTTCCTCAAAATCAAATCCTGGAAAAAAGCAGGCGCTATTAATATTATATTTGTAAATTAAACATATTTAAAATACAGAGATTACAATCTTGCTGTAAACATAAATATTTTATAATTGTTTAACTTTGATATGCTTAAAAAAAAACATTTTCAAGTTACAGTAATTCTTTAATATCAATATTGCTATATTAATATTTTGTTTGGATATTTTATTTTTAAGTTTTCGATTTTTTTAATGATACTGGATGCAACATTTTAGCTCATTAACTATGCTTTTTAGTCTTGTTGTATTGTTTGGTCACATTTAAAAACAGGGAAAAGGAAGTTTTCTCCAGCAAACTTAAATGCCACCTAAGGTTAGGTATTTTCCTTATTATTTTTATTTTCAATTTAATTAATAAGTGTCAACATGTTGTTCTGTGTGATGAAGTAAGCATATTAAATTGTGACATTTTGAAACAGAGACAGGTAGTGTGGAAAAAAACTGCTTACTGGAGCTTGCAATCTAATTACTTTTAGTGCACCTCTTTTACCTCACTCAGAACCAGTTATTGTAGGTCTCTAACGAGCAAGAAAGCATATTAACAAGTATCATAATCATTTATATGAGCAAGTATAATTTAAAGTGGCACTAAACTTTTTTTTTTTTTAATTTTTTTAAATTTTACTTCTTCTGTAATAAACGCACAATGAAATTATTAAGGGCTCTTTAAACCTTGCCTAAATGGACATGCCATTTGTCCGGGATGAGCTCCTCAATCACACATAAATACTAAAAGATTTGGTAGGCTCCAATAGATTTTTATCATCATTTATTTTCTGTACTGGAGTGGTCCTTTAAGGCTGGATTGTACAGTATGAAACAATTAGACAGATATTGAGTGCAACTATATGCAAACGTTATTGTAAATCCATACAAAGGTGTAATTAACATGAGGGGAGCACCATATCCTGTGTTTAGCCAGAATAAGGCTTAATCATCGACACAGATGACCAGATGTATATTACTGAAGTTACAATAAAGTTAGATTAAAGAACATTTGTTTATACCAAGGGAGAACCAATGGCTGAGCATCTGCAAGCTGATTTTACAGAACCGTTATAGCAAACATGGGATAGGGTGACGCAAGAAAAAGTGCTTAAGCAATTAGACATATAAAGGAAGATAAGCCCTAGGGTACTTTATATTTTTTTGTAGTGTTAATTAAAGTTGTGTATTGAAACTGGCACATTTTGCCTATATTTCCCTAATTCGGAGCATGTTCTGGGGTCAGGGGTAGGCAAACTGCGGCTCTCCAGCTGTTCCAAGACTAGATCTCCCATAATGCTCTTTCAGCTAAGATGCTGGCTGACGAGTATGGGAGATGTAGTCTTGGAACAGCTGGAGAGCAGCAGTTTGCCTACCCCTGTTCTGGGATTATCGACACTTAGTGGGTAGCCAAAAATTAGTGGTTTTCAGTGCAAAAATTCCTCCAATGCTTTAGTTTTCAAGTGGCCCAAACAACATGCGAGACACAGCAGTTCCTGGTCAGCACGCGCACAACCAATCAAAGCGTGGGCTCGCCCCGCTCTGACAGCCGAATGTGATGGACTCTCGCTGCTTGCGCAGAGAGAGCCCCTCGTTTTTGCATGGGACCAGCAGGGGGGACCTAGTTAAAGTCCTCCTGCTGATCCCATGCAAAAACAAGGGGCTCTCTCTACGCTAGCAGAGAAAGCCTGCCTATGGAAGCATGGCAGCTGTCGGTCAGAGGATAAACTGGCGTGTACTATCAAAAGTACACGCCACTTTATCCTCATACTAGGGACAATGGACATTACACTTGTGCTTCGATATTAGAAACACAAGTGAAAAAAAAAACATTTAGTGTCCCTTTAAGGAAAGTCCTCTGGATTTAGCAAAATAAAAATATTATGTTCTAACCATTTCCTTCTTTATTTATTTGTTCTTAATTGCTTTTCAATTTTTTGCTGAAAGGAAAGATTTTTTTCTAGTTGGTACAAGCTTAAACTCTTCCTTAAACATATATATAGTTATAGCATCCACAACCAGTGTTCTTGCCAAATAGGAAACAGCAGCTCCTCATTCCAGCCACACATTCTATGCACAGAACCCGCCAGTCATCTCTGGTTGCAATTAAATTGATCACGGTAAATCAAGTCTTCTGTAACTAGCAGCAACTCCCTTCTCGCACATCACAAAACACGCACACAGTAACAAGGCAACCATAAAAAGAGAGTAAATAATCGGCTTGCATCTTGATTCTTGCATTATTTACAGCCTCCCAGCAGGTGTTCGGGGTTAAGAGAAACGGGTAGTGCCAGGTGGAATCTTGTCTTGCAGATAAGTTAATTGTGACTTAGGTTTCTGAGGCTGTGCAAGACTATAAAATGGCTCCCTGGATAATATTGTCTGTTCCCTGAAGATTGTAGCTCTTATTAACACTGGATGGAATAAAATGAACATACGGATGTCAAGGGCATGTTCACTGACTTTCTTAATATGTTATTGTGAGTTTCTAAAAGAAAGTTTGCAGAAGACTTTTTAAAAGATCCATCTTATTTGTCTGC
Source organism: Pelodytes ibericus (assembly GCA_036172795.1). Taxonomy (NCBI): domain Eukaryota; kingdom Metazoa; phylum Chordata; class Amphibia; order Anura; family Pelodytidae; genus Pelodytes; species Pelodytes ibericus. The sequence goes on along the minus strand of CM069857.1, from coordinate 48,663,862 downwards.
ATCCTTCATTATACCTTACTTCAGCCCTGTGCATTATTTCTTATTCTTCTATTTGTTCCTTCTCTAACTGCCTGATGAATGTACATCTTTACATTCTTAGCCCCCGCTTGGCTTCTTTTGTCTTCATTCTTTCACTTTAATTCTTTCTTTTTGATTCTGTTCTGCCTCTTTCTACAATTTGTAACACTCTTCCCCGTGGTACTGCCACCCTCCTTTCTCTCCTTCACTCCCCTCCCACCCCTCACCACCACAGCTGTCTCAGGCTGTCAGGATGTGTTCGGTGAATCCTCATATTCAGAGATGTTACTTCTCACCTCAACAGAGGTGCCATGAATACCGAATGAGGTCTCCTCGTGTCTCTTGCTGCCTGCCCCGAGGGAAAATGCTGCTTGTCTCTTTCTCCTTCATACAATCCAAGTTCCCATTATGGTGTACATGGAACTGGTAGAGGCTGAGACCTTTTTTAGCTTCTAAGATGCTGAATTTTTGATTCGTCATGGAAAAGGACATTTCTTGACTATTGCCATAGGGGGAATGATCTGTGCCACGTAAGATTAGACCTCAATATATCACTTCTTCAGCTAGGTCTCTTTCTACTTCAGGAAATTCCCCCTGGGAACAATAAAAGCAGCATAATATTACGTTCTCACCATTTGCTTATTTACTTTTTTGTTAATTTGAAATCATTGCGCTGAGGAAAATTTTCCTTCTCTATAAGCAAGCTCATAATCTTCCTTAAACAAATATGCAACATCCACAACAAGTGTGGATCAAAATTAATAATTTTTAGTTTGTGGAATTTGTTTCTTCTGTATGACGGCCTAATCAATAAAGAATTTCAGGGAATTGAGACGGGAATTTCAAACTTAAGGCCAAAGTAGCTGATTTGGAAAAATTCTCCCATTCAACTGTATTGGAGAATTTTTCCAACTCAGCTAATTTGGCTGAGTTGGAAAAATTCCACAAACCAATGATTATTAATTCACTGAGTAGACCCTATAAGTTGTGCCATAGTTCTTTGGAAAGGAAATTTGTATTTTACCACTCTCAGGCTACAGTCTTAAGTGTGCATGATGACTAAACAAGTTATTGACAAGGTCTTATTAAGTTTTGGCAGGATTTTTTTAAAAAGACGAGTGATGGATTGCTTATCAATACTTTGTATTTGTTTACCTGTGAGTATTGGTCCAAAACCAATCTGCCACCGCAGTAAAGGAACAGGAAAAGCAGCTACTTGTTCTCATGCTGACAAAAGTTTTGGTGTTGGAAAGTTTCACTTAAAGGCACTGGGACATTTAAAAGATGTTTATACTTTAAATGTAGAGAATAAAACAAATTATCTAAAATTAGAAGAAATTGATAAAATAAGAGAACATTTGTTTTAAAAGTGTTTGTGGTGTCTTCTGTTTATGCCATCAGCATGTGGTTTCATATGCAAATTACACATTTTTCATAAAAAAAATGGTTAATTTGCATAGCATTCCACAAGTGATGTCATAAACATGATGCAAGTTGAATAGTTTGTATAAATTCTTCTATTAATGCCCTGATTTTTACAGTTCACTTTTATTAAATAACCCCCCTTAAATGCTACAAAGCTTTCTGTGGTGGTGGATACAAGTTAATGTTGTCAGATGTCCAGTTTTGACCTAGACAGTCAGGAATTGGCAACCTGAAGAATACCATCTGACACTCCCATAATATTCAACAAGCCACCTATCTCACTTAGAATTATGGGAGTCTGATTTCATTGCTGACTAGCTATGCTGGCTCAATGTCATACAGCTCCATAGCCAGCACTGTAAAATACTGTCGGTTGTCTATTAATAATCTTCTATATACAGGTCAAATTTTATTACCCTTTATTTGCTGTGTTATATAATTATAACATTCTCCTTCTCTCGCCCGCTTCCTCCACTCATTGTTTCTTTCTATTCTAAGGTACACTGTCAAGACTGGTACAGAACACAGGCAGAAAGAGATGCTTTGTTGATTAGAACAGCATACGACAGCTCGCTCTGGCTCCAACCTCATGCTTGCCTGTCTCTCATTATACATCAAACAAGTTCTCGGGCTGCCAACTGTAACACTGCTTTAAAACCACTCTTCTGTCTATCAAGGCAAAATTGTCACAAATCATTAGCACCTTGTAAGATCTTACAGGGCCATGAGCACAAGAGTTGTCCTTACATACAGTGCAAGTGCAGAGTTAATAGCCAAGGTTTACTGTGCATTTTTTTTTGTACAACCAGCACAGGATTAAAATAAAAATGCTGTCCTGGCCTTAAATATACAAGATACCATTACTCACCGAGTCACCTATACTTTCACAGGGTTCTCTAGTGAGTGTAGCTAAGGGCACATTGATCGATCTTGCTAAGTCTTCTGGGAGAGCCTGAACAGTAGAACATCTGGTATGTATTAACAACACTTCCTCTAGTCTTTACAAAGAAAACATCTCATGTTAAAATATATTTGACCTATATCTGCACTGTATTATATATCCGTACCGGATTTTATAGTAATGCATTCACCCGCTGGCCATAAAGCTCCAGAAGGGCAGGAGAGAATATTTACAGTGACAAACCTGACTGTTTCACATTGTAGCTTTAATCCAACATCTGTTGTGTGTAGAGTGTCTCAGTTTAACCACCTTGTATGATCAGGTTGGCAAGGTAGAATAATACTTTACAAAGATGAGGTTCAAGCAGCTTGCTGGAAAGGGAAGTTTCTGTTCCCATTTTTTAGACTTGCAATTCATGTAGGACCGAAGACTGAAACGTTTATTTTGGGCAGCCCAACTGGTCGTTCTGTTTGCTTTCATGAATCCAATGCCATTGAGTATGACTAGCCTAAGCCTATGTGCACTGAACTTGCTTCTCTATTACTGGATTATTTGATTGAGCTAGCCCCCTATGGTGACAATTGCCTCCCTTTCTCTTGTGCCTGGCAGTGTAAAACCCTTTCAGTTAACATATATTTTTATTTCTTAAAATGATATTGTAAATAAAAACACGCATTGTCCAGTATCTATGGGCATATTGTGACAAATACAAAGATGAATTCAAGTTTCTGTTTTCCCATAACCTGGGGGAAGCAATTTTTCTTTGCAATTACTTTCTTGAGTAGGTCTTGACCACTAAAACAAGGAAGTGGAGAGTGCAACAGAAATATGACCCCCCCCCTGCCCAAAACAACATGAACAATAGCCAACAATATTTCAAATACCTTGGGTATCTTCCATTATTATTTTTGCCCTCACAAGAGAAACCCATATTTGATACATTTCTGAATTACTTGTTTTGCTTCCCAACATGTCTGTCAGTACCAGAAATGTCATTTATATGAATTGAAATGTGTTGCTTCAGAATTTCAGAGAAAGGCTCTGTCTGATTTATTATTATTTTTAAATAATAGGTAAAATAGTCAGTGACAGAATGGTATGAGCTATGAAAAGCTTGCCAGGTGAAATCATTGCTAACAATACTGTGCTTGTTCAGATTCATACATAGGATTCACAAAGACATTTTTATTTTAATGAATGCACAAATTGATTTTATTTTAATGAATGCACAACAATCAGTACACATCTATCCTCAAGACAGGTGTCATCAATTGAAGAGCCGCATACACACTAACGGTATTATACCATTCAAGATCTCACTGTGGAAAAGCAACACGTGCTACCCAGGCTGTTATTTGACTCATATATATATATAAATCAGAAAAGTAATGGGGAAACAATCCAACACAATGGAAGTTATGAACTAAGTGCAGTCATGGAGCATTCATGCTTTTTTTTTATAGTCATTTTAAGTAACAATAGGTGAACATTCTTCTACTAAGATAGTACAATGCAGTAAACTGAAGCTGCAAAAACTCCCAACATTTGCAATACAGATTGTAACACAGATTTACAGTGTACAGTGTTTTAGTGGTGGAAGACCTTGTCCATGGTGCTGAAATAATGGAAAAATAATCTTGATTACCACGAATGTGTATACTTTCCATATTTAGAATTAAGTTATACAACTATCAAGAGGTCTTAATATTTTGTGGTGCTGTGGCTAAAAAAATTATTAATATCTCTTGATAATTGTATAATATATTTTTCCACTTTCAACACTATGGACACCAGCTCTTCCACCATTAATATCTCCCTTAGATGGACACATTTCTGGACATTCAAGTGCTTATAGAAGAGTATGAAGTGGTTAATCATTTTGGAACCATGTTATAATTAGCAGGCCAGTGGTCATGCCATTTTTCAGAATTAGGATAAATCTAATCTAAGGTTAGCAGTACATTTTATGGTTCTGTTTTGGATTTGGTTAAAGACAAGTTTTAACTTTGTTATGTCATGTAACATAAAATTAAAACTAGTTTCCTGGCTATCCAGGGCAGCATTATAACGTGAGTTAGCTCCCTCCCCTCGCAACTGATAGGACTAAAAAAACAAAACAAATAGAACCCCCCCAACCCTAAACCCTTAGTCTTTTTTCTTGTTCTACAGCTGTCTGCACCGAATTTGGGATTTTTATACCTTCATTTTTTCTTTATGGGTTACTTGGTTTTAAGTTTAGCACTGCCTTGGGGAAAACAACCCCTATCCCCAGGAAGCCACAAAATGTACCTTCTCACCAAGGAGGTGTCTCTGTGGACCCCCGCCTTGGCGACCAGAGGATAAGCCTGGATCACTCACTCTCCAAGATGCAGATGGTTCTGCTTCCCGGCCCGCCCCCCCTTTTTTTCTTAAGGTTCTGTCAAGACCTTGTTCTTTTGATCAGTTTGGGTGCTTTTTACTCTCTTACCTTTGTGGGTCAATAGGCAATAGATAATCTTTTGATGAAGATGAGGTATAGAGGTCCCAGATTCCTTGGATGGCAGAGCAATTGATCAGCTTATCGAGGTAGTTCATTGTACTCTTCAAATTAGTGAACCTACCTTAGCATAAGCTCCTTTCAGCTCATACTTCTCATATACCTGCATATAAAGAAGGCTACCGTCCATCTGCATAATGCATATTAAGACATGTTTTCAAAAGAATAACACAAGATGGAGAAGAGCATTTTCTTTTTTGAGTTGGGTTCCTAGACTGTACTCATTTAAGAAGCAAACTCTCTTTTCTGGGACTCTGCTCCCAAGACAGATGATGCAGAACAAGCTGTTCCTGTTAATGATATGGTTTAACTTAGAGTTGCTATGAAGAAGAGAATGAATGCCAAGCTCTTGAAATCCTACCTCATGAACTGTTATCCTGCGGTGGCTTTGTGTTCAGTGTCCAGGCCCATGAAGATTTGGATTAACAACATCCATGATGCCTTGGAATTGCAGTCAGCCATTCAAGAATAATTGACTCTTTGTTTAACTTTTCTACACAATTCTTTTCTGAAGCATCTATTGACCTTTTCCATTTTCTGGCTCGGTCTATGTCTTGGGTTACAGACCTTCTTTCTAAAACCTACTTGCTCCCTCAAGGTGGGGCAGTGCTAGGTAACACATGTATACAATGATAAAATTGTGCAAATAGTGGAATATGTTTTATAATCACATCAATGATTGGTAGGTAGAGCACTCACAAAAATGGAAGGAAGGAGTATCTTTAAATCAGATGTTTTAATGTCTGTTATAAAGAAAATACAAACAAATAATGCAGCAACAAAAGTCACTGGAAGCCCAGAGCCTGTTGGTCCAGAGGTATTTTGCCAAACTCTACATGTTTTGTCGGTCTTAAAAGCCCAGCTTCCTCAAGATTTTTTTGAGATTTGATTTGATTTTTTTCAGACTGACAAAACAACGGTTTCCTGCCCCTCTCACAGACTAAACAGCATCTACAGAAAATGCTGGGCTACAATGTAGACTTACATGATAGATACTCTAGAATGACTACATCTCTTATAATGGCCCTCATTAGTGACACAGAGACCAGTCTTCATTTAACTTAATGCCATCCTGGACTGTGCTGTGATATCCAGGTATAAAAATAGCTAGGTTTCATATGGGATGGCACAAAAAAAAAATACAATAGCCTTATTATTAAGATCTCAAAGGTGCGTTATTTTAGAATCTCCCAGGTACGTACAATTTTCTATATCATCAAAAGCATATGCTGTATGCTGCCCATAAAATAATCTTTTTTAAAAAAAGGTGCAAGAGATAAAACCAAAATCATAAAGGGAATGTAAGTGCAGGTGATTACAAATGCAGCTGTGTCTAACACAAATTAAATTGTTCAGCTCCTTACCAGCAACCCATAATAAATCAGCTTCTGGGTTTGACTCCTGTTTCTGGGGTTTCTTTACACGCAGAGAAGAATCATGAGCTGAGATTTCTTGTTCTTTGACTCTAATTACTTTCTTTGCATTCTATTTGTCGTTTTCAATAAACAATGAGATCGAGGATAATGCTCTGTTGATATTTGGATGGTTAGACATCAAGGAGGGGGCAATAATTGGTTCCTCCTATGTATGGAATGAATTTGAGACTCAGCAACTTAATAAAAGTTAATGTTCTGTGTTACTAACCTGAGAACAAAATAAAATGACTTAATTGAATGCTCCCAATCAGAAAACTATCAATGAGGCAGGTACTCCCTCCTGTTTAATGCTGCTTTGTAACAAACCTAAGAAACCAACAGCTCAAACACGCTGATTAAACTTATAGAAATGTTTAGAAGAAAACTATTCTATATAAAACATTTAAAAAGAATAAAATAGGATCTATCCAGTACTTTAGCAGAATTCCAAGCAAATGCATAGATTAGAAGATAATTGTGTTTTAAGCATGTCTGTGATGTCTCAAGTTTATGACATCACCTTGTGACTTGATATCCCTTTAAAGCAATACTCTTGAAAGTGGCTTCACCTACAGTTTTCTCGGCTATTTGCTGGGCTTATAACTATCCAGCACCTTCTGGTGCACATATCCTAGAGAGTCATTCGTCAGCAAGGATGCATAATCTATACATGAAATTTGAATCGATCAGTTTTACAGTCAGATCTGCTGATAAATCACACTCGATAGAGCTTTATAAATGGCACAATACTTTTAGCATTCATCTGCTCACCCTACCTATAACCAAATGGACATCTACTTTCCTACAGAAAAGACCTAGGAATACTCTGTAAACCGTAGCTCCTATAACCCTAATCCAGCTATTTTCTGTGTTTGCTTAAAGAGAATAAGACTCGTCCATCGCTGAAGGCAAGAAAGGCCAAGTCCAACATTTTCACAAAAGGATGATATGTGGCATTCAGTCAATCATTTGGAATTTGATAAGCTGATATTTTGGCATAACAGCTGTTCTGAACTTCATCTTATATCAAGGATGGCTAACCTTTGACACAACACCTGTTGTGGACTACATGTCCCATGATGGTCTCTGCTCCTTCTGGCCTGCTATCAAGAGTCAATCACATGTGTGCAGAACTAATCGGACCAGATCGTGGGATATGAAGCCATATCACGGTATATTTATTCTAGACAAGCTCAAAATACTTTAATACTTTAAAAAAACATTAATGGGGAAATAAACCATTTAGGGAGAGTAATAAATACGGTAATTGTTATCATATTGGGGCAATACATGAAGGAAAACATCTAGTCAGCAGGAACATTTCATCAGTTTCCATGGTGACTGCACTTCTCTAGCTCCCAAACTGACATTTATAAATAGGCCATTGTGTACACATGCCCATATTCTCCACTTCACAGTTTCCAGGTTATTAATTAGACCTCAGCTATTGGAACACTTTGCTCTGTAATAAACCTACACAGAAGATTACCGCCTTTTCCACAAAAAATTACCGGCCTTGCTATTGCCTCCATAGACTTAACATTGGCAGCAAGCCATTTCTGGAAACATTCTAGAACTTGGCCAATTCAGTTGTCAATTCACTACAGTTCACCTATTAATGAAAAGACCACTATGCTTTGTGCAATGACCCACATGGTGAGTTTATCCAGCTAGAAGATTTCAATTGGCCTTATATAATGCTTTAAAATACTGAACAAATGTTCTTCTAACCTCCAACTCTCCTGCATACCACTTTTAGTGAACAACTACATCCCAGAGTGATCTGGTCACTCTACCAGTGCTCTCTGTTGCCATGGAGCACTCCTCTGTCAAATAGCATTACACTAGTCTGGGCTTTTGGTGGAATAAGAATTGGAGATTTTCCAACTTAGCTAATAATGTCTATTTTTTGTGATGTGGTTGTCAGGTCTCCACAGTTCACTGTTTAGTCACCAGATCATTTATTTCCCGCCATCTTGCTTTTTATTACAACCAGTTAGCAATGATATTAAAGGGACTGTATCAACTAAACATTGTTTTGAGTGTTAATGTGTCTGGGGAGTCTCCTGCTTATGACATCACCTGTGGCATGTCATTTGTTATTTTGCCTATACAATGGATAGATCATTTTCAATAATTTTTTATGCTCTCCATGCAGAATAAATACAATGTACAGGTGATACAGTCCCTTTAAGGCACCAGCTTCAAACTGGATGCTATTTCTATACAGCAGCCTATAAAAGAACTCTTCCACATATGACTACACTGGCATACAAAGGCTCACACCACTGCTCAGATTTTGTAACAGGCTAATACAACAAACATTTGAATAGGGCAATCCAGCTGCTATCATTTTAAATGTAGTGTTGTGTCATTATTTTACATTTGAAAAGTTCCCCCATTGAACTGCACCATGGAATGTGTCAGGACATTATATATTGAGGATGGTAATAATAATAATCATCATCATTATACACAGCATGTGGGCTGGAATTAGACTTAAAACATCATATTACGATACATGCAAACACCATTTAGTAAACACATTCATTACATCGCTTTCTTCCAGTAACTATTTACAATGTCTGGAAACGAATGCAAGGAATGGTTCAGTTTTATGAATCTGACTGTCATTAGTAAGGAAAGCTGTACTGGAAAGGGCACTTAAAGGGGCAGCTTATTCTCTGTATGTTGTTCATAAAACAATTGTCCTCTAGTTTTACTTTGAAAGTAATTTCACAAGGGACATTCAGCAAGGTGTTGGAGAGTCATGCACAACTGTTGCTTTAGTAACAACAAAAATATATATATTATGCGTTATTTGCATATTTTAGGAAGCAGGACAGTGGAGGTGGGACTGTCTCTTTAAATTTACCAGGGTTACTTGAATGTCTGCTGATGCATATAGAAAGCCCTTGTCAGAGTTATTCGAGGCTTTGGAATGGTGAATGTGTGGCTGCAAATGGGTGATAAAAATAAATTCTGAACAATATAAAGAGCATCGGTGGGTAATTAAAATACCACTGAAATATCGTATCGGCTCTACCTCTCTGGATCCCTGTATCTGCGATCCGAATCTAGGGAATCTTTCACGCTTACAGGGGTTGAACATCTTGGGAGTTTATAATCGGTCAGATTAGTATATTAGTAAGGTGTTTCCAAATTTTCAAGAACTCAGTGGTCCAATTATCTACACATATGTTACTTATCGGCCTTTTCCTATGTCGTGCACCATCTCATTATGCTGAACCTTATTATGTAACTGTGAAAATATAAAACAAACCAAAAATTCATTCTTCACTCTGCTGTCAATATAAAATTAATTAGGCATAGTGGCTGTTTAAAGTGAGACTAAAGTATTTTTCAAGCTTTTGTGTGTTTACTAAAACTTTGTCACTTGTCTGATCTTTACAGATCCATACTGGGATACATTTAGCTTGGCCTTTGAGCAGAGGCAGAGCTGATTGGCTGCAGGTGCTGGTAGACACTCCCACTACATGCCAACTACTAATTTGAGTTATTATTCACTGCTTCCGTCTGTCTGAGGCCTGTCGGGTCTAAAAGTCTGCCTATGCTCAAGCAGAGGAAAGTCCTAATTTTTACAGCTGCCTTCTATTGATTACCTGAGAAAAAGATGGTTGGGAACCAAATCACAGTCAAGCACATAGACGGCTGAACAGAGCATTAAATGTCATGCATCTTAAAAAAAAAATAAAAAAAAAAATAGATTGCCATATCCCCATACTAGGGTCACTGAACATTTCACTTCCATTAGGAAAGTGCTTCTTAAACGTGTCCTCAAGGACCCTCAATGCTCCAAGATTTAGTTGGGTTTAAATAAGAATCTGTATAACATCTGGTATGGTTCCCTAACTGTTAAGGAACCGTACCAGTATTATACATATTATTATTTAAACACAACTGGGTAATCTCTAAATCTTGGACCCTTGGGGTCCCTGAGTATGTCCATTATCGGCAACTCTGTTGCCGACAATGGACGTGCCTGACATCCTTCAGTGGAACGATTGTTTTTCACGATCAACAAACACGAAAACCTTTCTGACGGTGCTGCTCTATTGCCTCGGCGAGGAGGCAATTGGCAGCAGTGAAATCTCAGTTCTGGGGCACTGCTCCGTGGAGCAATTGTGGGCGCCATATTGGAGGAGCAGCATGCTCCTGCAATATGGCTGTGCTGTCTTGTGGGTAGAGCTTTGAAAGGCAAAAAAAATTCACTTCCAATTCTCTGATGTTAATTAGCTAAAATCTAGGGTTAGGGTTAGAATAGGTGTTAATTAATTAAATTAGGGTTAAATTAAAACATATTAAGGGTCAGCATAAGGGTTAGATTTGGGGTTAAATTTAGGGCTAGGGTTAAATTTAGGGCTTGGGTTGGAGTCAAAAGGTCACTGTAGAAAAAACTAAAAAACACTATTTTTGTTTTTTGTCCTATAACTAAAAAACTACATAAAAACAGGGAAGCAAGTATTTAGAAATAAAATCTAGAAACTATTTAGATGGGGTCTTTTTTAATGATTGTATTTGTGTAAATTATTTTTTCAAAGTCAAGTTAGACATATCATGATTATGATTTTTTTGTGGTAAATTATAAGATATGATGAAAATAATAGTATGTAATGAAAGCCCTTCTTATGACGATATAATTTGTGTGGGTAGAGTATGTGAGAAAGAAGAAAATGACAGCTTAACACAGACACCCCAAGAATGTCAAGGGAAAGACAAGGTCAAAAGGTATATATAATAAAATTTTTTAGACATTTTGCCTACCCTAATATTCCTACTTACAAAACTTATTCTTTTTTAACAAAGTAAACCCATTTACAGTATTACAGGCCATATGTAATGGGCTTTATAATAGGTATAAAAGATATACCATAAGGTATGCATTTGCCTGTAGACTTCTAGTTTTGATGCTGTCAAGCCCTAATTAAGCTGCGGGATGTGAAACCTGGTTGTATAGAGGTAAGTGGGATGGATTGTTAAAGTGACTACTAAATCCGATCACATGGTGATCTAACACTCTTGTGGTGTTATTGAATGTGACATAATGTCAGCAATGCAAACATAAGCCTTTAATTATAAGCTTCCCATCACAAATGCATATTCCTTTTTCAGTGCTACAGATCTAAAATAATTTTTTTTTACTTGATGGTAGCTGACACTTAAATGTGTTTTCGTAACATAAAAATGTGTCTTTGAACTAACCGAAAAAGCTATTTATTTATTTTTATTCTTTTTTTTGATGTGTTAGAATAATGTTTAAAAGTACTGCATACACATATCAGCGTGAAACCTTCTGATTTGACATTTTCAGTACCACCTGTTAAATCCTTAATGTACCAGCAATACCAGGACACACATTTTTTGTGGTGAACTTTTAAGCAAACAGATAATTTACACATGAAAAATAACCTAGTGTGAAACAATTTTAAACCATGACTGATGTCATAGCGCACCATGAAAAAGAGGGACTGGATCATTACATTAATTGTGAATTGACAGGCTGAATGTATGGTTATTATCAGCATACACATTTCCATTGCTTCTGGCATAGGGAGCTTTGGGCTCATTCACTCCATGGGTGGACTGACAGATCCATATTTACATACAGGACCATGTCCTTGGATGTGGTGGGGACACAAATAAAAGGAGTGGGTTTATGAGACATTATGTAACAATTTTCAGCTCCAGCTTATCTGGTACAGGTACCGGGTTTGCTGGGTGGAGATATACATAGTTTTAAAGTAATAGTGATTGTGCACAGAGCAAAGAATGCTGAGAAAAGATCCAAATTCGGACAAGACTCCAAAAAATGGGCCCATCCCTTTAAATTTGAGACTGATGTTAACTTCGGATTAATAGCATAATAGAAAAGATAGGAAAGTTGGAGTTTTTACTAATGTGTGATTTTTACTATTACCCTGTCATATAACTACAGTTCATTGTTTCGTGAATAGACTTGGTAATTATATGCATTTCTCAATTGACAGTTTTTTCTCTTCTCTGCTAATTCAGAATCTTACCTTGATTTCCACTCCGTAACCAGAGTACACACGGACAACATAACTGCAATCCAGGCCAGAGGCATACGGCGAGTTTCTGTGAGTGGGCGACAAGATACTGCCTTCAGGAACAGTAAAGTTCTTGCTGCAAGGTTCTAGAAGACAACAGGATATTACATGAGACCTGCAGATATACTGCTTTACCCAGTTACATGAGATACAATCTATCAATAGTGTTTATTTCAATTTATATTGCATTATATTGGTGACTGTATTCATAGAAACATAAAATGTTATTAGAACCAATCAGCCCATTTAGTCGGCCAAAATTCTGTCTATTCTGTGACCAGAGTTATAATTACATCAGGTAACTGATTTCAGCGTACAGGGTACAATAAAGTGTCACTGCGATCTTTATGTATAAAGCTTTGCAATTGAAAAAAAAGGTCCAACATTGTCAGGTACAATTCCAACCATAAGGTAGATATATATGCTGATAAGTCTATATCTGTATTGTAGTTTTTGCACACAAAAAATTCCACAGTCAGAAATAAAGATTATTTTGAGTAAATGGAAGCTGAAGGAGAGGATAGGAAAACGTATAGGCTTGACAGGGAAAATGGCTTGATGGATCAAACACAGAGAACATTTTTTAGAACTTATTCCTGCAACTGAGTTACTGGAAATTTTAAATACTTCTCTGACTTCTGTGTCACTACACCAGCAGTCACACTGTACATTTTCAATCTAAGCCAGCATATGTATGTATTAAAAATACATATATCTTTGTGAGATCATCAATTGTCTTACATAATAATAATAACAACAATAGTAATAATATAGGACTGCCATGGACAATGGCCATTTACCAATTGGCGTGGTTTGATGACATCAGGGAGGAGCTAGATGACCAATTTTAAAATGTCCTTTTTATCCAGTCTATACAACTTTTATAAATTCCTTTTATTACACTATATACTATTATATACATTTCTTTGGTCATGGTAAGCACTACATGTGCTGGCAGTCCTCATATATTAATGTACACAATAAATTTGATCACTGCTATTGGTTATTTACGTATCTACATGCAGTAGAACCCCAATTTCCATGATCACCTGGTGCTGATACGGTCATAGTGACTGTCGTGGTGATAATTGTGCTTGTCGTAGTTTCTTCCTCCTCTTCATAAGATGTCACTGATGAGGGGGCTGTGGTGGAAGTGAGCTTCTTGGCACCAGATCTCTTTGGGCTCAGTGGAATACTAGATGCGCTTCCACTTAGAACAGAAGTAGACAAGGAAATGTCATCTTCTCTATAAAGTGAAGATTTTGACTGTGTGAAAAAAATATCCTGGACTGGTGAGGGTTTCATATGACTCACAGTGTCATATGGGGAATAAAAAACAGTCTTACTGCTCTCTGTTAGGGGAACACCATGGGAAGCAGAGGTGGGCAATGAATCTGCAATAGGAGCTGACTGCATAGGTTCCTGTGATGGACTCATCTCTCTTCCCTTTTCAGTGATACCAGATGTTGTATCCATTATCATTGTCGATGGGGTCAGTGGCATTGTAGGGGTAGAAACATCACCACGGAATGTTGGAGCGTGGCCAGCATGGACCAGATTGTCCAAAGATTCTGTCATTTTTATCGTTGACAATTTTCTTCCCAAGTCATTGTTATTTGCTGGTCTAGCTTTGGTAAGAAAGGGTGGCAGATATTGAAAGTCTTTCTTCATTATGGTCTCATGGAGGATCCCTTCCAAAAATGGATGATGGTTCAGTATATTCATAGTAGGTGCAGTAGTGATGAATGGTATTTCTCCTTCCAGGTCCTCAACTATGGTGGTTGCAGTGGAATCCATATTTGTATCCCAGCTGCCTGTTGCCTTATTGCTGATACCATTTGAATCTGCAGAAGAAATGCCTGCAATAAAAAAGATGACATTGTAAATTACGGCAAAATACTACAAACTTTTTTTTCTTAATGTTTGCATGCCACTCTATGTCACAATATGTGTTTAATAATATTGAATGTATTACACATGTAACTATTTACAAGTTACTGAGCTCATTATGATTGGTACATGCATATGTTTATGCCAGTTATAACACACTTTAGAAAGATATAAAACAATAGAAGATGGGCAACCAATCACGGAAAGGATAACAGCAGCTGGAAAATAATAGGTTCTAATCACAAGCACCAATTATTAAAATGGGTCTTAAAATGCTAAATATTTTACAATGATGATAGCACAATATATCTGGTCATGCTATATTTTGGTGATAGGTAGGCTCTCATAACATTTATAACATATCTCAATTCAAACAATTCTTAGATGTTTATTGATCAATACAACATAGTTTATTTAGAAGAGGCAGTCCAATATAGCATTTTCATATATTTAATACATTTTCAATAGTATAACTTTTTTGTTTCCAAAGATGACTCTCTTATACAGCCTATACATCTCAAATAATGCTATAGTTAACACTAAACAAACCCTTGATTGTTCTATGTTGTTCACTAACAAAACACATAATCCAATCACAGCTCTCCTTTGTCCTCTAGAGTTGTGGGCCAGTTGGCTTCCATCGAGATTCAGTTCTGGATTTGAATGCGGAATCAATTTACCCCAACTGAGCCCGCATTGAGTGTTTCCTGTATTAAGCTGTTTGAACTATACTAACTTGGTGCTACATGATAATTTATAGCAGCCATTGGGGTCTTTTACCCATTTATGAATGAATAGTTAAACATTGTTAATTCTAAATTCAGTGTAAGACAAAATATTAATTTAGCTATTTATTGGCACTAGAATGGAATATATTTTTGTTACAATGTGCAACACATTTCTCAGACTATATTTTCCAAAAAAGATTTATTTATTACTTTTTTTTTTTTTTTTTTACTTTTGCTTCCTATGCCTGAAGGATGAAAGGAATGTGCATCTAGTCCTGACCCCAATCAAGGCTAAAAGATAAAAATCCATTTCCAGTGCTATACATGGGACACAAACTGAAGGGATCAATGTGGCAGATGAAGAAAAAAAAAATAGAGAAGAATTTCAGAATAAAATGGATCAAGGTACCAGACTTCAGTTATCTCTCTGTCAATTCATATTGCAGTAAACTGCTAGCACTGGGCATTACATTTAATGTCTGGCAGATGTGAACAGCTGAGAGGGATTTACTAGAATGTTTTTTTAATTAAGATATTAAAAAGGATAGGCACCCATTGACAATCCAGCTGACATGCCTAGCATGCTTATCCAGTCCTATGCCCAAAAAGCTTTATCCTTCTCACGCAAGGCGTACTGGCAAGAGGCAATTGCTGGCTGTTATAACTGTAATGTAATGCCAGTATCTAAATATTTTTTTTTCTTTTACTGAACTAAAATTAAAAGGATTTTGTCACTTAAACACTTCTTATGCTGTGAACAAAGGGAATACTGAATTATTAAAATGATCTATACAAATGCATAGATTAAGAAAACAATGGTGGTTATGGATATATAAACTTCCGCGCTGCAAAGTGTCAGGAGTTTTATAATAAGGCGTAATCGCCATTTGTTATATATAATGGTGTCTGTACCTTTATAACTCCCGACACTTTGCAGTGGAAGCGGTTCCCCAGATCCAAACCAGGTGCTTAATATGCATTCTACATGTTTAGCATTGCAAGTAAATAATTTGCATGATAAGTAGAAGACCCCATAGACACATTTAAAACAGAACTTTCTGTTAATTTTAGGTATGTCATTTAATTCAGCTAACACTATGTTCAGACTAGTTTATAGGGGCTGGAAAATGGTAGATATTGATGGAACTATAGTGCTATTTTGAAACATGTATATCTCTCTGCCTTGCTTCCACAAATAGAATCAGGGTTAGAATTTGCTTCTACAATATATAATTCAGGTCACTTTGATTACAGTATTCAACACTGAATGAACTGTACCAAATAATGACTCACCTTCATACATTTAAGAAAGTGTTCACATGAACCTTAATGTTTGTTTTCAGTAAAGTCTAGTCTGCCTTATAATCACTATCATTAATAAATGTACTCATTGACTTTGACCTTATCTCCTTCCGTCTTTGCTATATACAGTCCTATTCCAAAGCTTGCTGACATTTCCTCTTTGCTTCACCACTATATTTTCCACCCAAATATTTTTTCTTATTAATCAAAGAACTTTGCTTGAAAATGTCAGTCACCTAATAATTAGTATGTAGACTTTTTATTTTCACCCACCCAAGCCATTACAAAAACTTGTGAGTAGTGCTCAACTTAAATTCTTGAGTAATTGGGTTGTTCTAACTTGGGTTGCACTGACTTCCCCCGCTGAGGTGGTAATAGCTGAAGACCACAGCTGGCAGGCCTCTGTCTTTGGAAGGCGTTTACAAATGGGTACGTGTTCTGTTGGCCTGCAGTTGGACTACCTGATTACCTTACTGAGTTCATGGGCAAGTTGGTGAAAGAGGCTATAATCATGCTTATGAGTGGACTGGTCATCCATGAAGCCCTGTATTCTGTTATTCTCATTAGCTATTTGTAGCTTTATTGCCATCTCTGCATGTATTCTATGTGTCTGATTGGTCCTTAGCAAACTTGTCTGGCTTGCCATGTTTTCTGTGTCAGCTGATGGATGACAATTGCTATTTCTGCTACTGCTAGAATTGTTGGGGAGACTTCTGGGAAGAATGATGCAAGTGCTGTTTAGGAATTAATAGATTGTAATTCGGGACTACCAGTTATTGAAGAAAAGGAAAATGGTAATTTATTATAATGTGGTGAATGGGCAACACCTGGTGATCCAGGTGGTGGAATTTGCCACTGGCGTCCTGCTCCCCTGGCCCTGAAGATGCCTATACTGAAGGTGGCCTGCTTTTTATTCCTGTGACCATGACTGTAAGGGTTGCATTGGATATTCCAACTGAGACTGTTTTTTGGGACCCCAAAGTATGGGTAATATTGTCATGGGTTTTCAGAGGAAGTGACATCATACTTCATAAATCATCCTTGCCCAGAATCCCTTGCAGTGATGATTAGGTTAGGCACCAACAGTGTTCATAAGGGACATTTTCTGTACTGTGATGGTCAATTTAATAATGTTCTATGGGCCCTAATAGGCCCTGCCACAGACACAGGAGTCCTTGTATGGCACGTTGACAATCCCTGATTATAGCACTGCACTGATTTTATCAGTAGGAAGAACCGGTCAGATGGATTATCTAGGATATGGAGCTAGATTCAACAATTATCTATTGATCCTACTGTTTCTACAGTAGAGGGGTTTTTCGTTTGGCTTTACCCCACAATAACTGATTTTGTTTTAGCGCCACATTCAATAAATTGTAACCCTTAATGAACAGCTAGATATGTGCATCCTCCAGCTTCTGCTAAACTACCAAAGCAATGATCCCCATCTGGTTCTGTTATCCAATAACATCTTGGTTGCTGCATCTTGATTGTTCTACATGTACTTCATTTGATCCTTCAGCTTGCGGAATGATGTACCGTCCTTCTGTATTTCAGAGATTCTTTTTGCTGTTTTCAAACAGCCTATTTTTCAACAGTATACAACAATAAGTGCTGTGGAGATCTCAGGGCTTTCCAGCTTATAATTTTCTAGCTTGGAATCATATCAATAATAAAGGTTTTCTCACAGAATTCTAAATTCACAGACTAAACAATCACATTCTCTTGTAAAGACATATATCTTCTAATATCCTACTTTCTTTGCTCGTTCCCCCTCCCTCCCGGGTTCCATCTCCAGAGTTCTTATTTATATGCTGTTTATAATCCTTTGTTTGGTTTTAAATACTTTCATGACTCAAAATGCAGTCTTTTTTTCTTTTTCTTTTTCCTCTATTTTCTTTCCTAATCACCTGCTATCAATCATGTACTCTCTTCCTATTATTTGCCATTATGTTCCAACATCATAATGGATCATTATCGGAACATGTGTAATCTCAACTTGACAATAACTTAGTATTTTCTATTGACACGCCTTGATTGTTTGTGCAGATCGCCCCCAATAATATGTGTGAAATACAGAATGAAGGCCTGTACTTAAAGATGCCGTTGCATATAATTTTGTAGGGTGTTTATGATAGATATCCGAAAGATACTTTAGTACCCCCACTGTTTCTCTAAACAGATGGTTTGTGTCTGGTTTGCCACAATCCCATGTGTACAAATCTCCATCATTCAACTATGTGCTGTGCAGGGATAACATGTGGCTAAGATGGGACTTAATCTAACGTTAAATGTTATTAGTTTTACACAGTATGGCTGTATGAGTGCTTTTTGGTTTGTTTTTGAGTAATATTTCATATATTTACTCATTTTCAATAGGATTTATTAATTACACATTGGATTGTTAAAATAATTGATTTGATAGAGTTCTCGAATTCATACCAAGATTGCAGAGTTGGAAAAAAAGTTGTAGAATTATTCAGTTAATAAAACCATATTTTTTTGTCCACATTATGTTTTTCTTATAACAGTAGATTGTCCCTTCCTGAGATGCTGGATTCTCTTCAGCCAGTCCCAGTCTTATTTTTCAGTGTCACAGCTGGTACTTACATAAGTACCAAATGGATTTTAAATGAGAACAGCAACTGGGTGCAGTTCATTGTACAACCAATTAATAGGATTTCTAGGTGAAATCTTCACACATTTTCATAGAAAAAAAATAAGAAGCAGCGCATTAATAATGCTATTGAATGCATTAAAGTCACTTGGCGTTCCTTTAACAATGCTATAGAATTCATTCTCTACATAATATTAAAAGACAGAAAAAAGCAGTTAATACAATATATGCTTAGCACCCAGGATTCCTAAATTTTCCTCAAAAAAATACCAGTTTTGTAATTGGCCTCAAACCAATTTTTATCAGCCTGCTTGTAAAATACTGGCTTGGTGGCAACCCTATTAGTACCCTTCACATTCTCTAAGGATGAAGGTACAGTCAATCCTATAGGGTCTATCCAATATACCCTGATTATTACTAAATTAGATTTGGGTTGGGCATTAGGGTTTATTATCCCTGAATTCGGGTCCAAATTGGCAGTTCGGTTGTATGGATCGGGACATTTTTGCCATGAAAATCATATATGATTACCCGCGAACATTCTCCGAATTCGGTTAGCGTAAGTGGAATTCCAACTTTAAAGCCCTCTAATGTACCATGCACATGCCTACAGATTTGCTCTTATATGATTTATGATACAAATATCCAGTATTATTTAATTTGTATAAACAAAACATTGATAATTGGATGGAACTATGGCCATGTCAAAAAACATATACATTGTTTTTGTTAAGGGGCAAAATGCATGTCCAGCACACATAATGTGTAACCACAATGAAAGGGAAGGTGTACCCCTATACCAAGATGTATACATAGGCACTGTTATCCACAATCACCTCTGGAATAACAAGGGAAATATACGAAAATAAAAATAGGTACAGGGAGATCCTGTGAGATCCCAGATCATTGTCCATGATTCACAGAACCCAGTCAGGATCTTTATAAAAAAAGAGGGAGATTCAAAACCACACCCATTGCTACCCCCGGTTAGAGGGAAGCTTTTGGAGAGAGAGTTATGCATGCCCTCAATATAAATCTCCTTCTGAGTTGGAGGAATGACAACAAAGGAGCATTGCTGGCTGATCCTGCTGGGGTCAGAGTGCCTAGGCAAGATGAAGTGCCAAAGCAGAAATTCCTGGAACCCAGAACCAGAACAGTGGTCTTTACCCTGACAGACCTGAAGGCCCAGCCCAGAATACAAACGGGGACTTGTGCGGCACCGCACCTAGGACCAGGACAGTGCAAAGGTAGTGTAGACAAAACAGAAGTGGCATGACAAGCCAAAATAAGGACCAGAGACAAACAGCACCCATGTGTACTGTTTGATACCTATGGCTGACATAACTGATTAATTCCCCTTTCCATTCCCCAATTAGCCTAATATTTATTCTACTGCATAATTTCAGCATTAAAAATCTACAACTTGAGAACTTGATTCAATGTCATTGCTATGAAAGCATCCTGTAAATTGTAGTTGCATAACAGCTGGAGAGATACATAATGTTAAAGCTATAAAGTATCTTTTTGACACCTGGAAAAACACCATCCAGTGCAACTGTGCGGTCAACCTATTACCCATTTCTAACAGAGGGAGAATGCACAACAGGTGAACTTGCCAGGATTTTGCAGTATGATGTAGCTTGCACAGTCCAATAGCAAACCTACAGATTCTTTTTAACCCATGCAGTAGAAAACAGAGTAACTTTGAACTGCTAAATTTAACTTTAGAATGAAGCATTAGTATTTCAATGTATAGAATCTTGCAGGTTGTATTTTTGGCTGTTCAAGAATGTTTGCAATAAGCAGTCAAGTTCAAACTGATGAACTCCTGAGAAACTACCATAGCATGGCTGGTGAGTATTTTAAATCCAAGTCAATATCCCACTAATGATATAGTATATCTGTGATTTCTGAACATTCTTCCCTCTATTTGTTGCAAATGTGTTTCTTGTCTTTTCTCTGATGACTATTTCTCAAGGACTATTAACCTGATTATTAGGCCTTGACTAATAGCGTGATCGACTTTCTTTTTGCAGGTTAATGCAACATGTCTATTGTTTCTTTTCCACCGCTATCTCCTGCAGGGTTTATTCTTTTGTCAGCCTCTTACTTACATTGGGTATTAATGTTCTTATATTTATTTTTATGTTCAGGATTCATAGCTTTCCTTAATTTCTGTGCCGAGGGGTGTCTCTCATGCTCCATTTCCCTACCTCATGGATTATACTTTACAATTTATGCTTCTCCCAATGTTTCCAGATTACATTTCCAATCAAGGGAATGTCAAGCTTAAGGCCAAAGTAGCCAAACTGGAAATAAAAAATCTTCAATTCCACTCAAGTTGAGAATGTTTCCAGCTTGGCTACTTTGACCTCAAGTTTGAAATTCCCTTGTCAATTCCCTCTTTCATGGATTATGTCTTCATACCTCTCCTCCTCTGGTTTTTGACTGCTTACATATTTATTTGATGCAGGTAGTATAACATCTAATGTATCATGCACAAGTCTGCCATCTGACATTATGAAGCTAGCAATCAGTGAATGTCCTGGGCTCCTGGAGCCACCACCCAACTTGAGCTCATGCGTTTAGCAGGCCCTTCAATGGACCAAGCATCGGAACATCTCCTTCCACTTGACCTGAGGGCCGAAAGAGGAATTCACAGATGACAGGAGGTTGGTCCACCCACAAAAATGTACTGGTTCAGGCAATGAGGCCACACAAAAGGGCGGGATCACCCATAAAAGTAAATGGAGCCACGTTTGATCCTCCTCCAATCAATCCCCCGATAATGCTAATCACCCTTCCCAATGTCCTTTGTAATAATACCAGCTGAGCAAAATTGAAATTGATGTTCACCACAGCTAAAGTTATGGGTAACCCTCCAGCTAGTGTGGACTAGTTTTCCCTGAGGCCCAGCTCCCTCCATCTTAACCTTGTGCGGTTCTTCTGACTAAGAGCGGTCACTGCTATCACACATGCTACGTAAGTTTCCTTAACCTTTGTGCAATTCTCTCACTGGTATGAGAGAGACAATCATTGCAGCCCTATATTTGGCCCTGAGGATTGCTTCAATGATTTTCTAATCAAGAAAGTTTAAAAAAAATGCATATGTCTACAAATTATCGGGTGCAAAATAAACTGCAATCTACATGTATTAACCTAAAGTATTACTTAAAATAGATTTTTTTAATTGAGTATAATTTTCAAACAATAGTGCTTTAAGTTATGTCTTTTATTTTTATTTATAAGTGCCCCTGCTAACAATTTATGTATCAATTCTTATTTCGTGGGATTCCTTTTCTACTATCCCTTTTTCTCTCCCTTTTCTCTTGTTGCTCTTCTCTCATCATATGTTTAATATAAGCTCCTGCACCCCCCTTTCTCCCTCTCTTGTGCTTCCCTTTTTTGTCCGATTTTCCTATCTCTCTAACAGGGTATCACTCTTTCTGCTAGCTTCCTCTCTCTCTCTCTCTCTGCATCTTGCCCTGGGGGTCAGAGATATGAGTGCCAGCAGTAAGCGGAGGATCAAGAAGCAAATTTCACGGCTGATGATGTAAAAGGCGAAGCACCAGCGTCTGGGCAGAGTTAACAAATGTACTCTGCTCGCTTAATAAGAAAGAATTATGTTAAGTAACACCAGCGAGACAGTTTCTGTATAGCTAATAAATTAAACGCGTCAGTGGGAACCAGAAGGAGGAGGGGGGAGGGAAGGGTAGCAAATTGCAGTTCTTTTGATTGTGTTCCTCTGTATACACCAAGTGTAATAACACACAGGGCACCATAATTAATCTTTGTTTCAAGCCTATTACATTTTTACCCCATTCCACTGTGGCTTTCATTAGAGCATATTTCCTTGACCTCTTCACTGCCAGTGGCAGTTAGTGACCCGTTGCAGAACTAGCATCCACTTGCAGACGAATCCGCTAAAGAGGGAGAGCATGCAGCTCATTAAACGAGGGGTAAGGAGTTGGAAGCAATAAAAGGGCAAGTGCATATTGTACAGATGGGTCTCTTAGGACTGGTGCAAAAGTAGGTTGCTATAAAGATTTCCACTGTTAAAATAATTTACAAGCTAAATCCAAGGCAGACTGTGTTACAGATTTATAGGAGTCTGTGAGTGGAGCTGGGATTTCGGAAGAAGCAGTTACTCCTCACAAATTTGTGAGCTGGGACCTTTAATCCAGCCTTGAAGGATGAGAATGCTTGAGCTGTTTTAAAACTTAATTTAAAGAAGACTGATGCAGCTCCAGCTTCAATCCGCTGCACTGGCAGACAGTATAGGACCATTTAATTACATATACTATAAAGTCAAAGTGAAAAGTACAGAAAACACAAACGAACCCAGGAATGGAAAAGCCCATCGCACAGGCATTGAGGATTAATAACTGGCACAACCAAAGAACTGTTTTCAGGATCAGCTAAGCATTGGTAGATATATTAACTGTAGGCCTATATTCTATTTGGGGCTATACTCATTAGGGAAACATGAAAGTTATCACTAAATAGTTATGGATTCACCAAAAAGCTCCCAATGCCACCTTGACACAGAGCCTTAGCCTGGCCTAAGAAAGACTCCTGTCCATCCTGCCTATCAAAAGGCCTCAAAGTGAGGTTACCTCCTTGTGCCTTTGGCAAAAGTTAGCATTACTTATTGGATAAAGAGGTGTTACATGTCAAGAGGAGGTGGACATGTTCAGTATTGACTATGGAACAACCTGGGTATAAGTCAAAAAGCGGTAGCCACTACAAACGTCTGATCATTAAACTGCAGGAGTCGTATTAGGAGTCAAGGTTTTTCACCAAATAAAGGGGTGCTTTGATTCTCTCCATTAAAAAAGAAACAACATAAATATACTGTGATAAAAAATGGTGCTGTTAAATGTACCAATGTGACCATATGCCAGAACAAATCCGATTTCATTAAAAAAAAAGATCACCCTACTTTAAAAACATAGGAAACATAATAATTTACAAACACCAATTTAGATATTAATAAATATATTAAGGAAAGATCAATAAGTTGTGATCACAGGAAAATAAAACAACATAATAATTAGAGAAAAAAATAAATAAAGCAAAACGTACAAACATATGTGAAATAAAACATATATCTATATATATATATATATATGGCATTACAATGAAGCGTAACAATATAGAGGGAGGGAAATAATCCTTCTATGATTGATGATATGTTTTCAGAACCATTTATCAGCTCAATCAAGAATGATAATAGAGATGTTTGTGGGGGCCTGGTATCATAATGTCTGCCTAAGAACCTTGTTTGAAAAGATGCACATCCTTCACATGATGTATAAATCAGCCTCAAATTCAATTTCCAGTGTGAAATGTGTTTATAGCAGATTTGCCCTTTAGTAGACTATTTACAGCACTGTATACTACTGCTTTATTATAGGGAAGACTAAAATTACACAAAAGGCCAAAAAAAATTGGAACATAAACATAACTAACCTTATTAATGATACCCTACATAATACTGTATTTGAATTTTAAATGCTATAGGTTACTGTCAAGTTTTGCCTCTGTATTGTGTCAGGGTCCTTGCACATCAGTGGATGTGATACTTGAGTGATCAACCAGTCTACATGTGCATGTCAGGACTTCACAGGAATTGCCCATCTAGTCATTTGACTTTGTAATGTGTCGGGAATAACCTTGAAGCTTTGTCATACAGTCATACATGAATATATAAAAGAGAATATGTTGCCTGAAGATTACTACAGCCCCTCAACATCTCACTGATGTTTAAAGGAACATCATATATGTAAATACCATTCACTACATTTGTAGATAATGCTCCCAGTTGCGCGGGTCCACAGAGAATAATTAACGGACTGTAACACACCTCCCAAGTGTCTCTCTTGAGGAGGGAAAGTCCCTTTTTTTGCACCATAATATCCTTGTCCCTCTTTCCTCCTCTATTATCTTTTTTTGGGAGCTCAGAATTTTTGTTTTTCATAATCACAGAGCTCCATAGCAATAAAACTCACAATAAAATGTGTTTTCATTTTAACTTGTATAACTAAAATCTATTCTTATTCTAAATGACGTATCAAAAGATATAATAGATGCACAATGGCTATAAAGTTACTTAACATTTTCCAGTAATGTCTCACATAGCCACACCTTAAGTCACTCCCACAAAAAGAAAATTGTCCCTTTTTGGCCATTTGAAATGTTGGGAGGTAAGAAATAGGGGGTTAGTGTTTATTTATTTAGACTTTTCCATAAATATATGTTATCAATGTGCATTATTATTACAATATCAGATATATCAAAAATGTAAAAGAGATACATGTTTACATAAATGAAAAGCTTATAAAAATGTATGATTACATTGGATTGATTTGAATGAACAATCAGTCTTAAAAAGTGTATTAAATGTGAACAATCCAGTGGACAGTTGAATTTTATACATGTCTCTCAGCAACAGTCTGACAACGTGGTTATATACAGATACAAATGACAACCACACAGAACACAAACACATCATATACACATATTATACAATCCTAGGGACTACTTGGTCTATTCTTATTTCGAAACGTATCTGACGCCAAACTTTTATTGGCTAGAACGAAGCAGATCATGAGTGTATTCTTGAATATAAGTGCAATATAGGGGGTTATAAAACTGGCGTAAACACAGGAATAGTGCCCAACAAAAGTTGGGCATTGCACTGCATGCGTGTGTCCAGCACTTCTGGCACATTTAGCACCAGTGCACCCCATGCATAAAAATTCAGCCGCTAAAATATCTCCTGAAAAGCGGCAACAAAACTCCCCCAAATCCATTTTGCAGTGTTGGGATGTATAGAAAAGCCACAATCGCCATTATACATATAAAATGCCAATTGAACCTTCCTTCTTTCTTCCTAACAACTTTGTTTGTGGGAATTTTTATACACATTAAGGTCCTGGAGTGGCCTAGCCAGCCTCCAGACCTTAATCTCATAGGAAATCTGTGGAGGAAGCTGAAGGTTCGAATTGCCAAACGTCAGCCTTGAAACATTAATGACTTAGAGAGGATCTGCACAAAATCCCTCCTGAAGGAGGGGTCAAATACTAATTTCACTCATTGACATGCAAATCAATTTATAACTTTTTTGACATGTATTTTTCTGGATTTTTTTGTTTTGTTATTCTGTCTCTCACTGTTAAAATACACCTACCATTGCAATTATAGACTGATCGTTTCTTTGTCAGTGGGAAATGTTCAAAATCAGCAGGGGATCAAATACTTTTTTCCCTTACTGTATCTATCCTCCATAGACGTAACATTTGTCAAAATACCAGATGAGTGGCAACTTGTTTTCTTATGTCTTCGTTCCTACAATAATGCAATAGAAGGTTGTATAACAAGACAGTACTGCTGTTTGTATTTGTTGTAGGTGATTTAAGCTCCATATTTCCCTGATTGTTGTCTCTGCGGTCTATTTACTAACGTTGAGAACAGCCTGATGAGGTCAACTTTCACTTTCAGACTAAGTCAAATTCGACCTCCCAATTGGATCTCCTTGAGGTATTCACTAAAGAAAACTCAGCATTCGAGTTGACCCCCAGCTTGACACCACTAGTCAAAATCAAAGTCGACCTCCCATCTTGCCATCTATATTCACAGAAAGCATTAAACATTGGTGTACATAAAATAATCTTGAGAGATCGAGTATGACTTAGTCTTGTGATGAAGTCGACTCTACTCGCCCCATCTCGACCTCGCAAAAATGTTAGTTAATACCATTTTGTGAGGTTGAGATGAGGTATCCAAGAGGTGGGTTCGACCTCCAATCTCGATTTTTAGTGAGTAGAACCCTCTACGGCTGAGCTATAGTACTTTGTTAGCAGAATTGCATGAAAATGCATGAAATAAGAGATACATGTGTTTCAAAATTGTGTGTGTTATCTGCTGCAGATGATATCACCTTGTGGCTTAATATACAAATTACACATTTCCCATTGAAAAGTAGTTAATTTACAGAACAAGCTATAGGTGATGTCATAAACAGGAGAAAAAAAAACAAAACAATGGCGCCACTCAGAAATTCAGAAGCTCTTCGCCAACCAGAGACCTCAACATCTACTCCAGTCTATGAAAAAAAGACAGGTCAGGAGCTCCATTCCACGAAAGTAGAAAAAAGTTATTTTATTTCATACAAACATAATGAAAACATATAATAACTATAATCCTGGCACTGGTTGCCAGCTGCCTCACATTTCACACTCAGGGGCATTTAATCATAGGCAAAATTTACACAAAATTGGCACACACACATATATATAAAAACCTGGCTACAAAATACACCCAGCATACTTGCAAACCAATGACTGACCTGGTCTGCTAATTAACTGCAAGTCATTTGGATTAGCAGGTGTGTGTATGGAGCCAGGTAAGTTACAAACAATTATGACTGGCCTTATTTGAGAAGCACTATACCATTCACAGAAATTTACATGGGAGCCTGCATAAGGTAATATCAAAGATACATGAAGCAAAGTTACACAAGATCTGAGAATAATCACAGCAAGAATACAAAGAGCACTAAATAAAATATCCACAAGGTTATATCACAATATCAGTATATACCTTACACTTTAATATACATTAAGTTTTAGTATCAGATCAACAACTCAAATAAATAGGCGAATGTTACATGTTTAAAACATCATTTATTTTATGTCTTTGCTTGTAATTCTGCTAACAAAATATATAGCTTATTTTTCATATTTGTTATTCTTCTCTCCAAAAAATACAGGGTATTTTATTGCCTTCACAGACTTAACATTGACGTCAAGCCAATATTTAATCGGCCTGCCGGTAAAATAATGGCTGGGTGGCAACCCTAGAATGAGCACTGCTTAGGTTGAAAGATGGTAAGGTTAAGATAGTAAGATTATTCATTTCTTTGTACACACCATGTGAGATATATGCTGATAGAAACACAGTAGTAATGCCAGGACAAGCCCGGAAAATGGTACTGTTCTGGAAAATGCAGGACTGTTGGCACATATTAAAATGTGTTTCAAATGTGTGTGATGTCTACTCCATGACATAACCTGGTGGCAAATCAACTATGTCAATGGAAAATGTGTAACATGCATAGAAGACAGAGCGAAATTGAGATGGGAATTTCAAACTTTAGGCCAATTTTTCCAATTGGAAATATCCTCCAGTGCAGCTGAATGGGAGAATTTATTTCCAACTCAGCTACTTTGGCCTTACATTTGAAATTTGCATCTCAATTCCCAGCAAAGTATTAGTAATTTGAATATGCCCATGCCATTACACAAGTTTCATTATTACACTGCACTACAATATTGACGATTTGGGAAATGTTTATTTCAAATATGTTTTTTTTTTTCTATAACAATTGTATTACTAAATTTGTATTCCAAATGTGTTACTATTTGACCTATTGACTTGTAAATGGATGTATGCACTATATACAACTGTTCTAAATGTTACCAAAGTGGAACACACTCAATCTAAGTCTCTATGTTCCAGAAGAAACCTTTATTTCCCATTTATGTTGCTTTTCCCCACAACAAAACAAGTGACAGCCAATGATTTCTTGCTGGTATGCTTAATAAATCCTTTTTTATATTCAATGCCATTTTCACGCTTTCTTTAATGTCAGGATAGCAATTTCCGAGGCCTTTGAAAAGCCAACTGACAACATGACAGGGTAATGGACATGTCTTTACAAGAAATGGGTCCATATGTATACAATTCTCCTCCCACATGCATAAATGATTGGATAAAAAAAAAGCAAACCCAGAGTGGAGATGTACTTTTCAAAATATAAAACATAAAAAGGCATTTTTTACAACATGAGATAAATAAACTAAACATGTTCTTGTTTGGAATCTGTTCGTGAAAGGATTGTCCTTCCTGTGGGCATAGAGCGATGATTCTACGGATGGACCTTAGAGCCATCAATATATTATCCTTTTAATAGACTGTGCTGAAGAGAGTATTAGTGATTTGTCCCCAATAGTTTTAATTCTGATCATGATAGCAGAATTAATTGTCTGAAACTGTATCTGTAATCAAGACACCTGGAAACAAGCTGTTCAAAAAACGTAATTGATCAAAGTGAGTGACCAATAGTTAGATCCGGACAGTTTCCCCAGCAGCTTATACCAGACTTGTTAAGTGTGGCCCATACACTGACTGAAGGTACCACATTTCTTTTCATTTGCTATATTTACCCTGTACCAGTTTTTTTTTTAAATAGCCCCATTAATTGCTTCAGAAACTGTTGTGGTGAAAATGAATTCATTAATTCAGTGCTAGATTACCCACGGCACACAAGATGCCTGTGTAAAATAATAATATCTTAGTGGGCTCTGCTTGTGGTGAGCTGACTTGGTTTAACTTTATATTTGTCCAATCCCTTCCCCAATGTTCTGTCTACTTCCTGTATAAACCAGGCACGTACATCAAACTGATGTTAGAAAGTGCCCACTGGGTTACTTGTTCCTCAATTTATATTCAAGTGTACACTAACCTGAGCCACGTTGCGAACAAGTGCTTAATTTGGACTGCTATAGTGATGTCACCAGATGTTAGTGTGCACATCTAATGATGTCATCACATAATGGCTGACCTTGTGGTTGTCTGGATGTATGCTCATATAGTCTATTATTATTTTTTTATGAGGTGGCCTCATACTGTCTGCTCTAAAAACTCTATAAAATATTATTTTATACAAATGTGAACACAGGCTTTAAATATATTGAGGATACCCCTAGCAGACAGTACCAGCCCCTCTTAAAGTATCAGAAACATTTCCAATAGCATGAGAGAGTCTGGAAACATAATCCCCTTAGATAAAGCACTGATTTATAGAAATATCGGCTTGGTGCACAATAAAAATCAAAGCAGAATACCGGAGAAAAAAGTAAATGGATATTGTCCATGTTTAAGACCACAGAATGCAAGACATCTTTGCACCAGACTCCTCACATAGGGACCAGTTTCCTGCCCTTGTCTGGCTGAAGTTAAGTGCTCGAGGTTTCACAGGAGAACATTTGGAAAGTGACACCTGTCGTCTGCTGTGCTCACTTGTCATACATTTTAATGAATAATTAAGGGGAGGAGGAAAGGAAATGATCCGAGGAATTAAGGATCTGACAGGAACACTCTAACGTGACCTACCAATGGCCTTCACTGTTTACAGGCTCTAAGTTGCCATCTCCATTTTGTAATTGCCTGCCAATTTAATATGTTTAGGTGATCAAAACATCTTAATCTTTAATGATGTAAAGATTCTCTGTGCTTCTAGCTCGGAGAGTGGACGTCTGCCAAGTCTGGCCATTTAATCATGTCACAAACAAATCGCCAGGAATTAAAAGCCCGTTTTGGATGAGAAATTGAAATTAAAGTATCATAATAAGCTCGATTTACTCACCAACTTGAAGCAATTTCGGAAAGTAAAGAGCATCAAAACCAATGTGTTTTCTTTACAATAAATAAAGACATTCTACAGATCTGCAGCTGACAACAATGAGGTCTATTCACAAAGCAGTGAATGGTGGTGAACAAGTTAATAGCAACAAATCTGGCATTAGTAAGCAAGGTGGAAAAAAAATGAAGCCTCCCCATCCTTTCCAAGTCAGATATTAATGTTTTTTTTTCCTCTTGTCAGTTCACCACCATTAATTGGTTAATGAATAGACTACAGCAGGTTCACTGTTTACTTCCCAGTGCGCTTGCAACAACCATGTACTGAGAGGGTAGTGGATGTATGGAAAGGCCTTCCAGCGGAAGTGGTAGAGGTAAACACAGTCAAGGATTTTAAGCATGCGTGGGATAGGCACAAGTCTATCCTAGATAAAACTGGGACTAATAAAAGTATTTAGAAAATTGGGCAGTCTAGATGGACCAAATGGTTCTTATCTGCCAACACATTCTATGTTTCTATAAGAAAAGCCTTTCCCAGATAAAATGATGTTAGAAAGCCAAATTATAACAGGTTATAAAGTTATGGTTGAAGATACTCTAAGGCAAACACGCTTTTTTGCATTCTCCAATAGTCCTAATTTTAGTGTGTTTGAGTATGCAAGATAACGTGCATCCTCCACCCCCCACATAGGGTTGCTAGTATTATACCAGAAGACTGGTAACAAATTGGCTTAAGGCCAATGTTAAGTCTACAATAGCATGGGTAATATTGTTTGGAAGAAAAGGGGGCAACCCTACTACCACAGAACCCTGTTAGTTCAGCAAATCACCCACTGATGATAATGGAGTATGTACACTCGAATATCACATGCATACTCAGTGTGCACACTGCCTCAGCATGGTACACCGCGTAGCACGCACATGTGCAGGCCTCTCCGTAGAAAGGTAAAGGACTCCTAATGCTGATGTCAGCCCTTTTACGCTCTGTTGGAGACAAAATATATATAAAGCACAATATTTATTCCAGTTAATCATGCTTGTGCTAGATTTTGACAACAGTTCTTAGTAGGCTATACTGGGTGACTGTAACTCATTAGTGAAACATAAATCTTTACCCACCTGTTGATTTTAGAGTGTTCTTTACCAATTATTTCCAACATTGACATAATTTCCTGTATATATTGTGACATCATTTCCTGTAGTCATGTGGGATTATAGGGTAATCATATGTAATCCAGGCATGTTATGTATTATTCCCATTCAATGACTTTTATTTCTCTAATTAAAGGTTTATTAAAGGTTATACATATTTATCTCCAGTATAAGAATATTTGCCTGACGTGTCACACAACATACTATCCTAATTTAATATTGATTGGAATGAAGATTTCTGACACATAATGGAAGCAGAGCCCTGGTTTTCTGAGGAGAATATCGCTTTAATAAGTCTCCTGCTCCCATTTAAAGATGCCAGGTTTTACTAAGAGTAGCACTGCACCTCGGCTGTTTTCAAGTTAATATTCCACTTTATATTCCACTATTTGGTATACTATGAACTCCAAGTACATTTTTCCTCTGTTGTAAGTCTCGGTGGGAACTTCCTATCAGAAGATCCATTCTTCTCTTGGCTTGTTATTGGTTGATGAAAAAAGAAATACAGTTAATTAAATCGGCTCTGTAGGATATAAGGAGAAAAATATAACGATAATCTAGCCCCGCTAACCT
This sequence comes from Pelodytes ibericus, assembly GCA_036172795.1. Taxonomy (NCBI): domain Eukaryota; kingdom Metazoa; phylum Chordata; class Amphibia; order Anura; family Pelodytidae; genus Pelodytes; species Pelodytes ibericus. The sequence continues at coordinate 48,631,792 of CM069857.1, read as the reverse complement.
ATTTTTATAAAAAGCATCAAAATGTTCATAAAACACCAAGGAATAATATGAATTTCCACTGCCTAAAAAAGGTTATTTAAAAAAAAAAAAAATATTTTCTTTTCATTGTAATATGCTAAAGGCAGGAAGAAGACACTGATAAATAACCACCTTTGCACTAGAAAAATAACAGAATTAAATTGGGTTTTTCATCATTACAAGAAAATATTTGTTTTCAATCCAACTATGTGAACAACAATGCTATTAAATGAAGTGCATAATTAACATTATTATCTGAATGTACTTTAGAACTTCATAATGTATTGTAGATTACTATGCATAAAAAAATATACATAATATATAATATTAGCCACATATAAATAAATATATCGAAAGGCAGATAAGATGAATAAACAAAAAAATCATTTCATTTTATTTTCTTTTTTATGCCATGTGAATCCCAGTATATTGGTTTATTATGTGAGGATTAATACAAACAAGATAATCATAATAAATATACATAACTGTGCTCTCTCATCTGAAGGTGATGTCAAAAGCACACAAGCACACAAGAACATTTTTTTTCTTTATCTATGCATTTGCTTGTGAATGTTTATTTGTGTGTGGCTAACATTATACATTATGTATATATTAGCAAGTGGCTTAATATGCAAATTACACATTTTTCACTAAAAATCACAGGTGATGTCTTAAACCGCAGACATGTTTAAAACATAGATTGATTTTTAGTGCATGCATTTATTTCCAATACTGCTAACACAATGTATAGATCATTTTTCAATTTTTTTTTATTTCTCTACATTCATGATATAAACAATGTTTTGGAGACTGTGTTGCTTTAATCTCTTCACGCTTTTAGTTTTTCAGCCCCACAGAGTGATCGGGAGCCAGGGACACACAGACAGAGCGCCAAACAGGGTCTTTACAGACACTGTGAATTTATTAAGAGACACACAAAGTGGCCTCATCTGACATGTGGGATCCATTTTACAACTGATCGCGTGGGGGGCAATCTGGTCAATATAGAACATTCTACGCTGTCGTATGGGCATTTCAGCCCAGTGTATCATGTCGGGATAGAAGTTCCTGGGGCAGGAAGGGATTGATTGGATAATTTGTTTTTGTTTTTTTGGTCAACAGCCACATCTGAGTGAAAAAGGGGTGTGTTCACTAAAAGGAGAACATTTCATCTCACCAATACAGGGACAAACCTGGCAAGTTTTCCCGCTAAGCAGACTCCCCAGACTTGTCCCTATACAATGTATTACTAAACTGGTCAGATGAAGTGTTCATCGCACCTCACATACAACTCATACAAGATACTTTCTCTCATCAGTGCCCTCAAAAACCACATTAGCAATAGTTTGTTAGCAAACTTGTATCTTTATTAAGAGCACTCTATTTAATATCTAAACATTGTCAATTTGGTAAAACTATAAATATATACAGATTTCCAAAAATATTCTCATACATATAAATCACGTGACGTGTTCCCGCCTGTGTAATTACATTCCCATTATATAAATTGTTTCTCTCTACTGGTCCTACAGGGCAATCAATCCAGTGCTACAGTTGCCTATTACCCAGAGTTCAACCTAGAAAAGCACAGTAAGAAACTGTAAATAAAGAGGCAATATCAATACAATTGGCAGACAATTAATATAAAACTGACTGAATTCTGCAAACAGAAACAAGTACAGAGCAAACAAAAAATTGGTTGGGAATATGTTGTATTCAAACAAACACATGCACTTGTTAAAGGATTAAGCACAATGTGTCGGCAGATAAGAACCATTCGGTCCATCTAGTCTGCCCAATTATGTGAATTGCTTTGCCTATGGAGTAACAATGGCTCAATAAGACACTCTATTTGTATTCTTTCATGAAAGCATTTCTATATAAATGCTACACTTGATGCCATCTTTCAATTAAACAGAACTTCATGTTTTGCTACAGTTGTCCTTTAAATTTAACTAATGTGAAGGGTTTTGTCAGTATTGGGAGTTGTCATCATGATGACAACATAGCTGTCTTCACTCCCTGATAGTACCTACAAAAAATAAAAATGGTAAATGAAAATCGGAAGCCAGGTCAATATAACTGGTGATTGAAATCCAAAATTTAAAAAGTGCAGCGTGATAATAAAAAATAAAAATATATTTATACTTATTAAATGGGTTGATGGTTATATTCTGTTTGATGCCTCTAGCGACATGTACGTGTAAAAGACAAATAAACATACAAACAAAAGTGCAACTCCGTGATACACAATCTAATGTTTATATTTGTGGCGAACAATAGGAATCCCACTCATAGTATGCTGAGCAAATGAGCTTGCTCAGACATTAAAAGCAGATCCTCCATTAGCCAAGATGAATCCATATATCAGGTGATTGTATAGAAAGTTACATTTCTCCAACTGGAATGGCCAGAAAACGAAGCTCCATAAGAGCTCTTATGTGGAGACACATAAAAAATATAAAACTGCTACTTCGCGCTCCGTATCTCTCTCTCTGTAGGATCATTTCCGTGTGGGCGTGGCTTAGATCAGCATGACACGTTTCGCCTAATATGGCTTCCTAAGATGGACTGGTAACTGGGCTATTGAAAAATCCCTTTGTCAAAATCAAAGTGTCCTGGCTTGTAGGCTGAACCCCATTTAATTTACATTTAATAGTGAGCCCCATCAAAGGTGTTTCTTACCAATAAAGGAAGGGGCAACAATGGTACTGACACTCTGTCCAGTTGAAATACATTGTTCATAAAGACAATTGTCTTTGTTTGAACATTTGGTATAATATGGCAGTCACGGGCATGTAGAAATCAAGAAGAAAATACCTTATTTCTTTCATGATCTAAGAGCACTCAGTCATAGACAAAGCTTAACTGTGAAGTACTCATGAAATGTTTTAAAGGATACAGAGAAAACTGCCTCTCCCAGTTCTCAGCACATGCACTCTCAATTACATTGACTTATTTTTAGATACTTTGCATCCAATATAATTGTGTAATATTACAAAATGCCATTTCACCCGAGAGGAAGAATTACATTTCATCTCACTGACTCAAATATAAATTGTGCAGGGACAAACTTAGTGGGCTATGCATAATGCACAGATACACTTCTCACTTGTCTGAGAATGCATTATGCAGGGCCAACTGTGTTCTTCTTGCATGAATCTGAAAGTGATGTAATAAATGGGAGCCGATGCATACCCATCTAAAACACATTTTTATCTATGCATTTGCTTGCAATTCTGCTATAACTAGGTATAAGTCAGCTATGTCCTTAAATAAACATAAGGGTTAAAACATGGTGTCCCTCCCTTCACAAAGTAAACCTGATGTGTATCTTTACATATACAGGTGGGTTTACTCTGAACTCTGAGATTTCAGCTGATGCCAGCCAGGGGAGGGTTGGCAAGGGGGCAGGAAGACAATTGCCCACATGGACAGTCCTCTAACCTCACTTCAATAAATAGCTGAACCAGCATATAAAGTGACAAAACATGGATTTATGGTCCCGCAGGCAACGTTTCAACTCCTAAAGTTACGTTTTCTTCAAGCCTCCACTTGGAGATGAAAAGTTGCCTGCAGGACAATGTGCTGATTCAGCTATTTATTGAAGTCTGGGTGAGACTGCAACCTTGCACTGGACATTTGGAGCGCATGTCTACACTGTTGGAATTGTCCTCTTACCTGAATGAGCTGGAGCTGGACTACTTTCCATTTCCACCTGTGTATAGCACTTTCTGTCTTTCTGTCTAATTGTCTTATCTGTCAGCACATGTGTTTGTGTGTATCTGATGATAATGGATGAACTGATGAAGTTGCTAAATTGTTTTTGCCCACCAGGCACTGACACTGTCAGTGTGCATTCAGCAAATAAGAGTGGGGTCTGTCCAGGCTAACAGTCTCTCTCTGTTACACAAGGTCTCCTCTGTTGGTGGCATTCAAAGATGAAGGTCTCTCTCTGCACTGGTAGAGAGAGAGACTGTCGGGGATAACTGCAGCCATTATGATTTCTATGGAAGAATCGTGGCTGCCAGTCAAAGGATAAACTGGCTTGTACCTTAAAAATGATACCCCAGTTTCTCCTAATACTAGTACCATTCATATTTTCACTTGTGCTTCTATGTTAGAAGCATAAGGCATACAAAAAAGTTTAGTGGATCTTTAAGTTGGTGAGATAAAATGTTCATCTTGCAACTCTCCATTCAGTGAATAGATATGCTAGCTATAAGCTTGCATTTAAATCCACACGCTTATAAAACAGTATAATAATGTGAAATTAATGTTCATGGTTAATGCATGAATAACAAAGATTCTAAATTTAAAAAATCTTTTACATTCTTGGCATTTTACCAACTCTCCATGCTCTATTTTATTTTATCCTTGACGTTGAAAAGAATACAAGGAACATATAATAGGCGGTATCTGAAGGGACTACAACACAATCCCCTGTCCTCTTTTTCCTTGAGGACTGTCATGCAGATCAGATGAGAATATGTTCTGCTTGACATTTCAATACATGTCTAGGAAATGTAACACAGACATTCTTCTGCACAAAGATCCCTCACTCCAGGCATTGTAATATAAAAGCCCTGTGCTTCCAGGCTCTTTCAGATGCAAGGATTTTTATGATAACTAGGTTGGTGCAGGTATAATTAAACATTTCAACACTATCTAGTCCGTTTTCTGCCTCGGAAATTCAGTTACAAAGAATAAACCCAAATCTTCCAAAACAGGTTCTATTTCATCCCATCTAAAAATCAATGCTGGAACAGGATTGTTAAAAAGCTACATTTTTGGATCCTACAAGGTAATTGGAATAAATATCCCAATACAAATACTGTTTTATTCTGCCCAAAATATTAACAAACACCTATGTATGAGGGTCACATAACAGCTCAATATTTGGGAGGTTTAGAAAGCAACAGATGGTGTATTATATGCCAGTAGATGAGATTCAAATTATGGTTCTAGTTATTGTTATATTTATTTCAGGGGTATAATGAAATGACAGGACTATGCCAGGTTCAACTAGCCACATATAGACATCATATTTAAAATATATAACAGTAGTTTCCATGTGTACAGAAGGTGATTTTTACAGCAAGAGGTTCAATAAATTAAATAGAGAATTGGTAGATGGTATATTATTTGTATCATGTAAGGTAGCTGCAGGGCTGGACTGGCCTGGCGGTATACCGGGAAAAAGCCTGGTAGCCCGCCTGCCCTGGGGATGCTGTGGGATGCGGCTACTTTAAGCATTTTGGCGGCGGCTGCGGCCACTTTACAATTTTGGCTGTGACTTTGGCGGTGCTGCTGTATATGTCATATCCGGCACTGTTTCTTTGCAGAAAGTTGGTGCTGGGGTAACAGTGGCATATCTGTGGGTAGGGCAATGAGCAGAGACGTTACCGTGCTTTGCTGGGAAGAGAGAGACTACAGACATGAGGGAAGAGACTACAGACATAAAGGGAGAGACCACACCCATGAGGGGGGAGAGAGACTACACACATGAGGGGAGGGGAGGGGAGGGGAGGGGAGGAGAGAAAGACGACACACAAGAGAGGGGAGAGCGGAGCAAATACCATCTCGGTGCTGGGCTGGGTGCTCAGGCAAGCCCTGTGAATGCAATTTGGTGCTGGGACAAGTCCTGTAAGTGTAATATGAGTACTGGAGTAAGTCCAGTGAGTACAGTCTGCATGTTGGGATACGTTCTGTGTGCTGGGGCTAGTCCTGTGAGTTTATCTGTGTGCTGGGGTAAGTGCTGAGTCAAATCCTGTGAGTGCAATCTGTTTGCTGGGGTAAGTCCTGCGTGCAGGGGCAAGTCCAGATAGTGCAATATGGGTGCTGGGGTAAGTCAATTTATCCACCCAGTATGTACACAAGGTTATATCTCACACACTGCCCCAATATATACTTCTGCTCAGGGCAATATATGCCCCCAGTATGTACACAGGGTTATGTCTCTCACACGATCCTGCACAGGGAAATTCATATAACCTTGTATACATACTGGGGCCTATGTATTGCCCTATGCATAGGGTATATATCAGGGCAGTGTGTAAGATATAACATTCTGTATATACTAAGGGTACATATCAGTCATATCTATAAAAAATTTACTCTTCAAGCATGCTTGGTTTCCTTTTATGAACAAAAAAATAATGTTATGCTATGGAGCTGGTTTAATGACGTTATGCTATGGTGCATGTATACAATTATTTCCAGGCTGGATTTTATTCCCAGTCCAGCACTGGGTAGCCAATGACATTATTATTCAGCTGAGATTGTTATTATGATTATGTTACAAAGGATATGGGATGTCACCAGTTAGAGATGGATATATATATAAGTGCCCAATGAAAGGGAGCCTACAAGAATGGAGCTGTAAAGAAGTCTTCTTTGTGGGTAATCCTGCCCTGTGTCTCAGTACTTTATACTAATACTGACAATAGTAAGAACATCATAAAAAAAAAAAAAACTGTAAAATTGTTGCCACATTATAGAAGATAAAATGACAAAATTAATGTTGTGAAACATTTAGAAACACTGAAGGAATACTCTTCAAGACAAATCATTAACATATAATAATTATTTTATTTCTAGATTCAAAGAAGCCGGATTTGCTCAATCCTGATGGAAATAACACATTTCTTGTCAAATACTTTTTTTTGTTAGGAAACTGCACTGTTCAAATATTTGTTTTTGAAATTTCTCTCTGAATACCTAAAATGTAATGTACAAGTTAGGTCAGATTCCAGGTGCTTCATATATTTAAATTTATTGTGAGAAGAAGATGTAATGAAAGCGCTCTGTAAAAGCAAGATCCATTCAATAGGCTCAAAACTCTTCAAAATAGTCAAGGGAATAAGGAGACCTACAGAGGTGAAAACCACTCTTAGCAAAAGGAAACAAAAGATTTCCTCTTTCATTCGATACAAATCTCTGGGTAAAGTTCCTCTAGAGATCTTCAGACCATCGCGACTTAACGATTAATTGGATAAGGCCAGGTTTGAGGTGCCATTAAACATTTATTGTCAGTTATGTATTAGACGCATGGAGTTTGCCTAAGGTAAGGAATAATGACGTGAGAAAAAAAGGATTTCTAAATGATTTTTAAATGATTGTAAATTAGCGATGCCCTCTATAACCTTTCTGTATTTTCAGTTAGATACAAAGTGACAAATAATGAATTTTGTGTCTAGATAAGTATTTCTCTAACCCCAGCCCTCCAGAGGACTAATAGCACAAGATTTAAAGGAGTTGTGGAACTAAATTCTGAAATGTAATAATATTTTGGGTTATATATATTTTAATACTTCAGTAAGAAGCCTTTGGACTGTCGTCCGGCCCTGACTCACATTCATAAATGCTATGAGGATAAGTGACTCATTTCCTGGACACAGTTGGTCTTGGATCACCATAGCGATCCGTTGGCATACATACATTTCCCAGGGACAAATATGTTTATTATAGTGTATGCAGACTGATTTGAGTCATACAATGAGCCCATTGAACACCCGTTCTTGACAAAGGTTATGAACCGAGGGAACGACAATCAAAGTGCCAAGTTCAGTATACCCCTTATATACCTACTGGCCTTCACTTCATCTAGATTGTAAGATAAAGATACATATATTTCACCTCTTTCAAAGCATCTCCCCAGAAACCATTGCGAGAATATTAGAGATATTGGACAATAAATTATTGTACTTTTTGGAACAACAACACTCTCCAAGTGTGTCTATGAATGCACACAGGTGGGGGGGGGGGGGGGGGGGGCTTTGTGGTTCAGCCACTTATATTATCAAAGCAGGTGAATTTTAATAAAATCACAATATTTATCCACACATGTAAATGCCAGACTGTGCAGTGTATAGTAATATAATGTCAGCTGAAGTCTTCTTGGTTTTATGGTTATATTTGAACAACAAGAATAGAATAACCTTTTCAAGCATCACAACTCAGTCAGACACTGTAGAAGTGTTTGATATGTTATCAAAAACCTATCACACAGAATAATAAAGAAACAATATACCGTATTTATCGGCGTATAACACGCACTTTTTCTCCCTGAAAATAGGGGGAAAATGGTGTGTGCGTGTTATACGCCGAAAAAAAAAAAAATATAAAACTTACCTCGTTCCTGCTCTGTCCCCCGGTGCTCTGAAGCGTTGTGAGCTTCTCTCCAGCCGCGCGGTCAAGAAAGTCTGTTTTTTTTAAAACAAACTTTATTGACCGCGCGGCTGGAGGGGAGAGCTCACAATGCTTCCCTCACAGCCACGCAGCTTCAGAGCACCGGGGGACAGAGCAGGAACGAGGTAAGTACTGGGGTCTGGGGACTGGGGGAGGAGGGTGGCATAACGAGCATACTAAGGGGCAATATCCTGGTATATTGGGGGCAATATCATGGCATATTAAATGGCATATTGGGGGCAATATCCTGGCATAATAAATGGCATATTGGGGGCAATATCCTGCATATTAAATGGCATATTGGGGGCAATATCCTGGCATATTAAAATGGCATATTGGGCTTCAAAGTTCTTAATTTAAGTTCTTAACTTTTTTTTCCTGAAATTTCCTTCTTAAAATTAGGTGCGTGTTATACGCCAGCGCGTGTTATACGCCGATAAATACGGTACTTATAATCCTTTCTTATGTCTCATCACAGAACCCATACCTTTACAATTGGCTTTTACTTCGGCTGCCAGGATTATTATGTAGACAGATGTTACATACTACCGGCAAATAAGCCTCTGAGTGCCAGATGTGTCACAGGTTGAGCCAGTGGTGTAGCTAGAGGGTTTACCGTATAGGACAGAGGCGTCCAACGTGCGGCCCGCGGGCCAAATGCATCGAGGTGCGGCCCGCCTGAGCTCTGCTCCGGTAGCCGCACCTCGAACTGCACACCGCACGAGAAGCTTCCCGTGCGGTGTGCAATGCACAAATCCCCTCCTCTACCCTGCGCATGAGGTCATGCGCAAGGGTCAGAGGGAGGGAAGAAACGCACCGGGAGTCCACAGCCACGTGTGTCGGGTAAGTGTATGTATGTATGTGAGTGTGTGTATCAATGTGTGTGTGGGTTAAGTGTATGTATGTATGTATGTATGTGAGTGTGTGTATAAATGTGTATTAGTGTGTGGGGTAAGCGTATGTATGTATGTGAGTGTGTGTATCAATGTGTGTGTGGGTTAAGTGTATGTATGTATGTATGTATGTATGTGAGTGTGTGTATGTGTATTAGTGTGTGGGGTAAGTGTATGTGAGTGTGTGTGTGGGGTAAGTGTATGTATGTGAGTGTGTGGGGTAACTATATGTATGTATGTATGTGAGTGTGTGTGTGTATAAATGTGTATGTATGTGAGTGGGGTAAGTGTATGTATGCGAGTATGTGTATAAATGTGTATCTATGTGAGTGCATGTTAAGTGGGTGTGGGGTAAGTGTATGTATGTATGTATGTATGTGAGTGTATGTATGTGTATTAGTGTGTGGGGTAAGTGTATGTGAGTGTGTGTGTGTGAGGTAAGTGTATGTATGTGAGTGTGTGGGGTAACTATATGTATGTATGTATGTATGTGAGTGTGTGTGTGTATAAATGTGTATGTGTGTGAGTGGGGTAAGTGTATGTATGCGAGTATGTGTATAAATGTGTATCTATGTGAGTGCATGTTAAGTGGGTGTGGGGTAAGTGTATGTATGTATGTGAGTGTGTGTGTATAAATGTGTATCTATGTGAGTGCATGTTAAGTGGGTGTGGGGTAAGTGTATGTATGCATGTGAGTGTGTGTGTATAAATGTGTATGTGTGTGGGGTAAGTGTATGTATGTGAGTATGTGTGTATAAATGTGTATGTGTGTGTGGGGTAATTGTGACTGTGTGTGTGGGAAGGGGGGGGGGGTAAGTGTGACTGTGTATGCATGTGTGTGTTTGTAGTTAATGTGACCACTAGACATTAGTGTAAAATATATATATATATATTTACATACACACACATGTATATAATTATATATATTATTCTCTGAATGAATGAAAAATGAATGCGGCCCACGCACGCATACATTTCTAGCGAAGTGGCCCTTTGCAGAATAAACTTGGACACCACTGGTATAGGAGGTCCCTTAGTTAAAAAGTTTCTTTGAGTCCCTTCTAGCTGGATGGTGCTTTGGTCCAGTTTTTTTTGCTCCTGGCAATGATCACAGATAGTGAGTCTGGGACACATAAGCAGAGACCAGACCAGGGTCTTTACAGACCCTGTGGGTCCCTGCCAGAGGAGGTGTGCCTGAACCCAGTTCCAGAAGTTCGGGCATGCCGCATTTTGGTGACACTTTGAGTGTCAGCTACATTTTCCATGTCAGACTAAGACCACTCAAAGTGGCCTCATCTGACTGAGGGGATCCCGCTTCAGCAGGATCCATAGCATAGTTTATCGCGGAAGGAGGGGTGGCAATGAGTGTCCCAGTATGTATCCTGCCCTTCCTATCTACGCTACTGGATTGATCATCCCTGTTCTATAGATAGCTTTGCATGGGATGGGGTTACAATAAAACCCTTGTAATGTTTAATCAAGTACATTAAAATATTCTCTAAATTTCAAGTATGTTTTTGGGATGTAGCCGAAATAAAGTGCACTCTACCTCAAAAGGATGGACTGAGTTGACCCTGCCAAGAATTGAACCTGCAACCCCCTAACAATCCAATATTTAGGGAGTACTCACTTGTGTTTAAAAAAACTTGGTAATTCCTAAATCCTGGACTTTTAGGGGTTGTGTGAGGACTGCATTGGGAACCACTTTTAAAGGTACGCTGTCAACCTCAATTTATACTATAAATGTTTAAGTACTACTTGGTTACCTCATTTGAGAGATTTTTAAGTACATTTCTGTTTATAAATAAATGATTACATAGCAAATATAAGTGGTGGGCTAGCTTGTTTAATATTACATGTACATTGCTCACTGGTTGTTATATTTCTCTAGAACTCAATTAAAGGCAATATGCATCAATGCAGTCAAGAGTTATGACAGCATTAAGACTATATCATCAGTGGCTATGTTATAGAGCACAGTTTATGAGCATTCATTTTAAAATATCCACAGCTATGCAGGTTTTCTGATTTCCTCAAACGAGCACTGCTGACTTAATTATTGATTCAGTGACAATCCATCCTTTGCTAATCAAGGCAGGATCAGGGAAACTTACACTGTTGGTGTCTGTACCGACGTTAAGGAATAGATATATTGGGCAGGTGTGTATGATCATCACCCTTCTAAAATAAACAGCCTCCAATAAAAGCAACTGAATAAAGTGCTGCACAATATAAGAGAATTGGAACATGTGATTATAAACAGAGAGATTTCATGTGATCAAAACATCTTTTAAACGGACCCTGTGAAACTCAGTATTGTTTAAACTGTGTATAAAAGGAATACAAAAAAAATATCAATGATCTATACATTGTTTAGCAAGTGCATCAATTAAAAGGCAAACGTGTTTAAATGTGTCTGTGGAGTCTCTTGTTTTGAGGAAGCAAGGGTTAAAAATTTTGTCAGTGCGTGCACACCCTGTTCATCTGATTGGGGTCTAATTGGAGCGGGGGTCTATCTCTGCTAGTGCACAGGGAGACCCTCGTTTTCAAAGGGGACCTAGTTAAGATCCTCTTTTTCAATCCCCTTTTCCCAGGAAAAGCATGGAAGCTATCAAAAGTCCATGCCAGTTTATACTCATACACTGAATTTTTCACTTGTGCTCATTTTTTTGAGTTGTCCTTTAAATCCCTCAACATCAAATCACTGTAGTGATGTTGACTGTTGGTAATCTGAGCATTCCATGTTGTCATAAGACTACTAAGCCCCAGACTGCGATGATGTCATGGTGATATTCTTGTTTTAGGGGTTAGAAAATAATAGTGTTTTCATCTGCTAAACACAGGCCATTTATAATGATATCTTTGCTCCTATTCAGATGAGTTAATCAATTCCTCTGTTGAACTGATTAGCCTCAGCACAAGAAAAGATGTGCTAAAATCTGTCTCTGTTGGTGGTATTGATGAAAAGGTTTGGGAAAGCATGTATTGTTGGCCAATAAACATGGAGATGGTTGAATGCCCTGAATTGCCACAGATGTCATCCAGCTTGCTTCAGCCTTCCACAGAAATACTAGGTTTTTTATATACAAAACTGGAGAAATATTAGTTTTTCTATATTGTAGATAGTCGATCACCAGATGCATTGTTTTGGCTTCTATGGTTATTGTCCCAATTTAGTGCTGTGCCCCAAAATTGCTCCTCTTATTTTATCTTCACAATATGTAACCCAATGTTCTAAACCTTGTTTACAGACTCAGTGTGCAACACAAAAATAGCTGTGAAAAAATAATAGAACTAAATAAAAGAGGTCAAGTCGCCTTTCAGTACAGGTAATGAATTTATATTCTACTCCTTGGGGACCCGTAACATGCCATTATGTTCCCTGATCAAATGATGCAGGTGAGAAACTGAATCAGACATGACTATCATCGCTGGTCACTTTTGGATTAATCACCTAACTGGTTTGAGACATTTTTGTAAGTACACATCTTTTAATATCTGGCTCACTAAGACAACTGACTGCAGCAGTTATTAAATCTCTAAATCTATTATCTTTCCCCTCCAGGTGCGACCTTTGAGCTCTCAGCATTAATAATGGAAAATTTCTTTCCAGTTACATTTCACTGTCATGATTTTGCGACTCACATTCTTTTTGCCTAGCAAATACCATTGTAAATATCTTATCTATTTGTGTTAAGCAAAAAGAAAAAGGGAAAGACTGCCTGGGACTGGGCGCCATTAAGGTATCTCACCCGCAGGCTTTCAAAGATGGCTACCAGGCTGGCCTGCGATTGGACCCCTAAAACAATGGAACAAGGGCTATACGCTAGGACAGTCTAGAAAGTAAATCGATTATAGAAGCAGGCCATAAATGGGGTTATCGGAGGAGGCTATTAATGGAGTTAGATTAATGAGGGAGGACTATTTAAAAGGCAACCATAGACCATTGCCTCATTGACACTTTTCACTCTTTTGTTTGTCTGTGTTTATTTAAGTGTTCTAGGGATATGGTAAATGTTTAATACATTGGCCAATCATGAAACTGGTGCGTTAAAGACAACATAATGATCACAATCCTAGTACAGGCTTTGCATTCCTAATCTGGAGAAAGCCAAGTTACATTGGTCAATGGGCCATGCTGAAATAAACTTAGAAAGGGGATTTTTTTGGCCAACACTAAAAATACGACTTGTGGCAGCATCGTACTATTGAATGTCTTCAGACAAACAGGAACTAATATTTTTTTTAGAAGAAGATAACAAGTCAGGTAATACAGAAATATGATGGCCATCGCACAATTTTTATTAGTGTACACTTTCCCTTTGGTACATTAGCTGTTATGGACTATAGTTTCCATGATGCTGAGTAGTGTAGTGTTTGTTGAACATCATGGCAAATATAGTATATCCAGGTCGAGTGGAAAAGATTACTGAAATCACTGCTTCCCAGCACCCAGATGGCACCCAGTACTTATCCAGCACATAGATTGCACCAATGATTTGCCCCAGCACCCAAATGCACCAAGAATCTATCCCTGGAATTACCCGAGCAACCTGATGCTATCAGTATGCATGCAGGTCACATGACCCCCGGTGCTGTGATTTCTGCTGATGTGCAGGGAGTGAGGGCAGCCTAAGAGAATTAATGTTCAGGCAAACTAATCAGTTAATGCTGTGATACCTTCCAATGACCTGCACAGCTCTCCCGGGGGGGGAGGAGTTGCATTAAAATCTTATGGGAAAAGTTTTTATTAAAATTATAGCCAGGAAAAGCAAGTTAAGCTTTTGTCTATCACATTTTCACAGAAAAATGTCAAAGAAAATTCTTAGCACTGATGGTAGAGAAAACTTAGAAAAAAACAGATAATTGAATCAAAAAGCACTGTCACTTTCAAACATACAGTAATTTCATCAAGTGTTCTCTCTGAAGGTAAAGAATCCCATTGCGTTTCCAGCCATTGACCTGTCAGATGCAATCAGACCGGTTCTTTATCCAACTTTATGGAGGTTCTCACATAGTGGGAGTTTTATTAGTGCTTTTTAGATGTCTTTGAAAATGGAAAACTATAGTCTGTGGTTCTGAAGGACAAATCATACCTGAGCTGAAAACGAGATATTACCATCTATCTGTATTTTTAGTTAATTAAAGAGAAAAGATTGCAGGCTATATTAACCCCTTAGTGACAAGACATTTTCACCTTGACTTTCCCTTGGTGACAATGGCTGTTTTGACATTTCTGGGGTGTGTTGGTGTTTAGCTGCAATTTTCTTCTTTCTCACATACTGTACCCACACAAATTATATGTTGTTTTTATTTTCATAACAAGGGCTTTCATAAGATACCATTATGTTCATCATATCTAGTGTTGAGCTAACCCGAACCGCACTGTTCGGGTTCGTACCGAACTTTACGGTTTTTGGACCCCGGACCCGAACACGGACATTTCACTGTATGTCCGTGTTGGAGTTCGGGGTTCGGCGATTACATTGTAATGTAGTTTGGTTTATAGAAAGCCAATAGCATTACATGTATTCCATAAGCCGAAAGTCTATAAACCGAAAGACATTCTGTTTATGGACTTTCTTTTTATAGATTAGCAATAGCATTACATGTATTCTATAAAAAAAAAGTCTATTAACCGAATGTCTTTCGGTTTATGGAATACATGTAATGCTATTGCTATTCTATAAACCGAAATAGAGTCCCCATTCATAAGAATAGGTCAATTGACCTATTCGTATGAATGGGGACTCCTATTGGCTTTCTATAAACCGAAATTGAGTCCCCATTCATACGAATAGGTCAATTGACCTATTCTTATGAATGGGGACACTCACCCATATTTTACTTCATTTTGCAGCCCTCTAGCCCTTTCCAGGACTTTTTTAGAGGCATTTTAGTGGCCAAAAGTTCGGGTCCCCATTGACTTCAATGGGGTTCGGGTTCGGGGTGCCGAACCCGGACTTTTTTCCGAAATACGGCCGAACATCCAGGTGTCAGCTCAACTCTAATCATATCTTATAATTTGCTACAAAAAAAATCATAAAATATGATGAAAATTTTTAAAAAAACAACACTTTTTCTAACTTTGAACTAAAATATAATTTACACAAATACAATCATTAAAAAAGACCCCATATAAATAGTTTCTAAATGTTATCCCGAGTTCAGAAATATGCATGTTTCCATATTTTTCAGTATTTTTTTGCGAGTTATGGGGCAAAAACCAAAAATAGTGTTTTTTTTTTTTCCTCCTATATTGACCTTTTGACCCCAACCCGAACCCAAAATGTAACCCTAACACAAAATTTAACCCCATCTCTAACCCTTATGCTATCCCTTAATATATGTTAATTTAGTTTTAACCCTATCCCTTATGCTAAAAAAATTTTAATTTTAACCCTATAGGCTAATCTAAGTATATAACCAGTTTTAAGATAATTAAAAAACATTTTTTTTTTACATTGCTATGCTGCTTGGCTACCTCTAGGGGCAGTCAAGCAGCATATTCAGAAAGACGGAAGTGAATTTACTTTCACTTCCGAAGCTGAGACCACCAGAGGGCATAGCCATATTGACGTAGCATACTGCTATACGTGGGGCGATCGTGGGTGTCCCATAAAATAAATTTTGGTGCTGGCTATTGCCTCGACATCAAGGCAATAGACCAGCACTGTAAAATCAGTTTTCGCGATCGTTGATAGTGAAAACCGCTTGATTCACCGCATGACATGCCAGGCGCGTCCATTGTCGGGAACGGAGTTCCGGGCAGGACGTGCCTGTGTCGTCCATTGTCGCGAAGGGGTTAATTGAAGGAACGTACACAAAACACACTTTTCGACACAAAAATATATTTTAAAAATTCTATTGTTTAATTAAAACATGAATTCCCTGTTGGCATATGCTCGGATCAGTTTTATACAAAGCCTGTCTACTTTTGTAAAATGGCTCACCTCACTAGCGCTCATCTCTTCAAAGATTGGGTAGCCAGTCATGCATGTGCAATTCTAATTAAGAACCATTTCTATTCCTGTGTTTTACAAAAGCATGACAATAGTGGAGAGAATTTAGAATTTTCACAAACCACCAAATAAACTGAGTAGATTAAAAAACAACTAGACAAGTAGAGATAGATAAATGCAAGGTTCGACTTATAGAAATCTATATTCTGCAACTGCTATGTGGAAATCTATGGCCACATAGACCTTTCAAGTTGATGTGTTAAAATTCCAAAGAAACTCTACTATGGAAGTATAAGTCCATTTGTATGCAAGGCCTACACAGGCCTTTACAAGATTATGTGACTTGGTATTTCTAACATGATGTAAAGAAGAATTGCTGAACATCAAGAAGCTATAAAAGGATTAGATTCAAAATATTAAGCCCAATGCCCTGTTGGCTATTAATGGAGAAGAAGCAGTATATTTCTTTCTTTTTAAATTGCTAAGACTCTCTTGTTTCCATTACTTGACTGTGTTCAGAAACTATTCATTTAGGTGTCCCTTGGGGGATGGAGATAATGGATAGATTTAATGCTATTTCTAGTTTAGTGAAATGAAAGAAAAATTAAATGTCCAATGCCCCCAAAATCTGTGAAAAGTAACTAGTCTTTAAGATAAGTTTGGTGCTAGGGAATTCTGGAAGGTATCTAAAGCACAGGAGTAGACAAAAAGGTCTTCATCTTTACCATAAGAGACTAAATATCACATTAACCATCCAGTAGTTGAAGTTCTAAGCAATCCCAGGCACCTCAACTACTGTGGATTAAACTGCGTGAAAATGCTGGGAGTTGTAGTCCAAGAAGGATGGCTAAGTTTGCTGATTGGGGATGTAGCCCCCAGACAAGGTCGGGGAGGGACGGTCATGACAGGGTGCTGAGGGGACATGTCCAGCCTATAACGGAAGTTAGTGGGAGGAGTTTTGGGAATAAAAGCTGGAAGCAGGAAATTGGAACAACCATTTTGTGAAGCTGCCTTACCTTTTTTCCCACCCACCCTCCCTATGTATTTTGAAGGGTTTTTTCGGTTCGATGTTTTTTATGTCACAGCATCGACAGAAGCTTGCCGAGTATCCAGGAGGGTTGATGGAAGAACGGTATGGGGCGAGTCAATCAAGACTCCGGTGGGAGGTTCGAGGGGTATGTGGTACCTCGAACCTCAGGATATGTGGGGGCATTGGGATATGCCCAGAACACTGAGGTCATTTGACAGCCAGCTGGATACTCGTGCATGCTTGGTTGGGTTTTTCTGAGGTTATGTAAAATGATATTTAGCCATTGTATAATACTGGTTATGTGGTGGGACGTGATAAAATGTAATGCAATGACTATTTTGAATAAAGCGCTGTGGCCAATTTTTACCCCACAGTCTGGTTTTAAGTAAGAAGTTATTTCTAGGCAAATACATGCCCCCGATGATCAAAGCTACCATGTCATGAGCTCAGAGAAGCTGGACCACTAGAGGTTTCTTATACTTGGAAGTGTAGTAATTCCCAGTGCAGGCAATAAGAGGGTTAATGCGCTTAACATCTGCCTACAACCTAATGAGGTGGAATTCTAATGGAAAATGTTAATGCTTCTCCATTGCAGCTTCTTTTTTCCCCGCCACAAATTTGCAATCCTTCATTACTCAGGCACTATTATCTCTTAAGCTATGCAAATAAACCAAGTTTGGAGCCATTCAAAGTATTTAGACAAAATTAAAAAAAGGCTTGTGCTGTTCCCAATGAGCCATGGAAAAGTCTCCTCTGTGTATCATTCTGCACCTCTCACGTGGCCCCTCTCCCTTCCTTTCTTGTGCATCTAATGCTATACGAAGATCCGCCAGCACCAACGCATTTATGTACATAGGGTCCTGCATTATGTCCATTGTTGTCAAGGGGCCTGTGTTCATAGAAAAACACAGCTCCCATTTTAACACCAACATTTTCTTTTAAATTTAGAAAAGAACACGCGTCTATTTTAACATTTGTTTGTGACTCTGCTTACTTTAAAGGATATGTCAGGGTGAACTTTGAAAGCAGTACTGATTGATCCTGAGATCTCATATTATACTGAGTGCCAGTTTCAAAGATGATAGACACTCAGCTACAAACTGGGGTTAAAATTCCTTTTCAAGACTTGGTGGTTGCAGCTCAGACTGTATGTACTTGCAATATTGGAACATTTACCCCCCAAGTCTGGTTTAGGTCCCTATTGCCTCTCAAGTCTGGTTTAGGTCCCTATTGCCCCCCAAAAGTCTGGAATAGGTTCATATTGCCCCAGGGGTCCTCATTGTTTATGGCATGGGTGGGCTGCAGATTTATAGTTTTAGTGAAGTGCCCAGGTTACCTACATAAGGGCTCCCTCAGTCTAGTATTTAAGGCCTGTGTCTGTGTTGGCAGGACTTAATCTCAAGTATTGGGGGTCAGTGGTCAGACCTGCCCTGTGTGCAGTGGCATGCCTACCTTTATGGTTACCCAGGGTGGCACTGCCTTCACTGTCCTTTGTAGCCATGCGCTATTGGGAAGAGGGCATATCGTGCCCCTGAGTGACAGGCCAGCCCGGCGCAAACTGGGGGTTTGTGTGCTGCAAACAGCCAGCAAACAAACCCCTGGAAATACACAAGTTACATCCGAGGGGCCGACAGCAGCTCTGAATTCGGCAACAGAGTCACTCACTCTGTTGCCAATTCAACAAGCACTAAAAGTATACGAATGGGCAAATATTACAATTCAGGTTCTGAAACTGAATGCACGTAGGTGTTTGCATGCATTACAACACAGTTGTCATGTCCCAACATTCTATCGCTGTGAACTACTTGCATCTGATGATTTCTGCTATTCCTAGTGGTATTTTAGAGTTTTCCCACCTCCCTCCGGATCTCCTGTCACTCATCTCCTTTCCAAGTGCTTTGAAATAGGCTGATGTTAAAAAAGCAAAGAAAGAAATTATAGAGAACTGACAAAAAGAAAGAAGAGAGAAAAATGGCTGTGAGAAACGTGTAATTAAACTGTCGCTAAACGAACAAGAAGAGAAGAATAGCAGAGTAGGAGCGGAAGAGAGGAAATAAATGGAAAAAGAGGCCATGCAGAGTGAAAAAATAGGGTCAACAAAAGGGAGCAGAGATGGTATAAAAAGAGGCAGACAAAATATCAGATCAATTGGACAAAGGAAAGCAGATACGATGCAACTGACGGACAACTGCAGCTTTACACCTGGGCTGATTCCACCATCCTCAGGAGGGTCATGTCAAGGGTTGCCTCTTTTATTCAAAAAATACTGGCCATGCTATAGCCTGCATAGACTTAACATTGACCTCAAGCCAGTGTGTGAATGGTTGTTATGTCTCTCTGTACCTAACAGAAATTGTAGTCCTACAACCATTTGAAGGTGCAGAACTCCATTTTGGGTGGGGAATTGCATCCCTCCAAACATTTCAAAGATTTTAAGAAGGTGACGAGAGGGGCATGACCTGTTGCAGGGTAATTGCTAGAACTTTTTAGGTTGTTTAATAATCTACCGATAGATACCTAGGTAATCAGTGACGTCAATAAGTCTACCATTTCATTTCCCGTTATGGAGAGTTGTTTTGGCTGTGCAGCTCTGCTAAACACGTCTGTGAACCAAACATTATGAAAGATAACCTACCCACATCCCCTGGTCACTGGCACATTGCAATTGGAGACGTTTGTGTAGCTACATGACATTATGAGAGCAGTGGCAACTGGCATTTAATGTGGACAAGTGCAAGATTATGCACCTTGGGCGTAAAAACCCGAAAGCAGAATATAGACTATTTGGTACAGTCCTAACCTCAACATCTGAGGAAAGGGATTTAGGAGTAATAATTTCAGAGGACTTGAAGGTATGTAGGCAATGCAATAGAGCAGCAGGAAATGCTAGCAGAATGCTTGGTTGCATAGGGAGAGGTATTAGCAGTAGGAAGAGGGAAGTGCTCATGCCATTGTACAGAGCACTGGTGAGACCTCACTTGGAGTATTGTACGCAGTACTGGAGACCGTATCTCCAGAAGGATATTGATACTTTGGAGAGAGTTCAGAGAAGGGCTACTAAACTGGTTCATGGGTTGAAGGATAAAACTTACCAGGAAAGGTTAAAGCATCTTAACATGTATAGCTTGGAGGAAAGACGTAACAGGGGGGATATGATAGAAACATTTAAATACATAAAGGGAATCAACACAGTAAAGGAAGAGAGTATATTTAAAAGAAGAAAAACTACCACAACTAGAGGACATAGTCTTAAATTAGAGGGGCAACGATTTAAAAGTAATATCAGGAAGTATTACTTTACTGAGAGGGTAGTGGATGTATGGAATAGCCTGCCAGCAGAAGTGGTAGAGGTAAACACAGTCAAGGATTTTAAGCATGCGTGGGATAGACACAAGGCTATCCTAGATATAAGACCGGGAACGGGGGACTAATAAAAGTACTCAAAAAAAAAAAAATTGGGCAGACTAGATGGACCGAATGGTTCTTATCTGCCGACACATTCTATGTTTCTATGTTTCTATGTGACATCCTGTGATGCGAAATGACCCCATGGTATTGAGTTCCAGCCTACTCCATATGGGGAACCGAGTGTCTGCAACTCACTTCTTGCACAATCATAATATGTATGCGTGGTCTAAATTCAATACAGCCTGTGTACAGTGTAATAAAATGTTGGTAGGCAGCAGTCATACTGCACAGCCTCACATTTTGACAGGACTGGACCCCAGGAAACCAAACACCTCATCAAATCCAGGAATTGCAATAAGGGTCATGCAGTGCTATGCCAGTAAACAGGTGGGTGGTGACAGTGGGTAAATAAGAGAAGACAACAAAAAAATCCCTGGGGGGGAGGGGGTGGAGGATAAAGCTATTTCTCATTACCAGCAACCTCAATCTGCATTTGACATTAACAGGTGTCTAGCAATCCTCTGACCTTTGTTGCACTGCAGGTACCAATATCTCCTGCAAACCATGGAATAATAAGATATGCTGTACTTAAAGGGCGGTAGACAACTCTGCCCATGAAACAACCGCTATCATGAGCCTACAGCTGATTACATTGCTCTATGACTTTGTTACAGATAGCTACTCCAAAAAGATTGCACATGCTTTGAGCAGACTTGAAGAACTATAGGAGAGCTTGCAATCTGTTTGAGATCACAAGCCTGCTCTAAAAGGCTTTTGAGAGTGATGGGAAGTATAGCTCAACAACAGCTGGACGGGAGCCGCTGCAAAGTCATGGATTAAACCAGCCTGCGCGTTAATATGCACTGTCTTCTAGTTTGCGATCATAGAAGGAAAGAATGATTATCCCACAGCCCAAAGAAGCGGGGACATATTTACTTCAAGCAATAATATATGTTATTGCTATGAAAACTGTCTTGCGGCAGAGCACCACTTTGCAAAATATGTGCCCCAATCTGTCACTTGATTGCAATATCACAATCTCGTAGCAGATGCTCTGAGTTATGTCAAAAGCTTTGCGTTGTATTTAATCCATCTGACCTCATTTTAATTACGGTATCTGCATACATGAGGCTCCATCTATAACTCCTGAGTGAAACACAGCAGCACTGTAGATGCAGACACACTAAATTGATAACCCAGAGCCAGCCACGAACTTGATTATGTTTTAACACCGTGGCATGTAGCACACTCAAATCAAACAGGCCATGTTCCGTTGAAGACATCTGCAAAGCATTTATAGCCAATATTTAGAAAAATATAACGTTACAACCTCATTGTACAGAATCGCAATATTTTCAGGGTGAGTATATTTCATTTAAACCAGTGACATGTGAAAAAAGAACTATAATAGAGAAAAATAATTGGGAAATATCATTCTCTATATATTATCCCTTTTTGCTAGCAATTTGATTCACATTTGCCGAAATGACCATTTTTGCTTCATAAACAGACATTAGATGAAAAAAACCTGTAATATTCTGCATTTCCGGATCTGCTGTGTGATTGGTACAGCAATATGCATCTCCCCGGATATGTTGTTCTGTTCTCATTGATGATGAAAAATTATAGGATGGTCCTTGAATTATACTGAGTGTATTAGGCTATCTACTGTTATTACAGGGGCAATGTGACATTTTTCTGGTGAAGCATCAAGTAAAAACTTTGGGAGTTACATATAAAGGTCACATCTGCAGCAAATTTCAGAAAGTAGAGGAGTCACCATGGAGACCAATGACATGTTTCCCCTCAATCACGCTTTATATATAACCCCCTTTATCTCTTCCATGCTTCCATCATCCTCACGCTGGATGAGAATGATAAGAAATGTAGCCCAACAAAATCTGGGATTTTATCATCATGAAAAAACTGCAGTGATGAAGACAACTGACTTCTCCTGGGGGTAGGTGGCAACTTTGTTTATGGTGGACATTGACCAGCTTCTGGTAATGTAACGATATTCTGTGGACTTTCACAGAACTTGCCATTGTCACTGGCATCCTTTGCCTACCACCAAAAATAACTCACCATTTTCAGTTGCTTTGATCTCAAGTATAGCTTATCTTACAGCAATTTGGGATCAAGTGGTGTCATTAATGATTCCCACAATGCCTGATTTCCTATTCCAGGAAACAATTGTCTTGAGAAGTAATAACATTCCTTATCAAAATGTACATTCTGACATTAAAGGATATTAACCTCTATTAGAAATGTGAAGGAGCATTTCTCACATTACTTGTGTAGGTCCCTTACTTTTAGGTGCTCTGTACCCGGTGGGAGATCAAGTGCGACACCATCTTGGTTCATCTTCTTGCTTTATTACACTGTACATTGAACTGTCTTGAGTGTGCCCCCACATGCTTTACTCTTGCACTGTCACAGCAGAAATGTAGTTTCCAATTGTGTGCTGTAGATATATTAGAATACAGCGCGTGTACTGAAATATATCATATATATAAAATAGTATCAGGTGCCGAAAGCTAGATGAACGTCAGCACACTCAATAGGGCAAATCGGCCTTTCTACTGTCGCTGACCCATCACAACATCTATGGGGTCATCAAGTAAAGTGGGAGGAACAGGGGATGTAATGTTTGCTATCTAAACATTAATTACAGTTAGCACATGATATGGGGTTCAATTAGATTACACGCTGACTTAGTGTAGCACAAGTAAAAAGTAAGCTGCCCTTAGTGTAAGGGTAAACCAGCATGACCTTAAGTAGGTCTCCTCTGTTGAACCCATGCAAAAACGAGGGTCTCTCTCTGCACCAACAGGGACCCCTGCAAACTGCCGACCCCAAACACACAAGCGGGGCGAGTCCCCACTCTGAGTGGCTGTTTGCACATTACTTGATTCTGCAATTGTAAAAGTTTTTATACTGTGGGATGTAATTAACATGGATGCATTTAAAACCTTGAAATAATTGTACAAACTTTACATTTTTTGCACCATTCTTTTTCATAACAAATATTACAAACATCATTTGCTATCTGAATGGAAAATGTGCTGGTTGCACACAAACTGAGTACGACTGAGGAACTCTGGGAAATGTTAAAGACTGCACGGAACACTGACATATTGAGAAGCATATATTTTTGAAAGATGGAGTGTTTTTGTTCCGTATTGTTCATGCACCTGAAAGAAACAAGATGAAAAATCTTGTACCTTATCTCTGGTGGTAACCGGAGCAGCTGAAAGGAAGTGTGTAATGAATAGGGTGACTGAACCTGACAGGGTTGTGTATAAATACTGAACTTTAAAAGAAAAAAAGGGATTATGTGATGGGAAATGTCAGCCCAAAATAGCTAACAAAAAATAAAAGAAGAGAAAAATGCATCTTTGTGTGTGGAAGGTTTAATGAAGATTAAAGAAAGATTGTGTACAGTGAACAATGACAGGGATCGGCAATAGACTACTCCTGTATGTACTTGGCAAAGGTGGGCAATGATGAGAACGGTGGGACGTGAAAATAAATACGCAGTGCTGTCACATACAGATGAGTGAAATGTATTGCAGACGCTAATAATTTGTATTAGCTTTGCTGTTCTGGACACTCGGACGGGAGCTTTGTGAATGTGCTGTTGATATCAGCATTAGTTAGGGATTGCGAAGTCCAAAGCCACTATAACTGGTCTGTATATATGGCAAAGAATGCAAAGTGAAGGGGGGGTTTCAGTTAAAACATGATGAATTTACTTATATAGTGTGTAGCTATAAGACTTGCAATAGGGTCTCTTGAGTGGTGCATTATCCTCAAAGACTCTGTACTCTTGCCCATGGTGGTCAGGTGTGGGGAATTTGTGACATCTCTTTCTTGTTTGCCCTCCTCCTTCCCTATAAATCAGAGTCTGTAATGCTGTGGGTGGAAATGCAAACATTTCATACTTCATACTATATAGACCGGGAATTGGTCCAGGGTTGTCCTTTTTGCTCATAAGAGTATTCAGGGGGAGGGAATATTGTGTATGTATCAGTGGATCCTCTATAATAATCAAGCACATTGTCTTCTTCTACAGCTTGCTTTTACCATTGACACACCACTCCTTCAACATTGAAATTGCATTTCTTTTCAGTTTTCTTATAAACAAATCCAGATATCGTAGTGATTGTGATTTTTTTTTTGGTTAGACCCACCTGCGCTAATAAAATTCTTGCATGAAGAGATTCTGAATACCTTTCATGATTGGGGTAAAAATACGACAACCTATGTTCAATAACCTTGGTCCATATCACATAGTGACCTCTTTGTAATAAAGACAAAGCAATGAAATTTGGATTAATGGTTCTCCAACCCACCATCAGTAGGCTCTCCTAACATACTACATATAGGGAGGGTAACATGCCAGCTATTAAGGTCATTCTTGAGAACAGGTGTGCTTCATTCATTTTACAATTAATATGTTGAGCTGTAGTACGTGTTCCAGGATGCTTTGAAAATCCAACCTGTTAAATTACCCTCCAGCAATGAAGGTGTATAACTATGAGAAGAAAAAGGAAAAATCTTCTGGAAGTCCCATATTCTTTCACTGAACAGGAGTCTCAGTTACAGCCAACACTGTACTGAATATTGAAATGTATTTCCTGACAAGTAGGTTTTGAATTAACTCTACTTTAAGGTGCCAAAGACAGACTATCCATCATCCCTAGAAGTGTTCTGAATTCATGTTGTACTTCATATCCTATTTAATGGATTAGGTTAATAACAGGCCCCATAAAACTACTATGAAAAGTGGTGCAATCATTTTTTAAATAATGAAATTGCATCCAGCATGTAAACATTTGCCACAGCATTTCCTGTCTGCTTACCTGGGAACTTTCAGACCGAACTGTCACTGCAATCAATATCCATAGTTATTAACTCTTTTGATGCCAAGGATAATATTTTCAGCACACAGGCATACCTCCCAACTGTCTCGCTTTGTGAGCTATGTCCTGCTGTCCCGCCACGCTCTACCTCTGTCCCATTTTTCGGGACAGAGGTAGAGCTCAGTGGGACAGCAGGACTCAGGACCGCAATCCCATGGTCCTGGTCACATTCTCCGGTGTCCCAGACACCAGAGAATGCTTACTTGGCATGCACAGCACTGTGCGCATGTGCAGTAGCGATCAGAAGCGATTCAGAAGCCACGATCAAAAATTTGGGAAAGTGTTACTGCACATGAGCGGTAGCACTGACACCCCCTCCCCAGACTCCGCCCCCTCCATGTCCCGCCCCGTCCCCAGACTCCACCCCCCTGTGAACCGATTCGCTGGGGGGCACAGTTGGGAGGTATGCACAGGTGTTTGGCACCATTATTTGGAGCAGCATGTGTCACTATCAATAGATATATATACTGTCAGTTCATTTCTATAAAGTGCCACTACCAATAGACAAGATTAAAATGAGGCAGGTTATAAAATGTTGTGGTAGAACTTAAAAAATCATGCCGTATTTACTGACACAGCGCCAACAATTTACCTAGTGCTAGGTACAGAGCGGTGGAGAGCCCTGCTCGCAAGCTTACAATCATTTTGTGTTTTGTGTGAATTTACCTCATTTCATTTGAGTAACATAAACAACATAGAACGAGGAATCTGGCTGTGGACATTTTTTTTTTTCAATTAACATTTTCTGAGTAGTTTAAGCGCCTGGCGGATTTTACCATATGGCAATATTTATTAAGCTTGAAAGTGTGAAACGTTTGCTATAAATAGTTTTTTTTTTTTTTTTTTTAGAAAAAGCTTGATATGATAAGGAACCTAGCATACAAAATAATGTGGGGGTTCAGCAACAGTGATAATAGTCACTATCATTGATTAATTAAGGCCCTCTTTCCTCTATTTCTTCAGAGATCTTCCCCTCTGGGCCAGAATCCCTCTTCTATAACATGGATCAGTTTGAGGTGATAATTAGCACCAGATAACTATAAATGGTCCAATAAACAGCCCTTTACCACTTATCACAGCCTCCCTCCTCATAATCAGTGTGACATATAGGTTTATGTCCACCTGTGTGCAGACACTGTCTCCCTTCTCCATTCCCAATTTAGCATCTGGGCCAATGTTAATGTAGGAAGTGTGGGTGCAAACTATTCTGTGCTATCTTATGTGTGCTGATGTTAGAAGGGACCATGGTGGGGTCTTCAGTTCTATTGAGCTGTGGTGTCTGTGGACAGGGTATAACAAAAAGGGTGGAAACGATTTAACAACATCCACACTCAAATAACAAACACAAACTACCCAAAAAGATACAGATAGGGAAGGGTGGGTACAATGTTTCAGAGGTCCGGTTTTGCTCATAAGGCACATCCATTCTCCTAACTAAGCCATCAACTCTCTTGTCTTCATTCCCTACCCTTTATTATGTTTCATGAACCTTCTCAAGCAAGGTATCAGACAAAATTGAGAATCTTCATACTGTCCTTAATTCCAGATAGTGATCCCACCATCCTCCTCCCGAGTAGCTTCCAGAATGTTCTTATCTGAGCTGAAAAATGTCAGCTTAGTAACAAGGCAAGGGTCCTGGATTCAATAACAAAATGAGTAGACTTCCCATATGTTCATTAATAGAAAATAAAAAAAGATAGTAAACACCACAAACAAAGGGTGAATTCTGCTGCAATGGTTTTCAGTGGCCTCCGGCCACAATGTTTGCAGTGCCTTAAAAAACAACCTATCCCAACCCATAGTTTGCCAAGAGCCATCTTGATATCCCCTACACATTGAACAGTTTAGAAAAGATGCCATGTTGCGAAAGTTACGAAAGGTTAACTTGCACCCAGCAGGAGCAGAATTATTTTTTAATGTGATCAATTTATTATGCCATAAAAGTTAATGAGTTTATACTGAAGGATGCCAAGCCTCCTTTTATGTTTTAATAGGGGGTTTATCACTTGTGCAGGAGCTCCACAATGCCTCATTAACCTCCCCCTGTGTCACAACTCGGAAGGGAGGGAGGGGACTGTGTCTGCAACTGTAATGAAAGATGGATATACATGCTCATCTCCATGCCCTAAAGCAATTTGGGATTTGACGCCCCATAATCTTAAAATAAAAGAAATTCAAACAAAGAAGCTTTAGCTGCTGTTAAATGCAAATCTGGATACAATTTCGATTTGTAAATCTGACTTATGATTTTTCTCACTCTGCTCTCTTTGTTATACATTTATGCAAAGGTTCCTATTAAGGGGAGAAAAAGTGAAGACAATCTCTAAAATCAGCTGATCCGTACGTTTTGGCTAAATTGTGTTTCCTTATTTTATTTTGGGTGATGTAGATATGGCTTTCGTGATCAATAAGTGAGACTGCTTCGAAACATCACTAACTTTCTGTTAGAATAGAGGAGCGGTATCCAACCAAACTGACAATACAAGATGCCAGAAAAAATACTATTTTACAGATTGAGTGATATAGGAGTGAATACTCTTACCGTGAGCAAATATATGTACCTATGCACGCAAAGGGTATCCGTTTTCGTTCAATGTACTAACTGTAACCTTAAGTCCACATACGCTCCAGTGTACACCTACAGATGGACTGGCTGAGAATTATAGGAACTGTAATAGCAGTTGGAGGACTACTCTTATGAACCTACTTCCTTTCTTGTTTATAAAATTAAAATACATTTAATCTGTTACACTGTTTTTATTCAAGGTCTTTTTCAGTTTTACGTAGAAGTTCCAGAATAATTTTCACAAACAATGCAGTCCTGGATTTGTTGGGACAAACCAGTTTGTTGGCATCTTCTCCCATATATTTTGGTCAGTCCAAACTCATCTGCTGCACAGTGGAGCTCTATAACGCGGGGGTCTCGCCACATTTTTGGAGGATTTTACCCTCTATAGGTGTTAGATACATGATTGACACATGTTTTTCAAACAAGGTTCCTGACATTACATGATTGACACATGTTTTTCAAACAAGGGCTGAACTAAATTTTGTCCAGTCCTGTCACAATGAGCCAGTAAGGAAGGGAATATTTGCCAACTTTATATTTGAGGTCTTGGGACAAAGAGGGCCGACTGCGCAGTATTTAGCTCCATGCCTTGTGCATAGGCAGCATTTATGCTGGGACAGCCTAGAATTTGACTGGATGGAAAAGAAAAAAAAAACCCACCAGACTGTCCTGGTAAATTCAGGACTGTTGACAACTATGGAATGGATCGTGCGAAGATTAAAAAGAGGGGTCTGAAAATGACTGAAGTAAGCTCTTAATCAATCCTTGGGTGGCTGCCATCTGTGTTTTTTAATCTTACAATGCTGACCTTGTTTACTTACACAATGATTTAGTAAAAAAGAGATTGATGTGTTTTAGGAAGGAGGTAGCATGGGTTGAACATTCATAGTGAATTGAGAATAATATTAACTGGTCTTTCTCTTGTCCACCGTGACCTGGTTATCCATGTGTGAGCATGTGTGTTAGCCATGTCATCCTTTAAACTTAATGGTCCCTTTAAAAAAAAAAGGGAGGAGGGGGTTTAGTTATCATTACAGTCCCAGTTTCATTGACCATAACCATTTTTGTAAATGGCCTTCTGTATTTTACTACTCCTATGACTCTACACCTTCCCATGAAAAATGCATGCTCTGTGGCTTTAAAGAGTCAGCCAGTTTTTGCTCCTGCGTCCTTACTAACTGCCTATTGCATAATATACTTTCACTCATTGCCCCTCACTCATTGCCCCTCACTCATTGCCCATTACTCATTGCCCCACACTCATTGCCCATCACTCATTGCCCCTCACTCATTGCCCGTTACTCATTGCCCCACACTCATTGCCCCACACTCATTGCCCCTCACTCATTGCCCGTTACTCATTGCCCCACACTCATTGCCCATCACTCATTGCCCCTCACTCATTGCCCCTCACTCAGAGACCCTTTCACTTGATAGCGAGGTTACATGCACAGAGTGGTTCTAATGCACATGTCCTAATAGCCGAGGTAGAAGGGGATGTGCACTTCAGTCAGATTACCAAAGATGCGACTAAGGGTTCTTTTGAGAGTTCAAATGAATAATTGCCAGTAAAATATGGAGGGAATGGATGCTGGATGCTAATTAGTTAATTTAATACCTAAAGGGACAAAGTAAAAAAATAAAATACATCTTGCATTATTGTTATTTTTGCAGATTTCTAATTTCAGTAAAGAATCCCCTTATAAAACTAAAACAAAAATATATATATTTTCCTGTGCTTCCTTAGTATTGTGTACTGCCTTTGTCAATATAGTTATGCTTCCCGCACCTTCTTCCACATTAACAGAACTTAAGCAGTTTCTATGTAGAACAGTGGCATTGGAGAAGTAGCAGGGGTTTGCTGGATTAAGTAATTGAAGTGATGGGGATGTGTCTTGCTTTTCCAATATAAAATTAGAATAATATACAGCAATCTCCTGGCAACATTACTGCCATTAGCCCTGTCTAGAGATGCCCTGGAGAGCATTGCCAAGTTCATTTGCAAGAAATGTACAATGTCCTTCCTTCCACCCATCCCTACAGGATGCTCTTCCCTCTCGCTACCCAGTCATAGCTCTTGGGTTAATATGAAATGAAATCCTCTGCCTGATTGCTGGTTTCAGTTGGCTGGTTTGTTTCCTCTTACATATCTTTTTTTTTTTTTTTTTTTACACTTCTGCTGCAGCTCTCCCCCTGCTGCTAACAGGATGGGCTCCTGTAACGAGATGGAACTGCTGGATGGGTAGTTTCGAGCTGCAGCAGAATGTGTAAATAAATTGAAATGCTAATAATACAACAGCAGGATAAATTTGCTTCATGACCCGGGTGACCTCATCAGCACGAGCGCATCCCATCGTGTCCCGTCGAGACTCGGTAAAGGGGAGGGGGAGAGGGGCGGAGAGGAGAAGGAGGTTACAGACAAACACCCGGCTGGGCAGACGGAGTGTGTTCGATGGGATCAGCTACAAATAGATGACCTCACATTAACCCTCTCTGGTACAGACAGAAGGAATACAAGAAAGTTACCTATAAATGCAGATTAGGGAAACCTCCCCTTTGCTTTATACATTTACCTGGGACAGGCCTCAGTCATGCAACATGGATGGAAACAGAACAGACAATGCAACTGATTCAATAAGAAGGTGGTGAATTGCCATAGGCTAATGACACAGCTGGTGTTAACCAACCAGAGAGCGCCTAAAAGGGGTAACCGATGGAATGGCATAGCAGATACCTTCACTCAGAAGGTTAATGTACCTACTAGTTAAAATGGACATCTCACGGCTGCTAATGCAAGGGCAATACCCTGAGCTTTCATAGGGTTAAGACGATAAGACTTTTTTTTTTCATAGTGTCTACAAAACTATACTTGATATTTTCTGGAATTATCTCCTTCTCAGTCTTCACTAAGATAGATTATGGAGCTGTCTACAAGCTGTAGCAATATGAGGATTTTCCTTTACAATTCCACCATATCAGTTACTTAAAGAAAATTAGACCTCCACCATTATTCTCAAGGTGAGATAGCGGGAGAGGCTTGGCATTTTAAACAATGCAGTTACAAATTGTAATATCCATATTACTTGATACATATCTTTTTCTCCACTTCATCATCATTCATCACTTCATTCATAGCTTTTTGGAGATGGCAATGGGGGTTGTAGTTGTCAAATAGCAGTTTGATTACAAGCTTTAAAGACAAACACAGTAAAATGACAATGGATGTGAATCTGCAGATCGATGTATGGCCCCTTTAACAAGAATGTGAACTGATAAAAAATGGAACCTATCAATTACTCCACCATAAAACTGGCTAATTTAGTGATTTACTGTATGGAAAATTCCATTCTCTTTGCCCTTTTTTTCTTCTTAAAGGGTAGAGTCTGGTGCCCACAATGCATCTTCCAAATATTAATGCATATTAATGTGCTTTCAAAGTACTTTAAAATGCACATTTTTTATTTTTCATTGCTTAAAGAGAAACTATTTACAGCTAGATGAAATTGCAAAATGACAGTAGTTTGCAAGAAACTGCCCACACCAGCTAATAGTAAACGTAATTTCCTTTTTTTTTGTCGCAGGAATAAAGCAATTCAAATCAATGGAATATCCAGTTTCTCTAGTGATGTCATCAGACAAAATGTTGCAATGTTGCAAGAACAAGGTCACTTAGAGTCCACACAATGTATTCAATTTGAGTACAGGATTAGACTCACTGAAAAGCCTGTGCACTATACAAACAGAAGTCTTCATCATGCACCAACGTGAGTTTGGGGATAAGACTGTCCCTTTAGGTTGTGTACAGTGCATGTATAAAAGGAACATTTTTTCTAGAGGAAGGAGAAACGTACGTCCTAGAAACGTATTTCCAAATTATACAGAAGAGGAGCAAATGATCTGGGGGTGGAAATGACATCTATCTGTGCATATTGTCTCTGTAGATCCTTATAGTATCGATACCAACATTGGGATCAACACTATTCATGACGGTCATTTATTGGACTCTATGACAGACTATTTAATGATGTTCTGTGGACTTACAGACCATGTCACAGACATTGGTCTCCTTGTATGGATACTTTCCCTATTCCTGATCCATACATGGCTTGTCCCTTACTTTTTACCTGACTCTTTTACCTTATTTGGTTACCAGAAAGTAATTTCGGCAGACAGGCCGCTTTCTTTTTTGAATAATAATGTATTGATTTTCTTGCATTTTCTTTTTATGTACTTGATTACACTGTTTGGGGGGGGGGGGTTGGGGGGGGGGGACACTGAAACAAACTGAAAGCACAAGGGACCTCTCCGGTGAAATATCAGGGAACTTGCAAGGAGTTTTTATTTTGTAATAATTTAAGAGAGAATGATCCATGTTCAGTTAACGAGTTAATCAGAAAGACACTCAGACTACTACTAGTAGAAGATGTGTCCTCCAAGTCTACTGAAGAAAGGGGAGTTGGGCTTTTGTGTTATAAACTTAGGGTTGTTACCTTTTCTTCAAACAAATACCAACATTGCTATTACCTCCATGGAATTAACATTGGCATCAAGCCAACAGTGGCTGGGTAGCAACTAGACATGTGCATTCGTTTTCGGATGAATGCATTATCGGACGAAAATTGCATTTTCATCCATTCGTCCGAAAAACGAATAACGAAAATATGAAATAACAAAATCCGAATGAACGACTGGTTAATAAACGAAAATCATTCGTTCATTCGTCCATTCGTGCTATTGGCATTCTAAACCGAAATAGAGTCGGTTTATACAATACCAATAGCATTGTACATTCCATAAACCGACATGAATGACTTTCGGTTTATGGAATGCATGTAATGCTATTGGCTTTCTATAAACCGAAATTGAGTTCCCATTCATACGAATAGGTCAATTGAGCATTGCATGTATTCCATAAGCCGAAAGTCTTT
This sequence comes from Pelodytes ibericus, assembly GCA_036172795.1. Classification (NCBI taxonomy): domain Eukaryota; kingdom Metazoa; phylum Chordata; class Amphibia; order Anura; family Pelodytidae; genus Pelodytes; species Pelodytes ibericus. Next base: position 48,598,869 of record CM069857.1, on the reverse strand, counting down.
AACTCTAGTTAGGTTTATAGAATGCCAATAGTATTCTATAAGCCGAAAGTCTTTAAACCGAACATCGTTCGGTTTATAGACTTTCGGCTTATAGAACAGCAATAGCATTACATGTATTCTATAAACCGAACGTCGTTCGTTTTAAAGATTTTCGGCTTATAGAATACTATTGGCATTCTATAAACCTAACTAGAGTCCCTCCTCATTCATAAGAATTTCTTATTAAAGAAGGTGAGGGGGGGGAGGGTGAGAGTTCGGTTTATAGAATAGCAATAGGAATACATGTATTCCATAAGCCGACAGCCTATAAACCGAACGTTCGGTTTATAGGCTGTGGGCATTTTACTACACGGAGACATAGTCTCCATTCATAAAATTATGAATGGAGACTTTGTCTCCGTGTAGTAAAATGCCCACAGCCTATAAACCGAACGTTCGGTTTATAGGCTGTCGGAATTTTACATGTATTCCATAAGCAGACAGCCTATAAACCGAACGTTCGGTTTATAGGCTGTCGGCATTTTACTACACGGAGACAGAGTCTCCATTCATAAAATTATGAATGGAGACTTTGTGAATGGAGACTCTGTCTCCGTGTAGTAAAATGCCGACGACGTTCGGTTTATAGGCTGTCGGCATTTTACTACACGGAGACAGAGTCTCCATTCATAAAATTATGAATGGAGACTTTGTCTCCGTGTAGTAAAATTCCCACAGCCTATAAACCGAACGTTCGGTTTATAGGCTGTCTGCTTATGGAATACGTGTATTCCTATTGCTATTCTATAAACCGAACGTTCGGTTTATAGAATAGCCATAGGATTACATGTATTACATAAGCCGAAAGTCTATAAACCGAAAGTCGTTCGGTTTATAGGCTGTCGGCATTTAACTATACAGAGACAGAGTCTCCATTCATAAAATTATGAATGGAGACTCTGTCTCTGTATAGTTAAATTCCGACAGCCTATAAACCGAACCACTTTCGGTTTATAGACTTTCGGCTTATGTAATACATGTAAATCTATGGCTATTCTATAAACCGAAAGTCATTCGGTTTATAGAATAGCAATAGGATTACATGTATTCCATAAGCCGAAAGTCTATAAACCGAAAGTCGTTCGGTTTATAGACTTTCGGCTTATAGAATACAAGTAATACTATTGCCTTTCTATGAACCGAACGAGAGCCCCATTCATAAGAATTTCTTATGAATGGGGCTCTCGTTCGGTTTATAGAAAGCCAATAGTATTACATTGTTCTATAAAACGAACGAATAATAATGAACGAAACGTCTGAAACGAATGCATTAATGAACGAAATTCGTTTTAGACGAAATAAATAACATTTTCCTCCAAATGGACGAAAACGAAACGAAAATTTTAGTTTTGCACATGTCTAGTAGCAACCTCATATACAATATATGGAGTAAAACATTACTGAGCAATCCTAAATGTGTACGAAAAACAGCCCAACTTCCACAAACAATACAAAATATTGAAAAAAATTGTGATGTCACATGACAGTTCAAGATCATATCGAATAAGTGCTACTGTTTTAGTAGGGAGTTGACAATGGAAGGGTAGAGAGAGTTGGGGTATATTTTTTATTAATTGTTATTACCAATCTAAAATAAGATGAACTGAAAAATCACAAACAATATGGGTTTATTTAGGGACATCATTGAAAACTAATCTTATTTTTTATTGGATTAGTTGAAAATAATACAACAAGGTGGAGCAGCAGACTTTGCTTATCTAGATAGAAGGCTTATCAATAAACTACAATCTTGAATTTTGGATTCTAATATTGTTGTATGGCGTAGGCAGTGACGGACAAAAGGGTTGTGGTCAACAGAGAATTTATTCATAGGGTTAATGTTGTTGGAGGAATAAGCCAAATGATCTACGTAAACTAGAAAAATGGTCAGAACTGGGGCAATGGACATTTAATGTGAATAAGTGCAAGATAAGTAAAAGCTCAAGGGCAGAATTTAAAATTCTAGAACATCTAAGGGAAGGTATATAAGGGTTAGTTACTTCAGAGCACATAAAGGTAGGTAGAGCAGCAGGAAATGCTAGTAGAATGCCTAGTTGTATAGGAAGAGATATTAGCGGTACAAAGAGGGAAGTGCTCATGCCATTGTACAGAGCACCAGCGAGATCTCACTTGGAGTATTGTACGCAGTACTGGAGACCGTATCTCCAGAAGGATATTGATACTTTGGAAAGAATTTAGAGATGGGCTACTAAACTCGATTGAAGGATAAAAACCTACCAGGAAATGTTAAAGGATCTTAACAATTATAGACGAGGCTGAGGGGATTTTATCAGAACATTTAAATACATAAATTTAAAAAAAGAAAAATGACCACAACAAGAGGACATAGTCTTAAATTAGAGGGCCAAAAATGTAAAAGTAATATCAGAAAAGTATCACTTTACTAAGATGGTAGTGGGTATATGGAAAAGTCTTGCAGTTGAAGTGGTAGAGGTTAATACAGTGAAGGAGTTTAAGCATGCGTGGAATAGGCGTACGGCTACATATAAGATAAGGCCAGGGGCTAATTAAAGTAGTCATATAATTGGGCAGAATTGAAGGGACGAATGGTTCTTATCTGCCGACACATTGTATCTTTCTGTGTGGAGGTGAGAGTTGGTGAATTGTCTTTATTTGTAGCCTGAAGGAAAGGAACAGTACTCTAGTTAGATCATTATTTGTTGATAGAAATAGTTTTTTTTTAATTGGATCTTTTTAACTGCCTAATGTTACTTTCTTTCTCTTCTGAATAAAACACTTAAAAGTACTGTCTGGTGCCCAAAATGCATCTTTCAAATGTTAATGCATATTAAAGTACATTCAAAGTACTTTATAATGCATATTTTACATTTTGCATTTCTTAAAATATGAAAAATTACAGCAGTTTGAAATAAACCAATACTTTCCACACTAACTGGGTTAAAGTCAATGTCCTTTTTGTTGTTGTTGCAGGAACCAATGAGAATAATGCCATTCAAATTAAATTGATATCCTGTTTCTCTAGTGATGTAATCAAATAATGTTTTGCACTTTTAAGAGCTCATACTGTGTACAAGAGCAAGGTTACTTAGATTCCACACAATGCATTGTATTTCACCAGCAGAGCAGCAGAGGAAGTGCCAACACACAATCAGTGTGACAGTACCTGCAGGATACGATACAGGGAACAGCTTGAGAATAATATTAAAAATGTGATTTATGCAGAATGCTTGCATCAATTCACAATGAAAAAAAGCCTGTGCACTATTCAGGAAGTAGTCTTCCACTTCAACCAAAGTGAGTTTGGGGCACTAGACTGTACCTTTAATGTGGCTGGTGTAACCTGATTTGGAATCATGACATGTAAAGAAACATGCAGCACTTTTAAATTAACACAAAATGAGTTCCTGAAACACGTTGTGAATCTAGTGTTCTTTTCTCCAAACACTTATTTCAAACCCCTTTCTGGTGATGTTTGAATGAAGAAGAATAATGAACAAATCCTAACTACACATTACAAAAAATGGGCTGTAAAAGATGTAAAATAGTATCTAGATAAAAATGTTACTTACAAAATGAGAAAACTGTATTGTAGTATTTAAACAACATGCAAAGTATTAAAGTGAGACACATTGTCACCAGGTGGATGATCTGCTCTGGGTTTATTTTCCCGTAAAGGGTTTTAAACTACAACTCCCATTAAATCAAAATTCTGGTGCAATAATGTGAAAGATGAATTCCACAACAACTGTAACACTAGAAATAGCCTTTCTTATCTCCACACTTCTCTTCTGGTTTTAAGAAATTCAGCTTTGATCCATTTCATGAATGCTATTATATTCTCACTTATTTTTGGATTCATGCAAGGAAAGTAATAATTAGATAATGACAGGGTTATTGTGCTTGTGGACGTCAAGCGGAAGGTATAATTAAGTAACTTTTTTTTCATTTGCATATCGAAAAGCTTCACGGCCAGCAGGGGACACAAGCCAGTGAACAGTATAAATCATTACAGTACAAATCTACAAACACAGTATGTGCTAGAGAATCTGGATACTTGAGTCTCATTTTGTATGGGGAACCATTCTGATTGTAGCATAAATACTCTTTATTTATGCTACAATCAGAATGGTTCCCCATACAAAAACTTTACCATGCACAACTGTATACAGGGCCATCATACAGTCTGTAAAAGCACCCCCGATGCTAAAGGACTCCATAACCTCCAATACACAACCTCACACGGATCCCTATGAATAATATCTGGTATTATCTGCGGAAGTCTATCAGCCAGTATTTTGGAATATATGTTAACATCAAGGTGTGTAAGAGATCTCAGACAGTAATGGCATTTGGGTCCTTACCTGGTTTAAGAATTGGTGTAATAGAGGCTTGTAGCATTTTATTTGGAATTATTTTTTGTTTGGCAAAATCAGAGAAGAGTCTTAGCAAAAACAGGAGAGATTTTGGATGTCATTTAAAAAAAAAAACCAAAAAACCCCCAGAGACGAGTAGCCATGTAGGCCAGGAACTTTACATCCATTGAAAGATGTAATGGTTTCTCTAATTTCTAATAGGCTAAAAGCACTTTTAATAAATGCTAGTTTTGTATCAGATATTTTTGGGAGATTTAAAGAAATTATGCAAAACAAAAGTAGGCCTTATAGTTATCAGCAAATGCATCACTTATTTTTATTGGTGTTGGAAATGTTGTATCCCCCACTAAAAATCATTTTCAAATTTATTATTTGAGATGTATTGTTATTTTTAAGTTTTTTAGGTAGATTCTTGACTGTTCTGTTATTACTGTGGTACCATCTATGTTTAAGAATAAATAGAGCTTTGTTTATTTTATCAAAAGTTATTTCAAATATCATCTCTCTAATATTTTTTATTTCTTGAAAAGAAATTGGATCTACATTGTTTTTATGTTGCCTATCAAATCAAGTCCAAACTTCACTTGACCCATTTCAGGCAAATTGTGAAATTGTATCCCTAAAATAAACAGTGAAGCCTGAGATGTTTCCTAATACTTGGCTGTAGGTCATCCTTTTCCCCAATCAATAGTTAGACTATTTGACCAAGCCCATACCTGTGACCCATTGCATACCAGCTCACAACCCACATTTGGGTCAGGATCCACCAGCTGAGAAACATTGTTCTAGAGTGCTTACTTTGGATAAGACATAGTCTCTGCACATATATAACTGAGGAATGTTAGAGAACAAAGGATAATCTCGTTCATGGGGATGTTGTATGCAATCAAATAATGGGTTTTTATTTAGAAAGTTTTACATGATCAGTATCGAAGCTTTAAGATTAGATTCGACCACTGTTTTTTTTTTTATTATTGCTTTCCAATTTATAGTCTATAAAGCAATTGAAATCACCCCCAATAATCAAATTGCCTGATGATATGTTACCTAACCTTGCCTTGGGAAGGCATGGGAAATTGAATCATTTCTAATTAATTTGTAGCAAGTATTATGCATGAGAATGATTGGCTTGTAAAAGTTCTTATTATCATTGCATATAGTGGTCTTTCCCATTTTGCAACATATCAATTCCATTAAAATAAATGACTGAAAATGTATTTTTTTTTCCTTGATGGGAAGATTTATTGAACATGGGCCTGGGTGATTACGGTAATGACATATAACATTTCAAATTGAATAGACAGACAATTTAATAGCTAGAGATAAGTGCGTTAGAAAATAGGCTGCTTTGTGGAATGAGTGATCTTCTTCTATAAAGACAAAATGGTATTTTTTATTTTAACCATTTGATTAAAACAGGAATGTGTATAGAATTTGTTCAACCCACGGGGTTGCAGGCTTGACTGACGGCATGGACTATTCATCCTTTTGAGGTTGATAAAATTAGTACCATTAACATATCTTTCTGCTTAAACACTATATTATTTAATATTATTGGTGGTTTCCTAACAGTTAAATATCTTTTCCACAGCATTTGACATGTGAATTTCATTGGATTGCCAGAGACAGTCCTGCAATGGGATTTTTTGTCCCAGGCAGCGTTGAATCGGGTCAATGAAAAGCCGTGGAATGAGCGCTCTAAGTGAAGGAAGTATCAGCCAATCAGTAGAGACTTCTCAACTCTCTTGATTGGCTGAGAGTTCAGAAGCCTCTCCTGATTGGCTGAGACTCTGCAGCAGGATCAGGTAAGAAACCTCTTATTGTGTGCGTGTGAATGTGTGTGAGTGAGAGACTGTTCATGCAACTGTGTTGGTAATGCATGGCAATGCTGATAATTCTTTGAAACAGCACCAGTTAATTCTCTGAAATTGCTCTTGTGTGGTAATGACGGTATGACTATTATGAATGTATTCTGAAATTTAAAAAGTTCCCAAGGCTTCTTAATTTATAAAATATAAAATGTATCGCTGAATGGCAGAAAAAATATGTGGTTACGCCCCCATGCACATGTCTAATACCACACTGTCTCCACCTTTACAGCCCTTTTCTCTCCTGTGCATTTCTGGATCTGAGGTAGAGAAGGGCTATAATAGGCCAGTAGAAATTAGGAAAAAAAGCATTGGGGGCCAACTACTGTTCTGTCTTTGTGTCTATCTATGCATCTTGTCTATCTTTCCATTTCAGTACCTTACCTGTTAGTATACCTGCCTGGCCTGTCTGTTTGTCTAGCTCCTATGATAAGCTTGGTTTAATGAATGATGATTAGGTGGGCTAATGAAGTTGCCCCATAGGTCAGACCTCACCTGACTGAGGTGAAATTAGACCTTGAGTTGGAAAAAAAGGCTAGTTGTGAATCTTCACTTTTCACTTTTTTTTTTTAGGATGAGTAAATTGTGGTTAAAGTTAAATAACATTAGTAAATCTATCAGACATTTAAGACTTTCACAAAATAACATATAATTTGTACAAAGACCTAATTGTACAGGCTAGCCATCTCAAATTAGGTAACAACCCCAAATGGATATATAATTAAATCAAGGGTTTTAAGAAAACATTTAATAATAGTATATTTTATATTGACTTGCAAGTATCTGAAAGAGATTCAGAGTGCTAGCCTTACATAATTAACATTTCAAATATTGTTGGAACCCCAGGCAAAGTGATAATTATTGTTTTTCCGGTTGTAAAGCTTTGATAAGCAGGTATAAGAGCCTATAGGGCTTAGAACTGATACATTGTAATGGGTCACAGCTTGCTAGACCTTGCTAAGTGGAGAATGTATCCTAAGTTTAAACAGCTTGCCATTAAACTTTATACTCCATAAAATGGCAGTGGTAGGGACCTTTTCGAGCAATAAAATGCTGCCTTTCGTTATAGTGACTCTGAAATGAAGACATGCAATTTTAATTGGCTATGTGTATGAAATCAGCTAGTTAATGTCGAAGGGACAAATAAAGAGGCTTTAATATCCATGGAGCTCCATTGACATACTATACAAGCAGAAATCTGACATTGTCCAACATTATAACTATATATCCAGATAGGTGAAATGGTTCACATGGTGAATTAATACACTGGATATATCACAGGTTCTTATTGTAGCCTCAATGGTATACTTAAAAACTAATTTAACATTATTCTAAACTGAAAGTACTGATCCTGAAGACTAAGTTCAGTTTGCAGCACAGTAGTATACTGCGGCTAGTGGGATTTGTTAGGAGTCCAGGGCAGGACTTACCAAGGGACGGGGAAGTGACAGAGGGCTCAGATAATTTCAAGCACATGTCAAAGAGAGAAAGAGAAATCCTGGATACGTGGACATATCCTGCCCAGGTATTATGTGAATAGTCGTTAGACATCTGCAAAACTAAAATTTTCGTTTTGAAAATGTTATTTATTTAGTCTAAAACGAATTTCGTTCATTACTGCATTCGTTTCAGACGAAATTCGTTCATTATTTTCGTTTCGTTAATTTTAATTCGTTCGTTTTATAGAATACAATGTAATACTATTGGCTTTCTATAAACCAAACGAGAGCCCCATTCATAAGAAATTCTTATGAATGGGGCTCTCGTTCGGTTCATAGAAAGGCAATAGTACTACATGTGTTCTATAAGCCGAAAGTCTATAAACCGAACGTTCGGTTTATAGGCTGTCGGCTTATGGAATACATGTAATCCTATGGCTATTCTATAAACCGAACGTTCGGTTTATAGAATAGCCATAGGATTACATGTATTACATAAGCCGAAAGTCTATAAACCGAACGTTCAGTTGATAGGCTGTCGGCATTTAACTATACAGAGACAGAGTCTCCATTCATAAAATTATGAATGGAGACTTTGTCTCCTTGTAGTAAAATGCCAAAAGCCTATAAACCGAACGTTCGGTTTATAGACTTTCGGTTCATGTAATACATGTAATCCTATGGCTATTCTATAAACCGAACGTTCGGTTTATAGAATAGCAATAGGAATACATGTATTCCATAAGCCGACAGCCTATAAACCGAACGTTCGGTTTATAGGCTTTTGGCATTTTACTACAAGGAGACAAAGTCTCCATTCATAATTTTATGAATGGAGACTCTGTCTCTGTATAGTTAAATGCCGACAGCCTATAAACCGAACGTTCGGTTTATAGACTTTCGGCTTATGTAATACATGTAATCCTATGGCTATTCTATAAACCGAACGTTCGGTTTATAGAATAGCCATAGGATTACATGTATTCCATAAGCCGACAGCCTATTGCTTTTTTAATAAAAAATTATGGTATAAAAAAATTAATTTCTTGTTTTTATTTCCTTTTATGTGACAATGCTGCCTCTCTCTTTCCCTTGCCCCCAGATTTGTCGCTCTCCCCCCCTTAGTGTTGTCTCTCTCTCACCCTCCCTCTTTCTCCCCCCTCGCTCCCCTTGTGTCTGTCTCTTCCCCCCTTCCCTTCCCTTGTTTCTCTCTGCCCCCCTCCTCTTGTTTCTGTCTCTTCCCCCCTCCCTCCCCTTGTTTCTCCACCCCCCCTCGTTACTCTGCCCCCCCCCCTTGTTATTCTGTCCCCCCCCTCACCTGTTTCTTGCTCCCTGGTGGCTAGTGGGGGCAGCCGGGGGATGTATGCACTATACATAATAGACGGAAATGTCGGGCAGCATGGAGGATGTCTGCACGATTCGTGCAGACATCCCCCAGCTGCCCGATTCTCCCTGGTGGCTAGCGGGGCAGCGGAGGATGTCTGCGCGATGAGCGCAGACCTCCCCTGCTGCCGCCCGGAACGACCGCCAGGACTTTTATGAGGAAGCCGGAAGTACCCAGCTTCATCATTGAAGTCCCGGCGGTCATGCCGGGCGGCAGCAGGGGAGATCTGCTCTCATCGCGCAGACATCCCCTGCTGTTAGAGAGGGGGATCCAGGTCCCCTGCAGCTCTGCTGGGGACCTGGATCCCAGTCTTATAGTCTGACCTCAATTTGAGGTCAGATTATAAGACGATCTCGATTATAAAAGGGGTATTAACACTTCCCTTGCTGATCACAGTTTCTTTTTACTGTGATCCGTTTCCTTCCAAGTTTATGGACCTCATTTAGTTTTTTCAAAATAAATTTTATTTTGTACATTTTTACTATATTACTTATATTCTTTTCATGTATTAATGTAATTACAGTTAACTCCTACAAGCCTATGCTGTGATTATGACCAGAGCAAACGTTAACCCATTTGTGACGTTGGGACGTTCTATGCCGTCCTGATTTTAAGTCCCTTAAAGTCGTTAGATGACTGGCCTCAGTCTGACAGGGGAAATTTAGCTGGTGTTCAAAACGAGCACCAGCTACATTTCTCTAAATCGTGCGTGACGTCCGAAGGGCATGCAATTTTTGGGCAGGGACCCACAGGGTCTATTAAGACCCTGATTGGGTCTCTGCCATAGTGTTCCTGGCTAACGATCACCTTGTGATCAGTGGCCAGGAACAAATCGTGACGTTTTGGTGCTTACGTCATCTGGGACGCAAGCACCATGCGTCACAAAGGGTTTAAACCTCTCAACTTTTTTCAATGTATTTTTTAATACTAAATTCAAATCATTTCATGCTATTGGCAATGCATTCTATAAACCGAAATAGTCGGTTTATGGAATACCAATAGCAAAATAGCCAATACACATACATTACATAAACCGACATAATGAACGAATTTCGGTTTATGGAATGTAATGCTATTGGCAATGGCATTCTATAAACCGACTCTATTTCGGTTTATAGTAATGCCATTGCAAATAGCATTACATTATACATTCCATAAACTGAAAGTCTATAAACCGAACATCGTTCGGTTTATAGACTTTCGGCTTATAGAACAGCAATAGCATTACATGTATTCTATAATCTGAACGTCGTTCGGTTTATAGACTTTCGGCTTATAGAATACTATTGGCTTTCTATAAACCGAACTAGAGTCGAGTCCCCATTAAATAAGAAATTCTTATGAATGGGGAGGGACTCTAGTTAGGTTTATAGAAAGCCAATAGTATTCTATAAGCCGAAAGTCTTTAAAACGAACAACGTTCGGTTTATAGACTTTCGGCTTATAGAACAGCAATAGCATTACATGTGTATTCTATAAACTGAACGTCGTTCAGTTTAAAGACTTTCGGCTTATAGAATACATGCAATGCTATTGGCTTTCTATAAACCGAAAGAGTCCCCATTCATACGAATAGGTCAATTGACCTATTCGTATGAATGGGAACTCAATTTCGGTTTAAAGAAAGCCAATAGCATTACATGCATTACATAAACCGAAAGTCATTCATGTCGGTTTATGGAATGTAATGTAATGCTATTGGTATTCTATAAACCGACTCTATTTCGGTTTAGAATGCCAATAGCACGAATGGACGAATGGACGAATGAACAAATGATTTTCGTTTATTAACCATTCGTTCATTCGGATTTTGTTAGTTAACATTTTCGTTATTCGTTTTTCGGACGAATGGACGAAAATGCTATTTTCGTTCGAAAATGCTATTTTCGTCCGAAAATGCATTCGTCCGAAAACGAATGCACATGTCTAATAGTCGTCATCCTTAGCTAACAGGTTGTGGTATTGGTTCCATAACATATGGCACAATGTAGATAATTTGAAGAATCCAATGCAGCCAACAGCAGCTCACAGGATAAAAGAAGTCAAGCTGGAGTAAAGTCTGATTCAAGAGTATACAGTGAGCTCTATAAGGAGAAAGAGAATAATTAAAACATGGGCAGCTTGCCCATGTCCCCCAAGCACCCTCCAGCCCCCCAGATTGTATTAAAATTGAAGAAAATAAATGTTATCTTTTTTTGAAGTTGGTCTGTGGTTGAAGGATTGGGTTAGGGTTAGAGCTACAATATCACTATAGGAAATTCTGGAAAAAAAATGCTTAGCAAAAAACAAAGCGTTACTTTTACCTTTTGCCTTATTAATTGCAAAAAAAAGTTTTTAAAAAAATTAATAAACAGTTTGGTCATGAAGGGGTTAAGGATTAACTGAAACATTAACATTAATGTTTATTCTGTTTTGGAATATTATTTGCATATATATATATATATATATATATATATATATATATATATATATATATTTGGAAAAATATTTGATTTTGAAAATTTAAATTCTACTATGTGGGCCTGATTTTTGCAGCACAGTTGTGAACAGAACCCAGATATTGTTATATTCAAATGATCAAAATTGGACAGTCCCATATTTTCACAGTCATCTTCTGAGCCCTGTTTTTTTTTTAGCAAATATCTGATATTGCAGCATTGGTGGGACTTCTTCTTCGGTAATTGATAAAAAAAATTTAAAAATCTCGGAAATTTTAGTTGAAAGCTATCTAGCAATTCCCTATGCCCAAACTAACCTTTCATGAAAATATCTACTTTTGAAGTGCTACGAGGTTTATCAAAGATTTAAGGTTTAGCTAGGGCTGAAGCAAACCAGTATCTCACTGTAATAATTTCCTGTGGGACAGGCCAAAAGCATAACTCTTTAAGTTATTTCAAAGCTTACATTGCTTCCTGCAAGCTATGTGCCAAAATCTCAAACTCCCCTTGAAATGGCCACTGTTCTAAAGAGTTAGACTAAGGATGCGAGATTATTAAAATGACATCAGTTTTATTTTATTTTACATATGGTACCAAATCCATGTGTATCTTTTCCACAAACAGTGTATGTACTGCATATTGTTTACATGTATGGATTAAATGTAATTATACTGTGACTGAAAGCAAGGAACTGTGCATAATGGAATCTGTATATCTCCCCAAATTCTAGTCCGTCCTGTGTCAAAACGAGCACTGAAAGCAGAGTTTTTCCGCTTTCAGGCTCAAGCAGTATTGAAACGATGCTTCCGTATGGAAGCATCATTCAATACTGAAAAAAATGCCCGTCGGCATTTCGATCGCTCCGGAGAGCGATTGAAATGCCGGTTTTAAAGGCACAGTGCCTTTAAAACGACAGGCATTAAAAAACGAGCATAGGAAGCAAATTTTTCGCTTCCTATGCTCAGAAAGTGTTTCAGGAACACAAAAAAAAAAATGCACGATCTTGGTCACTGTGTGACCAAGATGGCGCTGCCCTTCTAAGGGCAAGAGCACAGGAGGCAGGAAGTACCTGCTTCCTGTGCTCTCTGGCTGCCACACGATTGCCTCTTCACAGAGGCAATCAGTGACTGCCAGGCACACTGACAAGCAGTGGGGATGCTCTGATGAGCATCCCCACTGACTGGTCAGATCAATATTAACCCTATATTGGTCTGACCAGTTATGATCTGCCTCCCTCTCCTCACATTTTTTTTTAGTGCGGGAGAGAGACAGATCAAAGTTATAAAAGTAAGTAAAAGTACAAAAAAATAATAAATACACAACACACGAATAATAAAACAATAAAAAAATTTTTATTAAAGCAATTCCCTGCGTTTAACCCCTTCCCTGCCACTGATCTTGCGTAAGCAGTGATCGTGCACATCAGCGCATTTATTTTTGCTGTTTGTGCATTTTTTAGGGGTTAATTTTTTTTTGTACTGTAATTTACTACAGTACTACAAAGGCTCTTAAGATTTATTAACCCCTTCTTTGCCGTCGATCACTGCTTACGCAATGATATTGACGCCAAAGCAATTTGTATCTGTCTGCATATTTTTTTTTAATATTTTTTTTACACATACCCGCTAGGGGATTACATGTAAAGTAAAAATATTTGAGTTTTTTTTAAGCTGTCTGAGCGCATAGCGATCAGTAACAGCGAATTAGTGGCAAAGGCGGTTTGGTGATTTCTCAATGAAGCTCACCATTCGCCCTGGTCAGATCAAAATTGGTCGGATCAATATTCACAAATATTGATCTGCCTCCCTCTCCTCACTTACATTTTTGTGACGGAAAGAGACAGATCAGTATTAGTGATATAAAATAACATTTTATAAAATAGTCAGGTTTTATGAAAAAGTCTTTCACTGTGTATTAACCCCTTCCCTGCCATTCATCACTGTATAAGCAGTAATCTTGCACAGCAACAGTAAGTTTTGCTGACTGCACTGTTTTATGGGTTAATTTCTTTGTACTGTAATGTATTACAGTACTAGATAGGCTCTTCTAAGAGCTATTAACCCCTTCTTTGCTCGAGATCACTGCTTACACACTGATTCTGAGGCCGCGGACTCAGGGTTCGATTTTGACCCTGGTCAGCTTTCTGATACATCATCTAGTGATGTATCGGTGGCTGCTGAGCCCTTGCCACAAAGAGTGATGGGTGTCTACCGTTAAATATATATGGTTTGGTGGGGGTAAATTACATTGGCTGGCTTGAAAGATATATCCCATATAGGACACGGACGCAGGTTGACTACATGTCAAAATTCCAAGTTGGAATTTTGAGATGCGCATCTCACAAATGTTGCCTTCTAGTCAAAAAACAAACCAACAAACCTATGCATGGGTGCTATCCCTGTACTCGGGAGATGTTTCTGAACACATATTGGGTTGTTGTTTGGAAATACCCCTTCACATTTTAAGGTAATGTTTACCTAAATTGCAATCTATGTGAAAAAAATGTAAAAAAACATTTTGGCTGCAAACTTTGCCAAAGATTGGTGGTAAAATGGCTACATGAAATGTGTCAAAATACCCCAAGTGAAATGCCCTGAGTGGTCTAGTTTTCAAAAATATGTACATGTTGGGGGTCATTCATGGATTTAGTACAGAAATCAGTGTTACAATGTCACTATCGCTAATTTTGAAAAAAAAAAGGATTTTAAAATAGCTTTGCACTACTTATAGTTCTGGCCCTGTAACATGAATAAAAAAGCACAAAAACATGGGCTATTTCTGAACTCAGGATATATATTAGAAACTATTTAGCAGTGTTTTTTTGTTGTCTCTTGTACATGAGTATACGATTTTTCAAATAATTAAGTTTTTTTTATTTTTTTGCCATATTTTTTTTTTACATCAAATTATATGCTATTATCAAAATAATGGTATCAAAAGAAAGCCCTTCTTATAACGATAAAAACGATATATAGTTTGTGTGGGTACACTAAATGAAACAGAAATAAATTACAGCAAAACACAAACACCTCAGAAATGTTAAAACAGCCCATGTCACCAAGTGTCGGACAAGCCAAAAAAGTCATGTCACTAAGGGGTTAAGGAAGTGTATGTTTTGGGCCCTGGGGTGGAGCCCTTGGAGAGTAGGGAAGGGGGTGGGGGGCAGTGTTCCACTACCCATTTTGGAGGTTTCTGGGAGACTGCAGGTGAGAATTCAAGTTCTAGTGTTCCAGCTAATTTACCTCACCTGAAAAAGATAATTAACCCCTTAGTGACAAGACATTTTCACCTTGACTTTCCCTTGGCGACAATGGCTGTTTTAAAATTTCTGGGGTGTGTGTGTTTAGCTGCAATTTTCTTCTTTCTCACATACTGTACCCACACAAATTATTTGTTGTTTTTATCGCCATAAAAATGGCTTTCATTAGATACCATTATGTTCATCATATGTTATAATTAACTACAAAAAAAAATCATAAAATATGATGAAAAATTAAAAAACAAAAACACTTTTTCTAACTTTGACCTAAAATATAATTTACACAAATACAATCATTAAAAAAGACCCCATCTAAATAGTTTCTAAATGTTGTCCCGAGTTCAGAAATATGCATATGTTTCCATATTTTTCGGTATTTTTTTGTTATGGCGCAAAAAACAAAAAAAGTGTTTTTTTTCCTATATTGACCTTTTGACCCCAACCTGAACCTAAATTTAACCCTAACACTCAATTTAACCCCTTATGCTATCCCTTAATATATTTTAATTTAATTTTAACCCTATCCCTTATGCCAATTTTTTTTTACATTTTAACTATTTTAATCTAACTATATAACCAGTTTTAAGCTAATTAAATATTTTTTACTTTTTTTTTACATTGCTATGCTGCTTAACTACCACTAGGATCAGTCAAGCAGCATATTCAGAGTGACGGAAGTGAATTTACTTTCACTTCCAAAGCTCAGACCACCAGAGGGCATAGCCATATTGACGGAGCATGCCGCTCCGTGGGGCGATCGTGGGTGCCCCAGAAAAGAAATATTGGTGCTGGCAATTGCCTCAACATCGAGGCGATAGACCAGCATTATTAAAGTAGTTTTCGCGATCGTCGATCGCGAAAACAGCTTGATTAACCACAGGATGTGCCAGGCGCGTCCATTGTCGGGAACGGAGTTCCCGGCAGGACGTGCCTTACACGTCCATTGTCGCATAGGGGTTAATGGCAGATGCTGTTAAATACTCCCCTGCCAAGAAGGAGAGTAGATTGTGTGAGGTGTTACAGGAGCTATTATAATAAACCAAGAAAGAAAGGTGAATATTTCTCTTAGGAAGAGCAAGGACTTTTGTTTTGTTTATTATAATATAATATGATGTAAGCTTTTGAATTTGATGCCACAATAAAAGTAACTTTACTTTGACCAGCGTGTGGATGGACTCTGAAGCTCGGGCAGACTGTGTGTGGAACCCTAATTACAGGGTTCTTAGGAAAGAAGTACTTATTGTCACAATATATATATAACAATACTTCTCATATTTCCATTTCAAAGCACAGAATATGGTTTCCATTGGTGACCAAGCATTGGGTTTTGACTTGAACTGTTTGGCCCACTAACAGTGATCTGAATCTGGGTACTGTCCTCTGAAGCGGGTGAACTGTGGCTGTCCTAATTTAGACAAAGTAAACACTGGCATCCTGAAAACACAAGAGTTTCTACAGCTAGAAGATGAAGATTTGACTATACATCACTACAGGGTGAGCTTTTCGTGTACTGCCGGTGACATTAAATAAAGGGCTTACCCGTCATAGGATTTGCTATCACCTTAAAAATTTAATTTAAAGGTGCTAAATACAAGTTCAAATTAACAAAACTGTATACAAAGGTTTTTAAGACTGGAGAACAAGACATAAACAAGCCAGTATTTGCATGTTTTTATTTTAAATTTTTTTTTTTTGCAACTCATTAATTTCTTTTATGATCTGCTGTAGGGTTTGTTATCCTTTTAGAGCATCACATGGACAACATGACAAAAGGGAAATACAAGCAAAAAGCACATAATTGCCCTCTCTGACAATCTTTATGTTTATTTTGCTTAAATTACACTTTTTCTGGTTACAAATTGCTATTTTATCACATTCCAGTCCAGGTTACCAGTAGAGTCATTTCATTTGTGTGAAGAGCAGTGCCTGGACGTGCATGAGTCTAGTGTATCATCACTTTTCATATGATTTCTTTTATTTGGAAACTTTTTTTTAGGTTTCTACTTTTGGATCCTGACCCTTGTGCCCTTAAAATGTTAATTTAACTCAGTACTTGAGACAATACATGAAACCTTCAGGCTATAAAGCACAATAGGAAAATCACATGCGCTCAGAAAAAAACGAACAATATCCTTTCACCATAGCAATGCAGGCAGAATGAGCAGTCCTGGAATGTATTACCATTATGGGATGGAAGAATGTACTGTTGATGTGGAACATCCAAGTAGCACAGCACCTTCGTGCCGCTTACATAATAGGCTGAATAAATTAAGTAATGTTCTTCAGTCAGATAATTAATAATACCATATTTCCACAAATCTAATGTGCACCTTTTTTCGCAAAATTTTGTCTCCAAAACTTGAGTGTGCATTAGAATCGATGGCGCAATAGATTCGCCTATGTTTTATGTTGCAACCAAAAAAAACCAAATTTTGATATCAATAAAAAGCACAGTGCAATAAAGACATACTGCACATGCGTACTACCCTCTCTTACTTATAGAAATGCCATCATGTTGTTGTATAGCAGTGTCAATAAAACTATCGTAAGATGGTAGCATAAACTTATTGTTGTAACTTTGTATACAAATGCTTTCTTTGGCAAAATGTTTTTTTGGCTTCAAGGTGCCAACATTTGACATTCAGTATGGCTTCATATGGTAAAAAGGTGACATGTTCTACATTGCAAGCAGTCTAATTTAATACAGTACTTTCATTATGTGCTTTCTATAACGACCATAAACAATAGCGTCAACTGAATATGCACCGATATTCGGCCTCGAATTTGTGCCTCCCAAGAGCATACTGATACTCCAAATATGCCTCCAAATATGTAGACAATTCTGACAGATAACCGACACACCAGGCCTAAGTGGTAGCCTCCATTTTCCATATAGATTCCCTTCCCCATAGATAGCACTGACCCCTCCCTATAATGAATATGTCTGGGAGCTGAGAAAATGCTCCTGGCCCCTATATAATACATTGGGTGCCAGGGTGAGAAGCCATTTTCCCTTATAAATGTCTCCCAGTCCTGATACCATACACTGGGCCAAGCTACTTGCCCTGGCCACCCTTGTAATAAATTATATTCCCCCTCAGGTAACAGAGGCTACCCAAATGCCTCCAGACAGGTCTGGAGGCTCACCTACTCTCATTTTAGTTAATAGCCCCCAATATTACATTAACTTTTATTGTGATGATTCTAAATATGTCACCCCTTGATAGAGCAAAATACCTTGATAGAGGAAAATATAGCTAAGAGGGCTTAATAACTAACTTTATTTGTATGATTTCATTAAACCATTTCTACTTAAAATGTCAACAGTTGACACAATGTTTCATTTAAACATTAGTTAATTAATTGCCTACAGTGGTCCTTTAATAATGAGCTGACCCCATGAAAATGTTATCTTCAAATATGAGTAAAAACAACAGCGAAATTCCTATCACACAAATTCAGTCAGCAAATTCCAACATAATGCCCAAGTAAGAAAGACTCCAAAAGTGAGCCTAGTGTATCAGCCAACTGTATCACGAAATGATTACCGTATTTGCTCAAATATAAGAAGACCCTGATTATAAGACTACCCCCCAAACTTTGGATATTCCTTTAGGAAAAAAACTAAAAGCCTGGATATAAGACTACCCTATAGGTTAAAAAGTTTAACTTGTATATATTCACATGTAAATTGCTTTTTAATATTTAACAAAAATTATGATATTAAAAAAATACATTTCTTGTCTTTATTTCCTTTTATGTGCCTATGCTGCCTCTCTCTCCCCCTCCCCCCAGAATTGTCTCTCCCTCCTCACAAACTTTTCTTTCTCTCTCCACCTCCCTCCTTTTTTCTCTCTCTCTCCCCCCTCCCTCTCACCTGTATCTCTCTGCCCCCCTCCCACCTTGTCTTTCTCTGCCCCCCTCCCCTTGTCTTTCTCTGCCCCCCTTGCCTCTCTCTGCCCCCCATTGCCTCTCTCTTCCCCCCTCCCTCCCCTTGTCTCTCTCTGCCCCTGTCTGTCTGTCCCCCCTCCCTCCCCTTGTCTCTCTCTGCCCCCATCTGTCTGTCCCCCCCTCCCTCCCTCTCACCTGGTCTCTCGTTGGTGGCTAGTGGGGGCAGCCGGGGGATGTCTGCATGATACGTGCAGACATCCTCCATGCTGCCTGACACTTTTGTCCATTATGATGGACAGCCGGTCCGTCATAATAGACGGAAGTGTCTGGCAGCATGGAGGATGACTGCACTATCGTGCAGACATCCCCCGGCTGCCCAAATCTCCTGGTATCTAGTGGAGGCAGCCGGAGGATGTCTGCACGATACGCACTGACATCCTCCGCTGCTGCCCGGCACTTCCGCCAGGACTTTTATCATAGAAGTCCTGGCGGTTGTGCCAGGTGGCAGCAGGGGATGTCTGCGCACATCGCGCAGTCATCCCCCTGCTGTTAGCGAGGGGGATCCAGGTCCCCTGCAGCTCTGCGGGGGACCTGGATCCATGTCTTATAATCTGACCTTGATTTGAGGTCAGATTATAAAACGACCTTGAATATAAGACCAGGGGTCTTTTTCAGAGCATTTGCTCTGAAAAAACCTTGTCTTATATTCGAGCAAATATGGTATAGAATTTTCCCTCCAATAATCTGACAATTGGCCATGGGGATTATGGTCACACTAAATGTAGATATTATAGGCTGGCTGGAGACAGAGCTGTTGCTGGCATAAGGCTCCTTAGGCCTCACCAGCCCTCTACATGGCCGGAGTGGAGAATCAAACAGAGGAGGGGGGAACAGAGGAGGAGGGGGGAACAGAGGAGAGGGGGGAACAGAGGAGGAGGGGGGACAGAGGAGAGGGGAGAAAACAGAGGAGGGGAGAAGAGAGGAGGAGGGGGGAACAGAGGAATAGGGTGGGGGGACAGATGATGGGGGAGAAAACAGAGGCTGGGGGAACAGGTGAGGAGGGTGGAAAAGAGGAGGAGGGGGGACAGAGGAGGAGGGGGGAACAGAGGAGGAGGGGGGACAGAGGAGGAGGGGGGAACAGAGGAGGAGGGGGGAACAGAGGAGGAGGGTGGGAACAAAGGAGGAGGGGGTGAGAACAGAGATGGGGAGAGAACTGAGAGGTGGAGGAGGGGAGAGAACAGAGATGGGGAGTAGGGGGGAACAGGGCAGGAGGGGTGAGAACAGAGATGGGGGAAGGGGGAGAGAACAGAGGAGGGTGAGAAAACAGAGATGGAGTAGGAAGGGGAGAGAACAGAGATGGGAGGAGTGGGAGAGAACCGAGAGGGGGGTAGGAGGGGGAGAGAACAGAGATGAGGATGAGGGGAGAAAACAGAGATGAGAGGAGAAGGAAAGAGATATGGGGAGGTGAAGGAGAGATAAGACATATGGGGAGGGAGAACCATGGGATTATGTGTGTGTGTGTGGGGGGGGGGGGGGCACCAAAATGCACTTTCAGCTTTGTAGAAAAAAATTATTCCACCGGCCCTGGCTGGTATTTTATTAATATAACATATCCAGATTTAATTTCAGTAGTTTACGGCAGTGCTTCTTAACCCTGTCCTCAAGGACCCCTAACAGTCTAGGATTTAGAGATTACCCAGTTGTGTTTATTTAAGAATATGTAAAAAAAATGTGTATGGTTCCCTAACGGTTAAGGAACCACACTAGGCGCTATGCATGTTGTTATTTGAACACGGCTGGGTAATCCTTATGTTCTGGACCGTTGTGGGTCCTTGAGAACAGGTTTAAGAAGCACTAGTCTATGGTACAAAAGGTGTCGGGATATGACTCAAACGAAGAAATCAGCTGAGAACCATTTACTTGGTTAAGCTATGGTGTCAAATGTGTGGTTACTGTCTTTATATGATGTCTGGAAACTATCTGGATAGAGATACAATACAATCCAGCACTTTCCTAACGGCTCACTCCAGGTAAAAAGAACATTTTTCAGACTGCTTTGTGCAAACAAATGCCTCTCAATCACACTAACATTGTTAAAGTTTTCTTGCTGTTAAGCTGAACAGATCTTACCTGATCTACATCTACTAAATCTAACCTACTAATCTTCCATTCATATAACTGTATGGTCAGCCTTTTTTGACTGACACATAACATTCTAAAATTCTGACCTGCGAAATGTGTAACTCATATGTGTTCAATGGAAAATACATAAATTAACCATGGTAGTTCCTATGGGAATTAATTAATTGCTTTGTGAATGTTGCTTTTTTCGTCCAAGGCTCCAGCGAAATGCTGGTGAGCTGAGTTGGATGATTACTAGAAGGTGCAAACCAGATAATTGTAAGCAAATAAAACGTATTTAGAATACAGACATTAAAATTATAATAAATGCATACATTTTTATATTGATTGAATTTTAATATGGATGTCCTTTATAATGTCTCTTAACATAGACACTAAGGTAAAGTGAAGGAAATGTGTGTCTGGGCAGATTGTGGTTTACATATAGAGACAATATACACATTAGAGACTCTAGTGATCTAAAGGGACAGTCTAGACCCCAAACTCTATAGCCTTCCAAAATTGGGTCTGTCCAGTGCAAATCGGTACATCGGTTTTCTATGCCACATAAAAAAAACAAAAAACTTCCTTCTGAGAGCCTAGGTATCTCAATGGGAGTAAAGGGACATATGAATGTACAAGTGATTAGATTAATTGTGATAATGCATGTCTGGATGCATTACCCTTAAGTCATACATAACTAAATTAGTAGTACTTATTATTACGGTGCGCAGTTGTTAAATTATGCAGCGTTTAAGGTTAATAGTCTTTAGGGAATAGGGATGAATATGAAAATGTATAATAAGACTTGTTTGAAATATCACTCACACATAGTGATTAATATTAATGTTGTGGTTTTTAATATATCGGGAGAGATTTACAGTTAAGCCTTTGGCACTGTTAGATACCAGAAACGACCAAGTGCACTCTCTCACCTATTTATGAGTATCCTTTATGAGATTATGGGTCAGAAAGAGAGAGACAGTGGGGCTTATTTTATGAAAATCAAGTTGTAGTGCAAAGTTTTAGAAGTGGAGCAATCACCATGGAAACCAATAGAATGTTCCTGCTGTTTGCTCTCCTTTCAGAACTTCACCCCAAATTAGCATTTGTAAATAACTTCCAATGCCTCCAGCTACAGAAAACTCCTTAATCAATGGCTCATTTAAAACCTAGCCATTTGCTGTTTGATTACACCCTGGATTACTTGAGGAAGGTTATGTTGTAAGAAGGTCCTTATGCCAGCTTTGTGATCAAACCCATTTATATAGATTCATGAGTTAATACTGTTTGTGTTGTAAGTGTAAAAATAAATAAATAAATAAATAGTATTTGTTTTGGTAAGTTTTCTTTAATCCTTCTGTGCCAAAGGAGTGAGCAACCTTCCGGCACTACAAAGTAACCCATGTGTAAAATCAACAAGCTAGGCTAAGATATTGTGAGTTTAGCACTATAGATTTTCACAGAATGTTCATGGGCCCAGGAGAGATGTCAGAACATGAAAATTGATACAGTCGAGTCAGTAGCATAAATGCTTAGTATTTGGAATAAGCATTAAAAAGGACACCTGGTACACGCTAGCCTGCCCCACTCATCTGTCTTGATCTGACTTGTCAATTAGTATTTTTTTTACAGTTACTTTTAAATGTTGCCCACCCACCCCAGGGTGTGGTGTAACACCAGATTAATATAAAATATATAAATGAGTCAGTCTATTGTAACAGATATTTAATATGAGACAAAAACACGGTAACATACAATAATTAGTGACAGTCCAACACACAATACCACATTCTCCCAAGACTCCTAAATCCTAGTTTTCAACCAAAAGACCATTTATAACCCATCACAGATGCCAGATTGCCTTTTGCTTCCAGGAGGCAGGCAAGGCAGGGAGAGACGGATTTCAGATTGTTCATTCAACAGGTATACTGAATGGCTTGTGATGTCATTGGAGGTGTGCCCTCATTAACATATCCAAAGACAAATGTTGTTCAGGAGAAGTATAACTAAAAGCATTGACAACAGTTTGTCATGCCACCACATAGGATATGCTTGTTTGAAGAGTGAAAACCAAAAATAAATAGTATCATTCTTTGTTTTGCTGAAAATAACATTACTTTGCCAGAAAGAATTAAAAAATGATACACTCACGCATTACAAAGGTATTTCATAACGGACTAAAACATGCATATTTTGGCCCGAAAACGAATGAGTTGTTAGGATTAAGAGCAGATAGCTCTCCAGCTAAATTAGAACTACATGATCCTCAGCAAGCCATTTCAATACATTTCCCACAATCAAAAGTTATTATTTTTTGTTGTTGTAATACTTATCTTTACAACTTATGGGTCTACCCATAAAGAGAGAATTGCAGGGAATGCCATTGCAGGGAATGCCATTCAGCTGAATGGGAGAATTTGGTCTAATGTTTGAAATTCTCATCTCAATTCCCTGAAATGATCCCTTTACTCTTTGGATGGTTTCTCCTGGGGGTTGATCCTTGAGTTGTTTACAGATAGGCAAAAAATTTACCAATAGAGATGCATAGAAATATCCAAAATGTCCAAAATGAATGTGTGAGATATTTCTATCAATGCATCCAAAGTGTGCATGTCATGCCCCCGTGTGTAACATCTCTCCTGCGCATGCCAAATACTTCCTCCATTAGTTTCCATTGGGGGGATTTTAAAATAAGGTTTCGGGGTAGAACATGTTTATTTGCTTAAATATGCAAAACTTTTGAGAATTAAAAAATTAGGCCATAATCAATACAACATGTTCCAATAAAAGAAATAGACTGGTGATATCCTTTAGTATTACATTTACTTCTAAATAAGGTTGGTTTTCAGGTCATGATATTTTTTGTGGATATTTAATATCTTTTAAATAATGCTAGTGTAAAATGTTAATTTCATTTTGAGTAAATTTAAAACCAGCAGCATCTGCTTTATAATCATAATTGGGGATTATAATCTATGTTGTGCTATTAGTCATGTGTGAGTTTCTAAAATGTATCCCACATCATCACAAATCAAAATTATGCTAATACATAATCAAATTTTGTGAAATGAAACAAACCTTACTATTCGATGTTCATAGCAATGCCTTAGTGCATTCATCGACAACAAATACTAATTACAATACAAACTCATTCAAAATGTTAAAGAGACTCCATCGCCTGAAAAAGTATTATACTCTGAATGTAGAAAAAGTATCAAAAAGTATCAGAATTTCAAGCAAATTGCTAAACAGGGCGGGACTGAGAAAATAAATCAGCCCAATATTGTAATGTGTTGAATAGTATAGTGTCAACCAATGGTCTGGCAGCTGCAGATGGTGGTACTGCATAGTCACTATCATCCTATGGTCTGTCACCCGTAGAAGGTTGTATTGAGTAGTTATTATCAGGCTATAATCTGCCGGTCCACAAAAACAATCGATGGACAGCTCACCGGGGGTTCTATAAACAGCTCTCTTAGACACTGCTCATAGTTTAAAACTAAATCTTTATTGTCAGTGCATTAAATAATAGCAGTGGTGTTAAACAGGAAGGTCTCACATGATGGCAAGTTGTATAGAAACAACCTACAATCTGCTAGTAGCTGTTGCTGGTATAGTATAGCTGTTATCAGCCGCAGACGTTGGTATAGCACAGTTATTGTCAGCCGCAGATGGTGGCATAGTGTATCTAACTGCAGATGGTGCTATAGCATAGTTACTGTCATTCTATAGTCTGCCATCTGCAGAGAGGGCTATAGTGTAGTTATTGTAAGTATATCGTCTGCCATCTGCAGAGGATGCTATAGTATAGTTACTGTCAATCTATAGTCCACCACCTGCAGATGGTGGTACATTATAGGAATTATCAGTCACAGACAATG
The DNA here is from genome assembly GCA_036172795.1 of Pelodytes ibericus. Lineage (NCBI taxonomy): Eukaryota > Metazoa > Chordata > Amphibia > Anura > Pelodytidae > Pelodytes > Pelodytes ibericus. The sequence goes on along the minus strand of CM069857.1, from coordinate 48,574,191 downwards.
ATATAGTATAGTTATTGTCAGTCGCAGACGATGGTATAGTATAGTTTTATCAGTCGTAGATGATAGTATAGTATAGTTATTGTCAGTCGCAGACGATGGTATAGTATAGTTTTATCAGTCGTAGATGATAGCATAGTATAGTTATTGTCAGTCTCGAATGGTGGTTACTTTCAGACTACAGTCTGCTATTCACAGATGGTGGTAAAGTATAAGTTTTGTCAGCCTATATTCTAGCAGACGCAGATGGTGCTGTATTAGAGATATTGCCAGCCTCGTGCCTTGGTATAGTATACTTATTGTCAGCCTTTGATCATGATATAGTATAGTTATTGTCAGCCTATAGTCTGCTATTCACAGACAGTGGTCTAGTGTAGTTATTGTCAGTCGCAGACGATGGTATAGTATAGTTATTGTCAGTCGCAGACGATGGTATAGGATAGTTATTGTCAGTCGCAGACGATGGTATAGTATAGTTTTATCAGTCGTAGATGATAGTATAGTATAGTTATTGTCAGTCGCAGACGATGGTATAGTATAGTTTTATCAGTCGTAGATGATAGTATAGTATAGTTATTGTCAGTCGCAGACGATGGTATAGTATAGTTTTATCAGTCATAGATGATAGTATAGTATAGTTATTGTCAGTCGCAGACGATGGTATAGTATAGTTATTGTCAGTCGCAGACGATGGTATAGTATAGTTATTGTCAGTCGCAGACGATGGTATCGTATAGTTATTATCAGTTGCAGACAATGGTATAGTATAGTTATTGTCAGTCGCAGACGATGGTATAGTATAGTTATTGTCAGTCTCGAATTGTGGTATAGAATAGTTATCAGCCTAATCTATACTATACTATTGTCTGCCAGCCACAGACAGTTGTATAGTTATTGTAATCCGCGGATGGTGGTATATAGCGTGGGTAAACGGGGCAGCCGGCCTGGGCCCAAAGCAGCTGCCCCGTGGGTCCCCGCTGCCTATGTAACTGTCTCACACAGAGACAGTCACGATCGGGCAGCACCTGGCAGTCCACATCCAGCGAATGCGGACCCGGCTTTTGTCACACCATCTGGTGGTTGTATTTACTCCACGCATGAAGAAACGCTGAGAAGACTGCAGGGGACGAACAGCAATGAGCAAATTATCAGTGGCATATTAATGAACAAATTAGCAGTGACGTATTAATGGTCAAATTATCAGTGGCATATTAATGGACAAATTATCAATGGCATAATAATGGACAAATTATCAGTGGCATATTAATGAACTAATTATCAGTAGCATATTAATGATCAAATTATCAGTGGCATATTAATGGACAAATTATCAATGGCATAATAATGGACAAATTATCAGTGGCATATTAATGAACTAATTATCAGTAGCATATTAATGATCAAATTATCAATGGCTATTAAGGAGCACATTATCAGTGGCTATTAATGATAAAATTATCAGTGGGATATTAATGGATAAACTAACATTGGCTGTGGCATATTAAGTCTTGGATGTGCAATGTGGGTAATGGAGCAGCAGCAAATCCTAGATGTGCAATACAGGTGATGGGACATGTCCTGGGGTGTATTTAAATCATTGGCATGATATACAAAGACCTGGATAAAATGACTTTGGGGGGGGGGGGGGGGGGCAGAATTCTTTTCAGTAAAGTGTTTCTGACGTTTCTGATGGCGGTCCTGCCTGATGTTGGCTAAGCATCAAAGGAAGGGTAGTACAGAACAGGAAAAGAGAATTCAGATGTGGACAATGGTGCTCAGCCAGTCAAAAAGCAAATATGCTGCTGGCTGAGCATCATGGGCAGCATGATCCACAGCAACTCAATAAAAAGCTACAAGCTGATGCTGGTGCTCACATGCTAAAAAACAAATTTAAAAAATGCGCAAATTCCTCAGGATGGGGTGACCTACCAGAACCTATTCCGGTAGGTTCGTCTGACCCTGTGTATAAATGAGTTTTAAATGTTTCTGTGGTGTATATTTATGCCATTCTGTGAACTACTTTCAAGAAGGAAAGTCTAATTTGCATATCAAGCCATAAAGTGACACCACAGATATATTTAAATGAAAAAAAAAGTTAATCTATGTATTTGCTTAAAATTCTGCTAATAAAATATAAAGATTTTTTTATTATTTTTTTTTATTCTCTGTATTCACAATATCATTGCCAGAGTCCCTTTAAAGACAATTTCCGTGAACAATGTATTCGGATGCAAGGACTTGAAAACTAATTTATGTCTATATTGTACCTGCGCTCCAAAATGAGAGCAGGCTTTCTTTCAACATTCTCTCTCTATCTTTAGTTACACAAACAAAGCTACCAGCATAAGGTTCTAATCCACTGCATAAACCACCCCGATGGAGAGGACTTAAAATCTACAAAGTTAGAGAAGCTAAGATATAATCCTCATCATGCCGCTGTTCCAAACGAAGAAAGAGAGTGTAAGGAGGGGGAGGGGGGGGAGAGAGCGTGAGGAGGGGAGCCCTTTCGCAGAAATCAATTTAGTCTCGTAGGGGAAAAAAATGTAGGAAGAAAAAAAATGCATCGTATAACTCCTAAATCAATACAGAGCTGTGTATAAAGAAATAACACGTTGCACAGTAAGCCAGGCAGACAGAGATGTAATGCAGCTGTGCCCTGGAGGAGACAGGCTGACGTTTGCTCCATCGCTGAATAAAAGGCACCCCTAGAAAAGACAAGTCTGGGTTACCTAGGGACAGTAAAAATTATTTACATATATATATATATATATATATATATATATATATATATATATAGCATAATATGTAACCTGAAATAAACAGATGGAATACCGGCCTAGTCATCTAGGTAAAATTATCATAACCACCCCGAGTTACGTTACTTGGTTTAAAGTGGTTTGTGAAACACTATCTCATTTCCAATGAATTGTACTGTATTATTTAGCCCTGCTCGGTACTACAGGTCATATGATTAGTATTGAGTGAAAACTTCTTCCTCTGAATAATAAAAGTAGAAAAGCAGCTTTTGCCACCTCGGTGAACTGTGTGTGTAATTTATTTTCTGTAGGTAACAAACTGGGCCTCTGGGGGCCGCTCTACCTGTGATTCACATTATAGAATGTAATGACGCAGGTGGGCTGCTTAATAACACATATTGGACCTGATGTAATGGGGCCTGTGTTATTCAGTATCCTTCCGAGCACCTTGTGGAAAGAATTACCTAATTAAAGGTCCCGCCATAATCCACAACACCTGGGAATCCTCATCTTTGGCCCACGGACAGAGGCCACTCCCAAAAAAAATAATCCCCCTAAAAAATCCCAAAGGAAATGGGTTTTAAAATCTCAGTCAATGGGAGAGCTGTGGGCCTCTGACCCTGCTGCAGGTTCATTTATTGAAGGGACTGACTGCCTTAAAAGGGGAAGAGATGGATCAGTTACCGACTCCCTCAACATTCTTTCATAGTAGGGGTAACACTTTATTTAGGGGAGAACTATTTGGGTTTCCTACAGCACTGAAAGGGTTAATGTGCAAAAACCAGCTGCACCAATCATACTTTGCACCATTGTATCGTTTCATTGAGGTGTTAACCCCTTAGTGGAAATACTATGTGCACAAAATACACACAAAAAGCAAGTGTACACCTAAAACAGTGAAAAGAAATAATAAAAATAATAACTTCCCAGACTAGACACAGCCTCCCTGCTGGACACGCCTCCTTAATGTCACTATAGAACAGAAGAAAACAGGGGATAGCGCAGAAATGCTAGCATGACGTGCAATAAACTTTAAAAGTTTAGTGTATGAAGACAAAACAAGTGTCAGCGTGATGAAATACACTCACAAAGCAGAAATAAAATATTGCAGAATGATGAATTATCACCCAAAATCTGTCTTCAACATTTTTGATTGGGTCTGCAATAGAAAATAAAAGACACAAATGATACAGTAAAGTTGAGATCTGCGGTGCCCCTCAAGATAAGTGTAACTTACTTACAACCCAAGGACAAAATAGCATCGATATGGAAACTGATGAACTTGATAGTTGTAAAAAAAAAAAAAAAATAAGTCTATTTGACTCATTTCCCTGGTGTAATAAACAGCTACCTCTGGAACATTCAACTTTCTGGGGCCATTGCCATTGGAGCCATTGCACCATTTTGTATCTTTTCATTGAAGTATTAATTTAACAGGATTTTTTTTTTTGCCTGTAATGTTTTAACCCTTTCGCGACGTGTTTTTCCTCTTGGTGACTCGGGATGCTTTAACATTTCTGTGGTGTTTGTGTTTAGCTGTCATTTTCTTTCTCATTTACTGTAAGCACAGGGAAAAAAAACACACACTTTTTATAACTTTGACCTGAAAAATCTTTTATACAATTACAAATGGTAAAAAGACCAGATCTAAATAATTTCTACATTTTGTCCTGAGTTTAGAAGTATGCCATGTTTACATGTTTTTCTGTTATTTTTTTTTTCAAGTTATAGTACAATAACCAAAAGTAGCATTTTGTTTCCTAACTATTTTGTCCTACCGTGACCATTTGACCCCTCTTCTAACCCTAACTTTAAATCTAAACCTAACTCTAACCCTTATGATGACCCCAACCCTAATGTTAACACTAACCCCTATGCTAACCCTAGATCTAGCAACAGCGACATAATGAAGGAACCCCTCACTGAGTCGCCTTTTTGTGTCACTTAGTATGCTTTTGCATGCTGTAGATTTTTTTAGCAGGTGCCATAATGATCTTATTGCACCCGTTAATGCATTTAACGAAGAGCAATTTTTGCACTATTGGGTATCATTCAATTTGCACCCTTATGTTATATCTCTATGTTATTAGACAACCTGCACTTTTTTTTTTTTTTTTTTATATCAATGGCAGTTAAACAATGTATTTTACTTCATCATGGATCAGCATGAACAGTACAGAGTGATATTTAATCAAAGAGATATGCAAGTAGTTATGGAATGTGAATGATCCAAATAAAAAGCTGAGACAGATTTTGGAATATTTATATCCATTTACTGCAATGACCATAATTATAGTTTTGTTCTTATCCATAGCATACCCAATCATATAGATTATCAATAGCATGCCCAATCATATATATTATCCTTGCATGCCCAATCATATAGATTATCCTTGCATGCCCAATCATATAGATTATACTTGCATGCCCAATCATATAGATTATCCTAGCATGCCTAATCTTATAGATTTTGCAAAATGTTCCACCTTTAAGGAACCACTTGCAAGCTTAGATCCAGTATTGCAATATATTTCACTGGTATCCATGCCATGAAACTTCTCTGCAATATATTTTCCTCCATATGTTGTTTATAAAGCAACATCTGGAGGTCAGTGTTTAACTGCCTATTTATTCAGGTTAGTGTACAACGCAACAGACAAAACAGTCACTATCCGCCTGTTCTAGTAAAACCCTAAAATATCTCCAGGTAAAATACTTGAAAATGAAATACATAAGGATATATTCACTAAGATGAGCATTTTATCTAACCAATTTAACGATACACAGAGACAAACATGGTAAGCTTGCTTAGCAAGGGAAACTCACCATTTTTGTCCCTGCACAATTTATAGATAAATTGGTAAGATGAAATGATCATCTCACCTCAACTCACCTCAGCTGACATCATCTCACCTCAACTCATCTCATCTCACCTCAACTCACCTCAACTCAGCTCACATCATCTCACCTCACCTCAACTCACCTCATCTCATCTCAACTCACCTCAACTCACTTCAATTCACCTCAGCTCACCTCATCTCACCTCAACTCACCTCATCTCACCTCATCTCACCTCAACTCACCTCATCTCACCTCATCTCACCTCACTTCAATTCACCTCAACTCACCTCACTTCAATTCACCTCAACTCACCTCAGCTCACCTCATCTCACCTCAACTCACCTCATCTCACCTCATCTCAACTCACCTCATCTCACCTCAACTCACCTCAGCTCACCTCATCTCACCTCAACTCCCCTCATCTCACCTCAACTCACCTCAACTCACCCCAGCTCACCTCAGCTCACCTCAACTTACCTTTTAGGGAATAGCCCCAATACAGTTGGGGTAAAACCCTCAGGCTAAGTATATTTTATAGAGGAATGTTATACTCTGAACATTTATAAAATTTAAGTTTGACTTAAAATATGGTGTTTCATCTTTTTTACATTAGACTAGATTGTCTTTGGGAAAAAAAGAGTCACTTTTTTATAGAGAGAAAACACTGAGCTCAAACTGAAAGATCCTCCAGCTGAACAAGATATGCTGTTCTCACATACTGTACACACAAAAAGTGTCCCATGGTGTCAATTATCTTTAACCCTTGGGCATCAGAAAAGAAACAGTCAGGGGGTCCAATAATTATTTGATCTCTAGTTTTATTCTATGAAGAAGGTTGTGTGTTAAAGCTAGATGTGGTGTTAGTTCACTCCTTGAGACAATTGAAAAAAACTGTCTCTGGACAATGCTAAAGAAACAATAGTTTGTTTTTATTTTATTTTTAAATGTTGTGGCCTCTGTTTTTTAGGCACCTATCCTAGACTAATTTATTCTACTCACACAGAAGCCTGCACATATCAGAAGAACATATGTAAGAGGGGGCAGGGAGCTAGAAGGGGCACGATAGAGACTGCCATTTATAGACATGTCATTATTAAGAGAAATAAAAGGTTGCACAGGAAGATTAAACTAGGGCAAAGAAACCATCTACAGTAAATGCAACACTTTAAAGTGGTTACACTGTTTCAGTTTAGCATTGTACAGGATTAAAAGTAAAAAAAAAAAACTGAATACAAAGGAAATGTGTGTTGTTTTGTACGGTTATCTACTCCACTTTTTCTGCATTGGTGATATTATTGATATTCACCCTGGATCCCTCCCTGTTTGTTTATGTGCATTTCGGGGGGTGCTTCGGGACTGCATCTCCAGTTCCAGATTTATTGCAAGAGGCATTTTTTTTCTGCATTATTTAAACTTTTTTGAATAATCAGACTTTAATGTTCACCTTTTTTACACTAATTGGTTAAATAATAGTGTTCATTCTTTTTGTACTATCTGAGTGCACTGGTTGGTGTACTTTCTATATTTATAAACAGATTGTACATTGCATTATGTTCTGCTCTATTTTGATGGGATTTTAGTTTTGTTTGTACTGCTATTTTTTGTCTTTGTTCTTTTTCTCCTCCTTTTTTTCATGGCTTCTTTTGTTTTACATTTTTTTCTGCCTATTTTTGATGTTTGGCGTATTTTGTCTATTGTTTTGTTTTTTTCTTTTTGTGCCTTACCTCCCTTTTTTTTGCAGAACATTTTTTTGGGCTAGTTTTTGCTATTCATCACTACTGGTTGAGTATCCGTTTATCAGAAATCCGTTATCCAAAATGATCCGTTATACAATTATTTTTGGGGATTTTGCCACAAGTAGCAAATTCCAAACACCTGTCAGTATGCAAGAACACACCAGTGTATTCAGTGTTCAGCTGTGTTATAGCCTTTCCATGCATGTATTCCTCCACGCCCACAAAGGGTAATACAGTGCCATGTGTACAGGTCAGATGCATCATGTCTCACATCACAGCTACATCACAGGAAAAATGATTTATTTGCTCTATAGACTATTTGCATTGATACTACTGTATTTCTTGAGAGCTGAGAGGCTTTAATATATCTTATTGGTGAATATGATCTGTTATCTGAAATGACCCGTTATCCAAAATACTTCTTGTCCCATGTATTTGGTATCAGGGATACTCAACCTGTATTTACTTGCTATTTCATTTTTTTTACAACATTTCTTTGCTATACTCCCTTTTTTGTTGCTTCTATTTTTGTACTCAATGGGTTCCTTTAATACTGACAAATATTACAAATATATAAATAATCTTACATGTTCTCTCTTGTAAATGCTTTAATGTTTATTTTATATTGTGCCAACGATTTTCACAGAATTTAAATGGGTGTTACAAACAAAATGAGGCAATTTTAAACTGATAGAAACAGACAGTGGAGAAAATGGCAGGGAAACGGACTTCATCCGTGGCAGTCTCAATATTTAAAAAAAAGAATTTTAAACTGATACACAAGCTAAGGAGAGTCCAGCTTGCAAGCTTTCAAGCTATATGTGTTTTATGTATTTTAAGGTGTCAGGCTGCATTGCTCCTCAGGACAAATTTGAAAACAAGAGAAATCTCAATGTAATCAACCTGGAAAAAAAAACACTTTATAAATAAATAATTTCAGACAGTGTTAAAATGGATTTATTTTACTTTTATACTACGTCCCTTGAAATATATGCTTTGTGTCTGGCCATTTACACAGGAAGTGTTGAAACCGGGATCTTCCATAAAAGCAAGTCCCACGGGGTCACTGTAGCTGATGTTTAAATACTGATTCTGATCCATGTAGCAAACTATCTGTAAACATGTTTATTCCTTGTTTAATTTTTTTAATGAAGATTTTATGGGAATTAACAGATATTAAAGCATTTAAAAGCTGGGATGGAGGCAATACAGAAGAAGCTAGATCACATTATATCATTACATTATTTAGCCAAAGTATACAAAAATCAGTATATAAAAAGAGAAATTCTGTCTTCTAGACCTTATATGTCATCGGAAACAACCCCCACTGCAATCCTATTCATTAAAAGCTAAGTAAAGCATATAAAATGATGAATATGGATGTCAGACTTATGCCCGTCTAAATTCTTTAATTTTACTTGAGAGCCTACCTAGGTAGCTACAGTTTTCGGCAGTGAAATGGAGCCTCCGAAACATTTCAAAATGCAACTATTCTATCGGAGCTTTAATACAAAGAAATAATAGCCAGAAATTAACAAAATATAACTGAATCTAAACCCAAATGACAAATCAGAAAAGCACATATTTTCAACAAAATTATACTTTTTGAATGTTGAAAACTACACACAGCCAATAACTGACAAATACAGAGTACAAGTTGTGAAATAACCACATACCACATGAATACAGATTATTACAATGCTAAACTAAAGAACACATTAGAATGCAAGCTGTAACATTTGTGAGACTTGCAACATGTGTTCAATGCAAAAGTGCAAACAAGCACAAAAGGAGAATTTTTACTACATATCTTCTGGCTGAATGAGCATCATTATGTAGTCCCTGAACTTCTGCAGTGCCAAGGTTAGCTGTCCCTGCACTAGCACAAAGTCTATACCCCATTATAGGACAAAACAGATCAGCTTTTGTTCTTTGATGATAAGGTTAGTTAATGCCTTTAGTAAAAAATAATTTAGTTGTTAAAGATTGAGATCCAATCCATTGTGGCTTCCTCAAAATTAATGCAATTAATGTAATTAGTGGAGAATAATCAGCTTTCCCATTCAATTAAATTGAAATTGGCTTGTGAATCTGGCTCTCCTAAGCACGTGACTTCATAAAAATCTGTTTGCAACTTTACTCATTGCATGTGGGTTGACTCTAATAAATTGCCAGTAATTTCAACAGTTAAAATGTCCTATGAGTTCTATTTGTCAGGAAGTGAGTCCAAATGGAGGTTGGCAGTCAGAAACTTGAGAATTACTGACAAACAGAATATGTGGTTAGCCTCTCTGTTAACATGAAGACAATCAGATAACAGTGGAATCTGGGAGTTTAGTTTGGCAAACTGTAGCAAAAAATGAAGTTGTGTTTAATTAAAGGATTGCATCAAGTGTAGACATTTTATATAGAAATGCTTTAATGAAAGAATATGAATAAAGTACCTTATTGAACCATCTTTACCCCATAAAATTCCACCATTAGGCAGACATTTTGTTTAGAATCGTTGGTCAGATGGGTCAGATCTTTCTGCATCTGAACCAAGGTGAATGAAGATCGTACCAACATTCTAAACAAGATGTCTGCCCCCTGAGAGAACAATATGCAATAAAGAAGGCTCAATACGGAACTTTATTTGTATTCTTTCATTAAAGGTTTTCTTTATAAATCATTTACAATCTTTCATTTAAACATAAGTTAATTTTTTGCAAACGTTGTCCATTAAGACAAGTGAAATCAGGAAATATCCCAGATATGACTCTAAAAATTTGGAAGAGAGCAGGGATACAAAAAATAACCAACCTCATGGAGGGTGGCAAAATGAAGCCCTATGAACAATTGATGAAAGAATTTGATCTACCAAGCAGAGATATTTTTAAGTACATAAGGGTAAAAAGCTTCCTGGAAAAAAAACAAGACAATCTGAGAAGCAAGAGGTGATAGCAGACCTAAACAAAATCTTCACGACAGAAGTAAAAAAAAAAAATAATGTCAAAAATGGCTGACGTAATTAAAAAAAATGAAGATTATCGATACAACCTAATAAGAAAAAAATGGGAAAATGTGTGTAAGAGACAGATACAAAAAGAAGAATGGCAGAATGCTATTAAAATAACATATGATACAATTCATTGCATAACAATAACCGAAAATTATTTTAAAATAACCAATCAATGGTACTTGGTACCTGCCAGACTTAATAGGATGTTTCCCAATGTATCAAGAATGTGTTGGAGATGTAACCAAAAGGTGGGAGATATGAAACACACGTGGTGGTCGTGTGGAGAGCTGAGGTACTTATGGAATATGGTATATGATCTCCTCGAGAAATTGGAAATCACCAAAATAACTAGATCAATAGAAGTGGCACTATTACATCTGCTCCCTCAAGACATAACAAAAGAGATAAGAATAGTACCAATACACATTATGTCAGCAACTAAAATACCAATAGCCTGAAATGGGAAAGAAACTAAGAAAATCACATGGCAGCAATTGAAAACTCAGATTATGTTCCAAATGCAAATGGAAAAAGGGATGGAGTGGATAAGCACAAAGGCATATAGGAAGGTAAAAATATATGAGGAATGGATCGAAAAAATACAAAAGCTATAGCCGGTTGGGACACGAGTGGGGCAGTGGCGACTGATCCAGTCAAGGTACTGTAAATGTATGTGTTTTTATGTCTGTGTCGATATGACGTCCGATTGAAACAATAGGAAAAAGGGACAAGAGAGCAAGAGAGGGGGTATGGGGACCCAACTCTCAATGGAAAGATAGAGTCATATTATATGTTTTATGTATCTACGTATTGTAAGTGGTTGAATCGTATGTTATAGAAAATTGTAATAACAATATATTAAAAAACAGAATCAACAATTGGTACAAACCTTAAAAACTCAATAAGACAAATAACTGAGGTAAAACGAAATGTGAAGTAAGCTGTGAGAAAGAGCATTATTACTCGTTGAGAGATGCTCTTTAAACCCCATTAAAAGGTTATGTAATGGCAAAAAAAAAAAAAAATACAAGTGGAATCAGCTGCCATTCTGTCGCTTCCAACTTAGGTTGTAGGACCTGTTGAGATTTATGGTTTGAGTAGTTCCAAATATAACTTTATAGGTAACCTTAGAACTGAATTAGGTACTGTGTTTTCCAAGTGAGAAAAATATCTAAATCCTTTCCATAGGGACTATTCCATTTGTCTATCTCTAGTTGTCAAATGATACTGCTAAAGTTACCTTACATTTACATGTGTATAAGGTTGATACAGCTTCATCTGCTATTTCGCTTGAGCTTGTGTGCTGTTAGCCTGATGAGTAGGCTCATGTTAGGCTTGTAAACTAAATCACTCAAAACAAAGACTATTTATTAATTAGATCACAAGCTAAGCAGCAGATTCCTTACAGCCTGCTCTATAGTTTTATTTCTGTCAAAAGGAGTCATGAGATCGCCATTACTTAATTTGTTTGTAAAATATAAATTAATACTAATAATTAAGTCTCGTATAAAAAATGGACCAATAAAACTTGTCATGTGAAATATTGTCGCAAAGATGCATTAAAAATCCAAAATGCTTTTTTTTTTCTTCTTCAAGAAAATGTAATATGCGTTTTCATACACAGCTGGAATCCTGCATTTATTTCATTTCTAAAACATGATATATCATCTTAATTACAGAAATGACCTGCCTATCAAGCCTGTGTTTGTTCATCACAGCACATCAAGACATCAGCTTTTATTAAGGATGCTAATAAATACGTTGGATGTAATTAAGATGGTACCAGAAGCCTGGGCTCAAAAGGGAGTTCAAATTTTTAATCATTTTCCCTGATGAATCTTTGTAGTCAAATTGTACAGTAATTAAGTTGATTTGAAATAATAGGAAATTATGGTTTTTTTGTACTACAATCACACCAAATACAAATATGAATACTTATGTATCACACAGATTATATATATATATATATATATATATATATATATATATATATATATATATATATACACAAAGACAAACATACATGTCTGGAAAGAGAAATGCATTGTTAATTTATTAGATGGTTAAACAGCTGCTTGGACCGCCCCTCATTTATATGTTGGACCTCCATCAAAGGATGCAGGGGAGATGTGTAAGGGTAAAACATGTAAGAATAACACACACCGACTTGTAAGTGTATGTAGTGTCTCACACTAGAAAAAAATGTCCATTAAAGAAAAATGGGAACCAAATGCTGCAAACAGTATATACCAAAATGTAAAATATATTATTTAACTTGAGACAAATATATGGAGAAGTCCTTGCAGAATCAACATATGCAAAAAAGGGGAGGAAACATAAAAAAAAATCACATGGAATAATGTCTCAAAAGTGTAGAACTGAGAGTGATGTTAATTCTAGTGCTGTTCAACTCACATTCTTTGGAGCAGTGTACTGCTCTGTTCATGTACTTGATTTCATACCCCTTGGGAATCTGTAATGCGCCTCTTCAGTGCTCAAAGTAAGGCAAGATAAGATAAAATTCAAAACAAGTAGGTTTATTACATAAAAAGAAATAAAAGTCCTTTCATGAAGAATAATAGTGACACGTGCTGCTGAAAGACTCCTTCCTCTTTACTCAAGGGGTCTCAAATGAAGCACTAGAATTAACATCACTCTCTGTTATGCACACTTGAGATATTGTCCTATGCGATGTATATATATCTCAAGTTATATATAGGTGAAATTTTGGTGTACACTGGTGCACTTTGGTCTCCACCTTTTCTTTATCTCTTATACCTAAGTGTGACAGAGGTTTATCATACTATTATATTAGGTATTGTTGTCCTACCAGTGACATGAAGGACAGATGCTGCCCGAGGTGTTTTTTATTTTTTTACCCTTCGTTTCTGAAAATCCAATACACACTATGTGTTGTACAACTTTTTGAAGTGAGGGCTACATACCATGCAGAGTGGTAGGCTGGGTAGATTGATTTCATGAAGTAATACAATAGAACCTATGGATATTTTAGCCAGGATAGAAGTCGGACAAAAACCCTAGAAAGCCACATCTGGGCCACCATGTTCCATAATTAATTTAATACTGCCTTGATCACCATCTTCTGTTTCTGAATGGTATACATCCTGTAGCCTGTATTGTATTAAATCATTAAATTAATAGTGTACAACCCTCCAACATTAGAGGATTGTTGTATGACAGTTATGGTTGCCCTTCCTATATTACTTTGCCTTTGAAAACCTAGCAACCCTCTTTCCGCACACATGCAAAAACACACAGAAAATAAATACACACAGAAAAATAAAGAAACAAAAAGCACGGAAAGAAATAAAAGTGCCGCAGAGGCAGTTAGAGACACTCACACGTACACAGTCAATTTAAAAAAACATATATCTGATGTAAGGAAAAACTAATAATTATGTGTGTATTGAGGTCAAGCGTTTTATCTGCCTTATCATACGATAATCAAGAAGAACGTTTCATTTACTGACACAGCATGAAACAAAGATATTTCCCTTTTGGAGCGGGAGGAGGAAATTCGCGGCATAGGGACCAATAGTTATAAACATGAGAAAAGAAACAATATGTTTGCTCTGTTTACTTCAGCAGAATCAAAAGGATGAAATGCCATCTTCAATCTATCCGCAGAAATAGCAGGACATGAAATAAGGATTGTGGAATTCTTTGACGTTCAAAGAGAAAGTTCGCTAGAGGTCCCTGCACGTAAGAAGGATTATCTGGCGGTCAAAAAGCTGCACACATTGCAACAATGTTTGACATCTAAAAGTCTGAGGATGTAATCGCAGAGAACTTGCAAATTCCACCACCAAAGCCTCTCTCAGGGGTGAAGGTGTTAAGGCAATTTATATCAGCGAGAGTCCGGCTTCTCTCTGCAGATTGCAGTTGCTTATCTACTTCATGCAGCCTCACTGCAGGCCCGGTAGAGCCGTCTTTAACATTCCCTCCAAGGACCCTTTGACTCAAGTACCCAACACTGCCTGTCACATGACCAGCTTCAAGGAGCATGGGGATTTCACTACAAATAGAAGCAGTTACACAGTTTGTCTAAGGCTGTCTGCTCTAAAATGCTTCCCAACAAGCAAACCTAGTCATTTTGTTTAAGGACAACTGAGTCTAGTGATTATGCTCAGCGGTACTGAAATCTTAAAATGAATATGTCACCAACATTTTTTTAATCCTTGTCTAGAAAGATTTTTATTTTGCAAACATATATATATTTTGTGTATATATATATATATTGTGATCCTTATTGATATATATATATATATATATATATATATATATATATATATGTGTGTATATATATATATATTGTGATCCTTATTGATATATATATATATATATATATATATATATATATATATATATATATTGTGATCCTTATTGATATATATATATATATATATATATATATATATATATATGTGTATATATATATATTGTGATCCTTACATTACAGAGATAAGGGAAATTTGGTTACATTTTTTATTTGCACTGATGCAATTAATAATAAAGTTATAATGGGGATGTGTATTTTTTTAACCATTATTACTAAAGAGAGAAGGATTTACATGACCAATAATTTTGGTAATTTTTTTTTGAAACAGCTAGGATATACAGCTAGGATAACTGTATTGGATATACAGTTATGTACATATGGCTACCTTGAAAGTCAAATGTTTATTGAACCGATTATTCCCCCCTCTCCTCTAAGGGTTAATTTTCCATGAAACATGTGGTTTTTGAGAGGTCAAGTTGGACTTACCCTCAAAAGTTGAATTTTTTTTCCTCCATTAAGAGTAATGGAACTTACCACCCTTAACCCCTTCCCGCCTGTAGGATGTTCCATGCCTTCCTACTTTTTAGTGCCTAGACGGTAGTAGGATGGAATGGAACGTCCTACATTAAACAGCTCATCGCCGCTCCCATCGAGATGAGATGTACTGATGATCCCACTGCAGGGACTAGCAGCAGGGTCACCAGTGTCAGATGAGGCCACTTTGAGTGGCCTTAGTGTGACTTAGGTAATGTAGCGAACACTGAAAGAGAGCTCTCCGGCATCGCTGCGTGCCTGAACTTCCGTGTGATGTCACAGAGTATCGCAGGATGTCGGCAGGGCCCAACAGGGTCTATAGAGACCCTGATTGGGTCCCTGCTTGTGTGTTCCTGGCATGATTATCTTAGTCACTAACTCAAGGTGGTAGAGTAAGGAGGTCAAGTCCACTGTGGAAAAAACTCAACCACCTTGCTTGAAACTCATCTGTTAGTGTATAGACCCTGGAGTGGACCACAAATATATGCACAAAAAGTCTTAGTGCACATTTCTACCCTGGAAGCTTTCAGTTTCTAGATTATCAAATCGTGCAGTATGACATACATGCATTGACATACAGGTGTATATTTAAGGTTTCCACACAACTAGTATTTAACTTGTAGGAGAAAAAGAATGTTAAGTCTATGGAGGAAATATCACGGCCCGTATTTCTTTCCATTACGATGGCAAACCTATGTAAATTGAATATTTCTTTGATGCCTAAGCTTGATAAATTGACAATATATTAAAAGAGGGTAAACCACTAAATCTTAAACACAATGGGAGTTATGTAGAAAAACTCCTGCACTGCAAAGTGTTATTGCCGTTTATTATGTAAATAAGGTGACTGCACCTTTTTATAACTCCCATTATCGGATTGCACTATCGCCCACCAGCTGATGAAGAAAATTCGAAACGCGTCCTGTGGGGTGTAGCTGTTTTTCTTAGTGCATATCCTAAACTGTTCAATAGACCTGGCCAGGCGAACAGACCCAGTGGGTAAGGGATTTTTGTCATTATTAGTTTTTATATATTATACCATTTATGTACTATTTTTGTAGCCATAGAGGGCTTTTTTATTCTGTCTATTGTTACTTATTCCCAGTGTTTTTTCTATCCATGTGATCACTTATCCATCTTGTGACTCTGGATTGTCATATTGTGTCTTTTTATGTTTATTTATATATATATATATTCTGTTGCAATAAATTTTGTATATTTTTTTATATATCCTATTGTCCTTGCAGTTCATTTTGCCATACTGTGTTTGTATTTACTATTAGCGCTGTCTCACTTTTATACTGTGTTCACCTTTTTATAACTCCCAACACTTTGTGTCAGTGTTTGGAGCAGTCTGTGTGTGGACCATGTTTATTCATAACTCCCATTATAAGTGAGCGTTCAGTCGCAAACTCATTCGAACAACGCAATTCAGGTCATTTTCAGGGATTCTCTGTCTCTCCTAAGGTTGCCATTTTTTCTGTAGAAAAATACTGGCCATGCTTTTGCTTCCATAAACCAGTCTCTCCTTCTTACAGTTTTGCAGAAACACTGATTTGAAGTCCACCTTCCATAACAATTGTTCTGGATAAAATGGATTCATTTGGCCATTCAGCTAACCTTTGAAATTGACGGTAGGAGCAAAAAGCTGTTGATTGAAAAAAGGAAGTGGAGTACAAGGCACTGGGATGCGCTGATCAGATGCATGCATTTCCACTTTGCAATATCAGCACCCTTTTCTTTCACCTTTCTATCCGCTTTTCCCTGGAACAGATGCTTCCCTGATTGCCTCATTTTCACTATGCCTCTGGTGTAAGCACAGAGGTTAACGAGCTCTGATTGGCAGAGGCACTTGTCTGTTTAGGTCCAGCCAAAAAGTTTTGGAGCCAATTAAAAAGGAAATTGTTTTTGAGCTTGAGAAGTTTAACCAGTTAATCACTAGAAGATGGCTTGTAAAGCCTGCCATACAGGATTTTCTGGAGCTCTGCGTGAAGCTTGGAATGCACAATACACTAATTGGGCTCTTTTTGAAGTGGTATCTTTCACATGTTAGCGGTGCAGTGCATGCTGGGATAGGTCAGTAGCACCTTGCTTTACCCGTCTCATTACGTGGCACGTGCCATTCTCACTTCCAATTGATTATGTGTTTGAACAATAGGAACTCCATGCTCGCTGAAAGGATTTGTTTCAATTCACTGTCCTTTCATTGTAAATCACTGTTGCTGCCATGGAAACCATTTTGTTACCACTAAAAACATGGCACTGCCATGGTAACCACTTTGCTGTAGCTTTATCCTACGAGCGGTCTTTATAAGCATTGAATTATGCCATCCCCATAGAGCTGGAGTCACTGTCAGTATTACCAGCACTCTGCCACTGCAGATGTTAGTTAACATGATCAGTGTCTAAAGCTATTAGATCTTCCATTTCAGTGCATGGTAGATACGAAAAACACATGCTATGGTCTTGCCTTGAAATCAATGAGAAGATACAGTGTATTTTAAATGGCTTCTTTGTGGTGTTGTTAAAATGATATGGATATCTGTCCAGAAGAAACATTTTACATTTCCTTACATTTATTATTAATTACTTAAACACATACCAATATTTGCCAATACATTCTATGTGAAATTCTGGTAATTGAATCCCCTGAGGCGCTGTCAGTTTAGAAAATGCCCTACTTAGTTGCACTTTCTTTAAATTTAAAGAAAGCCACTTACTCCCCTAGGGATTGCATTAAACATGCCCTTGTGCAATGCTTTTCATCTAATGTTACTGGACATTTCCAGCAACATTCAGCACTGTATGGAATGGCTAGGCTATTCAGTAGAACATATACCGATCAGCCATAACATTATGACCACTGACAGGTGGCAAGTCGGCGGAGGCAGTGTGATGCTTTGGCAATGTTCTGCTGGTAAACCTTCCATTGATGTGGGTGTTACTTTAAACATACCATCTACCTAGTGAGCCTGATTGCAGACCATGTACACCCTTTCATCGAAACGGTATTCACTGGTGGCATTGGCCTCTTTAATGCATGCTGACACAAAGCAAAAATGGTTCAGGTATGGTTTGAGGAACATAACAAGGAGTTCAATGTGTTCAGTCCAACTGAGCATCTGTGGGACGTGGAGGACAAACCAGTCTGATCCATGGAGTCCATGTCTCGATGGGTCAGGGTGTTTTGGTGTCTACACAATATTAAGCAGGTGGTCATAATGTTATGGCTGCTTGGTGTATCCAGTCATGTGAAAATGATAGTACTCCCTCTTTGAATTCTATGGTTTTACATATCAGGACATAATAACAATCATCTGTTCCTTAGCAGGTCTTAAAATTAGGTATACAACCTCAGATGAACAACAACACATGACATATTACATTATGTCAAGATTATTTTAACAAATATAAAGCCAAAATAAAGAAGTAATGTGTTGAAAACTAAGTACGCCTTGTGATTTAATAGATTGTAGAACCACCTTTAGCAGCAATGACTAGAAGTGATCGTCTTCTCTCTCTAACTTCTACCTTTTTGCTTCTACTTTTTCTCTCTGTACATTACTTTTCTTTTTCTCTTTATCCCATAGCTCTATATTTTGACCATCCACACAGACCTCATATGGCCACCGTCACAGCCTTTCCCTCTCCTCTACATATATGTGCCTAAGGCAAAGACTGGGTAAAAATGCAGTGGAACTCCACTACTGTTCGATCTGGCTGTGTATCTGTCTATCTCTGAGTCTTGTCTGTTTTTCTCTGCAGTGATCTTATCTAGCAGCATATCTGTTTTGCCTGTTTATTTGTGACTATCTCTGGTGAAAACATGTGTGATGGTGAAGTTGCACCATGGGCCACTAAATAGTTTTTGCTACGCAATGCCCAAAATATACTGGCCATCTCCTGGTTGCTTTTGACATTTGCTCATTGTGGATCCAGTGAGGTAAATACTGCTAACCTACTCCCAGGTTTCATCACCCCATTTTTGAAGTATTATTAAGACCATCTATTGATCAACTACACTTACCCAAAATGCTCTCCTCAAGCCTCACCATTCTTAATGTGTGCTAAAAGTAAGTATAGTTGAAAAACTGAAACATATAAAGAAACATTTTTATGAAAGAAATGCCTTTTAACCTCTTTGTGATGCATAATGCTTGTGTCCCAGACGACGCAAGCACCAAAGAGTCCTGATTTGTCCCTGCCAAAAGATTGCGATACCTCCAGACGTCCCGTGTGACGTCACAGAGGCGTGATCAGTCATGGCACCAGGGCCGATCCTGGGCGGGTGCACGGGGTGCACCGCGCCCAGGCGCACCGGGAGGAAAGGCGCTCCGATGAGCACCTTTCTCCCTCATTCTGGAGGTGCGGCCCGCAGGTGAGCGCCTGCGGTCACCGCACCTCCTAATCTCATTACAGCGCGACGGGTGCAAGCTCCGCCCCGTCGCGCTGTATGATTGCCGGATGTCTCTGGTGACATCCGGCAGAAGATCTGAATGACGGTGTTCTGCCTCCTCTGCAGACACCGTCCGGAAATGTCCTCCTCCCTCCAGG
Source organism: Pelodytes ibericus (assembly GCA_036172795.1). Taxonomy (NCBI): domain Eukaryota; kingdom Metazoa; phylum Chordata; class Amphibia; order Anura; family Pelodytidae; genus Pelodytes; species Pelodytes ibericus. Next base: position 48,554,472 of record CM069857.1, on the reverse strand, counting down.
GGGACCGATAGTAAAAACGTCTTTTTTTTTGTTTTGTTTTTTTAAATGAAAAGAAGTGTGTGTGTGAATGTATGTAAGTGTGTGTGTTTCAGTGTGAATGTGTGTTTCACTGTGTGTGTGTGTGTGTGAATTTATGTAAGTGTGTGTGTGTGTGAATGTGTGTTTCACTATGTGTGTGTGTGAATGTATGTAAGTGTGTGTGTGTGTGAATGTGTGTTTCACTGTGTGTGTGTGAATGTGTTTCAGTGTGTGTGAATGTGTGTTTCACTGTGTGTGTGTGTGTGTGTGTGTGTGTGTATGTATGTAAGTGTGCGTGTGTGAATGTGTGTTTCACTGTGTGTGTGAATGTATGTGTGTGTGTTTCAGTGTGTGTTTCACTGTGTGTGTGTGAATGTATGTAAGTGTGTGTGTGAATGTGTGTTTCACTGTGTGTGTGAATGTATGTAAGTGTGTGTGTCAATGTGTGTTTCACGGTGTGTGTGTGTGTGTGTGTGAATGTATGTAAGTGTGTGTGTGTGTGTGAATGTGTGTTTCACTGTGTGTGAATGTATGTGTGTGTGTTTCACTGTGTGTGTGAATGTATGTAAGTGTGTGTGTGAATGTGTGTTTCACTGTGTGTGTGAATGTATGTGTGTGTGTGTTTCACTGTGTGTGTGTGTGAATGTATGTAAGTGTGTGTGAATGTGTGTTTCACTGTGTGTGTGTGTGAGAATGTGTTTTTCTCTGTGTGAGTCAATGTGTGTGTTACTGTCTGTGTAAGTGTGTGTACATAAGTGTGACTGTGTGTATTGCTCTGTGTGTGTATAAGGGTGTCTGTGTGTAATGGTGACTAAATGTGTTCAGTAAAATGTGTTCAGTAAGGGGCCCTGAAATTCCTAGTGGCGGCCCTGACTAAGTGTGTCTGTGTAAGTGTGACTGTGTGTATTTATGCATGACCCTGTGCGTAAGTGTGGGTGTGTATGTAGGCAGGGCAACTTTTAACCGGTTAAAGGGGCCACCGCTGCCCACTTGACAGTCCCCATCCAGTCGGCAGCTATTTCCCGCCTCCTGCACTGCACTCTGAGTGTGCATAGAGGGAAGACTGTGCGGAGGAGACACGAAACAGCAGCAGCAAGGTGAGTACTGGGGAATGGGGGGAGGTGGTAATGCTTTTCTTGGGAAAACTGGTGGTGGCAAATTAATGGACAAACTGACACTGGCATATTAGTGGCCAAACTGACACTGGCATATTAATGGGCAAACTAACTGTGCTATATTATTGGATAAACTAACTGTGGTATGTTAATGGACAAGCTATCTGTGGCATATTAATGGGGAAACTATCTGTGGCATATAAATGGGCAAACTGGCTGTGGCATATTAATAGGCAAATACACAGGATTATGAGGAGGGAGAGACATATATGTGAGTTATGAAGAGAAAGAGACAGCAGACATGGGTGTATAGAAGTAGAGACAGACATGCAGAAAAAAAGTCCACCATGGGGAGCATGAGGAACAGAAGGATAGACATGGAAAAATATATGGGGTATGAAGGGAGAGATATACACGAGGGTATGAGTTGAGAGAGAGTTATACATGAGGGTATGAGTTGATAGAGAGAGTTATACATGAGGGTATGAGTGGAGAGAGAGTTATATATGAGGGTATGAGTGGAGAGAGAGAGATACATGGGGGTATGAGTGGTGAGAGAGAGATATACATGAGGGTATGAGTGGAGAGAGAGAGATACATGAGGGTATGAGTGGAGAGAGTTATACATGAGGGTATGAGTGGAGAGCGAGATATACATGCGGGTATGAGGGGAGAGAGAGAGATACATGAGGGTATGAGTGGAGAGAGTTATACATGAGGGTATGAGTGGAGAGCGAGAGATACATGAGGGTATGAGTGGAGAGAGTTATATATGAGGGTATGAGTGGAGAGCGAGATATACATGAGGATATGAGTGGAGAGAGTTATACATGAGGGTATGAGTGGAGAGCGAGATATACATGAGGGTATGAGTGGAGAGCGAGATATACATGAGGGTATGAGTGGAGAGAGAGAGCTACATGAGGGTATGAGTGGAGAGTGAGATATACATGAGGGTATGAGTGGAGAGAGAGAGATACATGAGGGTAAGAGTGGTGAGAGTTATACATGAGGGTATGAGTGGAGAGAGAGTTATATATGAGGGTATGAGTGGAGAGAGAGAGATACATGAGGGTATGAGTGGAGAGAGAAAGATACATGAGGGTATGAGTGGAGAGAGAGAGATACATGAGGGTATGAGTGGAGAGAGAGAGATACATGAGGGTATGAGTGGAGAGAGTTATACATGAGGGTATAAGTGGAGAGCGAGATATACATGAGGGTATGAGTGGAGAGCGAGATATACACATGGGTATGAGTGGAGAGAGAGAGCTACATGAGGGTATGAGTGGAGAGATACATGAGGGTATGAGTGGAGAGAGAGAGTTATATATGAGGGTATGAGTGGAAAGAGTTATATATGAGGGTATGAGTGGAGAGAGAGAGATACATGAGGGTATGAGTGGAGAGAGAGAGATACATGAGGGTATGAGTGGAGAGAGAGAGAGATACATGAGGGTATGAGTGGAGAGAGAGAGATACATGAGGGAAAGAGATACATGGAGAGGGAGAAAGACATGGTGGTATGGGAAGAGAGAGACAAGTGAGTGACTGACTTGGTGGAATATTATTTATTGCTCCTTGTGTACTTCTTTTCCAATGATGCTCAGCCAGACTAATGGGAGACTTTGGCTGGTTGGACATCATGGGAACTGTAGTTAAAACTGCTAGCCAGCAAAAAATCTCCCATGTTGATGGCTGAGCATCATAGACATAAATAAAACCACTACACTGTTTTACTGCCAAATAAATATCTTTATTTAAAATAAAAGCTCTTGTTGGTCCTTCATCTAAAAATAAAGTTTGTGCTCTCCACAAGAATCCCCCCACCCCAATAATGAAAAATTGGTATGCCTGGACATACATGTGTAAAGGGGAGGGGTTTATCATATAGCCATGCCCACCTGGGGGCGCCCAAAAAAATCCTGCACCCAGGCGCCCGTGACCCTAGGATCGGCCCTGCATGGCACGATTTAATGAAATGTAGCAGGTGCTCGCTATGAGCACCGGCTACGTTTTCCCCCTTAAAGTGGCCTCATCTGATAGGTAGGATCCTCCTGCAAGTCCCTGAATCGAGATCCGAGCACAGCTCATCGCTGGGAGCCGCGAAGAGCTGTTTAACGCTAGGATGTTCTATGCCATCCTAGCATCTTTTAGGTACACTAGAACATCCTAGCATCTCAAAGGGGTTAAATCCTCTTGGGAAAGCCATGCCCATAAATAAAAATAACATAATATAAATCAAACCAGTGCAATACACTGATTTTTGTTTTTAAACATTGATGTTGGTTTTAGCTTCAGTTGTCTAGTGGCTTCGGCTGGGATGCATGATGTCATTGTAGCATGTCTGGCCATGTTCCTTGCCTCTGATAAGAGGTCTTTCTGCTCTAGTAGGGAGTGGCAGACACCAGACAGATGGATGCAACAACTTATCGCTCTGATTGGCTAAGAGTGTGTCTGAAAACAGATCAGTTCTGTCTCATCCGACCTGTCAAGGAGGACTGAGATTTTAACTTTTGCTTTAACTAAAGAAGCAAAAGTAAAAAAAAAAAATATGTATACATCAGTGCAACTGCAATAAATATGCCAGAGTATATATGTATGTATGTTTCTTTTACTGAAGAAAACCACAGTCCATCTGGTGCATAATAAATATTAAAATGTTTATTTATAGCATCCATCTTTCTCCTGCAGTTCCAATTTGCCAGACTTGGCCGCCACTTTCATTAGGCAATATACACTTGATTTTTAAGCACCACCCCATAAATTGCTTACTAAGTCACAAATGTACTACCTGGTTGTCAGAGGCTATTTCCCTCTATCCTAGACATTGGGAATCTAGCGTGACATGTGTCTGACACTTATCGCTATGGTTTCAGCACAGCGGTTACCAATTTACTGCTGAGATGCCAAGCTCCCATCCTAATGGATCTATAGTTCCTTTGCACTGTGGTTCCTGGGCTGCAATGCAGCTTGAAGGAAGGCAGTTCTGACTATACAGAGGTTATATGGTTTTGTATACTAAAAAACAGTTTAGACTGAAAAGCACAAAAAAAATCGTGCTATGTTGAAAAAAGCAAAAACAACCTAAAAGAAAATTTAAGATTTGTTTATATATTTGTGCAGTTTGTTATACTCAGTCATGTTGCTCAGCTACACATATTTTAAAGGCCCTACACTATAGTCTTCCTTGTACTAATCCAATATCTCAATGGGAGGTAGACATGCACGTGGCCCTAAGTGAATTTGGTAAAATTCTCTTTTTTTTAAAAATAATTTCTTGATTTCATTGATGTACAAACAGTTTGATATGTAACTAAAGTCGTGCTATGGTTTTATTTTTATCTAGCACTTTACTTTATTACTTAATATAAGTCTAGTGGAAGGTTTATTCACGAGTATAAAGACTTTGTTCATGAAAGAAGGCATTGTAGGGAATAGACAAGGGAATTCCAAACTTAAGGAAATAGAAGAGACGGATGTGATCCTGAAGTCAGAATGAAAACAAACCCTCGGACAACGACTTGCAATTGAAAAAGTCCTCTTTATGGTGTCCCTGCAAACATCATGTGGGGATGGCCAACACACACAGGTGGAAGTGGACGTCTTACGCATTTCGCAACTCGCTTTGGTGCTTAATCATAGGCTATCATGATGTTTGCTGGGACACAATAAAGAGGACCTTTTCAATCTCAAGTCGTTGTCCGAGGGTTTGTTTTCATTCTGACTTCAGGATCACATTTGTCTCTTCTATTTCCTCATTCTTACCTGCGGCAGAGATCCGCGAGATCCCGGAGTCCGTGTCACGGTGCTTACCTTGAATTTCATACTTAATGGAGATGGAACAATTCTCTGTATGTGTACAGAGTTACCACCCATTCTGTAATTTTTTCTAGATGGCAATGTTAATTCTATGGAATGGAAAGCTTGGCCAGTATTTTATTTTAAAGAAAACATGGCACCCCTGTATGTCTATGGCACAAATCTGATTATCAAAACTGGCAATTGCAACAACTATTTGACATTGACAAGACTCTTATAAATGCTGTTTAATGACTGCTAAAAAATAATATTGCCTGAACAGTTTATAATTATTCATGGGTGGAAGTTCCTGCCATAAAAACATACAAAAATCTGAAAAATTCTATAAAACAAATTGTAGTGGATTGCATCTTTCACTGAGAATTATTTTTTATTTTTCTATACAGGGGAGACACAAAAGGGGAACAATTGAAACAATTGAAAACTATTATTCTCACCTGTGACTTTTTATTCTCTTTTGTGATGTTTTGCACATGGTCCAGTTAATATTTAAACAGAAAGGAGGAGAGAGATAGCACACCCGGCATACATGCTCCTGGTAACATTCCTCAGATCGAAAAAAACGAACATTGTGTTCCCACCGAATTCATCTGTTTAAATAGCAGATATGGAATTCATATTATATTTTATAAATAGTGAAATATTTTATAAGCCTCAGCTATATCCAGGTTGGCTAGCAGAGGAGTGTGGGGGTGATGAGGAGGGGTGACATCATTGGCTCACTATGCAAACATGTTGCATGCCCAATGTCTAGTTCAGACTATTTTGGTCTTATTATTATTATTATTATTATTCAATTTAGAAAGCACTAACATATTTCACAGTGCTGTGGTTATATGATTTTAATTTAATTGTCGTCTAAACTACAGCACATATCTTCTTGTTGTCATTGATGGTTACATTTGTAAATCAATATATAAGCTGTTGGGAAAAAGAAGAAGATAATAAACAATGATGGTTCATGTATTGGATGTACAATAAACAATAGGGCTCTGTGGAGAGATGGAGGAGATGAATGGATTTTTGTTCTTTTCACCCTTCAGCTGTAGTTGTGCTCAGAAATGACATCATACAGATGTCTTCCACTCCAGTGTTGGCCTGGAATAAAGAATATATAAAAGGCCATCATGACAGGAGTTGTCAGTCATCACAACACACCTTGTCAATCATATCCTGTGACCAGTAAGGGCACAGCAAGGGGTGGTTAGTATCTCAATAAGGGGCTGGGCTTGAGCTATATATTGTTCTGCATAACAAACAAACTTCCTGTTTGAAAAAACTATGGCAAGTTCCATCCCTGTGCAGGGGTTCCCGAGGTTTGGTGCCAGTGCAGGGTTTGGCCGTCTTGGGGTATGGCCAACCCGGGTGGCAGTAGCTGTGGGAGCTATCTGCATGGTCTCCCCATGGGCTCGTCCCTGGGAGAGTGAAGTATGGCTACTGTGCATAATATTGACGCCAGTAAAGATTTAGAGTGTACTGTTACGCCATCTATAAATTGACTAGCTGCCGACCTAGATAGTGTATGTTATAGCTGGTAAAATTAGGTTAGCATTCACAGTTTTCTTCTCAGAAGATTCATTATATTTCATTATTGGCATATTGTACTGCTATTTAATGTTTGCTTTATTTTGGTTCATCGATATTACTGCTCCAGAAATTGTAATATCTGCCAATGTGAAAGCAGAGCTTTTGGAAAGCTATCTAAATGGACAGTATATTGTGAAGATTGAAACATGAGATCCAAGGAATCACTTGCTGTAGATAAAATAGTTACTCTGGTTTAAAGGCCAAGTGCCTATAACATTTCTAAGCATTCCATTGTTGCCAATCTTTACTAGGCAGGATTAACTCTTGAGTGCCAATTATCTCTTCCCACAGCTCCCAGGAGCTCAAGGGGTTAGTTGATAGGACCCACTGGGACTAAAGTCAGCTAATAGTATAAGACAACACACTTGATGATGTAATCTGCTGCTTTTCTAAATAGAGTTTAAACACAGCATTGAGATGAATGGCTGTAACTCACTACTGCGATTTATCCCACTCTCTGCTTCCGGCTATTCTTTATGTGCTCTTTGATTTGGTGGCCAGCAGGTCCTGACAGCATGCTTCTTTTAATCCCTTTTTTTTTTGTTGAAGTTTCACTTGTTACTTAGTGGTTTATGAATTTACTTAGCTCTTTTATTGGTCCTGTTGTATCCTTGTGTTACTCCCTTGTTCTGCTCTGTTTTATTACCATTGTAAAGACCTCCAGGAGATATAGAACAGGTTTTATTGTTCTACTGACTAGCAAAGAAAAAGCAAGCAAGACTGAAAAGCACTTAACATGGCACAGAGTGGCATTAGTGTGGGAATGTGTATTGTTGGAGCTGGACAGTGTGGTCAGCTAATAGCAGACTAACAGAAGTGCAGGGAGATTAGCAGGTGTTCATTATCCTCACTTATTAGGCAAAAGCTGCATACGCTGCACTCTTTGCAACACTAGGATTTGACTTGGTACAAAGATTTACTGGCTAAGTCAACTTTGGTCACAGAGAACCGATGACAGCGACCTACATCAGTAGAAATACAACAAGATGAGAAATGTATGAGGTTTGACACAGTGATTAATGTGATCACACTTGACATGAAAGGTGCAGTGCACCTATCTCAGATGCTATGCTCAAATATCTTTCAATACAGCCTGGGTGCCAAAAAAGGTATGAGCATTTCACAGCAAATAAAAATAGGGCTTCGTTATCAACATATTTGATAGGACAGTCAGGCTTTTTGGAATCCGGTCCACTGTCCCATCAAGTTCATGTCCAGGCATTACTGCTGCCTATGTTGCCTCTGCTCACACACTCCCCACAATAAAATAATTCTACAGCTGGTCTCTCCCTCTCATTCATCGTTGGCCTCCCAGTTTCCTGGTTTCCCATTTGCTGTTGAGCAGGCCTGTCTTCGTTTCCTCGCTTTCTGTTGATCAACAAATCTCGGCCTTCACCCAACTCTGGAATGTGATATGTCTGCATGCACACTAATAGAATCTGCGTAAAGCGCTGAGGAGCTAAGTCTTGTGGGGTCAAACAACGTTATGTCTTGTCACTTACCCCTGCCTGCTATGGCACTTTGGGACATTGGCAGGTTTGACTAATTCCGCTTGAAAAAACCCGTAAGGGTTGAAACGTCACCAAGCGTGTGAATGAATCCTCACTTCACACTAAGCGCTGGGCTCTGTATCTTTATTTATATGACTGATTCCGCTGACACGTTAAAATAAATGCTAGACTAGATCATTATTAAAAAGAAATAACTAATCCTTTATTATATTGGGAGTCTAATTATATTAGGGTTGCCACCCAGCCGGTAAAAAAATGGCTTTCGGCCAATGTTAAGTCTATGGTGGCAAGGCTGGTCTTTTTATGAGAAAAGGTGGCAACCCTAGATTATATCTTCTCGCAACATCCAGGCAATGTCACAATCCCGTGGGCACCTTCTTAAAGAAAGTTATACTCGCAAATTGACTTCCTATAGGCTTGAACTCACATTAAAAATGAATAAGCATCTTGATATCCAATGTTTTACGGTGTCCCTTTAGGTAAGGAAGGTACACTATAGGGAGGAAGGTACCCTATCACTATATAAATGTCTCAACTATTTCATCTCCTTAAGACTTTGTGGTTGTGAAATCTCGTCTTTGGACAAGATGGCCGTCATTGCCTATTGTGCTTGTAGCTTGCTATAATATATGCAATAAATGCAATATATTTCCAAGATCAGTGTGGTTTCCCCTCTCTCCACTGGCATTCTCATGTATCAACGACTGCATATGAAGTCCAGGGATTTCGGATCAGAGAATCAGGGGAATTTGGAGATAAGATTAAATTTTCTTACTCTACGTAATGTATCTTTGTGTATGATAATACATTTGAGGATAACACACTAGACTATGATACGTCCCTTTCAATTGGTCCTCAGATAATAAATGTTGGAAGAAGGGGAAACATCTGTCTGAATGATGAGACTTCAAGTCCTATAATTAGCAGGAGTCCCTTTGTGCAATCTATCTATTTTCAAGATAAAAAGTGATATTAGACAGATTTTTTTTATGCACATTGTGCTTGATCTTTAATTGTAATGTAGTTTTGCAAAGTCTTTTGTTAATTATTTTATTTGATGCATTTTTAACTCTTGTATTCATAAAAATAATCTTTGGTTTTTTTTTCATAAAATGTTTCTTTCTTGATCAATATGAATTAAAAACAATAGCAGAAAGAGGAGGTTCCATGTCAGAGCTCACAGAGGGCATGGAGATGTGTGCCAATATTCATGTCGGAGCCTGTGGTAAAGCAGGGAGTGGAGATGTGTGCTAATATTCATGTCGGAGCCTGTGGTAAAGCAGGGCGTGGAGATGAGTGCTAATATTCATGTCGGAGCCTTTGGTAAAGCAGGGAGTGGAGATGAGTGCTAATATTCATGTCGGAGCCTATGATAAAACAGGGAGTGGAGATGAGTGCTAATATTCATGTCAGAGCCTGTGGTAAAGCAGGGAGTGGAGATGAGTACTAATATTCATGTCATAGCCTTTGGTAAAGCAGGGAGTGGAGATGAGTACTTATATTCATGTCGGAGCCTGTGGAAAAGCAGGGTGTGGAGATGAGTACTAATATTCATGTCAGAGCCTGTGGTAAAGCAGGGCGTGGAGATGAGTGCTAATATTCATGTCGGAGCCTATGATAAAACAGGGAGTGGAGATGAGTGCTAATATTCATGTCAGAGCCTGTGGTAAAGCAGGGAGTGGAGATGAGTACTAATATTCATGTCATAGCCTTTGGTAAAGCAGGGAGTGGAGATGAGTGCTAATATTCATGTCGGAGCCTGTGGAAAAGCAGGGTGTGGAGATGAGTGCTAATATTCATGTCATAGCCTTTGGTAAAGCAGGGAGTGGAGATGAGTGCTAATATTCATGTCAGAGCCTGTGGTAAAGCAGGGAGTGGAGATGAGTGCTAATATTCATGTCATAGCCTTTGGTAAAGCAGGGAGTGGAGATGAGTGCTAATATTCATGTCAGAGCCTGTGGTAAAGCAGGGAGTGGAGATGAGTACTAATATTCATGTCATAGCCTTTGGTAAAGCAGGGAGTGGAGATGAGTGCTAATATTCATGTCGGAGCCTTTGGTAAAGCAGGGAGTGGAGATGAGTGCTAATATTCATGTCGGAGCCTGTGGTAAAGCAGGGCGTGGAGATGAGTGCTAATATTCATGTCATAGCCTTTGGTAAAGCAGGGAGTGGAGATGAGTGCTAATATTCATGTCAGAGCCTGTGGTAAAGCAGGGAGTGGAGATGAGTGCTAATATTCATGTCATAGCCTTTGGTAAAGCAGGGAGTGGAGATGAGTACTAATATTCATGTCAGAGCCTTTGGTAAAGCAGGGAGTGGAGATGAGTACTAATATTCATGTCAGAGCCTTTGGTAAAGCAGGGAGTGGAGATGAGTACTAATATTCATGTCAGAGCCTTTGGTAAAGCAGGGAGTGGAGATGAGTGCTAATATTCATGTCAGAGCCTGTGGTAAAGCAGGGAGTGGAGATGAGTACTAATATTCATGTCATAGCCTTTGGTAAAGCAGGGAGTGGAGATGAGTACTAATATTCATGTCAGAGCCTTTGGTAAAGCAGGGAGTGGAGATGAGTACTAATATTCATGTCAGAGCCTGTGGTAAAGCAGGGAGTGGAGATGAGTGCTAATATTCATGTCGGAGCCTGTGGTAAAGCAGGGAGTGGAGATGAGTACTAATATTCATGTCATAGCCTTTGGTAAAGCAGGGAGTGGAGATGAGTACTAATATTCATGTCAGAGCCTTTGGTAAAGCAGGGAGTGGAGATGAGTACTAATATTCATGTCAGAGCCTTTGGTAAAGCAGGGTGTGGAGATGAGTACTAATATTCATGTCAGAGCCTTTGGTAAAGCAGGGAGTGGAGATGAGTACTAATATTCATGTCGGAGCCTTTGGTAAAGCAGGGAGTGGAGATGAGTACTAATATTCATGTCGGAGCCTTTGGTAAAGCAGGGAGTGGAGATGAGTACTAATATTCATGTCGGAGCCTGTGGAAAAGCAGGGTGTGGAGATGAGTACTAATATTCATGTCAGAGCCTGTGGTAAAGCAGGGAGTGGAGATGAGTGCTAATATTCATGTCAGAGCCTGTGGTAAAGCAGGGAGTGGAGATGAGTGCTAATATTCATGTCATAGCCTTTGGTAAAGCAGGGAGTGGAGATGAGTACTAATATTCATGTCAGAGCCTGTGGTAAAGCAGGGAGTGGAGATGAGTGCTAATATTCATGTCATAGCCTTTGGTAAAGCAGGGAGTGGAGATGAGTACTAATATTCATGTCGGAGCTTGTGGTAAAGTATTTGACCTTGTATATTGTGTGAATATCCTCAACTGAACAGACATTTACTCACTGACACATGTCACATGTCATCTATATCCTCTCCCCCAAGCATCAGGGGAAATGCACTGATGACAAATGATGGTTGGTACATCAGACAGAGTGTTATAGATGTGCCATTAAGGTGGAGCAAATAGACTTTTTTTTAAACTGCAGACTAAAGGGACCAGCATTGCCACATACATTTCGGGATGCACTGGGGAAAAGGAGAGTTTTGAGAGACATTTTCAATTCACTGCATTCCTGCATTGATGTAGTAAAAGGACTGAAAAGCAAAACAAGTCACAGGTAACCTATTGTTAACAATTAAAATATACCTATCATGCAATACAAAACATGTTACCCCCCCCCCCCCCCCACACACCTAAAGTCCAGTTTAGATCATATGGCAACATGTCCATGGATTGTCCCGTTTGTTTTGTATATATATATATATATATATATATATATATATATATACACATATACATATAAAAACACACATACCACAATATCTAAATACTATATATAAGGAACTAAAAAAGCCCTGCAAAGTCCAGACAAGGGTTGAAGGGTTGTAATATCCCTGCTAATCACTGGCAAAGCTCAAAGTAAGATGCTATATGCAATTACCATAAAAATCAACAATCACATGTCAGAGCAGATTGCTCCATTTTGCTGCATTAATTAAGACTCCTTTTAATTTTTGGAATATAAATGTATACATACATGTATATATATTTAATATACTAACTACAGTACACAGAAGGAGCGAGATATATGACTGACTACCAAACCGAGGTATCTTGGTTAATTATTAAATACACACCCTGACATAGGATGCCAGGGGTGTGGCATGGAGCGGAAGTCAACATGGACATGCAGCTGCATGCACTTAGGAGTATATTAAGGGAGCTTCAAAATTTACTTGCTCACTAAGGCTACCCTTTCAGGATAACAACAGTATCTTAGTTACAGCAACCTGCAACATGCTTATATACACATTTTCAATTGGATAGCACTGTTTCTTTATATTCTGCCTCTATAGTGTGCTATAGTGACTAGTACTGGCTATGGATGACATCTTTTCAATATGTTTCACTGCTATGACAGTGAAGGCACACACAATATTTTTAAGCTTAATATGCTCCAATTTTTCCACCTCAGTGATGACCAAAATAAAAATAGTAGAAATTAGATATATTCAGTTCAGGATCCACCGCTATTGGCAAATCACAACAGAATAAAGAATGAATAAGCATGAATGTGCACATGTAACATATGCTTATTTCCATCTGTGCTGCTACATTAAGCATGAAGAAGAGACCAGTAAGTTCTTGGAAGCTTTACATAATTCCTTGAAGAAATCTCTTGTTGCCCCATTAAAATACATCACATTCTTATACAAGAGCAACGTGTGCCAAAACCGGATGAATGTCAGCTGCTGTGCTCAGGACAAGACAGTCTATATATTTAGAGCATAACACATCAATTAACACCTTTTCCTCCACCAGGCAACATAACATGTTTTTATTGTAAAATTATAACAAAGAAAAAAAACAAGAAACAGAACGTAGAATTGGAACTACAGGCTCTTGATCCCACTTTGCAATCACAGCTTTCTTTACATTATTTAGGTGATAGCATTCCCTGTACAATAATAGGGATTATTAAATGTTAGTGTTTGAGCTTTTTCTTCATTTTAATTATACTGTATTTATTTTATTACCAACACATAAAATATTTAGAGGCAATAACAAAAGTATACAGTAGATAACCATGTAATGTTTAATCTCTGGAAAAAGACTGTCATGTCAGTGCCGGTTCCACAGTTGTGGCACACATCAGAGCCAGATCCAGATTAGTGGTTTAACACTCGCATACCACAATAGTTCTATACATTGATCAATCACTGTTATATAAAGTAACAAGATAAAGTAAGTAATCCTTTGGAATTACCAGCATTTATTTAAAATAGGTCCTGATCTTCATGTAAATTACAATAATGAACAAACCCGATCTGTTTTAACTAATAGCACACAAATTATTGTATTGCTCTTGTCCATATTAAACACATAATTCAAACATTCCCAGTGTGAGTTGGGAAATGTATATGAACTCATGTGAAAGGTATCAGCAACATGTTTCCACTAGGGGGCCAAAGTCTGTTAGCAGAAGGTAGTCCACATTAATCTATTGTACAAATATAAAAATTACGTACTTTGCTCTAGACAGCTACAGGGCAGTGCCATATTGGTCAAATTTTGGTGTTACATGAAGCCGTGATATCGTGGCATTATAGCAACACCAGCTAAGCATAGACAGTAACCATTGATCGCTGCCTATGCAGGTTTCACCGCAGGACGTACCAGGTAAGGGTGAAAACCGCAAAGGGGTTAAAATATGCCACGATCAGCTACCTATTTAATTTATTCCCCATTCAGGGGCTGTCTTTTTTCCCTCACCCTTCACCATGCAGCACACAAAAGGTAAATAGGCAATGGATTAAGAGAGGAACAACATCGACTGCTCCGATGTAAAGCATCTATGGATGTGGACAGGGTAACTTTCTGTATGTTGGCACTGTGATCCGGATAATTTTGGACAGCGGGCCTGAGCAGGCCATGGGTTATAGTTGCCGACACCTGCCCTAGGCTAATGACTTCAACAAAGAGTTAACAAACCTGGAGTGTAATCAATTAAAAGTGATTGGGGGTGTGTTTTAAAGCTACTTTGACTTATAAGAACATTAAAATATTTTCAGTTTGCTATTCTCAAGAAGCCTCAGCTGATGTGAACCATGCTTCACAAAAAAGAAATCTCAGAAGAATTATGATCAAGAATTTTTGATTTGCATAAACCTGGAAAGGTTACAAAGTAATCATAAAAAGTTTACATATTCATTAGTCCGTAGTTAAGCAAATTGTTTATAAATGGAGATGATTTAGTACTGTGGTTACTCTCCCTAGAAGTGGACATTAAGCTAAGATGATTCCAAGGGCACAATGCAGAATGCTCAGTGAATCCTTAACCCAATATAGATGTATTGGAGCTTAAGCAGCTCTGTAAGGAAGAATGGTCCAAAAGTCATCTTTCTTTTTATTTTTTGGCCATCCGCTAACATTCTGTGGAGTGTATTAGCTCCCTGTAGGACAGCTTTCCTCTGTTAATGTCTCATCTTTTGGCCTCAGCTTAGTTGCATCATTTAAATTTAATATAGTCATCTAATACCCTAATATTTGAGGAGGAAAAGAAAGAATAAACAGAGAAGGGGAAAAAAAGGAGCCAAAGACAAAGGCAAAGTGTTGAAAGAGAAAAATAAAGAAGACCCCCACCAACCCCCCCGCCCCCCATTTCCCCCTGCATAGGAGAGCCATAACTGTACCCCTTCTCTCTGTACCTTTATGTTGCCCAACTTTCTTATTCGTCAAGGATGCAACCCTTCATTCTGATAACCTCTCCCCCTCCTCCCATATGGGTAAGAAACGTGGTAGTCTGTTTTTTGCTACAAGAAATCCCTTTTCCATGGTCGTTTGAAGGTCAATTTGGTTCCTAAGTCCCATGGGATCTCGTTCTGGTCCTTCCAGCGTCTGGCGATGCAGAGTTTCATTGCCATGAAAATCTGTTTCGCCAGTATTTTATGCCCAGGTGCAAGTGTTTCAATATTTAAATGTAGTAAGGACTTGTCGGGTCCGCCAACAGGGCTCTACCACAGGAGTCTGTGATAAGTCCGAATATCTTCCTACATGTGTCTGCAATCTTCCTACAGCTCCGCCATATGTGGACATAAGAGCCCACCTGGTTCCTACATCTCCAACAGACTGAGAACAGCTTTGAGGAAATGTTAAACAATCTTAAAGTAAAGTTCTTGAATATTTACCTTCCCCATTTCCACTTATGACTTAGATGAAGATCAGATCACATGTTAATTCAGAAAACTAGCTAATTACAAAGGGTTCATTTATCTTTTCCTTCCACTGTATATTGAGTCCCCTAATTTACTCTGGAGTAGACACATAGTAAAGGTCGCACATGATTATTGCTGCATGTTTAAAATGTAAAATAAAGACTAGGCATGGGCACCAAAACTCTCATTTGTTGTATTATGACAAAACAACAATCACCCTAATGTTTGCCCAACCTTAACCATAAGGTCCCCCCTAACCCTCATGTTCCACCTAACCCAAATATCCTCAGGGGACACCAAAGACACTACTCTGAGTTCACCCCCGGTGTGTACTGGGAAGACAAGATCCCTTGCAAATAGTCCTGTAGTTGCCTGTTGGATAATTGTAGAAAAGAGCTGTTACATCTTCTGCTGCAAGAGCTTCTGGCAGCTGCATAGTTGGGGTCCTATCCTACCCATTACCTTGCATAGAGATATAGTTAGTTAAAATGTGAATGCATTAGCTCCAGACACAGTACATGTACCAGATAGCCTGGAGCTCAATCTCACCATCATATCCTACTACCTGAAATTTCAAAGTTGACAAGCATGCACTTGTGCTTTTTGGGTGATTTTACGAGTTACGGTACTGCTGGGTAAGGAGTGCCATGTGTAAAAAAGCCTTAGATACCTGTCATTTCAACACTGATGTAAGGGCTTCTTTACAACCAAAAAAAGGGAGAAAAGTTCACAGCCAGACAGCAAGTCTCAGAGACTATGAGTACTCTTAGAATTGTGAGCTGATACAGTGATTGGCTTCCAGTCCAAAACATCACTACGGCAGCGCCTTAATATGGGCTTGTCAAGAAAACCGTCACACCTGCTTAACACTTGGCAAAGTGTGGTTATCAAAAGAAGCCATTCAATCATTAGTACAGTTGGGTTACTCAACCCCACATTAAAATGCTGCCTACCCCCGTCAAGAATTGTGAAGGCCAGTCCCTGCTTATCTCTAAATACAGCCCTTGTGGGCAGGTCGACAATAAGAAGAAAAAACAAATAAAACTCTTGCGGCAAACATAAAAACGAAATCTCGAAAAAATGGCACGTCTGTTAAAATAATAGAAAAAATGATACAGACAAATGTATTACAAGTTTAGAACTTTTTTTGTGAACTGTTAATGTCACTTTCTTATCACAATATTGTGATTTTAGGGAGCTGTTGACACAGTGTGCATGTGCCTATTTGCAGCTGCCATTCACCTCCAGTTGTTCTGCATACTGTACAGAAACCTTACAAATACACTTCTAATGAAAATACTTCTCCCTTCTCCCTGCAGCGATTTTACCTTTTCCTCACAGATAAGGACGTGAGCTGTCTGTTATATCTGTGCTCTTGTGCTTTGCTTGTCAGTGAGGTGAAAAAGCCAGTATTTCTTCTGGTTTCTATAGGGCTTCGTTTAAAATATGGGTGTCATAAAAGACATCATGTGAAGTTGTGAAATAGTTTTTAATGTACGTTTACAGACTGTGCTGGGCCTATTTGTTCTCTAGTTTGTCACACTCACATGGTATGGAGGTTATCAGTCACTAACAGGCCTGCATCTTATTATTTTACATAAGTGCACACATCGTCTATGTATGAACACACAAATCCCTACATATGTGCAGAACGCTTCAACAACATAAGTGCTATATATATAAATATATAATGTAATGTAATATACAAAATAATCCAAAATGGTCTGTTGCTTGAAGGACAATGATCTTTACATCAAACTGCTTTGGAAGACCTATCACGTGTATTTATAGATTTAAGAATTAAACTTATCTATATTAATAGTAACTGCTGTGTCCCTCATCTATATCAAATGGAGCTGCACTCCACTCTAAAAAAAATCTTACAAATTCCCAAAATGAGATACATAAACTCTGAAGATTGCTTTCTTTCTCCACCTTCAGAGATCACCCTCTATGCCATAAAATGAAAAATATTTCTGTGACCTTGGGCCACATTTTTTTTATTCCTAGGCCAATATGTGTGCCATTTGACAGTAATGGTCACTCAAATAGTGCAATAATAACTTATCTAACGGAATATTTATATAATGTATATATTTATGTAACTAAATATATTTAGGAATCTCTTTTTAGTTCTTGAAAATAACTCTGCAATCCCAATTTTATATATATATAAATATATTTGGGTGTGCATCTTTTGAGGTGATCAAAACCTGTATTTGTAATGTATTATGCATGCTAAATGATTAGCTAAAATAACTTAAATATATTTCCCAGAAGTAATACCTTTGCTTATTGTATTATTGGAGAAGGTTATCTCTTGCTTTTTGAGTTGATCCCTGCAATCTGAATTTTTTATTTACATTTTTGGTTGTGTCACTTTAAATAATTAAGGTAAGTAAAATCTGTATTTAGAAATTATCATATACATATACACATGGTAAATTTACATGGTGTAGAATGTTTTCGTTTAAATTTGCCCTTGAGTTGACTGCCCCTTTTTGGGGGTGGTGCAGTAATTTACATGCGGCTACTTAATATTCTCTTGAGGATAGTTTCCAGTATTCTAACTTCCCTACAACTGCTTGATGAAGGTGATTGAAGTGCTGTGCTTAAAGCCATCTTGTTACTCATAAAAATACACTTAGTTTCAGTTTTCTGAAAGGAAGTATTTCTCGAGGTGAAAATCATATATATATATATATATATATATATATATATATATATATATGATTTTCACCTCGAGAAATATATATACCCTATAAACATATATATCCTGGTACCGGCATATAGGGTATGTATTAGTCATGTGCATTCGTTTTCGGACGAATGCATTTTCATCCGAAAATAGCATTTTCGTCCGAAAAACGAATAACGAAAATGCTAAGCTAACGAAAGCCGAATGAACGAATGGTTAATAAACGAAAATCATTCGTTCATTCGTCCATTCGTAGTACTATTGCATTCTATAAGCCGAAATAGAGTCGGTTTATAGAATACAATAGCATAGTACACTTACATTCCATAAACCGACATAATGAACGACTTTTGGTTTATGGAATGCATGTAAGTCTATTGGCATTCTATAAACCGAACGTTCGGTTTATAGAATAGCAATAGGATTACATGTATTACATAAGCCGACAGCCTATAAACCGAACGTTCATAAATTTCATGAACCGAATGACGAAAACGAAAATTTTAGTTTTGCACATGTCTAGTGTGTATATTTACCCTATATACAGAAACATAGAATGTGTCAGCAGATAAAAACCATTTGGCCCATCTAGTCTTCCCAATTTTCTATATCATTTTATTAGACTCTGGCTTTATCTTATTTCTAGGATAGCTTTGTGCCTATCCCACACATGCTTAAACTCCTTCACGGTGTTAATCTCTACCACTTCCGCTGGAAGGCTATTCCATACATCCACTACCCTCTCAGGACTATGTTCTCTAGTTGTGGTAGTTTTTCTTCTTTTAAATAAACTCTCCTCCTTTACTGTGTGGATTCTCTGTATGTATCTAAATGTCGTATCCCCTTGTCTAACATTTTCTGGTAAGTTTTATCCTTCAAACCAAGTATACATATATATATCCTGGTCCATGCACCCTAAACACAATGGGGTCAATGCCCCGGTGCAATCCCGGCAAACAATGTAGTAGTCTAGAAAGGAGCCCTCATGGGACTTAATATCATAAAGAATCACAGTTAAAATATATTGTTGCTGCTTTATGTAATTTTGTAGCCATTATATAGAATCCCCCTCAATCAAAGTGCAATATACAGGTGAAATTTACCCCTATGGTTTATTTGACACTTCATTTTTATGTATTTGAATTAACATTATTCTTGTTGTAATTTAGTTTTTGTACTTTTGATGTTTGTTTTTAAAAAAAATAAAAAACAACTAAATAATGCTAAGGAGATCTCTATATTAAATGAAATATTTTGAACTCTCAAAGCTGTTATTGAGCATATTTATCCTATCCATCAGGGTTGTGACAAGGCGAGGGGTGACAGGCGATACACCTGTCATGGGCCCGGCACTTAAAAAAAAAAGTGGAAAAAATAAAACTCCTGATCAAAAGATCTCACCAGCATCTTCGCGCGAGAAGGCAGCATGGTGTTGGTGCAATGCTGGCTATGGCGTATTAATGGAGTAAATCTTTGATGTGCAATGTGGGTAATGGGGCATGTACTAGGGGGCAGCGGCAAGTCCTAGATGTGCAGTGTGGGTGATGGGGCATGTCTTGGGGTGCATTTAAATCACTGGCATGATATACAAAGACCTGGATAAAAAGAGTTTGGAAGGGTAGGAAGGCGAGTTATAATGATGATAATGTTTTTCCTGTACGGGGCCCTGACATTTCTGTTGGCATCCCTAAAGGATAAGGAACTGCTATATAATTCATTTTTTCTTGCACCTATTTTTATGGGTTGGTAAAAGGTTTATTTCCTTCCTTATATATAATTTAAAAAAAAACATTTTGTTTTAAAATATAGGCACTGGTGATTATTTAGCACTGTACATTTGACACTGATAATTTTTTTATTTGTTCTAGAACAATGCATTGTTCCAGGTTTATGCTGCCTGGGACCCGGAACGTAAGGTCCCATTACAGGAGTGTCCAGGGCAATGTGGGACATGTGGGCTTTGGGCGTGATTGTACCTGGGTTAGGTTCTTTGCATTTTCCTTATCTGACTATCCTATCTGACTGCCCTTGCTTGCTGCCAGGCCCTGATCTTTAGACCATTATTTGACCTTGTGCTTTATATTCTGATAGTGTACTTTGAACCTAGGAAATTCTATAAACCTCTAGCACCATTGCAGACACGTGGTTGCTTGTTCCACTCTCCTGCCTGCTCCATCTTCATCAGTCCAGTAACCCTGCACCTTAGATTACATTTAAAAGGCACATTTTCAAATGAGCTCTAACTAGCTCTTTACATGACTGATCACATATTTGCATACACACCAAAAACATGTGCACTATTTATTTAACATACAGTGTATTTCCAAAAATTATATTAATTCAACTTTTAGTTACGGGTCTTGTCTGCACTATGTGTATTATTGCTACTCTTAAGCAAACAATACCATTAAAAAGGTAGTGTACAAATGAAAGGGGCCTAAATAAACGGGGGAAACAAAACATAGGAGATGGGGGAAGGGAATGCACTTATGGATATAAAAAAAAATTCAGGGAGGATCTGAGTTGATCTATTTCCTCTTCAAACACAGCTTCTAACAATTTTTCACATACGTGAGCTCTGGAGAGATGCTGGGCAAGTGTCTATAGAAATAGAGATGTTTTTCTTGCAGTCACTGAGAACATCACACAATAACAGCTATAGAATATTGTTCTGACAGCCTTGCAGCCTAATGCATGGTGTTGTGCTTTGGCAGAAAGAAAATGAGTTGCCTAAAGTTAGAGGAAAACTGGTGACATTTTTCAATAAACAATCTCTAAAAAAATAGAAGCAGTGATTACAGAAACAACTTTCAAAATGATGTTTATGGCCATCAATTCATATTTCTTTTTAGCCATTATTTCAATGAGAAAAAAAGCACAGCCATGCTCTTAAGTAAGTATACATAATGATTGATCGAAACTAAGCACAAGAGTCTTCTTTTAAAAATATAGGATGGTTATATTAGTGTAGAAACATTGCACTGGTTTCTATGGAAACTGCTCTCTGGCACTATGCTACAGAAGTGCTAGCAATTTTGCTTTGGTAAAAATGGTCCATAGTCCTCATCAAAGATGAATTGTATATTATTGTACAATATTTTAGTTTGTTAACCAGATGTATATACATTGTACGGTACTTTACTATGGAATGGTTGTCCTCCAAAATTAACAAGCAAATTGATAATCTTAATGTCTTATCTAGATTCTTTAATGCACATCATGTATAAAACAATAAAAAAAAAAAAATCATGGCACGCGTGCCACTACTGACACGCCGAGCCCTCAGCTGTGGCACGCAGTCAGGTTCAGCTCTCACCGCTTATCTGCTCCGTTGTCCTGGAGGTGCAGGCATCAGCGTAATAGATTGGCGCCGCCGGTCATCTGCCACCCCAGGGGGCGCCAGCCCGGCCGGTAGAAAGAAAAAAAAATAAGTAAAAAAAAAAGCCGGTAGAGGCACTGGCTGGGGGAGATCAAAAGATCCCCCCTCACCAGCCCTCTGCTCGGCATTCTCTGCTTGGTCTGGGGAGGGGGCGGAGCTAACCGGCTCAGCGTTGTAGCTCCGCCCCCACCCCGGGAAGCAGAGCAGCATCTGCTTCACTGGGAGCCCCGGGCAGCATGAGATAGTGCTGCTCGGCTCCCCATGCCTGCATTAAGCATGGGGAGCCGAGCAGCACTTTCTCATGCTGCCCATGGCTCCCCGTAATACAGACTCTGCTCTGCTTCCCGGGGTGGGGGCGGAGCTACACCGCTGTGCCTGTTAGCTCCGCCCCCTCCCTGGAGCCACCTTTTCAGGCAAAGGTAAGGGAGGGGGGGGGAGAGAGACAGAACAGGGGTTAGGGGGGAGAGACAGAACAGGGGTTAGGGGGGAGAGAGACAGACAGAACAGGGGGAGGGGAGAGAGAGACAGACAGAACAGGGGTTAGGGGGGAGAGACAGAACAGGGCTAGAGAGACAGAAAAGGGGCAGGGGGTAGAGACAGAACTGGGGGAGAGAGAGAGACAGAACAGGGGACGGGGGAGAGAGACAGAACAGGGGACGGGGGAGAGAGGCAGAACAGGGGACGGGGGGGGGAGAGAGAGACAGAACAGGGGAGGGGTGGGAGAGAGACAGACAGAAAAGGGGCAAGGGGTAGAGACAGAACTGGGGGAGAGAGAGAGACAGAACAGGGGACGGGGGAGAGAGACAGAACAGGGGACGGGGGAGAGAGACAGAACAGGGGACGAGGGGGGGGGGGAGAGAGACAGAACAGGGGACGGGGGGGGGAGAGAGACAGAACAGGGGACGGGGGGGGAGAGAGACAGAATAGGGTATGGGGGGAAAGAGACAGAACAGAGGGAGAGAGAGAGAGACAGATATGGCAAGGAAGAGGAAAGGGACAAACATGGGAAGGGAGAGAGACACAAACATAGGGGGGTGAAAGAGACGGGGGGGGGGGGCGCCACGGGGGAAGCATATGTGTGTATGAGTATAAGTGTGTGTGTGTGAGTATAAGTGTGTGTGTTTGTGAGTATGAGTATGATAAGTGTGTGTGAGTATGAGTATAAGTGTGTGCGAGTATGAGTATAAGTGTGTGTGTGTGTGTGTGTGTGTGTATGAGTATGAGTGTCTGTATGAGTATAAGTGTGTGTGTTTGGTCATAAGTGTGTGAGTATGAGTATAAGTGTGTGAGTATGAGTATAAGTGTGTGTATGAGTATAAGTGTGTGTGTGAGTATAAGTGTGTGTGAGTATAAGTGTGTGTGAGTATGAGTATAAGTGTGTATGTGTATGAGTGTACGTGTGTATGAGTATAAGTGTGTGTGTATGAGCGTGTGTGTGTATGAGTATAAGCGTGTGTGAGTTGTGGTCTGTAAATTTGTGTCGGTCAAAATTGGGCACTCGGGACCAAAAACGTTCGCCATCACTGTTCTAGACTGTACACTTGTGAGCAGGGCTCTCTATCTCGTGTACAGCTCTGTCTCTGTTCTTCTAACGTAGTCTGTATTCCTTTTTATGCTCTGTAACAAGTGTTGCATTAATTGTTGACACTATATAAATAAATGGTAATGTAATGTAACATGAATGTGTGCCAGGATTATATCCTACTGCTGTTCAGATACGACTCAAAATCCCAGATTAGGACTGTGGTTATTTGACAACAAATTTTGAAAAATATAGGACAGAATAGTTCAGTTGGAAAAAAAATTTCTATTATAATTGTGGCTTTTTTGGTTTTTGCAACTTGTCAGTTCTTCACAATCTGCAATGTAGTGAATAAACTCATAAGTGTCACCTTGAACAAGGAATGTTTTATACCCAAGGTTAAAGGTAACAAAGCAGAAAAAGTCTGTGAGGAAATTAATCTCAAAAATGATTTTTTGTTTGATCATTTAAATCTATGGTCCCACTACGTAGATAAAGCCAAAAGGAAACATGTAGGGACTCAATTTCCCACCAAAAAATGTTTTAGATTTTTTATCGTTGATTTCAGATGTGTCTTATGTTTTTGTTACGTGACTGTATTTAAAAAAATATGTAACTAAAGAAGTGTGACTGGGCGCCCCATTTAGTGAAATATAGTGTTTTTGGGTGCCACCCCTGGTTACTTTACAGCACTAGTGTCTCACTTTAGGGCTGGGGACACAGAATGCAGTCTATAACTCTGAATTCTGATCATAGACTTGCAATGAATAGGAGGGTAATGTAAATATTACATCACAAGGGGGCGGAGTTATGATCATGTTTGATCAGGTTAATCTCCTCTCTTTGTGCTGGAAGAAAGGTAAAAAAAAACTATTTGTACATAGCTACCTAGTCCTGCCCACTATGATACACAGAAGCCAGAAAGAGAGCAGGGGAGTATCTTATGACATCATCATGCAGGCTTTTACCACAGTTGTAAAGTGAGATGCTGCATCATTGCAAATATTCTCAAAATGGAGCCAGGAGGACAGTTGGGCCAACATGACAGCCATCTGTGCTTAGTGCATGTTACACTGTTGCACTGGTAACATGCAGGATAGCATTTAAATTATGTATGTATCTAAGTCATGCATAGTTTAAGTACAAAGACACCCAGTCCCTATACAAGGGAGCAGGGGAGGGCTGGCAGCCTTAGGCCTGGGGGGCAAATCCAGTCAAGTGGCCCATTGCATCATCGAATCGCCTCCCCATCCACGGCCATCTTTTCCTTGTTTTATAACGAATATTGCCAGGATTTTCCCCCACAATATGCCAGGATTTGCCATTTAATATGCTAGAATTTTCCCTTACAAAATGCCAGGATTATGCCCCTCAGTATGCCAGGATTATGCCCCTCAATATGCCAGGATTATGCCCCTCAATATGCCAGGATTATGCCCCTCAATATGCCAGGATTTTCTCCTCAATATGCCAAGATGATGCCCCCTCAATATGCCAGGATTTTCCCCTAAATATGCCAGGATTATGCCCCTCAATATGCCAGGATTATTCCCCTCAATATGCCAGGATTATGCCCCTCAATATGCCAGGATTTAGACACCCAATATGCCAGGATTTTCCCCTCAATATGCCAAGATGATGCCCCCTCAATATGCCAGGATTTCCCCCTCAATATGCCAGGATTATGCCCCTCAATATGCCAGGATTTTCCCCTCAATATGCCAAGATGATGCCCCCTCAATAAGCCAGGATTTCCCCCTCAATATGCCAGGATTATGCCCCTCAATATGCCAGGATTTAGACACCCAATATCCCATAATTTGGGCACCCCCCCTACCCACGACACCTACGACATGACACATAACCCACGTTGCACACCATGACATGCCCCATCACCACATTTACATGCCTCCATCACCCCATTACATACACATTTCCAATATTATTTGCCATTGATATTCCCCATCCAATTTGTCCCATAATATTCCAGTGTTATTCTGCAATTTAATATGACTCAGTAAATTTGCCCAATAATATTCCAAGGTTATCTGCAATTTAATATGCCCCTGCTAATTTGCCCAATATGCCAGTGTTAATTGCCATTTAATATTCCCCAGCCATTTTGCCCAATAATATGCCAGTCTTATTCTGCCATTTAATATTCCCCAGACGATTTGTCCAATAATATGCCAGTGTTATTCTGCCATTTAATATTTATATTGTCATGTAATATGCCCCAGCCAATTTGCCCAATAATATGCCAGTCTTATTTGCCATGTAATAATCACGTGACTGTCGGCACTTCCGTGTCAGACTGCACAGGGAGCCGAACAGGCAGCACGGAGGTTTCTCTGTGCTGCCTGTTCGGCTCCCCGTGCAGCCTTGCAGGCAGAGCGGAGGTGAGAGGGGATCTTCTGATCCCTTCTCAGTCTCTGCCTGCAAGCGCGTTTTTTTTTTTTTTTTTTTAAACACTGGCCCAGCGGCCGTGTTTTACATAGCTTAGGGCAGCCTGGGGGGCAATTACCACCCTGCCCCCCGGCCCAGCCCGCCCCTGCAAGGGAGGATGGAGCTCAGTCTCTTAAGGTCACCCAATATTGCACTGCATCACCTGGTTTCATGTGACTTTACCTTCTTTTAACTCCAGTTCAAGGATGTTGCAAGGTATAACTATTGTGAATTGATGCGTGAACAGCAAAAATTAGACACTAACTCCTTCACAACATTGGACTGACTAGGTCAATCCTGGCTGGAACTCTGCTGGAATGAGCAGTGTTACCAATCAATGTTTACTAACACCGTCCAGCGGTGGTGCTGTAATGCCTTAATGTTGAGGTATTAAACAATATCGAAACTTGTTGCTGAAGACACCCTGCAATTGCTCCATGGAGCGCACACGGGTGCCATTTTGGAAAGCAGCATGCTCCTCCAAAATGGTTCTGCCCTCTTGTGGCTTTGAAGTGCCATTAGGCACATTGTAATACAAAAAAAGGAAAAATTAACCGTACATTTAGGGTTAGGGTCAAAAAGGGACTTTTGTAGAAAATTGCCTAATTATAAATTCAGATGGGGTCTTTTTTTTTTACTATTTGTAATTATGTAAAAGATTATTCAGGTCAAAGTTAGAAAAGGCTTTTTTTAAAAAAAATGTTTTCAGAATATTTTATGATTTATTTTGTAGTAAATTATATGACATGATGAAAATAATGGTATCTAAAGACAGACCTTCTTATGCTGATAAAAAACAATATATAATTTGTGCAGAAATGGTAAAAGAGCATCTTAGCTATTAATGCCTTGTTTTTGCAGGTAACTTGTTAGTTGACTACAGTTCACTTATTTTAGATAGAAACATAGAATGTGTCGGCAGATAAGAACCATTCGCTCCATCTAGTCTGCCCAATTTTCTAAATACTTTTATTAGTCCCCAGTTCCCTATCTTATAGTAATATAAGATATGCTTAAAATCCTTGACTGTGTTTACCTCTACCACTTCCACTGGAAGGCTATTCCATACATCCACTACCCTCTCAGTAAAGTAATACTTCCTGATATTACTTTTAAATCGTTGCCCCTCTAATTTTAGACTATGTCCTGCTAAATTGGTGAGAATAAATGTTCATCACACCTCAACACCTGTAACTGACGTTTAATATATAGCCCCCACTGACACAAGAAGGATTGAACCAATGCGGACTGCTGTTTGGGAAAGCAGGATAGTAGTTGTAGTTTCCAGCAAAGTTGGACTTTCCTATTATTAACAGTACAATGACAGTCCACCAAAGCTTTACAAGTGAAATATTGTCTTACTTTTATTAGTAGACATCTTTCAATAAATAGCCAGCAGCAAAAAAGAAATCTCCATTGTATGTAATGGTTTGTAACTAACCTGACAAGAGTTAAAAATCATAAATCTGAAAATCATAAATCCTCCTCAGTCAGGTTCCAGAGCTGGTTTAACATGTCTTTCTAATATGCATGAGTTCTTCTCCGAACCACAACTATTTCCATTTTACCCATTTTGAGATTGAAAAGTGGAACCAGCTCCACAGATGCTTGTGATCTAGAGTCAGTGGGTCACCTTGGGCCAAGTTATATTGCTGGATTTAATCACTCCTCTTTCTCCCTTTCATTTTCAGGTACTCAATTGGAAATTCTCTGTAATTCCCCAGAGGGAAATGTCATTTTCACCTTTCAAAAGAGAAAAAAATACACTCACAGGCCAAAAAACTTCCTACATCAAAAGTCCAATCACTAGTAAGATGATGGGATAGAGAGGCTGTGGTAGTTTTGTGAGTGTGTGTGGGAGGGGTGAGCTGCTGTAGAATTAACGGGCCTAGCAATGTAGAAAGGTACATGAAAGAAGGAGGGGCACTGATAGCATCTAATACATTGAAAATAGACATAGGTAATGGGAAAACAAAGAGGCAGAATTATTTCTGTGTGGGAAGGAAGTAGAGAAAGAAAAAAATTCTAAAATACAAAAGGTATGAGTGAATGGGGGGGAAGGGTACCTGAAAAAGAGAGTATGAAGTGCACGAGTTTATTGTGTTGGTGGATAGAACGTGGCGGGAGAGCGATGTATTGAGTACAATGAAAGATTTCTTTTTTCAGAGGGTTGCAATGATGAAAGGCATTGTTTCAGTATCCATAATAAAAGATGTTGAGGGTCTGGAAATGATTAAACACAAGTGAAAAAAAGTGATATGGAAAATAATGGAAATTGATACAAAAAAATAAAAATAAAATTGATGTTTCGAAGACAAAATAATGGATAAAACACTATATAAAATAAATTACATGCGAACAAATGTTTGGAACTGAATAGCGTTGAGAGAGAACAGAAACTCTATCAAATATTTAAGAAAAAGGCCAATCTTTTAGTAACTGGAACTGGATGGGCCACAAGTGAAAGACGGTTAGATTAAACAAAAATGACATCGAAAATTAGGGAAATTGGCTCCAAAAAAGTAAAACGAGATCTTGAAGACAAAAGGCACATAATATAAAATATATTACTTTATAATAAACATTTATAAATAACTAGAAAGCTAAACAACAGTAGAGAGAAAAAACATGGACAGTGTAGTTAAGAAAGGCCAACATGGCATGGTCAGGAAGGATAATCCCCCCTCCACAGACTGAAATGAGAGTAACTAAATTAAACAGTCAGAAACAAGTGAAATTACTGTGTCATAATGGGAAACAGAACATTTCTGCACTGGTAAAGATACTTTTTTCTACTCTTACAGCAAAAGAGTTGTTGCCTTTGTTGTAGGAACCAGCCTTGTCAGAGATATCATTTACAAATAATAATGTGGGTAAAACTGTGTTCTCTCAGTTTCATGCTGACTTTTCTCCTGCCTCATAGTGAAGCTGCAATGATTACCACCTGGTACATAATACATACAAGACTATTCACGGAGAAACCCAGGAGGACATATTCATTTAAGTGGTAGTAGAGTCAACGAGTTACACTCTAGGAGTTTTTAAAATAATTTTCCTTTACAGAATTGGAATATTGTATGATTGGCCTATGCAACCATCCTTCTCTCAGTCCTAATCCGAATGGGCTAAAGTTCCAGCTCCGGCAGTCACTTGAAAGCTATGTATTGTGGGCTATCAGCATGCCATGTCCTGCTAGCAATGTGAAAATTGCTATGGAGATGGTACATCAAAATAATAAATATATAGAAATAGTATTGTAACTGGTGTCAACACTCCCAACTTGTGGCCATGAGGCTATCAGGCTAATATCATGCAGAGAAATATAGGCGGTATATGACCAAAATATTTGCAATGTGATGATACAATAAGACAGCAATGTAGCAAAAAAATAATGCGTCACACTAGCTGATTGAGATGAAAAGAGGCCCACCATTTCGTCCCGTTGGCCTGATAACCTGTCGCATTATATTGTTTCTATATTTCTGTTTTACTTATTGTATCACCAGCTTTTTTTTGGTTGGATACCAGTTATTATCTTCTTTTTTGAAAAGAATATCATACAAAAAGCCACAAAGACGCTATAATCAAGCACAATACTTTACCAGACAAGATACGCAAGCTCTAATATGGACAAGAATTTCAAGGTGAAATACCCCAACATTTAGTTTTTTTCTTACCCCTTGAATGCTTACTTAAAATATGTCTTCTTTGGGTGGATATGTCATTTGTTCCACTTTTGTATTGTGTTTTGGTGTTATTTTGTAATATTTGTATCTCATTATTTTTCTCATAATAAAATAGATATGTTACTAAATGTTAATCATGAGTCAAACTATCAATTAAAGAAATGCTTAATTCGCATCATGCACGTCCTGTAAACAGTTATCAATATCTCGCCATGCATATTCCTCTTGCTAATTATATGTGACAATCCAGTGACAGGTTTGTCACACAGTCAAAACAGATACAAAAAGGCTTACTTATGAAAACTGGTGGCTATGCAGTGTGTACGACGCAGAACTGACCCTTAAACAGCCTCTGACATTTTTATGAAGCTATTTGTGTAACTTTATTATTAGAGCGTGTTGAATGGTTTATGACGCACTCCAAACCATATGTGAAGGGTCATTGATACCACAATATAAATCGCTTTCATGAAAATCACAGCGGAAGAAGTTTAAATATGTACGTTAAACTTACGGAATGTTTGTTAAAGTTATGGAAGAAATGGCATACTGAATGTACCAACCATTAGGAACCTCTGCTGAATATTGAGTTGCACTTCCATTTGCTTTCAAAGCCTCCTTAACTTTATAGTGTCTTAAGCAATCCAGAGAGAAGCTCGGGTTTCCATCTCATTCTGCAGCTGAGATCTTGTGGCAGGGCAGACGTTTCCTTATTCACTATAATTGAGGTGCAGGTGAGTTAAATTTAAATATTTAAAGATCTAGCAATGTGTTATGCTGGGCCAATTGAGTTGTTTTTCTAGCAGGAGAAACCTACAAGGTTTGTTCTGGCACAATGCATAGTTAGTGCATAGGGTCAATAACTCACCTGCACCTCCGTTTATGAATAAGATCCCATAGAGTTGTTTCTGTTATAACAAGGCTTAAACCGCACCTTAAGCCATCCACTTACAGAAACTGATTAAAGAGGATACATTAATATAGTCTGATAGGTTTCATATTGATTTGCCATGTCTATATATTTCAGGGAATGTTTTGTAATCTAAGCTCAGCATACATGGTCAACGACCAGAAAGGGCACAGATAAAAATGAGTAAATGGCAGCCACCTATGTCCTATAAAATACAACATTACTGAAACAATGAAGGAAAAATAGTCACGTTACATAACTTTTACATGTATATTCTCTTCATTTCAACATGCAATACATGTAAGCTAACATTTGGAACTTTAACATTATAAGAATAATATCAATTTATGTTATATATACACTATAAAGGGCTTCAGTTGTTTTATTTTTTTTATTTTTATTTCTACAGCCTGTACTTTAAAGGACAACTCTAGCACACAAATTAGTTTATATATTTATTTGAAACATTTTGAGGGTCGATATTTCAAATATACATGCTTTAATGAAAGCCTATCAGTAAAGTACTTTATTGAGTCCACTTTGTATGTTTAACAGACATGTTCTTTTAAATCTTGGGTCAGATGAAGGAAGATGTCACCCAATATGTCTGCCCTCTGATCGCAATGTTCAAGCAAACATGGCTCAATAAGGTACTTTATATGTGGGGTTTTTTCCCATGAAAACAATTCTAATTAAAATGCCTAAACTTTACGCATCCTTTCAATTAAACATAACTTAGTTTTCCTTAAAGGCACAATTGGAGCAATTCAGTGGCAAAACTTTAAATTGAGAAACTAAGGAAAAGTTTGCTTTTAGACAATAAGTCCATTTGGACTAGGGCTTCCCTTACCTTTTATACAGTAAGGATATGATGGCTCTTCATACATTAAATAATAAGAATGCTCCTAGAAACCAACATATTGTTCCTGGCGATGACAAATTTAGCTCAATAGGCCAGAGTTGCGTTCAATAATTTATT
Organism: Pelodytes ibericus; assembly: GCA_036172795.1. Taxonomy (NCBI): domain Eukaryota; kingdom Metazoa; phylum Chordata; class Amphibia; order Anura; family Pelodytidae; genus Pelodytes; species Pelodytes ibericus. The sequence continues at coordinate 48,523,584 of CM069857.1, read as the reverse complement.
ATTCTCTGTTCGAAAATAAGAAGTAAAGTGATAAAAAATAACCAGAGGAATAAAATATCGGAGTTAATGATGAATAAGTGGGTAAACAAAATGAAAACGGTGGTAAAACATAGATACTGTAGCCAACGGGTTCATTGCAATCTTTCTTCATGCTTTCTTGTCTTTCACTCTGGCCTCTCATTCTCCCTCTCCCTCTCTCTGGCACCTCACTTGTAAATCACAAATTGATAAAGTCCAGATCACAAGGTGCAAGGCTCTCAAAGCATCGTCAAGAGAAATTACTACCTTCATCCCTGACAAAGGAGCACCCTTTATTCTGCTCACGCAAAGCTTTCACTCCCTCTCTGTTGTCAAACCACCTCGTTATTAAAGTGATGAATTAAATGCTTGTGTATTTTTTAATCAGAACATGATGAAAGCGGCCAGGAACTGGTTCTCTCTCATTTCACTTTTTTTTTTTTCAAGCAACATTTTTGGCAGGAAAAGTAATGGAGCTTAGGTGCTGTAGCCTCCGACACAATTATTTTTGAGGGTTATATTTTATTTTTAATACAATAAAGAGTAGAGAAAATATTGTGAAAGATATATGAGTACTGCCGCTTCCGTTGATTAATAGCTGTATTTTCCAATGGTTTCAATGTATTAGTGAAGTAAGGAGGATATTTGTTATTTCTCTGATTTTCTCAATAGGTAATGTAAGCAGATTGTCCAGAATCCACCAGTAAAGATGGCAGCCTATTAAGAAAATGTTAGTCTACTGCCTAGAGCGTAGGCGTCCAACTGTGACACTCCAGTTGCTGAAGAACTACAAATCCCATAATACCTTGTGGAATTAAAGAGAATCATGGTAGTTGTGTCAAATATAAAGGGAAAAATTGCAAGAAACATATTTAGATGGTGGAGAGGAGATTGCAATCTCTATCCGAGGTCCACCTGACCATTGCCTGTTTTTTAATTAAATCTTAATTTTCTTTTATTTAAATCACTGCTAGTGACTTTTAATCCATCCTACCACACTGTTTCCATTGCTATTCTAAGACTATAATGCATTGAAATACAACTGAACTTTAATCATATTTATATATATATATATATATATATATATATATATATATTTATAGACTAGTAGTCTAGTATGGAGGCTAGAGGGTGTATGTATTCTAAGATTATCCCCAAATATGGATTCTGTGTCTGCAGTGGGTTAAGCTCAGCTTAGGGTTCAATTGAGAAAGGTTGTTCTAACTAACTCCCCTCTATACATTTAACCAGAGTATGAAGCGAAAAAGTCACTCATAGTCAATGTAAGAGATGACAGCCACTACTGATTGGCTTCAGGTGGTTCACTTACCACTTCTTTTCATATCTGTAGCTGATCAGCTGTAATGGGTACTGGAGATAAAGTGAACACCAAAATACATGTTATATTTATATAAACAATGCCTTTGTTAACCAACTGAGATAGCTCTGTCCTTGACTACAGAGCCCATTCCAACCTCAATGTCACCAGTTAGAATCCAGGCAATAAATGAGTACCATCAATTGGGTAATAAATAACATTTATCATTCAGCTGCCGATTTGGTTAAGTCCGAGCGGGAGTGATAACAATCGCTTTCAGTCAACTGACACAAATGTGCTATATAAATACTAGTTATTATTACACTCTGTTTTGTATAAATGGCATCATGGGCTCTATATGATGATGTAAGTTATAAGTTACTATTTGTAACTTTTTTAACTCAATGTACTATTGCAGTATTTAATCAGCAGACATAAATTAACCCAGGTCATTGAATACAGCCCAATATGCTGGTCTTTCCAGATATGAGCACTGAAAACAGAGGATATCTATGAAAAGCATTATTTTATTTCTTGGGAGGACTTTGTAAATACATGAACATTCTGGCATTGTAACAGATACATATTCATAAAGCCAGAATTTGTTACAAACTAACAGTAAATATTGTATGCACAAAGCTAGCACTAAAGGTTCATGACATGATAATACAAACTGATATTGATATTAACCATCAGAATGCTAATAACCCATAACTTACTCACCAGAAAACACTAATGCACACAACAGCTGAAACAAACACAAAAGTGCTATGGTACATTGAGTAAAGTGCACAGAGCATTTAGCACAAATTGAATGCCATCAAATGCAAGTATATTTGCTTTTATTTCCCTGTAGTCCAGGGTAGAAAACCCACAAAAGAAGCTTTTAGCATATACTGTTTGTGTGCTTGTTATATAACTGCAAATAGATACACTGAATAGCATCTAAAAGCATCATATGGAATTTCTATTTCCTTCTTTTATTGACTGAGATTCCTTGTCCAAAAATAGCACTTGGTGGGTGACAGCCTTAAGAACATCTTAAACACATTTTGGTAAACAAGACAAACACTATCATATATACAGTGGAAAGAAAAAGTATGTGAACCTTTTGGAATTACCAGGCTGTCTGCATTCATTGGTCATATAATGTGATCGTGATCTAAGTAACAAGTACAGACAAACACAGTGCTACAGCTAATAACAAACACATGATGACAACAGGGGCGTATCGTGCCCCTGAGTGACAGGCAGGGCCGGCCTTAAGTGATCCGGCGCCCTGTGCGGGATTCCCCCGTGGCGCCCCCCCATGTATGTATCTCTCTCCCTTCCCATGTTTGTCCCTTTCCTCTTCATTGCCCTGTCTGTCTCTCTCTAACTCCCCCATACCTGTTCTCTCTCTCCTTCTGTTCTGTCTCTCTCCTCCCCTTCCTCTGTTCTGCCTCTCTCTCCCCCCCCCTGTTCTGTCTCTCCCCCCCTGTTCTGTCTCTCCCCCCCATTATGTCTCTCTCCCCCCCTGTTCTGTCTCTCTCTGTCCCCATTCCCCCTGTTCTGTCTCTCTCTCCCTCCCTCCCTCCCTCCCTCCCTCCCCCTGTCTGTCTCTCTCTCTTCTCCCCTGTTATGTCTCTCTCTCCCCCCGTTCTGTCTGTCTCTCTCTCTCCCCCTTCCCCCTGTTCTGTTTCTCTCTCCCTCTCTCCCCCTGTTCTGTATCTCTCTCTCCCCCTTCCAGCTGTTCTGTCTCTCCCCCTCCCCCTGTTCTGTCTCTCCCCCCTCCCCCTGTTCTGTCTCTTCCCCCTGCCCCTGTCTCTCTCTCCCACCCCTCCCCTATTCTGCCTACCCCCCCTTCCTTTGCCTTCAAAAGTGGATACAGGGAGAGGGCGGAGCTAACCGGCTGAGAGGTGTAGCTCCACACCCCACCCTGTGAAGCAGAGCAGCGTCTGCTTCACTGGGAGCCCAGGGCAGCAAGAGAAGGTGCTGCTCGCGCTCCCCATGCTTGCATTCGGCATGAGGAGCCTAGCAGCACTTTCTCATGCTGCCAGTGGATCCTCGGGAAGCAGACGCTGCTCTGCTTCACAAGGTGGGGGGCGGAGCTACACCTCTCAGTCGGTTAGCTACGCCCCCTCCCCGGATCTAGAAGAGCACGGGCGGGGGGGGCGCACACCCCTAAAGCCGGCCCTGGTGACATCTGTCACTCGGAGGCACGACATCTCTCATGTATTTCCGGGGGTTTGTGTGCTGAGAACAGCCAGCACACAACCCCCCGGAAATACACGAGAGACGTTGTTACATCTGAAAGACGACGCTGCGCTGAATTCAGCAACAGAGTCACTCACTCTGTTGCCAATTCAACAAACACGAAAAGTATACGAAAATTTGTATACTTACAAACCCCCAGAAATACACAGCGCGGGTGCTCCTTGTTAGGTGTGCAGCACACACCTAGCACATATGGAGCAACCACCACTGGATGACAATCTTTCATGAGCACACTCATTAAACATCCCCAGTCCTGGTGGAAAAAGTGAAGCCTTGGATTAAATAACTAGTCAGATTTCCATTGGCAGCTTTAACAACATTCAGAAATCATATTGGACCCTTCTTCCTTACAGAGCTGCTTAAGCACAGATATATTCTTAGGATGTCTGGAAAAGCTCATTCCACAGAATCTCAGTTGGGCTCTGGTCTGGTCTCTGAGTGGGCCACTCCAAAAGGCAAATTTTCTTTTTTTTTTTAAAAAACCATTCTGTAATAGATTTACTTTGATGTTTAGGGTCATTGTCCTGCTCTATCAATAAATACAAATACATGCAATGAATAGTATAAACACTACAAAAGTGTGAATTAGTGTAAATTAATGAATCAATTTATCATACTCAAAGAAATGGTGATAACGTGCTTTTATCAGAAGCAAATTACTTTTCAGCAGCAATGCTTTATAATGAATCTCAGAGGATACCAAGTATTTATTTGCCCACAGTGTTTTTAAATGACAAGTGGGAAAAATTATTTACTTAAAGTAAATATTACCAAAAATGAACAGCGCTAGATTTAATGTGCAAAATCTAGCTAAATAAAAAATATATAAGCTGCTTTGCAAACTTACTGAAATAGTAGCATGTATCTAGGCCGAGAACATACAACATGGCGGCGCAAGTGATATGCAACGTATTTCAGTGGAATTTTTATCAGGCTTAGCGTTCCCTTATTTCAGTGAGTTTGCAAAAGGTCTTATATTGTTTCATTAGCGCAAACATGGTCATTTATATTATATTGTTATAATTACTGAGAGTGAGGGTGAATTGTTTGCACATTTAATCTATCACTGTCCATTTATGATAATACCGGCTTCTATTGAGCTTTAGCTAGTGGATACTATTTTCTTTGCTACGTTGATAAACTTGGGAATTCAATGTCTCCTCGATGATGGCAAGCTTCCTAACCCCATACATAGTCCTGTGTGCTCGTCCTGAAAAAAGACAACCTTAGTTTCATCAATCCACCAACCTTTTTTCCAATAGCATTGTGGAGTGCAAAGGCGCTCTTTGGCAAACTTACACCATGACTTATGTTTTGCACATGGTACACTCATGAGATGTAAACCAGTTCCAATGATTCCGTCAAGCCTTTAGCTGTTACGGTATGGTTCCTTTTCTTTTTTTTTTTACCTCACTGAGCATGCTGCGTTGTGCCCTTGGAGTCAACTTTGGCTGGGTGCCAACTTTTAAGGAGAGAAGCCACAGTACTCCATAATTTACATTTATAAACAATTTGTCTAAATGTGGACTTAGTAATATGTAAACTTTTTGAGATTAATTTGTAGCTTCATGCAAATCAATAATTCTTTAAAAAAAAAAAAAAAAAAAAAATTCAACAATTCTTGATCATAGGTTTTATGAGATTTATTTTTTAGCCAGGCATGTTTAGGATCAGCGCATCGAACAAAATCAGGGTACTATTAAAAGAACTACTATATAAAGTAAATCCCCTTTTCTTCCCTGGTTCTTCCATCCGGCACTGTGCAATATGTATGTCCATGTATGTGAATATCCTTATTATTCGATGTTTCTTCATTTTTATGTAATTTTGTTTTATGTTATTTGTCAAGATATTTAAGATACAATAAAGTCTTTAAATACAGAGGGGAGGGAACAAAAAAAGATCAGCGCATGCTTCTTGTGAATAGCAAACTCAAAATGTTTTTGTTTTTTTATTAGCTCTAAAACACACCTCCAATCCCATAGAATTTATTAGGTTTGCTAATTCCTGACTCCAATTAGCTTTAGTTGAAATCATTAGCCTAAGGGTTCACATACTTTTTCAAACCCACACTGTGAATGTTTGAATGTTGTGTTCAATGTAGACTAGAACAATATAATAATTTGTATGTTATTAGGTAAAATAGATTGTGTTTGTTTATTATTGTACTTAGATGAAGATTAAGTCATATTTTAAGACAAATGCAGACAACACCTAATGTAAATTCTGATAATTTCAAAGGGTTAAACATGAGACAACATGTTTTAATCTTCATCTATACATGTGCTTACAACTACCATAGTGTATTCATTATATTCATTATATTCATTATATTTATACTCTACATTTAAGTAACCTTAATGTCTACAGATATTCTAATGTAAGTATATAAATGGTGTTTCCTTGGGGAAATCTACTAATGAAAAACGTTTGAGAGTAGTTGTAGACAATAAACTTAGCAGTAGTGCACAAAGTCAGCTGGCGGCTGCAAAGGCCAACAAGATATTGGGGTGTATTAAAAGGGTTATCGACGGGAGGAAGATATTATTCTGCCTCTTTATAGGTCCATGGTAATTGGTTACCTTGAATATGAGGTACATTTCTGGGTGCCTTTTTAAAAAAAAAGAATGGAACTAGAGAAAGTGCAAAAGAAGGCTACACAACTAATAAGGGGAATGGAAAGTTTTAGTTATGAAGAAAGGCTTTCAAATCTGAACTCTCTAGAGAAACGGAGGCTTAGAGGGGATATAATAATGTTATATAAATATGTACATCTAAAGACATGTTCATTAACAGAACAGTATACTGAACAAGAGGTCACCTTCTAAGACACGAAGAAAGCAGATTTAGTCTACGAAAGCGGAAGGGATTTTTTTTACAGTAAGGACAATTAAGATATGGAATTCACTGCCTGAAGAGATGGTTCTAGCAAATATTTTAGATGCCTTAAAAAGCAGCCTGGATACTTTTTTAATGATCCGGGGCATAGATGGCTATGCATGTTAGTATAGGCATTAATATTTATTTAGTGCTTGTTGATCCAAAGAGAAATCTGATTGCCATTTGGAGTCAAGAAAGAAGTTTTTCCCCCACTGAAAGCAGAATTCGAAATTGCTGAAGGGGTTTTTATTCGCCTTCTTTTGGATCAACAGCGGTAAACATGGGATAGGAAAAGGGTTAAACTTGATGGACACAAGTCATTTTGCAACCTAAACTACTATGTAACTATGTATATATAAAGCAGTGAAGGGAAACAAATCAGATTTATTTCCTTTTATTTTTTGGTTTATTGACAAACTAAGATTTTCAGGCATCAAAGGAACAACACAGCATGGATATATAAGACGAACTAATGCATTAAAGGGCAAATAAACCACAAGTGAAAAATTAATTGTTCCTAGTTTGAGGATACATTGGGAAGTACTTTTGCCAGCTTTTCCACTAAATGGCAGCGGCCATGATTGCTCAGTCAGGTCAGTGACTGTCTCTTTTTGCTAGAGCAGAGAGACAACCCAATTTCAAAGGGGTCAACAGAGGGGACCTTAACTAGGTCCCCTCTATTGATAGCCTTTGGAAATCTGCATTAGCAGAGAGAGAGAGCCTGACCAAATGAGCAGTGAGATCCCCTGCTCTGATTGGTGGTGAGTGGTCTCACACTGTCAGTGTGTGCCAGACTACAGTCCTTTAAGGTGCAGTTTTAATAAACAGTGTTATTCACAGGGAATAAAGAAGAGTGTAAAATAAAACATGTGAAAAAGAGTGTGAAATCAATAGAGGGGACCTTAAATAGCTCCCATCTGTTGATCTACTTTTAAAATGAGAGTCCTTGATCAAAAGCAGGGTGAGCTCTGATTGGTTGTGCATGTGCTAACCATGTCTCAGTGTGCCAATCTCCAGTCATGTAAGGTGCAGTTTAATCAACCTCCAAAGGTGGAATAGCTGTGTTGCATTCAGGGACAGTTTTATAACTGTGGGTCATTACTATTGTCTTTGTAGCTAGAGCCAGACGTTGAGGAAGGTCTGTCATTTGTATAGTTACAATTGGCAAGCTCACCTGAAAAAGCACATGTAAAAACCTACAGAAATGTTTACAAATATCCCAGCTTTCAGAGAAGTCTTAAGCAGCGAACACTTAATCTGCATTATTTGAAGAAAGAAGAACGGTAAATAATTAAATCCATCCTTCCTTTATTTGATCTGATATTTCTTGAGGTACAGCCACTGGGTACCAGCACAAAAAACATCTGACTTATTAGTAACTGCAGTGGTGACAGAACATCCACACTAATTCTTTAATAGAAATAGTTGACGATTGGAAAACAGGCACCAGTCATGTGACACCTGTGTCATTATTCCATAATGGCTGCCTACGTGAAAGAGAATAATGTTTTAAAATGCCCTCATAAAAGTTCCAAGGACTTCCTCCTTAGCCTTCTAGTTGTGGGATTTCATTGCCTTCAGTTTCCTTCATGATAAATGGTATTATATACCCAAATCATTGGAACATGAGCTTAAAAATAATTCCCACATTGCAGCTCTCCAGAGTGCCATTAAATGCCTAAGACTCTGCTCCCAACCTTCTGTCACTCACACACTTATCTCAGGCACACAGAGGACAAAGCTGGCTTTAATTCCTATTTCCAATTTGTACTGCTGGGATTGTTTATAAAATGGTTACCATTGGTTGGATTAAATGCAGAAATTGGTAAAAAGAAAAAGAAAAAAATGAAAGAGACTTTAACGCCACATTAAATTAAATGTCTGTTCCCTTTTGAAGCACACTGCTTAAATTGCATTCTGAATCATACAAAGTACAAGAAGGGGAGCTCACCGAATCTGCCCCGGTAATATTTAATACAAGCTGTGATCATTATCCTCTAAAAAAAAAAAAAAAAAAAAGACAGAATAACAAGTCTCAATCAATCCTGCTCCACCTCTTGTTCACCTATAGTGAACACTGTTAATTATGGAATGAAGATGTATAAGATGTGTTTACTTCTAATCATTACTGACATACACGGTTCACCAAAATCAGCTTTTATTATATTACAAAATGGAATTCATATAACAGCCATGTTATTTAGCAAAAATCTTGTCTTATCAATAACATTTCTCAAGGCTTCCTGAAAATCAACTTAGGTTTGCTGTAAAGGCTCGTTCCTAAACCCAGTTTGCTAAATGATAACAATTACTAGAATGCATTTATATATCATCTATTAGCATGTGCACATATGCATGCATAGTGGGGTGACCACATCACAGGTTTATTTAGGGTTCACCTTTAAAGAATGCATGCTCCATTGCTGCATTGGGGTTAATAATGATTACAGACCTGTGTACAATTTACTGATTACAGTCCAATTTAATGTATATGGGTTCCCGAAATAAAATGTCAATCTGGTGACCCTAATTTACAGACATACACATTAGTATTTACATACCTCCCAGCAGTCCCACTGCGCTCAACCTTTGTCCTGGTTTTCGGGGACGGAAGTAGAGCTCAGGGGGACAGCAGGACTGTGCGAATGCGCAGTTGCGATCCTGGCTTCAGATGCCATGATCTAAAGTGGCTGACAGTGTTACCCCACATGTGCGGTAGCGCTGACCCCTCCGATGCCCAGACTCCGCCCCCCCGGTGTCCCCATTCGCCTGGGGTGCAAAGTTGTGAGGTATGGTATTTACATAAGTAAACACTAAACAAATATCTTTGGTTGGATATTAATATGATATGTCATGATGAGTGGGCACTGGGCAGTACACTGGCATTGCATGGGCAAATAAATAACAACATGATTTAGCTCGGTTGGCTGGTGTATCCCTTCTCGTGCAATCTGCAGGGTTTGTACAATGAAATTAAAAAAAAAAAAAAATACTTCTATATTTATGCCAGAAAACAGAAGGCTCTATCCAGAAAACCATGAACTGTACTGAAATTTGCAAGTGAACTGCATGAATCAGGCAAAGCTGAAAATACAGGAAAATGTGAGAATTTTTCTATTTCAGCTATTAATGTCTGATTCTTGCAGTTCACCTGACAGTTCATGGTTTACTGGATAGAGCACACTGTTTTCTGTTCAAAATATAGAAATCATGTTTTTTTAAAATCCTTGTACAAACTCTGAGACATTCAGGCCTCAGTAGTGGGGAAGCCCTAACCAATCAAGATTAATCCTATTATTTTGCACCTCATTGTTATATTTTCTGGCTTTACCCATGCAATGCCAGTGCACTGCCTGCTCATCTTGTCACAGATAACATGTGCATATCTTTTTGTACAAAAGTACACACAAGCAAGTTGGAAAATGAGGTCAGCGACCAGGAATATTGGTCTGGGAGAAATAGGACTGTCCAAACAGAATCAGAACTACTGACTCCTGTAACTAGGGTTGCCACCTTTTCATCAAAAAAATACCGGCCTTAGCACTGTCTCCATAGATTTAACATTGGTCTGATGCCAATTTTTTACCGGCCTGCTGGTAAAATACCGGCCGGGTGGCAACCCTACCTGTAACACAGCTGGGAATTTTGGATGGTTCTTTTCTGTTGTTTCCTGTTGCATTCCTTTTGCTCACTGCCCTCACACAAGAATTTTCTCTTCTTGTCAGAAAGATAATGTATTCCTGCAGCCACTTAAACTGGGCACACCAAGATAAATTACATGTCTATAGTTATTTCCCAGGTGATGGCTGAACAGACGTGACAAGCACAATATCTCTCTCTCTCTCTCGTTCACATATACACGTCGGGAAGCCCTGACTTGACACACAGAAGTGCACCAGAGCCACACTCCCCAGGGGGAATGCTAAGAATTACTAGGGGCTCTTGTCCTAACTTTGTGGCCAGGAGAAGACATCCTGAACCTCCTTCTCGCAGACACCATCCTAGAGATTGCAGACTTCATTCCTCATACATCGACCAGAACAATGGAAAAATAGAAAAAGAAGCAGGAAGTCATTCTTAATCCCCACACATGATTATCCCTTTGGAACACAAAATGCGACAGGTTTTGATATACAATTACTTCAGTCCCACTCAAGAAAAAAAAAAAAAAAACGCTACAAGATGTTGTTAAGGCAAATTACATTAGAATTTTCATTAAACTAATTAAATGTCTCATTAAGAACATTATATTTAGTCATCGGATTTAATTTTGTAGATAAAAAAAAAAACAAACAACAGTATCCAAGTTACTTTTGCCATGTGCCATTTATTTTTATTTGTGCTCAATCCAAAACATTTCATTTTGCCGCATAACTAGGGAAAACTAATAAAAGCCAGTTACAGGTGTAATTATTTGCAGAATGGTTTGAAAGGATTCCGTGCTGAAGGAATACCATTTGATGGTACAGCTAATGAGAACTGCATAAAGTTGTTACTTGGGTGAGTGCTTTTACATTCAGTGCGTCTTTTGTATAACCTCAGTAAATGAGAATGGAGACACTAGGAATTGCCAAGGATGTGCAAAGCATGGTTAACCAAGATCCATTGTGTTGATTGTTTGGGAAATGCTGAGCATGCAGCTGACATAGACATTCTTCTGAAATTTCTATTATATACACAGTCCAAAGTAATAAGCAGCTACTGCTGAGCAGTCCAACACAACTCCTTAAGGGCCATAAACTTGCTGCAGTTATATGCTTTTTCTAATTAACATGACATTAACCAATTATTTTCCTATATCCTGAAAACGGCAATTGTTCCTTTGGAGCTACAACAATGTTGTCCAGACTTTTCAAGTGGATGATGTGTATTCCACTGCGGATGGGGCATGCAGATCCCATTAATTCTATGTAGAGCCTCAGGAATGTAATGGTGTATTTTCCTTTAGTCCTGGGCTGGTTACCTGGTCTGCTCCCACAACATGATTTTATTTTGCTTATGCTAGCTTAGGTCTGGTGTATGATCTATGTGTTCAGTTCAGTGTCAGTCATCTCAGAGTTTGTTCAACATCTGCAACAATGTAGGCCTAAGGTACAACAGTTTTCCAGTTGGAGTTGGCTAAAGACTTGCCCTTTCTCCTGCAATGTATCAAACTGACCACCCTGAAGATCTAGGGTACCAGGAGTGCTCTCCTATAGTATTCTTCCATTTGATAAATATGCCTAAAGAGGTTAAAGATGATCCATCAGTGGGTTCATTACTCTGCACCACACAGACAGGGCAGGTCTCCTTTGAGAACGGTAATAAAAAATATTTGCTCCTATTAAATCTAATGTTCTTTAATAGCAGGCTGGCACCCTGCATTATTTGTAGTATGCTAAGAATCCCCTTAAAAATTCATTATTACTAGGAAATTGAGAACACCCAAGATTGTAAGTTGATGAGGAGATACTGAGGAGGCATTATAATGGGCAGTACCAGCTGTCTGAATATTCAGGCACCAGGGAGGAAAACAAGATACTAGCTTGCAGGTTGCCAGACCATCTGCTCTTTTTGATCATGGTACATGAGTTGGAAGTAGAAACGAAATAAAGATTCCATAGAGTCTTGGACAAGAGTCCCACATCCCCGCATAAAATAAGTAACACCATCTATACAACCATATATATAGCTCTTTCTGTGGGAAACGTCAAGGACCCCCATATATCACTATGGTTGAATGTTTGGATGTATTATTTAATTAATAATGCAACACAATAGAATTGATGGTGATTCTTTTGGCAGTTTTTTGGGTCGTTTAATAGCTCTTGAAAGCCACATTTATCCAGTGGTCAGCACTTGACAGCAATCGCCTGGATAGTATCTTTGGTTGCTTAATGAAGTCCCAGATCTTGCACAGATTGCATGCTTTTTAGCATACCTTGTATCCCCTGTTGGACAGGTTTCAACGCTGAGGATTTTAATGGAGAGGTCAATCTTTCTCTTTACTGTCATGACTGTGTCGCTCTCTTCCTAATCTGCATGGAGTCACTAAATTGTTATTCTTCTTATGCTTACATAATGTATTGGGGTGTATTGGGGTGTATTCATGAAGAATTAACTGTGAGAAAACTGGATGTTGGATAATTCTCAGCTATTAATGCCTACTTTTAGCTTTATTCTTCTAGGTACACTTGCACAAGGCATATGGTCAAGGCGTATAATTAAACAATTATAATAAACAGGTGCTAATGATAATCAGTTTAGTATGTAGGTTGAACCACAATCATTAATTAAAACAAAAACAGCTGTATAGGAAGATAAAACTGGGTGAGGAACAGCCAAACTCAGTTAGCAAGGGGATGTTGCTGAAGACCATTTAATGTCAAAAAGCATACACCATTTCAAGACCGTGCAAGGCAACAAGACACAAGGTTGTTATACTGCGCACATTTTAGGACAGACAGAAGTATCCAGATATGCTGTCTAAGCTCTTTTGTAAAAGCAGAAAAAAATTGGCAATGTTGTGTACCATAGATGCAGTGGTTGGCCAAGGGAACTTCTTGACAAATCATGATTACACCTCTTCATAATAGGAAGATGTCGAGCAGTGCTATCAGCTCAGAATTGGCAGAAAATAGTGGGACCCTGGTACAAACATCTACTGTTTGTAGAAGTCTGGTCAAAAGTGGTCGTCATGAAGACCAAAAAAAAATATCTCCGACGTGGAAACAAGGCCAAGTGTCTCAACTAAAAAGGAAAAACACAGGAACTAGGGTGCAGAAAAATGGATACTCTGGACTGATGAGCCAAAATGTAAAATATTTGGCTACAGGAGAAGGCTGTTTGTTTGCAATACCATAAGGGAGGCATCTGGTAGGTCCCAAATGTATTATTTTACAAGACAAGGACACCAAACATACAGTGGAAGTCATTAAGAACTATCTGCAGCGTAAAGAAGAACATGGAAGTAATGGTATGGCCACACAAAGCTCTGATCTTAACATAATGAAGCCTGTGTGAGATCACATGAAGAGACAAAAGCAAAAGAGACTGCCTACATCCAAGGAAGAACTGGGGTTAGTTCTCCAAGATGTTTTGAACAACCTACCTGTCGAGTTTCTTACAAAACTGGATGCCAGTGATACTGTTTTGAAGGGAAAATGTGGTCACACCAAATATTGATTGATTTAGATTTTTCTTCTGTTCACTCACTTTGTATTTTTTAATTGATAAAAATAAACTATTAACATGTCTATTTCTGAAAGCATTCTTATTTTACATCATTTTCCACACCTGGCTCAAGCTAACTGTCTAGCTATATGTTAATATATCTGATGATAATGGCTGGGCTGGTGAAGTTACACCATGGGCCACTAAGTAGTTTTTTGCCCCTCTAGCCAAACGTTGTTAGTTTTCCCCTGGTGGTGGACAAGTGAATTGCAAACATCAGACATTCATAGCCGAACTGAAAGACATTCATCTATTTATGTTTGATTTTTGCTATTCTCTTGTCCACAGCAGGTGAAGTGTAAGAGGATGAAAGTATGAAGCAATTTGTTGTAATACAAAAAAAAAAAAAAAAATTCCAACTACTTTCAGTAAAATAATAAAATGAACCTGCTCGAAACAAATGAGCACGTATAAGGGAGAATTGCAGAAAACCTGAGGTAGATATTTATAGCACAAGAGATACAGATTATTTCAACACATTGCAAATAAAAATACAGACACAATGACACAAAGCCTGAAAGACAGGCAGGAAAGCAATGAGACGGGGCAGCATGCGAGTATAAAAATATCTGTTCTTTTCAGAGGTGAAATGTAAAGGTATAGATCAGTAGGAAAAAAAAGAAGAAAGATTGCTTTTTTTTTTTTTTTTTTTAGATTCTGCTGACAGTACAATGTCTCATCTTTGTATTGCAGCGCTGCACCAAATGAGATCTGGCAGGGTCACAGCGTCCTAGGAAATAGGGTCATCTTAAAGAGAGCGGCAAGCTACGATCTCATATGTATCAGAATCTCAGCTAATCAGTCCAGGTAACTAGATGGTGTGGATTTCGATGTGGCATCAAAATCCAGTACAACATAATCTGCTATGACTATAAAATTGCCAGAGGAAAGCTTTTGACAGACAGATTTAACCTATTCATTATAGCAGGAGATTTAATGTTATAAAGCGAATGGGCAATTGCTGGTGTAACCACAAAAAACACAGTGAGTGAACTTACGGCCTTTATTTCATGGTATAAATGACTAGCTTTGTGGTTTGGATTGCTTCCGACCTGCACCTTGGTACTCCAAGTACAATGTACATGCTATTAGAGATCTCTGTAACAGAAAGTGATAGTCAGCTTGAACATTTCCATGAAGCTTGCCACTTAATGTGTCATCAGCACAGAGACGGTTCTCTCTCATATGTATAGACACCGCATGTGGCTGGATGCAGAAGATGGACTCCATGGCCCGTCACAGATAACAAGGCAAACGAAGCATTATAAAGTGTACTGTGGAGAACTGACAAGTGAGCTGAACCTATGACTCCCAAGCTTTGTGCGGCAGATCCACCATTTTGGGAGGCAAACCTGCTGTTCCGCCCGCTCTACCTCTGTCCCGATTTCTATACCATATTAAACATGCACAATTTAATGACCCTCACACTATCTCAAACCTCTCATGCACATGCAAAATGAATACTAATAAGCACATTTCCCTACTGTAAGACACAGGAACAAGAACGTGTTGTGAACACATCCCTAATTACCATTGCGAACACCTTTCTAAGTGTTACTTAACCCCTTCCCCATCGGTTGCCAGGATCGGTGGCCGGGAACAAAATGTGGCATTTCGGTGCTTGTGTCATCGGGGACGCAAGCACCATGTGTCAGGAAGGGGTTAAAAGCCTATGAAGAGAAGTATGATTCCCAACTGTCCCGCTTTGAGTGGCAGAGCCACACTTTTGGGAGGCAAAACTGCTGTCCCGCCCGCTCTACCTCTGTCCTGCTTTTCGGAACAGAGGTAGAGTTCAGTGGGGCAGGTGGATTTAAGAGTGTAATCCTGAAGTATGAATGGCGGTCTCATGTGTTTGGCAGACCAGAGACTAGCATTATGTGCAGTATCTCTGCCAGTGTGAGTGACAGAGGCTACCACGCATGTGGGTTAGAGCTGACACTTTACGTCCTAAACGCCCCTCAGCATTCCAAATTTGGTGGGGGCAAGATTTGGGAGGTATGTGAATCACCCTAACCTAAAAACTTTCAAACTTTCCTATCTTTCTAACTCAACTATCACTGCCTATTTTTTTCAGTTCACTTGCCAGTATAACACAGTTCATGTTTTAGTGAATAGGTCACTAACGGGTTAGCTGTGGTGAACTGACAAAGGAATTGCTACTGATGCCTGATTCTTCTGTCAGTTCACTCCTGAGTGGGTAGACCCCCATGTCTTTTGTTTTTTTCTTAATGAGGGTTTTTGCTGTGCCCATTTCATTTGACATCTGCACAAACTATAACAGTTCCTGCAAAAGGTTTACACTGTGAATGTACATTCCCCAGCTCCTAATTGTCTTAATTCACTAATTGTTAGTGAATTAAGAGTTACTTTGTTTCTCTACTCAGGCCACGTTTGGTATTAACATGATTTAAACTAACAAGCTGAGGTCTATAATGAAATGTGACAATTCAAAGGAACGTGAGCCCAGGGACAGAGTGAGGGGTTATTTTAGAAAAACCATGATGTGCCTTAAAGTCCGTGCCTGATTGGAATTCATTACAGCCCTACACAAAATGCAGATCATGACAGCTGTAACTGGGGCAATGAACAAGATGCATAGTTTAGGGAATCAGAGAGAAGCCAAGAATAGACCCCTTGAGAAACACAAGTCAGAATGAAAAAAGGACTGTTTAATTGTAATTGTGTAAAAATAATTTATGATATATTAAACATTCACAATTTAATGACCCTCACACTATCTCAAACCTCTCATGCACATGCAAAATGAATACTAATAAGCACATTTCCCTACTGTAAGACACTGGAACAAGAACGTGTTGTGAACACATCCCTAATTTCCATTGCAAACCCCTTTCTAAGTCTAATTTAATCCCTTCCTGAGCGGTGGCCAGGATCGGTGGCCAGGAACAAAACGTGGGGTTTTGGTGCTTGTGTCGTCGGACACCATGTGTCATGAAGGGGTTAATTAGAGGCAGGAGAAGCTTACATGAGACCCACCAGAAATAGCAGAGGATAGGGGAGGCAAGAGGAGATTCTTATAGGAAAATATACAGGGGGCAGAGGATGTTATTGTTCTGGAAAAAAAAAGGTTAAATGAAGACCAAGCTTTTTCTAACTCAGAGGATGCAAGGGTTAAAATGTTAGAGTTCCTTCTCCCAAGTAAATCCGACGTGTAGCTAGTGTTGCCACCGCAGCCATTCTTTTACCGGCCACATATAACTTTTGCAGGCTGCTTTGCAGTATGTAGAAGTCATATGTGACCAGAAGGAAATCAATTAACTAATCAATGTAAATCTGGGGTAATCGATTTCCTTCTGTTTACATATGACTTCTACATACTGCAAAGCAGCCTGCAAACGTTATCTGTGGCTGGTAAAAAATTGTCGAGGTGGCAACACTAAGTGTATCTTGTACATACCAGACCGGGCTATCTGCTTCCCAGGGAAGACTGGCAGCTGCCAGTCAGAGGATACACTGGCATGTACTAAGAAATGTACATACCAGTTCATCATCATAGCAGGGGCAGTACATTTTTCATTTGGAAATGAGAGTTCCTTTAAGGCTGGGTAGTAGCATTTATGTCTATTCAATAAAGGGTGAACAATGATGAGCATACAAGAGCATAGCAAAAAGCAGTTATTAATATTTGAATTTTAAAGATTGTCAAACTGGAATACATTCATCAACTCTTAAAGCCTGATTATTAACTCCCCCCACACTACATTTTCACTCTACAGTAAATAGATCTCACATTTTTAACCTTCAAATTGCCTCAATATATAAGTATTGATGACTAATGGCAAATGGGTCAATATTTCTTAGTTGAGCCATCAGGATTGAAACGGGACAGTCCTGTTTTTTCAGGCATTTGCACTGTGCACATCACAAACGTATGAGTTTCTTACGTCACTTTATTAAAACTCTGTTTTCTATGATTAACCTCCCTCAGAGTTCACGATGAGTACATAAAGTTATTCTAATATAGTATATAGCTTCCAACACTTGCATCCTGTGTGAAAGAGTTATTATTTTTACACTGCAGGTATTAGGAAGGCTATGAATTGAGGTATGTTGCACACTCTTCTTGCAATGAAAAGGTTAAATGCATAGGAACTATTTCTCCAGAGATGTTTTTCTCCCTCTTTCCTTAGCACAGGATGTTTGACAGCTTTACTCCCAGTGCTGGGAGGATTTTTACTGCTTATAACATTACATATTGTTTTCCCTTTCAAGCGAAGGATATACTTCCAACTGTGTGAATGCGATCCCTGGTTTCAAGAGAACACTTTCATTATGCTTCTTATCTTGCTCCTATGTTCCAACAAAAGCCTCAACACCAGAGCACGCAGACCTGAAAAGTGTTTGCCTTTTAAACGGCTCAGAGTCGAGATTTCAATAACCAATCTGATGCCTGTGGTGTTTAAAACAACCCTTAAGGCCATTGTAAGGGAAATAACCACCAGGCCTCGGGAAACAGGCCCTTTGACCTTAAGAACATGGCCATTTTGTCACACAGTATGATCTGGCTGATGCACGTCTGGCCCCGGTACTGTGTGCCTGTGACTGCGCTCAGAAGGTTTGGGCGACAGTCTTGAGGTAATAACTTTGTCAGAAAAGACAAAAGGGCTCATGCATCACGCCGACCCGGCACAAACAAAACAGCACTCATAGGTGCGCTCATGCATATAACATCTTATGTACTGCATTTAACATGTGTTACATAATGTAAAGCAATATATCAGGAAATTTTGCTTCGGCAGCACGACTTTAAAATGTGTATTTGTTTTTTGTTCTAGAAGACTAGTATACCCTGAGGAATTGGCAAGTATCTCTTTTTCCAGTGTGAAGTACTGATTGAAGGAGACATGTTCTCTTCACTATACTTGAATTAGTAAATATAGTGTGACTTTCTGCTGTGCTTTTACTAAGAAGAAAAAGAGTAAAGGGGGACTGTCATATAATTTGGAGGTGGCGCAGAGTCAGAATATTTTAGGCACCATGGCGCATGCAAAACCCTTCATTTCTCATCTTTGGCCCGGGGTTCCATTCAAAAAAAGGCAACTCTAGTCCCAAAAGAGGTATAGCCAAGCCTGGTTGTTGTTGAATTAAATGAATTGTATATTTATGCATGATTATTGTACAGGTTTTATTATATGAGTGTGTATCCCTTTAACCTTCTTCTCTGTACAATTCCTTTAATTCCCTTTTGGCAACTGACTTAAGTATGGGATAAAGAGGTGAAAGGAACTGACCAAGCCATAGTCTTGATTTATGGGAGTTTAATTTTATTGATTTCCTGTTTTTAAGTCATATTTTTGACACTGTCCTACTATACAAATGTTGATATTGTGTATAGCACTGCAATGAGTCTCTCAGCATCCTAGTCCAATCTCATTCATGGTAAGTTACTGGTCAATAAGTAGGTAGTTTCTAATGTGGGTAATGTAGTCCCCTGACAAGGTCAGGGAGGGGCAATCATGACAGGGTGCTGAGGGGATATGTTCAGCCTATAGTGGGAATTAGTGGGAGGAGTTGGGAGTGTATAAAAGCTAGGAACAGTAAGTTTGGGGGCCATTTTAGGAAAAGTTTTTCCCCATAGTGGTGGGAGGTTCGAGGGGAAAGTGGTACCTCGAACCTCAGGTATTGGGGGCATTGGTATATGCACAGAACATGGACTTATTCGGCAGCCACCTGGATACTCTTGCAAGCTTGGTTGGTTTTCTGTATATGGAATGTTTATTTTAATGTTTAGTCATTGTATAATATGTATATATATGTGGAATGTATATATATATAATTGTAATGCAATGACTATTTAAATAAAGTGCTGTGGCCGTTGTTTTACCCCACAGTCTGGTTTAAAGTTTTAGTTATTTCTAGGCAAATACATATCCCCAATGATAGAAGCTACCATGTCATGACTCTCCTCACAGTTAGTCAAAGGCCACAGTAGCATAGATTGAGATAGTTGAAAAGAACCATTTTGCTTATCTAGTGTCCCAACAGCAAAGCTCAGTTTTAATGTATTTTCAGAAAAAAAACTTCATAATAGTATTAGACTATTAGTTAATTAATAGTAAGCATTCAAATATTAGAGAGACACTTCATGCATCAAATGAACATTCATGCATCTGATAGAGTTTAAAATTGACAGGTTTTTTTGTTTGCATGCAAAATCACTGACATCCTGCACATGGTCAGTGAGCATCTCTATGGAAGACCTTATTTTTTTTAGAGAATGTTTAAGATTTCATGGTGGGAAGTCCAATCCCCCAGAGAAAGCCTGCAAAACTTATGTTTCCAAGGTAAGTATGGCAAATAAATCAAAAAGACTGGAAAACAAACCTTTATCTATGTTTAAAGTATCATCTTTAACATGTCCAGTTGTTTTCGGACTTAAGTGAGTCTTTAAGTAGCTGCTAAGGTCGCTCAATCTTCTCTCATGCTCTATCTTAAACTTCTTTCTCAGTTTGCTGAACTTACCACATGCCATTCTACACGGACGATCCAAATTCTTCTGCATGTTCTAAACACCCTTTAAACTTGAAGTCCCTTTTGTTTAGCTAACATTGTTAATTAAAGTGCTCAGAGCAGTGTCTGCAGGCAACACAAAGAACTGTAATCAGAATCTTCCCTATTCATTGCCAACACTGGCAATACACAGGCGCTCTCGGGTTTCCAGTACTGTTTAGCATAGCAAGTTTGTGCACTGGGTTGCTTTTATCCTTGCAACAATTGTATGTGTGTATCGTTTATTGCAGTGAGGCGGCCTCTTTGAGCTCAGCTACAGTTCATTTGCGGTTATATTTGCCACATTAATCGGCTAAGTGTTTAGCTTCCTGTAGGTGGGATTAGAAGAAGAAGTTAATAGTAAGAATATTTGTTTTAATCTTCTGTGCTCAATGTATAGTCCAAGAACTGGGATTATGCTAAAGTTCAAAGTAAGGTGATTTTAATAAAAGTATTTAACTAACTACATACCCATACGCTAGACGAAATACACACAAAGCATTCTCTAATTCTGATTAACCACATATATATTATTACTGCATCATAGTAGCATTTGAGGCACCAAGTTATAATATGTTTAGTTAATGGGCATAACATTATACAGTAGATTAATAAAAAAAAACTGAGGGGTTTAGTCTGTAACCAGTGAAACCGCTGTCAATTCACAACTGAATCGTAAAATGTAACCTATGTTTTGTGAAAAATTTGCCATAATTCACTTCTTGATTAATAATCAAATGAGTCATTGATAACTTTTAAGCCAAATATTATAGGACGCTGTCATCTGTAGATTATTCTCCGAAAAAACTAAACTGGGGCCTGTTCACTGAAAGTGAACTGCAATGTGAACTGCAAAAATCAGGCATTAAAAGCGGAGTTAAAAAGAAAAACAGCATGATTGTGATTTAGTGAATAGTCCTCATTGACTGTATCCTGTCTAAGTCCGACTAAAGTACGATATGTATACACTGTGTATTATTTTGAAACAACGGCTTCCTATCCAATTACAAGGGCTATTCAATAAAGAGAAAATTACAGAGAGCTAAGATGAGAATTTCAAGCTTTCGGCCAGTGTTGCCAAGTTGGAAAAATTCTCCAATGCATCTGAATGGGATAATTTTTCTAACTCAGCTACTCAGACAGTCTAGTCCCCAAACTCACTTTGCTGCAATTTGAAGACTACTGCTTGTATAGTGCACAGGCTTTTTTTCCAGTGTGATTTGATGCTGGCATTCTGCATACATCACATTTTTAATATTTGGTTTAAGCCCTCCCCCAATGATTACTCTGCATGTATACCACTGGAGCTGCAGCACAAATAGATACTGGGCACATACAGTTTTGTTTGAAATTGTCACTGTTGTTACTGTGTTGCTGGAACAGAATGCATTGTGTGGAATCCAGGTAACCTCACTCTTATACATGCAAAATGTAAAACATGCATTTTAAATTACGTTGAAAGCACATTGATATGCATTAACATTTGGAAGATACATTTTGGGCACAAGACAGTCCCTTTAAGTTTGAAATTCCCTGCATATTTTTCTTTATTAAGTAAACCCTACACACATTTCTGAATTCTAATTTATTTATTACACAGTCTTGGTAAAAATGCACATGCACAGCATAAATGTCAAGTCGGAATTATACAAACAAGTTCAATTTCCCCAAAGGACCAGTCATCAGTTAACATTAAAACACACAAAATTTATTTATACGCATATACTTTGCAAATGACCTACATTGTAAGATGCATGTTTTTCAGTGGCTTAAGATGAGCTACAGTATAAACAGTAAACATGCAGATCCCTCAGAGGATATTTCTATTTTGAGTTGGGTTTTATAGCAAAGGATGTAAGGTTGTTATTAATACTTCACATGAGGGTTTTGTCTCTGTTAACATTCCCACTCCATCCACTTACTTTAAAAAATAAATGTTTCCAATATGTAGCCATGTGAATAGCCAATCATGCAATGTCCCAACATTCTATAAATGGCCTAGAGCATCAGTATGGGACAAAATGCCCAAAATGTGTCCAAGACTGATTTAGGTTTTTGTTCTACATTTCAACTTTATTATATAATTTCAGATACACACATGAAACACTGCACATATTAAAATGTGATCAAATGTGCCAACACCAGATACTCACTAAAAAGGAGGTGTGATGAGGTGCAATGAACCTTTCATCACACTGAGTAAACTATACATTGTGCAGGGCCGCAGCTTGTGAATTTGTTCTGCTTGACAAGCATTGTCCATCCACTCAGTATAGTTAAGTCAGTGTGATAAAATGTTCATACCCCTTCAACTCACCTGCACCTCAATCTTTAAAATTAGACACTCCCAAAGTATGACAGCTATTTTGAAATCATTAATTATATTAAGAAATCAACTCTTCTTAGAGGAAATACCACTGCTATCTTGTTTTAGCACAAAACCAACATATTGTCAATATCTATATGCATTTAATAGTGTAAAATAAGAATATCTATAACATGCCATACAGTCATCTGTTTTTGATCTACTTATCCCAAACGTCAATATGTTTTTTTAAAGAGCCTCGGTATTTATGAGTTATTCATTTCATTAGACTTTAAAGAACAAGTCTTCCGTAGCTAGAATTTCCATTTCCTTGCTGTCTGATTTTTGGTGACTAGGGAACTGTGGTGAACAGACAAGGGAACTGAAAAAAAAAATCAGGTATTAATAGCAAGCTGGAAAGATACGCAAAGTTGGAGAATTATTCCAAAGGCCACATATTTAGGTTTTTAGCTCATAAGAAACATTATAATATCATGCCTCCCAAATGTCCTGCTATGCGGGCAGTCCCAGATTTGAGGCAGTGTCCCACTGTCTCGCTCAGCTCTACCTCTTTCCTGTTGTTCATCTGGAGAGAATGGGTTCTGTGCATGCGGAGCATTGTGTGCATGTGCAGTAGTGCTGACAGATTGAGTGGCAGTGCCAGCGCGCATACATTTTGCATTTTGTTAAACACTGTTGTGCTATAGAAGAGTCATTTACATCTTTTTTGAGATACAAATTGGACAGAGGGTTCCTGCTATCAAATCAATACATTTAGGATCCATTTTGGAGACCACCATGGCTGTCTTTCTGAACCTACAACACCTTTGCTCTGGGTCAGAATATGAGCATTTACATTTTAGTGAAATTTCACTTGTTTGATCCATAGAGTTTTAATGGTGTTCAACAGTGTTACACTATTATGCACTTTATCTCATTTTGCATGTGTTGTGGAATATCGGTGTGGAAATGATACGTTTTGCTGAACTTCATAAGAGTGCGAGAGCTTGCGACGTTGCTGATGCATGCATGTCCAAACCCGGAAGTTCGGGCATGAAGCATCTTAGTAGAATGTAGCCACTGCTCACTTTGAGTGTCAGCTATATTATCCATGTTACACACAAAGGGACCTCATCTGAATCAGGAGACCCGGCAATGACACGTTAAAGTCAGGACAGCCTATGCCGTCCTAAAGGTATCTAATCACGTGTAATTTGGGAAAGCATAGAACATCCTACAAGCTCGAAGGGGCTAATACACTTCACCCTGGCGTAGCCCAACCCATTACAATAATATAGCAGTATGATTTTGCTTAGATGATATACTAATTAACTTACAAAACCCCTAACATTCCAAGTCTGGAAAAAAACTAACGGTGTTATATCTTCACAGATCATTACATTCTAAACAGGTTTAGCAGTCGTGTTAATTATGGTGGTTAATGTGATATCTATGTAGAAACAGAAATAACTTAATAATTCATTTTCTCTTTAATTGCAGAACAAGCTGACACACTGATGATCCTACAAAATATTCAATTTTACAAAGACATATTATAAAAAGCTATTTTAGAATGACATCATTTACCATTAAACAGGCCGCATATTGTGTTTAAGATAGCACAATGATGTGTGTGGGTTTACAGTTTACTGATGTTCTAAGGATTATAGATGTATAGTTGTGTATAAAGACCATTCAACTCTTAATATATGGAATTTTTCCTGTTAGTAAGACATTTCTTTTTAGTTTTAAGTAGCACCGTTTGTAGCCCATAAACAGACACTTCCTCATTTATTTGGATGTCAGTCTATTATCCAGCACTGCACAATGTGTATAATAATGATGTGGAAACATTATGTCAAGATAGGTTATTATTTGCAGCTGGTCAGGACTAAAATCAGCACAGTGGAAGCTTATTTGGTGATGCATAAGAAGTAAATGGGCAAGATATTGACATCAAGGGGACTGGGCAGCTTTTTTGACTAGGGGCAAATTATACATTCCTGTGGTGTACATGAAAGCTATCATTAACACTCAAGCTTTGCCTAAATGTGGATAGGACAGGATAATCCACTGGCTGAGTCTGTAGAACTGATTAATCTTAGCTGCTGAAGAACCTCTTCTAAAACCGAAATATTAATGCCACAATATATGATCCAACAGATGAATCATAATGACCAGCTTGCTAATATGGCCTTCGTAACTAGGGCAGAAATGAATAGTTACTGTGCTTTGCACAAAACCTGTGGTTTATGTGGAATTCTCTCTGTCTAATGCAGGGCTGCTTTCTGCTCTGACACTGTTGTAATTTCATTAAAGCTTTATTAAATATCTTCTCCTGTCTGCTCGTATGAGAGACTCTTTGGTTACATGGCAGAAGCTGAAAGACTATATCTTTTGATCTCAATTAACAACATCTCTATTCATAGCTCCAAATGCCTCTTTGATCGTGTTTTGTGATCCAGTGACACATTCATTTACATTTTGAACTGGTTTTTATGGGTCTGATTTTGTGATTTATGTCTGGATTTTTTCCCTATATTATGAATTTTAAAGATTGGTAAAACAATTCCTGTTTGAGTACATGTTGTTATTATGTAATGTGTGCACACAGACTCCTTTGATTGTTGTAATTTTGGTTACAGCAGCCATACTAGTGGCAATAGATAATGCATGCAAACACATCCAGCTGTCATGAAATGTCTTTAAACATATTCATTCTGTAATACACCGGTAGTGATTCTGACAAGCGCTGTGTTTAATATTAATGGATTAACGGGGCCTTGGAAAACCAGTTCTACAATTCTCCCTACCTTATATAATACCCCCACCACCAACTGTCCATCTTTGAGCATGACAGTCCAGATTTGGGGGGTCTGTCCCACTGTGAAGCGAAGCTCTACCTCTGCCCTGCTTTCTGGGACAGAGGTAGGGCTCAGCAGCAAAGCGAGATTCAGGAACACAATTTTGTGCATTCTCCGGTGTCTGGGACACTGGAGAAGGTGAGTAGCGCTGTCAGGAAGACTGATAGTGCCAGAGTACATGCAATGTAGTGCTGAAACTCCACCTCCCAAACTCTGCCCCCAGTGTCCCAATTCACTGCATGAAAATGTTGGGAGGGATGCTTTCTTCTTTTGGGCTCCCATATCCAATTATCTCAGCACTCCTGCCTTTTTCTCTTATTTACTCCTATAATCTGAGCTTTTACCAACCCACCTGGCACCTATTGGGCACTTAGGACTTCTTCCACTTGTCTGGAACAAGTCATCATCAAATGTGCACTCGTTATTCGTTCCTCAAATTTGGAGAAGGTGCTTATGCTTTACCATATACAACAAATTACACAATTTCATTGCCGATAGAAATTAATTAATACATTAATTAATACAAGAAGATATTGCCAGTTCTGAAAATAAAGATGTGTAAAGTATATTCTGCTGCATATTTTATATATTTATCCTTTTCACTTGGTAATCCGGGATGCCCAGGGGAGCTTTGGGGGTCCCGGACAGCAGGATTCTGGTACAGTCCAAATTCAAGTGGGACAGTTGGGGGCCAAGCTGCTGTATTGGGTAAGGGCGCTTGTTTAAATGTTATTAAAACAGAAAAAAATACTTTAATGTGCTTTCTATGGTAAGAACTGTTACTTAGTAAACCTCTACCATAAACTGCGTTGGCAAACAGCACCATAACCACATTACACTGCACCCAAAATCTCCTAACTGGTACTTTTTTGGTAAGTTTTAAAATCCTTGTATCCTCTGACTCTATACTGTATAATGATGCTGATGGTACCTACATTAGTTTTCTACTGGAACAGGTATTTCTCCTCCACCTTTGTTTTCCTTTGGTGTCTTGGTTGGTAGTTAACAACCAAAAGTCGCACATTTCTCAAAACTTACCTGTAATATGTCGCTCTATATACAAATTGCTATTTGAAGTCTTGTAGAGGTTTATGTATTTTAACCCATTGCATAACGATCACTGTCCTTCCACATCGTCAGAATAAAGACCCAGTGCAATGATTTTAGTACATCTTTCACAGAAAATCTGAATTTCCCTTGGAAAATGCACCATTGTCCACTGTGGTTATGAAAATGCACCATTGTCCACTGTGGTTATGAAAATGCACCATTGTCTACTATGGTTATGAAAATGTACCATTGTCCACTGTGGATATGAAAGACCTTTACATAAATGAGTGTGCTACGCTGTGGCGTGAATATAAAATCTCCAAATTTCTCTGCAATTAGGTTATAAGCCTGATTTCGGGCCAGATCCCATTGAATAAATCCCTATGTTTTTTTAAATAATTAATATGGTATAAAAAATAAAACCCTAATTTTCCTTAAAAATGTATATCTACTTTATGTTGTGCTAGATAAGAAAGAACGACGTTACAGTTAAACAGACACAGAGCAAAAGCTCTGAAAACTTAAAAGATTACATATTTGAATTATTATTTTTTTTACATGGTCCATTAGCAGATTTACTCTTCATACGGAATATTTTCTTGAGTCTTCTTTCTAATGGATTGAATATTTTTTTCCGTTTTCCAATTACATTCATTAAGACAAAATATTGTTTCATTCAAATGGTATAAAAACTAGAAAAACTATTTTTATTTTTTTGTCATTTACATTATTTTTTTTATTTTTTATAAATCTTTCGTGACTTCACGGAAGCATGAATTGAGGGCAATTACAATAAAAACCAGTAAGCTCATAAATGTGAAAGTGTTGCCAGAACTAGACTTGTATTATGATGTATTTGTTTTGTTGTTTTGATAAATGGGAAAATGAATAGAGAGCAATTAAACACAGGACAAATACATTCTTATAGTTGTGAAACAGTGTCAAAAAACAGATTACAATTTCTTGGCGAAACCTGCCCCAAGATGAACAATATTATTGTTATCTGAAGACAAGATTCTAATTACCGCCATTAGTAAACTGACAGTCCGTTCCGGAATATACATTTCATCATGGAACTCGTCTTCCGAGCATACACAAATGAGTTTCAGGATTGCGTGACTTTTTAGTGCTGTGGCTCACATTTATCAAACAGTGGAATCATCTTCATGGAAACAATCTTATAAAGAAAGGACTAAAACACTCGAAGGCACTAAAGTTATTTTTAAAAAATTGCATCATTGGCTCTACAGATGCTATACTAAACTCTACCGCTTAGCAGAGACAGGGCTGGTGGCAGGTTGCTGAATACCTCCCAAGTGTCCCTATTTATGAGGGACAGTACCTATTTTGAATCCAGATCCCTCAGTCTCTCTTTCCTCCTCCGATGTCCCTTTTTTTCAGATTGTTCAGTGTGTGTGAGTGTGTGCAGCTCCACAGCAATAAAACTCACAATAAAGAGCTCTTTAAACTAATGTGTTTATATAATCGTTATTTTAAATAAAATATGGTATTTATAATAAGAAAAAAGTAACACAATAAATTAAATAGCTATCAATTGGCCATAAAGTTACTTAAAACTTCCTGAATATGCACCACCCCCTCTTTGGCCATACGAAATGTTGGGAGATATGCAGTAACTTGCCTCTTGCGTTTTTCTAGGGTCTTTTGGGTGCTGGTTGTGCCTGACAGTTTTAATTTTGTCAACTAAACATTTTCGTCATAGTTTTAGTCAACTGCATGTTTTCAGTGACTAAACCTAATAACAATAAAAACTAAGTTAATTGGACTAAAACTATGACTAACATCCGCTGCAATTTTTGGACTATTGCATTTACATATTTGGATTTCTGGTTCTGGTTCCCATGGATCTCTGCCAAAGCTCCCCGACTATCTGTAGCTGGATTAGCAGAGACACAGGCTCCCTGTGACTGGCTGCCACCTGGAACAACTCCATGCAAGTTAACTTAACACTGTGTCACAGCCTTCTCAGACCTGTCCCCTCCTCCACTGAGAGATTTAGCCGCCTAAACGAGACCAAAAAGAAACCAATTCAGATGATTAAAATTCAACTAAACTAAAATGGCATTTAAGCTAAAAGGCTATGACTAGAACTAAATCAATATTTGTTGTCAAACTTAACACTGGAGCCTTTGTGAGTTTTAGTGTCCCCTCCATCGATTATACATAAAAGCAATTGCTTCTCATTGGGCTATTATACACACTCCCCAAGAGACACTAAGATGTCTTTTGAAAAGTACATGACATTTTGATCAGTAAATGACGTTGTAGCTCTTTAAAACAAATAACAATAGAATAAAACAAATCCAAATGAAAAAGGGGGTAATGACTGCTAACCTACTTGGAAGAATTGGCAAAATATAACTAAAATATACAAAATATATCTTTTTATGTGTCTTAACAAAAGAGGCACTAACATCTAGACAAGACATCTAGACCTTATGATGTGCATTAAAATAACCTCTGTGCTTCATATAGACTCATTAGGTGCAAGGGTAGACCTCAGACTCATTAGGTGCAAGGGTAGAATCGTTTGACATTCCTGTGGACAATCACGGCTTATGATGCTTAGATAAACTTTGAACTGGCAGAAACTCACACGGACTGTATTCCCCAGCAGATGTAGAGTTAGGGGCACATCCAGAGATAAGCAAAGTGTCTGTACGAAGACATCAATGTACGTGGCAGAGTCTGTGAGGTCCAACATAAAAATGTTCAGTAACTGTCCACATGTACAATGTTGGTGCTTACCCCATGAGAATATCAAGCATAAATGGAACCGCCATTGTACCATCAAGGTTTATCATTCTCAGTATGCATATTGTGCGGTGATTTGCTTTTTCAAGTAGCTGCCCACCACTTTTTTTTTTACCACGGAGCATCTGTAAATGATGACCCCAGACACCAGCCTCAGCAGGTTCCTATCTACCACTGCACTGCGCAAAACTGATTATACATAATAAAAAGTTTAAATGGAGAAACTACAAAACCTCAGTAACATTCCTAAAGTGCCCTGACTCTTCCGATCTCTTTGCGCCATGAGAGCAGATGATAAACAAACATTTAAAACTTGGATTGTCAGAGCAGGAAATGCGGTCACCCCAACCATGTCACCCAATCAGACAAAAATCTTTTATAGGTAAGGATTTTGCTTCTTTGCCAGATCTCATTAACCCATACCTGAGTGACATGGGACATTGAAGATATGTAGAGAGCTGTCATAAAGTAGGCTAACAATCACAGGTATGAGGATGGAGACTGTTTGCATGTGAAAACGCAAACAGAATTTTCACCTGGGAACATGAAAGAACTACACACAGTGGGAAAAAAATGATGATGGCAGGATGGCAGCAGCCATGTTTTAGAAGTATTCTATGCACAGGGTGACTTACTTGAATAATGAATGTGAAGCTTTAATTTAAAATATATAGTGAAACGTAATATACTGTATACATACTACACGATATACACTGGTCCCCCATGGGGACTACCAGCAGCTGTGGGTGGTCCATTCTCTGCTGTTCCTTCCTGATGCTCCATTTGGCGGGCAGATGGAGATCTGTAGCACCACTCGCACCAAGTGGCAGTACACTATTCCAACGGGTTCCGCATAGCTGGATGGAAGCATTGTATTCCGTACAGCGGCACCACATAGTAAATTTAAAGGGATGTTACCCTTTTTGACCTCCAAGCCATTATTCCACTTCAGGTGGGGAAACTTGATTGAAGGGGTATTTAAAGGCTTAGTATGTTTTCATCCTTTGCTAGTGATAGTGCCATGTGCCTTGTTATCTACCTACCTTCTGTATTTTGCTATTTTTGTTTTGGATTCTTACCTGGACCTCTCTTGCTGCCTGCTTGGATTTTGACCTTCGGCTTGTTTTTCACTATCCTGATATCTCTTCTCCAACCCGGCTCTCTTGAATACATTTTTGTTGCTTATCTCCTGGACTGTGATCATGGCTGGCTATTCGTTTATCTAGATTTCTCCATTCCATGACCTTGGCTTGTTCTGTGACCTTTCTACCATCTGTCCCAGTATACTTACCACCTCGTTGAGTATTCTATGTAGAGTCTGGGATTCTGGAGACTCTCCTGGGTGCCACACCAGTCGTTGGCCATAAATAAGTCTCAGCCACAGGGTGAATAGTGTTGAAAGTTAATACCATCTGTACTGTCTCTCCAAGTTACAGTCCTCTCACAATGCAGGTTCCTGCGTCGCTCGTCCTTCCAGGGTGACACAGCATTTGAAGCTATTGTGAGGAAAATGAACTGCTCAAGCCAGGAAGTCCTCTGTGAAATGCCAGTGTCGGTAGTTTTGTCTCCCTAGCTAAATTCTGGTCTGGAAAAAGTAATTGAAATTTTACTCTGGTGTTCTAATTCCGGAATCATCCCTGGGGAAAGACAGAGTAATCATGGCCTTGTGTATAGCCCATGGGCTTTTCAGATGGAGTTTAAATCATTGGGCCTACTCTGTGTAAGCCCTTATGGTGTTTGTGCAAAAATAATGCAGCTGAATGGAGCATAACTGAAGAAAATGTGATTAAAAATTAAATATGGTGAAGGAAAAAACCCCCAGCTAGAATGTGCAGTGATTTGTATGGGTTACAGGGCCAAAGAACCCCTGGGGCTATTCTGACCTTCTACCACGTATGAACATGGAGGATGGGGGAGGACACACAGAACTTCATTATAATTAATTAAAGATACAATCACAAGGGGTTTCATCATATGAGTACTGCCAGTGCAATCCAATTACCATTAAACTCAGAATCATCTAAAGCCAAGGAAAAATTATGCATTTTTTCACCTTATTTATACAATCCATATTATTCTTTAAAAAGAAAAAAAAAATGGGGATCAATATACATGTTTTTTTCCTGCTCTCATTTATTATTTATACATTTTTATTCATTGCTGCATAGTAAAAGCTAAAAATGTAAATGAAGTATCCATTTGTTTTTGCTTGTCCGCATGTTTACAGTATGTATATAGTACATATGCCATAGCTCTACAGGTAAAGTTGTGTCAATGAGACAGACTGTCAGCCTGATCTGTCTGGTTTCCCCAGCTGCCTAATACAGATAAACAGACTCCTCCCACTTCATAACTTCCCCCTATCTCCCCGCTGTGTCTCTCTGCCATCCTGACATACCTAATAACTGAACCCCAGCTCTTCTGTCAGACTGAGTTTCCGCTGCATGTTTCTCTGCTCAGCCATATCATTTTCCCCTGCGGTCAAAATTTCGAACAGTGTGTGGTAAACAACTAGCATTATTTTGGAAATGACAAGAGAGGCAAGCTGAGAAAGGAAAAGAAGGAGAGAAAAGTATCGGACATTTCCCCTCATCCCCTAAGCCAAGATTCATTATTTCATATACATGCCCATTATTTACTATATATATATATATATATATATATATATATATATATATATATATATATATATATATATATATATATATATATATGTGTGTGTATGCATATATTTAATAAATATTTATAGCTATATAGACAGATATAAAAACATACAGACATATACACATATACATTCATAAACAAACACCTATATTATTACATGATATGTATACTGCATACATTTTCTAGTGTGAATTTGCTCAGTGTGCAATGTTAACATATTCTATTGGTTTTAACAAATATTATTATTTTCAGTAATGTAGTTATCTTATTGTTAATAATACCATTCTCATTTTGACTTTTGAGACTTAATACTACTGTAATCATCTCTGTAACTAAACACAAGCTTAATTAATGTCGGCTCATTCTAGATCTTTCATCATTATAATGTGGTGTATTTATTATTAATGGGATATCAGAAGCAACCAGAGAAGAAACAAAGGGCAGCAATGCTTTTATATTTCAGTTTGGAAATGATTTGCTAGCTATCGAAGATGTCCAATACATGACAGGAGGGATTGTTGGATTAAATCCTAATTGCAGGGTTATCAGTATTATAAGTAGGATTGCACTGGGCATGTAAATAAAAAAATACTGACTTTCGCTCTCTAATGGGATCACGCTTTACCTACAGCTCATCCATTACATTTTTAAAGTGAACTGGGTCATCTCACATCTCTATTGGTAATTCTAGCACCTCCTGTAATGGAGAGACTGTGATATGTGTCATTAAATCAATGTGTACAAATGCTACAATCATTTCCGGAGCTGACAAGACCCGTAAAAGCAAAGGAATAGCAATTCTGCACCAGGGAGCTTGTCATTGCTCTCACATTGCATGTTCTTCCAGGACTGAAATAGTTAAATAGTTCTACGTGGACAAGGAATTAGAGGGCATGACCACTAAAAAAAAAAAAGACTGCAGCTGAATTTCATATTTGATGGTTTCTTATTAAAGGCTCAGCTGTGCTGCCATTTGTCATATGTAGAATTATAATGATCAAGGTCACCTTAAATGGTTTCATTAAGCCTTAATTTCATCCATGAAACATGGTAAAGTAGGGTTAAACATATGACCTTGTTATATAAAAAGCATTTGCTTTATTTTTTTTACCCACCATCAATGACCTTGTTTATACACCTTTGGCTTAATTCTAACTAGTAACATAACAATACATGGTCCAATCATTGAAATATTCTAGAGGCTTAGCACAATTTGCATAGTGTACTGTCCCATCACAATCCCTTTCAATATGGAACAACGAAAAAAAGGTAGAAACATGTGTTGAGTGACAAGAGGTGATTACTGAATGTCTGGTATGATAAACTGCTGGAGCTCGACACAATCTGCCTTTGCTTTACTGACCAACTTGATGTTCTGTCTCAGATCAGTTCCCCTTCAACGTCGCTGTAGCACAGTCTCACCTATCTCTTAAGATATTTTTAACTAGAGCGAAGAGGAGGAAGACATGTCTCGCCATCACAGGCACTGTCTCCACTATATCAGTTCTCAATGTAGTCTACCTAATCTAAAAGACATCTCTCTTTATTTTCATTGCTAGGAAAACATCCCTATATTTGGTCGATTAGTACTCGGATTTAGTCACATTCAAACAGAAGTCAACTTGTCTCCTGTGCCAGACGAGGTTGTGGGAGTTCCTTCCCTGTGGCAGTGTATCGTTATATTATTGTGGCATGATGATTATGGTATATTTAATGAGATTTTACTACTGTAACTGATTGTCATTGAGTAGGCTCACTTTATTTTATGCCCTAGGCCTCCTCTTGTTTCACAACATTCGTATGTAGACAATTTTGAAAATCCAAAATAATTGAGCTGAAGTCATTCCTTTGAAGCCCCTTTACTCACAGATGTAGCCCTGACTATTAAGGCTGCTTCTTATGTCATGAACGGCCATTTAAAACATATAATTACTGCAAACGTAGCAGGCGGTGAGTCTCGTGTGACAAATACAGTGCAATTATTTTTGACATTTGGTAGTAGGATGTAGGTTCCATTTGTTCAATTCTGCTTTTCAATCAAACAATGTGTGCAGATTGTCACAAGGTTGCAGTGGCCTATGTTTAAAATCCTTTTAAAACTAGATTTCCTGACAGATAAATGAACAGGTGATAGACAGAGTGAATATGCCATGTTTTCTCTGTTGACCTTACTGGTCATCTTACCAAATAATGGAGAGTAGACATGTGCAAAACTAACATTTTCGTTTCATTTTCGTCCATTCGTTTTATTCGTTCGTACAAATCAATTGACCTACACAGTCCATAAACCGAAAGTCTATAAACCGAATGTCGTTGTAACCTCTGGAGCACAGGATTTTTGCCATCACTTCTTACTAAACACACATTAGGGAACTAAGCAAGGTGGATCTTAAAGAAATCTACAAACACAACCTGCACAGTTTATATTCATCTCAGAACATGTTTTATCTCATTCCAGCAAACATTCGCTCAACATCAGCTACTTCACTTTTTCTTCATAGTCATACAAGTGGAGGCATTTGCTATAATTACAAGGATCATTTCTATAACTACATAGACATGGTTTAATCATTCAGGTCCCTTTTTCAACTAAATGCACCTGGCTTAACCATGCAAATCACTTTTTTAACAGAATACTTATGGATCAGTCATCCAGATCACTTCTTTAAATACACAGTAATGAGATCTTCACCTAGGATTTTCTATGTCTCACCAAATCACTTATTGACTTCAGCGTGCTTAGCTGGCTGCTGCAGTAACCAGATTTCGGTTTTTAACCCTGGTTCATGAAATGACGATTGGAAAACAGATCTGGAGAGTTTTGTTGTTTTCTCCTTCTAGCCTCATTATGTGCTCTCATTTGTACACTCAGTATACAATTTCAATGTGGGCACCACCTATAGTTAAAAAATATATAAAAAACGTATAAAAATTAAATCATTGATTGTATACCAATATATTGATTGTATACCAATCCTTATATCCACTGCCCCTCCGTTTTACTCTAAAAGATACTCTCAAAAGTTTTTTTAGTCACCATACCTAGTACCATGCCTTGCCAGTGGGAAAAATGTTGGGCCCCAGTTAGGAAACATGTGGGCCCCAGCTAGGAAACATGTGGGCCCCAGCTAGAAAACATGTGGGCCCCAGAGAGGAAACATGTGAGCCCCAGAGAGGAAACATGTGGGCGCCTTACACTTGGAGATCAGGTCAGTCTTTCTATTGATACCAAAAGTGTCCTTACAAGTGAAAATGCTAAATATTGGCTTCTGACATCAACTTCAAACTTACAGCTTGAGTCACAGACTCACCATTTATGATGTCACCAGCAGCGAAACATTTGTTTGTTTTTTTTCAAATTAGAAAAAAAGCTTAAACACAGCAAAGCAAGTGAAGACATGAGAGAGTACACATCAAAGTGATATAGCACAAGAGGGCATAATGTTTAAGATAAATGTATTTTGTTATTGTAGAAGGTTTTTGCAGTGTGATGTGTCGACAAAAAATATGGTTTCTTGATTGCCTCTCAAAAATACGCTCCATCCCTTTCACGTTTTACTTGCTTGGCTGGAGGATTTAGCTTCTCTTGGATGACAGTGCAGGTAAAAATGAAGTGAAATTAAACCGGAGAGACCTGCGTAATGGTACACTTAATTTGTGCTGAAAACCAGATAAGATGTTATAAATAAAAAAGCAAAAATAAAAAGTCGACCTGAAAGTTCTATAAATAAACAGAGCTGGTTTTAAAGAGACAAGTGTTACACTTTGTTCTAGATTTATTACTACACTATGCATATTTTTGCATTCCGTACCCTTAACTGTCCTGCTTTATGTGGGATAGTCCTGTTTCAGACAGGTATGCACATGTGCAGTTATATTGTTATGGTGAGTGACTTCCCCCTCCAAGATTTCTGGAATCACCAGTGGCGCAGTTTGAGAGGTATCAAGACAACTATTTTTTCTGATTTAGCGGACTCATGTAAATGTTTGTCTTTATTGACAACGACCAGCGAAGAATTCCTGTCATACAGAACATTATATGCTTCATGTTCATGGCATCATCGAATATAAAAAGTTGAAAAAGTAACAAAAATGCACTTATTGGTATATGTCGGTGTAGGACAGCTGTTAATTGGCTTCGGTCCCTAAGTTGCCTTTAGGAAACTAACACAGTGTTAGGATCTTCCACACCATCAGCTGTAACTAAATACTTTGTCCCTGTATTGGCAAGCAAAAGCCTCTATAGCAACCTTCATAATAATCATTTTATATTTTAGATGACTATGTTTTTAGTGAATTGGTTAGTGAAATGCACAGGGGTTCTTTTGTCTCTCATTGGGGATGTGTTGAACTAGCCAATAGTCTAGCATTTTGGATGCAACACCTGTTTTAGAGCATGAACATCAGCACACCCATTTCTCATGTGCCATGTTATTTGTGCTGAGATAGTCCACTACCATTTATGACCTCACACCCCTTATGCTGCAGTACTTAATTACAATACTGTGCTGGTGCCAAACTCCAAGTCAACAGCTTAACTTAGCAATCTAACCAATTGAGCAGACTGTGATTTGTGATCACTTTAAATGCATGCCAAATAGGTATCGCTGCATTTTGTTCAATACCCACTCATTGCATAAGTGACTCTGAGACCCTTTGAATACATTTGTCCATCGCTGACATAACACCCGTACTTGTTATTTACATTTTAACCTGGTTTTCTTTCCACATCTTCGAACAGCGTTATTCAACTAGGGCCGGAAAGCCGGATGTTGCTCTTAAACCTCAAGTATGGGTCTAGCCCATCTTTAAAAATCTATCAATTGTATTGTATTACATCACTGATTAAACCTTTACTTTGACTCTGATTAATATATAATCTCCATTAAAAAGTTTGACAACAGTGCCTTAGAATGTAAACTCAGTAAAACCAGTCTTAGAGACTAGGCCACAAGCAACATGTTGAACACAGGCTGAGCATGAATCACCCACCACTGCCACTGGTAGAACCCCTAGCCTATACTCCACAGGATGGAGGAAGAACCACCAGCACCCAATGAACAACATCAACCAGCTGCACATGGTGGAAGGGACCAACTGAACTCAATCAGTGGAACAAGTGTCCTGGGGATGCCTGCCTATATTTTATAAACTGTTCAAACAACTGCATAAGTGTTGGAAGTAGACAGGGGAGTGTAAACCGGTTGCCACAAGTTATTGCTTTTTTCATTTTTGGTTTTCTATTAAAATGTTTATATGTATATCAGTGAATTATTTTTTGACATTTTTTTTGGGTGTGCACTAAAACCTTCTCATAGAACTTAATTTAGCCAGATGACTTTGCTGGGCATCGCAGATTCATCCCTGGTTAATTTTCCTAACCGCTGTTATGCATTCCCCCTTTTTATTCTCTTTGGTTTACATGCATTCACCTCTGTTCTCCAATTTTTAGATTTGCTAAATTTAGATAATTTAGATTATTTGAATTGGTTCTCTTATAGTGAATGCAACTACAAGTGAACAGAAGTGACTGTATAGTGAATGATATACATTAGACTTCCATTTGAATAGGCCCCATTATTTATGTTTCCTTATGTGGCACATGCATCTACTACTGGTAGATGCTGGTTAATAAAATCCCCAATAGCATCTTCAAAATCTTCAGGAGATAGGTAAGAGTTTTTTGGGTACAAGATGGTGTTCTTTGTTTCTGACTTGCGTTCCTCTTCCCCACTATAAATGTCTCAGATGCTTGGTAGATATAAAATGCAGAGGTCCCCTCAGGAAAAACTCGTTAAAATACTGCCATAGGGCAGTGAAGCTAGGGAGTAGGAAAGAGCAGTTGGAATTAAAGACAGAAAACAAGCTGACATCTGGAGCATCATTCATAGCTGAGCTAGTAAGAGGAACTTGCCTGGGTGGGGGTGAGGATAGAGGAAGTTATCTCTCCCACCCACCCTTAATATGCACACAATGTAAGTGGTCAATAAGGGTCCCTTTCAAATCTATGGCCCTAATCATAATTCCTAACACAACATATTAGGAGACTGTCTAGTTCCTCAAAATCGGCTATTTTTAAAGCAGCCATCTCCAGGGCAGAAATGTTGACATAGTCGCCCTTTCATTATACTGGCTCCGGTGAGTCTCATTTATATGCAAAAGCACTCTCCAGACATCCGCATGTATACTTGCAGTCTATTGACCACTTTTATAATGGCAGCTTTATCACTGCATTTAATTAATACTAAAAATGAGGCCTGTGAGAACAATACGCCTGAATTTTTCCCTTATGTGATGTTCTTATCCATGCACAAAAATATTACACTATTAACAACATAACAGATTGTTCTGCATTGCACTTCTGAAGGAATCAGATTTACAGTACTGTCACAGAGGTTTGTTATTTAGGCTGAATCGCGAATCAAGGATAAGAATGAATTACATTTAAGTCTAAATAAAAACAGGTCACTCTTACGTAATATATAGATAAACTGGGTGCAAAGTAAATAAAAGTAAAAGTAATAAAACACACATAAAATACACAAAACATTCATGAAGGCAGTTTATTACATTACAGTTTGTTTTTAGTTCATTCTGGATGAGGAAAATGAAATCAGGCCGATGACAAGACTAAAATGCACTTGATTTTTATACACTAACTAATTCCAGACCAAAGAAGTTTCAAAACTAGTGCTTGGCTGGTAAACTATAGTATTTTTAATAAGGCCTGAAATGAAGCCTGACTTAATTTTGAAAAGGTTTTGTACTAAATTACCATACTGCACAATGTGATGCTTATAGTTAGACCTACATAGTTTGAATGCAATGCTGACTCTACACAGGGCAAAGCAGTTTTATCTCAATGCAAAGCACGTGCAGAGGCAGTATTAAAGCCGGCACAGCTCCCAAAAAACAGGACTGTTCTGCAAAATCAAAACTGTGCATGCAGCCATATGCATTCATACATACAAACTGTTAATGCTCTCACAATAATCTCTTGATTCATTAAATCATTAAGGCCTTGTCCTATCACCATGACAACTTCACCGATTAGCATTTTGGTTTATTGAAAGTCAAGGGAAAGAGCTTTTAAACTATAGAACAAAGAGTATATTTACTAACTCAAGAATTGAACCAGAGATGTGATAATTGACTGAGATAATGCTGAGAAACCAAGAATAATTGTCTTGACTCGGAGCTAAATTTTACATGGCAGCTACACTAGGGAGGCTACTGATTTCAAGGGCATTGGCCTTGAATAGCTAAACATGAGAGGTTCTTGCACAAACTTGAATCCTAACCCAAAATACTGTAGAATTCATTAGAAAGTCAACTTGGACCCAAATCTAAAGGACTATGACTGCTTGACCATAAGTGACCTTTTATTTATAGTCCTGATCCATCCATGTACTTCTTGAATTTTATCCGAGGTATATTATAGCTGAAGTCCGAATGATTGCACGCTTCAAAACTTGAAATGCGTAAGGCCTTT
Source organism: Pelodytes ibericus (assembly GCA_036172795.1). Classification (NCBI taxonomy): domain Eukaryota; kingdom Metazoa; phylum Chordata; class Amphibia; order Anura; family Pelodytidae; genus Pelodytes; species Pelodytes ibericus. The sequence continues at coordinate 48,484,240 of CM069857.1, read as the reverse complement.
TGTCCCTTATCTCCCCTTTGGAACATGTGAACTTCAAATAAAGTTTCACTTGTTTGCCCATGAATAGTGGATTCAAGTGGATGCAAATTAAATTGATTTGTCCGCAAGATAATCAATACCTGGCTTCTGCCAAGAAGCTGCCATTACCATTTTAATTGTCATACACACTGCATGAGTTAAGCAACTTCCCTTTTAAGTTAGGAATCCTATCACTTTTATCAGCCAAAATGTCTGAAACAAGTCCGGTCAGGATTTGAAATAAATCCACAATGAAGTTGACTAGTTCAAAACCTCCCAACAATCCTTTTAGTTCTTAAAGTACAACTGTAGTGTTATATTTGCTATTAATAATACACACAATTTTATTAAATACAATAAAAAGTATACTATAAGTCCTATAAGGCAGTGCAACAACCCAGATTTTTAGGATTTTGTCTTTACTGCACAGACAATTCAAACACTAAACGATTCGTCAAAATCTACCTGGTCTGAATAAATGTGCAAGCTTGGCATTTGTAGGGATATCCTGAAAAACCTGCACTACTGTGAGTTCTAGAGAACTCAATTGGTAGACCACTGCTAAAGAGTAGTATAACTACGGAGCCTGTGGTATTTGGAGAATCTATTCTACATTTTCACTGCGGAAACCCAGAAACGGTAATATAAACATTTCCATTCATTTCCCATTAGTGATCAATTTACCCAGCATTGTTTGTTCTTATGGCCACAGTGGGAGCCCACTTGTAATAGTAAAACTAGACAACATGTGGGCCTGATTCTTTAAATGTTCTCTCTGTGACAAATAATATAAATAAAAAACTTAATAAGTGCTATCATGGCAGTGATATATTAAAGCAGTGATTTTATGATTAATTCCTAGGATTGGAATGCCAAAGGTAATGGATTCCAAGTGTATTGTCCAGTAGCATTGTTCAAGAATAGTATCAAATGTTATATCGATGATAGGTTTTAGCAGAATGGCAATGGATAGATTGTTTTCAATAGGCATACTTTGTGTTTTCAGGACACGAGAGGGCAGAGATTAAAAGGGAAGGGTTATAAATATTGTGTCTTTTATACTTTTGACATCATTGTGCATGCCTAGGCGCTCATGTCAAAGGCATGTAATACCAATAGCCTTTGAGATGGGGCGGCCATCGATTGCTGGGATAATCACAGTGCTCACAAGCATCAGAAGTGCTCCTAGAAGGCTCATTTTGAAGCAGAGTCTTATTCTGGAGCTGGAGGGTCCGAGTACACCCGCTGCTAACAGAGCGAGCGAGGACATATATAAGGATGAGTGACTCCTTAATCTCTTACAGGTACTTTTGAAGCATAGTTTTGAAATTTAATAATGCAATCCGGCCCCATTTAATCTTCACTGATTGAAGATTGTAACCCCCATTGACTGTAAAACCGCTTGCCTGATTTATACACATTTTTGGTGCAGTGGCTCCATAGGGAACCTAGGTATTGTTCAAGTGTCCACAGCAGCTTCCACACATCCCCCCAAATCCCTTTCCATTTGAATATATGCTGGGCCTACTTTCTAACTTCTCTTGGTAGTCTCTTGTGAATGAAAATAGGGTGGAGCAATGTTCCGTGACCTCAGAAGATTGAGCAGCAGACTTCCCAGGACAGATATCGGGTGTGTGGAGCTCAGTTCTTCTCTTTTTGAAGTTTCTCCTCATTTAAACACAATACTGCCCATGCAGGACAGGACTGCCCCAAAAAAGGGGAATGGCTGGAAAATTCAGGACTCTTGGCAATTGGACTGCATTGATTACAGTCAAAACACAGCCGAGTCTAGTAACAGTGATCACCTCTACCTTCACTATGACTTTTGTGAGACCACTCTTGATCTCATAACCAATAATGAGTGTGTTAAAACATACAAACAATAGACAGCATTCATACATGGTCCTCAACAATGACAACGCCAGACATCAGGTAACCTACAATATACTAAATTTACCATGTAATACCCAGACGAGGGTTGTGCCATTTCTTAAAAGAATACTGGCCATAATATTGCTTCCATAGACTTAACACTGGCCTCAAACCAATTTTTTACTGGCCTGTCAGTAAAATACAGTTTGCGTAGCAACAATTTTCAACTCCAGTAGTCCTTGTAGACAATTTTTTCATATTAAAGTATATATTTCCTACATGCTTTAAATATAGACTAAAGACGCAGTGGGAATAAAAAGAAAATACAGAATTTTGGAAAAAATACAAACAACAGTAACAAAAAAATGCTTCAAAATAAAATAGTCCACAAAATAGAAAACAGCCTCATGAAAACACAGAGAAACTATGGATTTTAGAAATATACGCTGTGAAAACATAAAGCTAATTGTAAAACATGCAGGGTGTAGGCCCATTTGGATCACAGTTTTACACCCTCGGCCAAGTGGATACATGCTGTGGAGGTTAGTGCTGAGATAACTGCTGTTGGTGGAACAATAAGCAGTCTCACTTCTCTTTTAAAGCTAATCTGCTTGTTTACCAGCAGTTACTGGACACAAAATAGAGGGGGTTCTGCTTTTGAGTGGTTTTTGTATCCTATTTATGTTTAAAGGACAAGTGTCATCAAAAAACAAGTTATGTTTTAACTGAAATATTGCATCAAGTGTTGACATTTATACAGAAGTTCTTTAATGAAAGAATATAAATTAATCACCTTACTGAGTCTTTGCTTTGCTTGTTCAGCTCTATCTTGGACATATTAGGTCATATCTTGGTTTATCTTACCCAAGATTCTGAGCCAAATGTCAACTCCCTGAGAGGCTCAATATGGCACTTTATTTTTATTGTTCCATTAAAAAATTTTTATTTAAATGCCTACACTTGAGGCAATCTTTCAGTAAAACAGTTGTGCTGACAGTTTTCCTTTAATGTACTGCTAGTAGTCACTTTGTTTCTTGATCATTTTGGTTAATCTTCTAATTCTTAGTGTCATTTGCAGTTCGATTTACTGTAAAACAATGCAAAAATGTATAGCTTAGGATAAGACATAGAACAGCATGGCCCACTAACTTAGAATTGCTCATTGAGAATGTTTCGGCTTGTACATAAGCTGCCCCATTTGTACATAAGCCTTTATGGCTGCTAAATATGTTTTGGTTTTATGTATCATATCACTGTCAGACAGTGGTGTATCTTGGTTTTGTGCTGCCCTAGGCTGACAAATTTTGGGCACCCCCCCTACCCCGGATGCACACCCACGGCATGACCCATAACCCACGTTGCACACCAAGGACATGCCCCATCACCCCATTTACATGCTTCTATCACCCCATTACATACACATTGCCAATATTATTTGCCCATAATATTCCCCAGCTAATTTGCCCAATAATTTGCCAGTATCATTTGCCATTAATAAGTCATAGCCAATTTCCCCAATAATATGCCAGTGTTATTCTGCCATTTAACAGTAATATGCCCCAGCCAATTTGCCCAATATTAAGCCAATATTATTTGCCATTTAATATGCCCCTGCCAATTTGCCCAATGATATGTTAGTGTTATTTGCCATGTTATATCCCGCAGTCAATTTGCCCAATGAGCTTTGAATACAGTGCTGGATACACCCTTCTTTTTTTGCCCAATAATATGCCAGTGTTATTTTCCATTTAATATGCCCCTGACAATTTGCCCAATAATATGCCAGTGTCATTTGCCATTTAATGTGCCCCTGACAATTTGCCCAATAATATGCCAGTGTGATTTGCCATTTAATGTTCCCAGCCAATTTGCCCAATAATATGCCAGTGTTATTTGCCATTTAATATGCCCCTAAGAATTTGCCCAACAATATGCCAGTGTTATTTGCCATTTAATATGACCCTGACAATTTGCCCAATTAATATGCCAGTGTTATTTGCCTTTTAATATGCCCCTGACAATTTGCCCAATAATATGCCAGTGTCATTTGCCATTTAATATGCCCCTGACAATTTGCCCAATAATATGCCAGTGTGATTTGCCATTTAATGTTCCCAGCCAATTTGCCCAATAATATGCCAGTGTTATTTGCCATTTAATATGCCCCTGCTAATTTGCCCAATAATATGCCAGTGTTATTTGCCATTTAATATGCCCCTGCCAATTTGCCCAATAATATGGCAGTGATTTGCCATTTAATATGCCTCTGCTAATTTGCCCAATAATATGCCAGTGTCATTTGCCATTTAATATGCTCCTGCTAATTTTCCCAATAATATGCCAGTGTTATTTGCCATTTAATATGCCCCAGCCAATTTGCCCAATAATATGCCAGTGTGATTTGCCATTTAATGTTCCCAGCCAATTTGCCCAATAATAAGCCAGTGTTACTTGCCATTTAATATGCCCCTGACAATTTGCCCAATAATATGCCAGTGTCATTTGCCATTTAATGTTCCCAGCCAATTTGCCCAATAATATGCCAGTGTTACTTGCCATTTAATATGCCCCTGACAATTTGCCCAATAATATGCCAGTGTCATTTGCCATTTAATATGCCTCTGCTAATTTGCCCAATAATATGCCAGTGTCATTTGCCATTTAATATGCCCCTGCTAATTTGCCCAATAATATGCCAGTGTTATTTGCCATTTAATATGCCCCTGCCAATTTGCCCAATAATATGCCAGTGTGATTTGCCATTTAATGTTCCCAGCCAATTTGCCCAATAATAAGCCAGTGTTACTTGCCATTTAATATGCCCCTGACAATTTGCCCAATAATATGCCAGTGTTATTTGCCATTTAATATTCCCCTGCCAATTTGCCCAATAATAAGCCAGTGTTACTTGCCATTTAATATGCCCCTGCTAATTTGCCCAATATGCCAGTGTTATTTGCCATTTAATATTCCCCTACCAATTTGCCCAATAATAAGCCAGTGTTACTTGCCATTTAATATGCCCCTGCCAATTTGCCCAATAATATGCCAGTGTTATTTGCCATTTAATATTCCCCTGCCAATTTGCCCAATAATAAACCAGTGTTACTTGCCATTTAATATGCCCCTGCTAATTTGCCCAATATGCCAGTGTTATTTGCCATTTAATAAGCCCCTGCTTATTTCCCCAGCACTTACCTTTCACTGGTGGCTAGTGGCAGGCAGCAGGGAGTCCTCCATGCTGCCTGTTCGGCTCCCCGGCGGTTGTGCCGACAGGTCATGTGACCCGCGCGCGTATGACGTCAGCGCGCCGGTCACGTGACTGTCGGCACTTCCGTGTCACACTGCACGGGGAGCCGAACAAGTAGCACGGAGGTTTCTCTGTGCTGCCTGTTCGGCTCCCCGTGCAGCCTGGCAGGCAGAGCAATGGTGAGGGGGGATCTTCCTATCACCTCTCACCTCCGTCTCTGCCTGCAAGCGCGGTCATTTTTTTTTCTTCTTAAAGGGCTGGATATTTTTTTTAACAGTTTAAACAAAAAAAAGGAAGCCTCGCGGTAAATACAGCACTGCTGTCAGAGGGATATGGAAGTGGGAATCTGCCCTATTTATAGTTGAGCGGACACCTGGATGTTCGGGTTCGGCAGCTTCGGCCGAACTTCGAAAAAATGTCCGGGTCCGTGCACGAACTTGACCCCAAACTTGACCCCGAACCCCATTGAAGTCAATGGTGACACGAACTTTTGGCCACTAAAATGCCTCTAAGAAAGTCCTGGAAAGGGCTAGAGGGCTGCAAAATGAAGTAAAATGTGGGTAAGAGTGTCCCCATTCATACGAATAGGTCAATTGACCTATTCGTATGAATGGGGACTCTATTTCGTTTATAGAAAGCCAATAGCCATGTAAACCGAAATAGAGTCCCCATTCATAAGAATAGGTCAATTGACCTATTCGTATGAATGGGGACTCTATTTCGTTTTATAGAAAGCAATAGCATTACATGTCTTTCGGTTTATAGACTTTCGGTTCATGGAATACATGCAATGCTATTGGCTTTCTATAAGGCGAAATAGAGTCCCCATTCATAAGAATATGGACTCTATTTCGGTTTATAGAAAGCAAAAAGCATTACATGTATTCCATAAACCGAAAGTCTATAAACCGAAAAACATTCGTTTATAGACTTTCGGTTTATGGAATACATGTAATGTCTTTGCTATTCTATAAACCGAAATAGAGTCACTATTCTTATGAATGGGGACTCTATTTTGGTTTATAGAAAGCCCATAGCATTACATAAAATGTAATTGCGAACCCCGAACTCCAACAAGAACATACAGTGAAATTTCCGTGTTCGGGGTCCAAAAACCATAATGTTCGGTACAAACCCGAACAGTGCAGTTCGGGTTCGCTCAACACTAGCCCTATTAGCTATTTTGGAGAAGGCCTGTGGGAAAATAGTTTGAAAGTTGTAACACATCTTCGCTTCGGCTGGGACTAAAAAATCAAGGGCACAAAAATTATTTAGTAGCCCATGGTGCAACTTCATTAGTCCACCCATTATCATCCCAGAGAGACACAAATAGGCAAGACAGATATGTTGACAGATAAGACAAATGGACAGAAATATAGAAGTAATTTACACTGGTGCCTTTAGAAGTGGAAAGTAGTGAAGCTCCAGTCTGTTAAGTCAGATTAGAAGGCAGCCAGAGGGGGAGTTGTCCTCCTGCCCCTCTTTCCAGTACCCCCTGCTAGCATGTATAGCATGAAGGCCTGTACCTTACATAAACTAGTTTTAAAGGCAGACTGGGGTATATTCCGTTTACTGTGGTGGAGTATTGAGGAGTGGAAGAAAACCAAAATCAGTCCTAAAAAGTTACGTTGGAAATTTTACAATAGATCATATCACGTTCTAAAGCTAGTTAGAAGATGAAAATGGAGGCACAACTGTGAAATACTTTGTCTGTACCCATATCAATCTAGTGCTTGCACCAGAGTTAAGCCTTTTAAATATCTTTTTTTCCAGCTAAATTAATACCACCCTAAAATAATAAAAATAATAAACCGGTTTATTCAAAAGCTGTATTTGTGCATTTTCTTAACATCATTGGGCATATGTGGCAGATCAGAATTGTGTGTGCATGTTTGTGATATCCATAGTTACAGTAGAAGGATAAAGGCCCCATTATGTAAATAATCACAATGGATTTACGGACGGATTTATGTACAGATGAATAATATCTAAGTGGTTTGCGTTGTGCAACATACATAAATGACTGCCAGTTATTTACTAGACATGTGCATTCGTTTTCGGACGAATGCATTTTCGGACGAAAATAGCATTTTCGTCCATTCGTCCGAAAAACGAATAACGAAAATTTTAACTAACAAAATCCGAATGAACGAATGGTTAATAAACGAAAAACATTCGTTCATTCGTCCATTCGTCCATTCGTGCTATTGGCATTCTAAACCGAAATAGAGTCGGTTTACAATACCAATAGCATTGTACTACATTCCATAAACCGACATGAATGACTTTCGGTTTATGGAATGCATGTAATGCTATTAGCTTCCTATAAACTGAAATTGAGTTCCCATTCATACGAATAGGTCAATTGACCTATTCGTATGAATGGGGACTCTTTCGGTTTATAGAAAGCCAATAGCAGCATGTATTCTATAAGCCGAAAGTCTTTAAAACAAACGACGTTCGGTTTATAGAATACATGTAATGCTATTGCTGTTCTATAAGCCGAAAGACATTCGGCTTATAGAACAGCAATAGCATTACATGCATTCTATAAACCGAACGTCGTTCGTTTTAAAGACTTTCGGCTTATAGAATACTATTGGCATTCTATAAACCTAACAAGAGTCCCTCCTCATTCATAAGAATTTCTTATGAATGGGGACTCGACTCTAGTTCGGTTTATAGAAAGCCAATAGTATTCTATAAGCCGAAAGTCTTTAAAACGAACGACGTTCGGTTTATAGAATACATGTAATGCAATTGCTAAACTATAAACCGAACGACTTTCGGTTTATAGAATAGCCATAGGATTACATGTAGTACATAAGCCGAAAGTCTATAAACCGAAAGTCGTTCGGTTTATAGGCTGTCGGCATTTAACTATACAGAGACAGAGTCTCCATTCATAAAATTATGAATGGAGACTTTGTCTCCGTGTAGTAAAATGCCGAAAGTCTATAAACCGAACGATCGGTTTATAGACTTTCGGCTTATGTAATACATGTAATCCTATGGCTATTCTATAAACCGAAAGTTCGGTTTATAGAATAGCAATAGGAATACATGTATTCCATAAGCCGACAGCCTATAAACCGAACGTTCGGTTTATAGGCTGTGGGCATTTTACTACACGGAGACAAAGTCTCCATTCATAATTTTATGAATGGAGACTCTGTCTCTGTATAGTTAAATGCCGGCTTTTAACTATACGGAGACAAAGTCTCCATTTATAATTTTATGAATGGAGACTCTGTCTCCGTATAGTTAAATGCCCACAGCCTATAAACCGAACGTTCGGTTTATAGGCTGTGGGCATTTAACTATACGGAGACAAAGTCTCCATTCATAATTTTATGAATGGAGACTCTGTCTCTGTATAGTTAAATGCCGGCTTTTAACTATACGGAGACAAAGTCTCCATTTATAATTTTATGAATGGAGACTCTGTCTCCGTATAGTTAAATGCCCACAGCCTATAAACCGAACGTTCGGTTTATAGGCTGTGGGCATTTAACTATACGGAGACAAAGTCTCCATTTATAATTTTATGAATGGAGACTCTGTCTCCGTATAGTTAAATGCTATTGTATTCTATAAACCGACTCTATTTCGGCTTATAGAATGCAATAGTACTACGAATGGACGAATGAACGAATGATTTTCCTTTATTAACCATTCGTTCATCCGGCTTTAGTTAGCTTAGCATTTTCGTTCTTCGTTTTTCGGGCGAATGGGCGAAAATGCAATTTTCGGACGAAAATGCATTCGTCCGAAAACGAATGCACATGTCTAGTATATATTCACATGTAAATTGCTTTTTAAATAAAAAATTATGATATAAAAAAATCTTGTTTTTATTTCCTTTTATGTGACAATGCTGCCTCTCTCTTTCCCTTGCCCCCAGATTTGTCGCTCTCCCCCCCTTAGTGTTGTCTCTCTCTCACCCTCCCTTTGGCTCCCCCCTCGCTCCCCTTGTGTCTGTCTCTTCCCCCCTTCCCTCCCCTTGTTTCTCTCTGCCCCCCCCCTTGTTATTCTGTCCCCCCCTCACCTGTTTCTTGCTCCCTGGTGGCTAGTGGGGGCAGCCGGGGGATGTATGCACTATACATAATAGACGGAAGTGTCGGGCAGCATGGAGGTTGTCTGCACGATTCGTGCAGACATCCCCCAGCTGCCCGATTCTCGCTGGTGGCTAGCGAGGGAGCGGAGGATGTCTGCGCGATGAGCGAGACCTCTCCTGCTGCCGCCCGGCATGACCGCCGGGACTTCTATGATGAAGCTGGGTACTTCCGGCTTCCTCATAAAAGTCCTGGCTGTCGTTCCGGGCGGCAGCAGGGGAGGTCTCGCTCATCGCGCAGACATCCACCGCTGCCTCGCTAGCCACCAGGGAGAATCGGGCAGCTGGGGGATGTCTGCACGAATCGTGCAGACAACCTCCATGCTGCCCGACACTTCCGTCTATTATGTATAGTGCATACATCCCCCGGCTGCCCCCACTAGCCACCAGGGAGCAAGAAACAGGTGAGGGGGGGACAGAATAACAAGGGGGGGGGGGCAGAGAGAAACAAGGGGAGGGAAGGGGGGAAGAGACAGACACAAGGGGAGCGAGGGGGGAGCCAAAGGGAGGGTGAGAGAGAGACAACACTAAGGGGGGGAGAGCGACAAATCTGGGGGCAAGGGAAAGAGAGAGGCAGCTTTGTCACATAAAAGGAAATAAAAACAAGATTTTATTTATATCATAATTTTTTATTAAAAAAGCAATTTACATGTGAATATATACTAGACATGTGCATTCGTTTTCGGACGAATGCATTTTCGTCCGAAAATTGCATTTTCGTCCATTCGCCCGAAAAACGAAGAACGAAAATGCTAAGCTAACTAAATCGAATGAACGAATAGTTAATAAAGGAAAATCATTCGTTCATTCGTCCATTCGTAGTACTATTGCATTCTATAAGCCGAAATAGAGTCGGTTTATAGAATACAATAGCATTTAACTATACGGAGACAGAGTCTCCATTCATAAATTTATGAATGGAGACAAACGTATAGTTAAAAGCCGACAGCCTATAAACCGAACGTTCGGTTTATAGGCTGTGGGCATTTAACTATACGGAGACAGAGTCTCCATTCATAAAATTATAAATGGAGACTTTGTCTCCGTATAGTTAAAAGCCGGTGTTCTGACAAATTTCTGGAGCAAATTCTCCTGCGCAATCGCAGGAGAATTTGCTCACTGCGCATGCGCATAAAGTTACAGCTGATAACTCAGCTGTAACTTTGTGACCACCGTGCATGAGACAGCTGCGCAACCCACCTCCCGCCCCCTCACACCCGCCGCACACCCCTTCTTACCAGATCATCGACCACAGCGATACACAGCGCATGCGCACGCCTATCCAGCCGTTTGGGAATGCGCGCGTCCGTTGTTGTGTTCTTAAGGTGGTAAGTAACACGGGGCGTCGGGACATAAGGGGGCAAGCATCCTGGTGAGGGCTGCCTCATCTTGATGGGATTTGTGATCCTCCTGCTGTATTATTGATGCAGCAGGAGGATCACAAATCCCATCAAGATGAGGCAGCCCTCACCAGGATGCTTGCCCCCTTATGTCCCGACGCCCCATGTTACTTACCACCTTAAGAACACAACAACGGACGCGCACATTCCCAAACGGCTGGATAGGCGTGCGCATGCGCTGTGTATCGCTGTGGTCGATGATCTGGTAAGAAGGGGTGTGCGGCGGGTGTGAGGGGGCGGGAGGTGGGTTGCGCAGCTGTCTCATGCACGGTGGTCACAAAGTTACAGCTGAGTTATCAGCTGTAACTTTATGCGCATGCGCAGTGAGCAAATTCTCCTGCGATTGCGCAGGAGAATTTGCTCCAGAAATTTGTCAGAACACCGGCATTTAACTATACGGAGACAGAGTCTCCATTCATAAAATTATAAATGGAGACTTTGTCTCCGTATAGTTAAAAGCCGGCATTTAACTATACGGAGACAGAGTCTCCATTCATAAAATTATGAATGGAGACTTTGTCTCCGTGTAGTAAAATGCCCACAGCCTATAAACCGAGCGTTCGGTTTATAGGCTGTCGGCTTATGGAATACATGTATTCCTATTGCTATTCTATAAACCGAACGTTCGGTTTATAGAATAGCCATAGGATTACATGTATTATATAAGCCGAAAGTCTATAAACGGATCGTTCGGTTTATAGGCTTTCGGCATTTTACTACACGGAGACAAAGTCTCCATTCATAATTTTATGAATGGAGACTCTGTCTCTGTATAGTTAAATGCCGACAGCCTATAAACCGAACGACTTTCGGTTTATAGACTTTCGGCTTATATAATACATGTAATCCTATGGCTATTCTATAAACCGAAAGTCGTTCGGTTTATAGAATAGCAATAGGAATACATGTATTCCATAAGCCGACAGCCTATAAACCGAACGTTCGGTTTATAGGCTGTGGGCATTTTACTACACGGAGACAAAGTCTCCATTCATAATTTTATGAATGGAGACTCTGTCTCCGTGTAGTAAAATGCCGACAGCCTATAAACCGAACGTTCGGTTTATAGGCTGTCGGCTTATGGAATACATGTATTCCTATTGCTATTCTATAAACCGAACGACTTTCGGTTTATAGAATAGCAATAGGAATACATGTATTCCATAAGCCGACAGCCTATAAACCGAACGTTCGGTTTATAGGCTGTCGGCATTTTACTACACGGGGACAAAGTCTCCATTCATAATTTTATGAATGGAGACTCTGTCTCCGTGTAGTAAAATGCCGACAGCCTATAAACCGAACGTTCGGTTTATAGGCTGTCGGCTTATGGAATACATGTATTCCTATTGCTATTCTATAAACCGAACGACTTTCGGTTTATAGAATAGCAATAGGAATACATGTATTCCATAAGCCGACAGCCTATAAACCGAACGTTCGGTTTATAGGCTGTCGGCATTTTACTACACGGAGACAGAGTCTCCATTCATAAAATTATGAATGGAGACTTTGTCTCCGTGTAGTAAAATGCCCACAGCCTATAAACCGAACGTTCGGTTTATAGGCTGTCGGCATTTTACTACACGGAGACAAAGTCTCCATTCATAATTTTATGAATGGAGACTCTGTCTCTGTATAGTTAAATGCCGACAGCCTATAAACCGAACGACTTTCGGTTTATAGACTTTCGGCTTATGTAATACATGTAAACCTATGGCTATTCTATAAACCGAAAGTCGTTCGGTTTATAGAATAGCAATAGGATTACATGTATTCCATAAGCCGAAAGTCTATAAACCGAAAGTCGTTCGGTTTATAGACTTTCGGCTTATAGAATACAAGTAATACTATTGCCTTTCTATGAACCGAACGAGAGCCCCATTCATAAGAATTTCTTATGAATGGGGCTCTCGTTCGGTTTATAGAAAGCCAATAGTATTACATTGTATTCTATAAAACGAACGAAAAAAATTAACGAAACGAAAATAATGAACGAATTTCGTCTGAAACGAATGCACTAATGAACGAAATTCGTTTTAGACGAAATAAATAACATTTTCGTCCGAATGGACGAAAACGAAACGAAAATTTTAGTTTTGCACATGTCTATTATTTACTCCTCTGTGTATAGATAGAGTACCAGTTTTTTTTCCTAGTATCCTGGCTGGAGTTTTATATATTTTCTCAACTTTGACCACTGAGGTTACCATTTATCATATAATCACATTGATAAAAACGCCACCTAAGAATTCAAAACACACTCATTGCTAGCCAGACACATGCAAAGCTGCTAGATCTGAGATTGTAATTATAAGAGGCATTTTATCATTTGAAATTGTAAAAGACAAGGAACTTTATGCTCATGTAGCAACAAGTCACTGTATTGATCGTTCGTGTTATACTGTAAATTTATAAGCCAACAGAGAGAGCCATGTCTTGTCAGGTCAGGATCCTGCAGCCGCCAATAGCCTTTGGCTACAGAAAGTATTAGAGATGCATCACAATGTCCCACAACTCATCCCAGTGTGCTGCATGAATATATTTAACAATACATGTATAAAGTAAAGGTCTGCACGTATATAAAACTGTCTGCAGGAATATGTGAATGAGCGAGTGTTAGGAGTATGATGCATGTGTGTCAATAGATGTAATGCATACTTATGCATAGCATTGCTACAGGCTTAAAGTACATAGCACTTCCAATCAATTTCCTGGTGCTTCATTCACAACTCCAGCACTTTCTGCCAAGTTCAGTCTAGATCTGCAATGTAAAGCAGGTATTCCTGTAGACATCTACATGTACAAATCATCCAGTTGCAAACACGATTCAGGAAGAGGTTGACATTTTCCTGATTGACATATAATCAGGCTTAGATCATTTGTGCCAAAGGAAGTTGCAGATTAAACAAGTACATGTCTGTGAAAACATGTTACTCTTTGATGCTCTAATGCAGTGTTTTTCACCAGTCCCCAATCAGTCAGAAAGCTATGGGTCAAGTTTAAATGAGATTTCTTGTCACCAGCCTAAGTCAGTTAAAGAGGAATATATTTGTTATATAGTCAACCTGTGGAATACGTGATATATGAGTTAATGTGGGGGCAGCAAAAATACACCAAGACGTAAGACTTTAAAAGCAAATTTCTTGTCTTTTTATTCTACTCTGTTTAGTGCTAGCTTTCAACATATATTTACTTTAGTGGAGAATTATACTGCAGTGAATAGAATTATGCCTTGAATAGATTAAATATCTGAAATTACCTGGTTATAATAGAATCATTTAAACACATATCAAACACCGTAATGAATGATACTATATTTAAAAGGAGGAAAACACCCATTCAATTGAGGGTCAGATGTTTAAAAGTATCCTCAGAACGTATTATTTAACTGAGAGTGTGTTGGATACATGGAATAGGGGTAAGTCCTGGATGTGCAATGTGGGTGAGGGGGCATGTCTTGGTGGCAGGGGTAAGTCCTGGATGTGCAATGTGGGTGAGGGGGCATGTCTTGGTGGCAGGGGTAAGTCCTGGATGTGCAATGTGGGTCAGGGGGCATGTCTTGGTGGCAGGGGTTAGTCCTGGATGTGCAATGTGGGTGAGGGGGCATATCTTGGTGGCAGGGGTAAGTCCTGGATGTGCAATGTGGGTCAGGGGGCATATCTTGGTGGCAGGGGTTAGTCCTGGATGTGCAATGTGGGTCAGGGGGCATGTCTTGGTTGCAGGGGTAAGTCCTGGATGTGCAATGTGGGTCAGGGGGCATGTCTTGGTGGCAGGGGTTAGTCCTGGATGTGCAATGTGGGTGAGGGGGCATATCTTGGTGGCAGGGGTAAGTCCTGGATGTGCAATGTGGGTCAGGGGGCATATCTTGGTGGCAGGGGTTAGTCCTGGATGTGCAATGTGGGTCAGGGGGCATGTCTTGGTGGCAGGGGTTAGTCCTGGATGTGCAATGTGGGTCAGGGGGCATGTCTTGGTTGCAGGGGTAAGTCCTGGATATGCAATGTGGGTGAGGGGGCATGTCTTGGTTGCAGGGGTAAATCTTGGATGCGCAATGTAAATGATGGGCATGTATTAGGGGCAGGGGTAAGTAATGGATGTACAATGTGGGTGAGGGGGCATGTCTTGGTTGCAGGGGTAAATCTTGGATGCGCAATGTAAATGATGGGCATGTATTAGGGGCAGGGGTAAGTAATGGATGTACAATGTGGATGAGGGGGCATGCGCTGGGGACTGGGGTAAGTCCTCGATATGCATGTAGGTGATAAACATTTTTCTGTAAGAGGCCCTGAAATTTCTGATGGCCGCCTTGCATCCATTGCTTACCAAAGTCATGTAAAGAAATACATTGAGACATACAGTAGATTTATATGTGAACTGATAAATACTACAGAGAGCATAAAAATAGAGCTATGGTGCTGTATATAATTTCATTTTCTTCTTACCATCCTCAGGACTGTATAATGTTTTAGCAGAGTCATTTGATAACTATAGGGGGGAAATAACCTATAGTAGGAGTCTCTTAAGGAATTTAGAGAGCAACAGGCCCACGAAGAACCTATGTGTTATATACTTATAAGTTAATATATAACAATGGCTTGAGAGACTCAAACACTACATGACATGGTAGCTTCGATCATCGGGGGCATGTATTCGCCTAGAAATAACTTCTAAATTAAAACCAGACTGTGGGGTAAAATTTGGCCACAGCGCTTTATTCAAAATAGTCATTGCATTACATTTTATCACGTCCCACCACATAACCAGTATTATACAATGGCTAAATATCATTTTACATAACCTCAGAAAAACCCAACCAAGCATGCACGAGTATCCAGGTGGCTGTCAAATGACCTCAGTGTTCTGGGCATATCCCAATGCCCCCACATATCCTTAGGTTCGAGGTACCACATACCCCTCGAACCTCCCACGGAGTCTTGATTGACTCCCATACCGTTCTTCCATCAACCCTCCTGGATACTCGGCAAGCTTCTGCCGATGCTGTGACATTAAAAACATTGAACCGAAAAAAACCCTTCAAAATACATAGGGAGGGTGGCTGGGAAAAAAGGTAAGGCAGCTTCACAAAATGGTTGTTCCAATGTCCTGCTTCCCGCTTTTATTCCCAAAACTCCTCCCACTAACTCCCATTATAGGCTGGACATGTCCCCTCAGCACCCTGTCATGACCGCCCCTCCCCAACCTGGGGGCTACATGAAGACCACTAAATATCAGTTACATTAATATGTATGTGTCCTGTTATAGTTTTTAACTTGGTAGGGGCTTGTTCACAGGTTTAGACAATATTAAATAGAGCTTTAAACAGGCATGGATATGTAATCTCTCTACCTTGTTTGGCCTTCGCTAAAGAAATAAGCCCATTTCAGTTTATTTTTATTGCTTGGCATCCTTTCTTTCTCTGACGTGCTTTATCAGCAATGTAGCTCAGCACCTTTATAATAGTCTTTGCCAATCCCTTTAGTATGGCTCTTCAAAAGACCCCCTGTGTGGCATTTAATTAACTTTATTGATATTTAGAAATTAGGAGGGTAGGGAGATGGAGAAATCATTAACTTACACAGCAGGAGGGATAACAAACCATCCATAAACACCCTTAACCCTTGTGATTCTGTTTGGACCAGGAGAAGCTTGTATGGCAAAGCAAATCAGGCAGATCTGAGCACAGATGGGTTAAGTCCTTTTTAGCCTTCAGTCTTTATTTGGATCTGAAGTACACATGCAAAATTCCAACTGTGGTACATTTTCTGTAATAAGGAAAACAGACCAGAGATACTTGCTTGCGTAGTTCAAGGTATCCTTATAAGACCTATTCTTAAGCTCTGAGAGTAGGAGCATTAGTGCAATTACCGGGCATGCGGCCTACCTGTGCTTAAGCAGGATTATTCTTAAATCAGCTCTTTGTAGACACAAAATAACTGTTTTCAGAAACTCCTCCCACAGTTTCTCAATTTTCTTTGACAAAATGGCACCCCATTGCTGTGCGAATCACGAAAAAAGTGTTTTTCCACAAATGTTTAATGAACCATTTTAAAAAAATCAACACATTCTTTTGTTAGTCTAAGGTTAAATGGAGTCAGTAGAGCTCTTTACTATGTTTCTGTTGGCTACAATTAAGGGGTCTGCTCAGGTAACTGCTATCTTCAGAGACCTGAAATGGTGCCCAAATGTCCAGACATAATCGGAGCACACCGGTGGGAAGAGAACAACTGAGTTTGATGCTACTCAGATAGCCCCAATGTGCCTCCGAATACCTCTGCAATCCAAAAACCTTAGTTGATCTCACACGGTTATCTCCTGATACCAAAAGCATCTGAAACAAAGCTGAAAGCCAAAACTAAGAGATAGCCATGGCCCTGTCCATAGATTTCTATGGGGATCATGTTGGCCATTTCATGAGGACCTTGAAAATTATGAATATAGCTGAATTCATCCCACAGCAGTCAATGAGAGGACTTTGGCTGTAGCCAAAATAGCCTAAGTCCTTGTGGGATGAAGATGGAATTGGTCAAAGTGTAATAAAATAAAAATATTTGACATCACTAAATTTAAAAAAAAAAATTAAATAATGAAATACATAACAGTAAAGCAAATTAGCGCAAAATAATAATAATAATAATATATATATATATATATATATATATATATATATATAAATAAAAAGTATATCAAGTGATATACTCAACTAAAAGGAATTGTTGCCTCCTGCAACATGTCCTCTGTGTTTGCCATCGGATACAGATGTGAGCACATTCTTCTCCTCAACATTGCTTGTAGTTTTTGATGGCTAGACCTTCAGCATAGATTTACTATGCCAGTGGTTCCAAAACCAGTCCCCATAACCCCTTATCAGTCTAGGATTTGGGGATTTCCCCAGTTATGTTTAAATGAGGATATGTGTCCATGAGGACTGGTTTGGGAACACACGTGTAACAGGAAGGTGTTGAAAGCTTTAGGCATTGTTTTTAACTCTTAATCAGTAATTCCCAAGCCAGTTGTGAAGAAAAAATGCCACAGCAGATTTTTATCCATAAGCTTATTTTAAACATAACTGGGTAATCCTTTAATCCTAGACTGTTTGGAGGAGTAGGAACTGGCGAGGACAGGTTTGGGAATCACTGATCTATGCCAAGGCATATGAGAAAGGCATAAAATCTCATGCCTTGTTAGGACGATTTCTATAAAATTATTCTAGCAAATTAACATTGTTTTATCTTCTATAAAGTGTGACCTTGTCATTTTTAACTGCCATTGATACATGTTTTGTTATGATAATCCACAGAATCCTATTTCTGCAGGCTTCTATTTTACAGGGGGGGTCAATGACAATTATTGATCACATCTCTAGCATGACATATTGGGTCAGAGCTAGAGTTTGTAATTAAGCATTATCACGGAGCAATTACATGTTTTGTATTATTGACAAGAGCAAGATCATCATTAAACAATAGTGTCAAAAAAACTAAATCCAGCTTACAAGAATTTTTTTCTTTTTTTTAAATACATATTAATCATCTAGCAATCACTCAATGATTATATCATGCAATATTCATTAGCTCTCAGAAGATCATTTAATTTACAGGCTATTGTAGACCTTAGTATACGATGATCTCTCCTGTCTTTGCACCTTTTAAAAGATAATGGTCTACTCACTCTGTGTGCCACCGAGTTAAGTAAGGATGTTCTTGCATCTTGTAGCACAACTAATAAATGTCTATTCTATGGAATGCATTGGTTCCTCAGAAGAAAGAAGGTCCGTTTCAGGTTGGCGCCTTTAAACCTAAGGCTTCCCTAAGGAGCACAAAAGCCTCATATTTCCATTGTGAGCTCTGAATCCTACTGGGAATTTCCGAATACATATAGAGAGAACTCATGAACCTTCCTTATTTGCAAAATTCAGAAAACATTCATACGTTTGACACAAACGCAAAAAGATAATGGAGCTATGGATCAAAACAAACCTGTATTTGCACTCTCTTTAGGCTGATGTATTTTCCCACTATAACCTTGTTTTCCGTTTGCTTCCATTCAAACCTACTTGACATTCCCTGGTTGAAAGCAGAAATCCTAGCAGTCATCATTAGAAGAAAATGCCGAAATAATAAACAACAACCCTTTGCAAATCTCACATGTATTGCTAAATTGAGATGTAACACTACATGTTTTGATGCAGTGACCCGTGTTTGGTGTTTACTGTCGGTTAGCAGAGTAGCATATTTAATTAATATCAAGACTGTGATTGCACCGATCTGCAGTTTATTGCTAATAATGGACTGAATCATTGATTGGATGCCACTCATTGCCAAGGTCAGTTTTATTCTACGTCAGCAAAATGTATAGATTTCTTGTGTCGTGTTGATGTTACTGCAGTCTACACGCACGTGTCCATGGTCAAGTACTCAATGGACAGATACAGCAAACGGGTTACGTATATAGAGCATAATTTACCCCAAAATAGCTTTTTATACATAGAAAATGTATGATGTGTCTGTATGGCCAAAGCACACACATATGTAAAACTTACAACTTTTTTGTTGTAATAGTTTATTATGGTTTTTTCAAGTATACCTGCCAACATGCCAGGATCAGGTCCCAAAATGTGGCTTGGGTGGATCCAAAAGGGGACAGGGTTACATGACATGTACCGGTACTAGAGATCTGAAGCTCCCTTCTTGCATATTTAGACTAGGTATGTCCTTTAGGTATACACACAGTATTGTATATAAGCAATAGTTATGTCAGACATGTTCAAATTTAAAGGGACAAGACCCTGAAAATGGAAGTGTCCCATCAATTATGGAACTGTTGGCAGCTATGATAAAGCATTCTTACAAGCGGTTGGTTACAAAAAGATGAGGACTAGTGGTATGAGTCTGTTCTTCCTTTGCAGAGGAATAGAGACACTTGACAGATGCAATTTGGCCACATCTCTGGATGGAAATCAGTGAACCTTCAATAAGTGCAAATGTGTGGAAATAGGAATCTATGCTTATTCCTCTATCGGCACTTCTGGGTTAACATTTGATAATAGTAACTCAATAGAATGCACATTTACATATGGTAAGACAGGGGCTGCAAATATAGATTCCTATTACTAAAGCCATGGTTCACAATGGTTACTTAGCTTCCTGTACCACAGCTTTGGCCACATTTATTTCCAAGAAGTTTAGCCTTGTAGTTAACATATTGAGGAACTTTAAGCAGAGGAAATGCAGGTGAAAGAGTACAGAAAACTGTGGATGAAATATAATTTGGTCTACACATGCAAAATGCAACTTTACCACATAAATAAAGAGCAAATAATGCTCAAGTAAATAAAATGAAAACATACTCTTTATTTTCAGACAGTGTTTCTTGTTGAAGCAGAAACATAATGCTTTTTTTTCTTCTTTGTTTCTCCTGCTTTTCTTCCATTGTGGCTCACAATTTACCACACAAGGTTTGTCATGCCTGTTATTTGAAGTTTTGCGTCCAAGGAATATATGATATGATTCTGTTGTTTTTTGGAAGCAGAAATATCATAAACAAAACGGAAAATCAGCAGGCCTCTGGTGATTGAAGTTCTAATAACACCATATCTGCTTCCTTGATGTAATACAGTAATATAAGGCTATATTAGCTATGAAAGTGTAGATACTGTGGCACAAATATATGAGAGAGGGAACCATTCCGAGAAGGTCAGTAGCCTACGTCTCACTATAATCTGAGTTTTTTTTAATCCCTCTCTAACAGCTCAAGCAGACACCCCATGTACCAATATGGACTAATGCGTAAGAATTGAAGCAAATTGCTTTAATGCATAGGTGTAAGATAATAATGCCTTGGTTTTTCCGAGCAATTATATTGAGATCAAGACCCCCAAATCCTTTCTTTCACATACAAGGAGAATTCTAGGAAAACAGAATAAAGATTATGAAACCATTTCTATTATAGGTCCTTATATACTAAAAGCAACTGCTGTTTGTATGGGTGGCAGGGTGTTCACTTTGTATTTATTTATATTATATAGCAGGCAAACATTATGTGAGTTGTAGAACCACAACAACTTTTTTGGTACTGGTTATTGATTCAATACAATAACTCTAATCCCACTGTGTGATGTATAATCTCCAGGTGCTGTAGCTTAAACTAAACCCGCTCCACAGTCCCTAATGGTTGTAATCAAAAAATTTAGATAAGTCAGCCCACTCTGGAATAACGAGGAAATCCAAATTAATCAGCATAGTCTTACTGGAGTCCACGGAACAATATAAAGCAACGAGGCATGGATCCAGATACAAAGGCTATATGCTTAACATGTTTCTCACTATGCGTGCTCAGTGGCTGCTTATGACTACGCACACATAGCACTCCAATAAAACTATGTATATTAATTTGCATGTTTTTTTCTCAGTGTTCCGGCGTTGGCTGGCTTAACTCTATTGTTTTGTCCTTTTTCTATCCCTCATATACATACTACCAGTAGTTGGCAGCAACAGTCATCAGCATATTACTCAGATGTAATTGTATGCTAAATACAACTTACCTTTCTGAGTTTTAAATTACTAGAAGTATTCCCAAAACAAAAAAATATAAATACAATATAATATAGATCTGTTGCTGTATCTGCAGTCTTCAATACATTAGAAACAGACTGATGTGAATGGTTACATAGGAAAAAACATACAAATAAATAACACATAGTGCACAATCTGTATAAAATAATCCAATAATCGAATTATTTCATACAGATCGTACTATGTGTTGTTTGTTTGATTCCCACCCCCCCTCCACCCCCATGTAACAATCCAAATCTGTCTGGTTCCATTGTATTGAAGATTGCAGAAACAGCAACAGATATCTATATATAGGTATATTACATTTTGTTGTGTTCACTAGTATATATTGCTCACCCTAATTTGTGCACCTCTTCTTTTTAGAGTGCTTTACCTATTCTTGTATTGTTAACCTAGTTTGTTTCAGAAGCCTTGTAATTCAAGCAATTAATGATGACCATTGTGCAGGTTGAATAATACGGTTGATATTATACTTAATATAATTAATATTTGTGACTACTGGTAACACATACCTATAAAGTGGATTATATGCTTTTCATATAGAATGGGTGGACTGTTGATGAACATTAGCTTGTACAAGCACCCTGTACTTGTACCACATAGAGCAGGAGTTTCAGGCGTTCAGCAAAAAGTACTATATTAGGTGAATCCATTGTTGTGTTCTGCTCCACAAGATGTTTCTGTCTTCATTGAGCTTGCCTTAGGATACCTACATTACAGTTTGACAGGTGTAGAATTCTGACAAAGCTAATCGCTGTTGTATAATAATACTAATGTGCTACATTGTCTTGTAAAAATCTTTGGTTATTTTTCATGTTACTGCTGTTTGTTAAGAATTGCAGGGAGCAGGTTGCTAGTGATCACATAGAAAGAGTGGCAAATAGTGGCACTATCTTTGCATGCACCAAAAGTTGCTTTGGGGCTGAATGACCTATTTATAAAAAGAAATGGTACAGGTCAGGTGTGCACATGCAATTGTGCTAAAAATCATGCAATTGAAGGGTATAAAAGTGTTGATACTTATAATAAAGGTGCAATTGCTGCCATACATCTTAGCAATTACACCCTTTCTTACTTCCTGACACTTTAAGCAGCTCTGTTTTTTTAAGCATCCCCCCACCCATAGAATATACTCTTGTGCTAGTACCATGGATAGCGCACACAGGGCAGACTACAAACATAGCGCTCCCACAAGATACACCCACTATCCACACTAACAGTTATTATCTAATACGTACCACTATACTTTTCTATGAACTGAAACTGTTTTAGTGAATTGACAAACAACCCCACTTATAAAAGCAAGTTTAAGGTGCACTAGATTCTACAAATGTATAATATAATTACATGTAACATGATCAAACCATCCATCCAGGTTAGAGTATATGCAGCAGCACATTATGGGATTTATTCATGGAACAGAGAATTGACAAGAGAATATCAAACTTCAGGCTGAATGGGAGAATGTGTCCAACTCTGCAACCTCAGGTTTGAAATTCCATCATCAACACCCTGCAAAGCCCTCTTTCAAGTCAGCTATGTGTTTTGTTAGTGGTTATAGTCAATAACCCCTTGGAATCAATACCAGATCTTATTGGTCAAGGGCATATGTCCAAGAAGTATATAGCTTGGACAAAAAAAGAGTCACGTGTGACCATTCTGTTGAAGCCACTGGCAAAGATGCCTAATTCTGACACACGCTTCCATCAACCCGAGCAAACCTACAGAGCCATAGGCACACAGTCTCATCAGACCTATAGAAACGTGGCTGGTTGAGATCACTGACAGTGCTGTAGGATACAAAACAAGAAATGAGATAGAATGAGAGCAATTAAGTAGAGACGTGTTGTCACATCTAAGTTTTAATTGTGACATCTGGCAGCCAAGGGCCCCTATAATCTAAATGTCCTGAGGCATGTGCTTAATGGAAAATGTCACCCCGATCATAGCCTAAGCCTGCGTCTTAAAATAGATTATGTTTTGCCTTGTGATGTGCATTGCAACAGAGAAAAGCAAGAAGGGGAAGTGACATCATTTCATTTATAAAAGTAGCCTCATCTGATGGTGGCGCAATCTATGCATGTGTGAGAGTAACATCAATTCCCCGAAACCCGTGTTTGAGATTTCTACATTGGGTTGCTGTGGTGCTTTTTCGCGCCAACATAACCCATTTCTAAAAATGAAATGTGCCTAAAATTGCGGTGAAAATATCTGCCACCACACAAGTGACAGAAACAATATCGCAAAAGTATAATTATCCATCAGAATCCAAACAATTGGGCCTTCTTATACTTGAAAACAGTCAGAAGGGATCCAAGTGTGAGCTATTCAGGCAGCGTCGCGGCTCGGACTGACTGCGCACAGCCGGAAACAGGAAGAAACAAGACCAAGCAGCTCAAACCGTAATGGAAAAATATTTAAAAAACCTTATTGTAAAAATAGCATAACAAAATAGAATCCCATAGTGCACAGGAGGAAACACCCATCAAGGAAGCTAGTCACCTAATGCGTTCCGTGCCGAAACGGCGGTCAACTGCCGATGGGTCTAAATATCAACTTGCTTAAAGCCTTCTAAACGCTTTATTTCCCTTGTCGATAAATAGTTTTCTTAGTTAGATCCTAAGCTTGTTTCTTAGGTTTCCACGGCACAGCATATCAGGAATGATTAATTGGGAGTAGAATGGTATCACCTTAGGTTATGCTGGATCTCACCAAACTCCTCCGCCATTCACCCTCCTGTGGGACAGGCTCTAACACATATTTTTATTGTACACTTATGAAGATAAATGAAAGTGAAGAAAATTTCCTCAGTTATTGTCAGGTTTCTGTGTCTTTCTTTCACTCTTTTCCAGGAAACCACAAGACCTAATTAATCCATGGTGCTTTTATAGTAGAAAATGTACCAAATGGCTCAAGCCAATTATTGTAGATCTTAAAAATAAATGCCTCCTGGTATCTAAATAACATGAAATGCAGTTAAAGGGACATGCCATCATTTTAGGATCCTATTTATATTTTTATTACAGTTCAACTTATGTTGTGATAGTTTTCAGATGAGTCATAAAACGGAAACTTTTTTTTTTTACCATTGTTGCCTTCGTTGCACGTTACTGGTGTTTAGATTTGTTTATGTTTTTGTACTCTACTAAGAAAGAGTCATTTTCGGTTTTATCTGACTACATTGTTATACATAGCAACTTAATCAGTAACATCTCTTTGATGATACTTTGCATGAATAGGGCGGATTCAATGATGCTTAATGGTTAATGCAAAAATCACGAACATTAATGGGAAATATTGATTAAATGCCCTCCACTAAATCAATTGTGGCACAAATAAGTTAACACCTTAATAAAAAGGCTACTAAACTGTACAAAGGCTGCTTATCACATTTTTTCCACTTTAACCCTTTCAGTGTGGTTGGAAACACACACTGTTGTTCATTACAGCACTATAAAGGTTAGCCCTACTGTTGAAGAAATGTTTCACTGCTCCCCCATTACAGCCCCTCTACCCCCCTTTAAAATCATGGTAT
Source organism: Pelodytes ibericus (assembly GCA_036172795.1). NCBI lineage: Eukaryota > Metazoa > Chordata > Amphibia > Anura > Pelodytidae > Pelodytes > Pelodytes ibericus. Next base: position 48,459,480 of record CM069857.1, on the reverse strand, counting down.
TAAGGGGCATGCAAATACGCCCTGGGTAATGTTGGGGGAGACTGTGTAGGGGACATGCAGGACTGGGTTGGGGGGGGCATTTACCCAGTCTCTGGCTTGCAAATGTGGTGGACCTGGGGGCCCTTGGGATAGACCCTGACCACAACATTTTGTTGAGGGGAGGAGGAACATGGGGGGCCATTCTGTCATTATGCTTTTTATTGAATCAAGCATTATTCAGTATTAAATAACATACAATAAATAAAATGTGTATGGGTTAAATGGCATAATCGATAGGGTCCAATAGGTCAACGCATTAACTTATTAACATTTGTATAAAACCTCTGGAGCCTGAAAGCCATAAAATGAGATCAGATAAAAAAAAAATGCCTGTTTCCTATGCTTTGATAAAGAGCAGTACATATAGAACAACATACACATCAAGATAATCTCATTATATCGGCGTTGCACAGTTCTTAGATCTACATTAAGGGATAAACAGGTCTTACAGTAGAGCGACAGCCATGTAAAGGTCAGGAGATAGTAATATCAATGATCTAAAAAAAAAAAAACACAACTGAAATGCCATTTGCAATGAGGTCCTGACCTTTGCGCTCATCCCTGTGTAAACTAAAGTCTTCTTAATAACCGAGAGAAGGAAAGTAGGAGTCAAGATTAAGGTGTTAATGAGAAAAATCTCTGGCGTTTGATGTAAAATGAAAATGTCTTCAAATTAAACCACATCTACAAAAGAACACATTGGGACTGCAGATAATCATGGTAAACATTTGAAGGAGCAAAGTGGGCATCTGATATTTCTGCATTACTAGAGACGTGGGTTTAATTGTAAGTACTTAGTACCATATAAGAATAGATGATTATACACATTTTTATTTATTTTGTATTTTAATGTAACCTTCAAGGATTCGGACCCTACAGGACCATTTAGAGACATCTGGGAACCACATTTTTGGTCAACTTTTGAAAGAAGTCCAAATACAGTAGATCTCTGCGTTTTAAACACATTTCAGCCCTGTTAAGCACGTTTTTTTTTCCAACAAACTTGATTGCCGAAAAAAAAAGTTTAAAATCGTCTTTTCTGACTCAAATTCATCACAGGCCAATGGAGCAAAGTTCTAAAAACAGAGCAATCAGCAGGAACATTCTATTGAATGCCATGCTCTAGGTTTAAATGCTCCACAACTGTTTGTTATACATGAAGCCTGGTTTGTCTGTTTTGTGATACCTGCAGATTATAACAAACACAAAAGCTTGCTTATTATGCAGTGCTTCCAGCATCAAAGCTATTAAGAGAGCACTCCCTGTGGAAAACAGTTTTGCAGGGTTGCAATGAGGATATATTGTTTGCTCTGAAAACTACAGGTTTGTGTTTTAAAAGACTAAATGCAGTATTCCTCTTCCCAATGGAAACATTGGTGGTATAAACACACATATGTATTTTTTATTTTTTTTTACATTTTGGTTATATTGTGTTTTTTTTATCTTCATCATAATATATTTTTTAAAAATGCATTGAGCTTTTCTTTTTTTTCATGTATGGACTGTAGAGGTGTTATACATCGTTATACATCGAAATATACAATGTTATACATCGAAATATAAAAAAAATACATATTCAAGGCTGATACTTTGCAGATTTTAAAATAAAAGGATTCTTTCAGATCTATGGTGATTCTTGTAGTTAAAGACAGAGGTAGTAGACAGCTGCCCTTGGCAGCTATTTTTTCCAATGAATGTAAAAATAAGGTTCATAATATTATTGTCCCAGTATTAAGGAAACTGGCAATCGCTACACCTGCACGGTGAATGACACATCGTAGAGGAGTTTAATGTAACAGAACTGAAACAGATGTATTACACCATCTATAGACACTGAAATAGAGGAGCCTGTACCTGATACAAAGGTTTGTATTTAATGGAGAATTGAGATGATTCAGAGAGAGCAAGAAGTGACAGCTTCACCCCAAACAGAGTATCAAAGAAGCCATTTTCCTGCACTCAGGTAAATGAGCCTTGTCAGCAAGGGCCGTGGAATATTCCATTTTCTATGACATCTCTAAAATCTCAAATAAACCTTTGGAGCAAGAAACGGAACTCGTGACATATGGCTGGCTTAAGGCTCTCTTTTCCCGTGCAGAGCGGCTTCTGACTGCCATATGGCGTTTGAATAATGGCCGAAAAGGACCCGAATAAACAAAGTCAAGGAAGATTCTGTAGCTCAAGCGAGCTACCTGCAGACTGAGGATTCATAGCACTGCATGATCAAACATCAGCAGTGATAACAAAGTCACTAAACAAGCACACACACGCCAACAAACTCAAATATCAACGGAGTAAAATGTTCTGCAGTATCTAAGATCACAGAGAACCTGCACATTAAGCAGGATCGGACTGCAAGTAGACAAATAAGGACATAAGGTTCCAATACAAATGTTCGTCAGTGTAATGTTAATACATTTTATACTGAAGAAGGACATATTTCTATGGGGTTTTAAATAGAAGTAATTGGGATTCCATTTTACAAGATGATTTATAAGCAGCAGTATTAAGAGCTAATGGCTAACAGCCCAGGGGTAATGGCATCTGAAAATGCTTTACTTGGCTGATATTTTTAGAGCAAAGCTGGGCAACCTTCCCTCCAGCTGCTTTTGAACGATAACTTCCATGATGCTGATTGGGACTTGGCTGAGCAACGTGGCAGTTGCAGCTTGGCTGAGCAACGTGGCAGTTGCAGTTTGGCTGAGCAACATGGCAGTTGCAGTTTGGCTGAGCATCGTGGCAGTTGAAGTTTGGCTGAGCATCATGGCAGTTGTAGTATGGCTGAGCATTGTGGCAGTTGTAGTTTGGCTGAGCATCATGGCAGTTGTAGTATGGCTGAGCATCATGGCAGTTGTAGTTTATCAACATGCTAAAGAAAAATGGCATTTTGTGGAAAGTGTTTTTGGTTGTTGTGTATGACATGCCAGGTAAGCTTCTGTGAGTGGCTCTTTTAAAGGTGAGCTGATGCTAAATAGCTTGTTCTATGTACGAGCCTCTAGACTGCTCTAGTGTGCAATGTTTAGAATATACAAGCATTGAGTACAGAGGTTACCCACAGCAGGAATGAAGGGCGTATGTGTTCAAGGGATGCTTCACAAGTCATTTTAATAGCTACTCAGGTGAAGGCTTTATGGAAACAATATGGCACAATTCTTTTTTATTGTTAGATTTTATACGAGTTATCTTGTTATTCTGTCATAGGAATTATGAGCAGAAAAGTGCTCTAACATTCAGAACAAATTAACCTCTCTTTGGGTTGTCTCTGCTCACTTAACCAATGACCGTTAGGGCATCAGAGGAATGGACGTTTATCTATGAGTATGCATTTAATGAACAATGCCTACAGTACAATAACCAATTATATAGGAAGCTTTCTATCAATAAACTGATTTTATACATCAGGGGCATTTCAAATGTACACAAACTAACAATCTCCATTGCCAAGAATGCAGGATCATTAATGCTGTACATGATGTGCTGCAATTGCAAATCATGTTTACTGGATACTGTGTGTAGAAATGCACATTTTCTGCTATCGAGGAATTACAGTGATGATGTAGGCACCTACCTTGGGAACCGTCGCCCACATTCAACAAAAACTGGATTAATTATTCCTTTACTCGAGTCTTTATATGCAAGGATGCTTTCAGCCATTAGAACATGATCCTGCTTTATCCTTCATAATGCCTATTGATGAGACATGGTGGATTTCTGTTTGCAGCTGTATAATAATGACTAAAAAGCCAAGACAGCGGATTATAATGGGAATAGTTTAAATATTAAGGAATGTATGACAGGGTGTCATTAGTTTTCTTATATATATATATATACATATATATACATTAGACATGTGCAAAACTAAAATTTTCGTTTCGTTTGTTATTTATTTTGTCTAAAACGAATTTCGTTCATTACTGCATTCGTTTCAGACGAAATTCGTTCATTATTTTTGTTTCGTTAATTTTTATTCGTTCGTTTTATAGAATACAGAATATAGAATACTATTGGCTTTCTATAAACCGAACGAGAGCCCCATTCATAAGAAATTCTTATGAATGGGGCTCTTGTTCGGTTCATAGAAAGGCAATAGTACTACATGTAATCTATAAGCCGAAAGTCTATAAACCGAACTTTCGGTTTATAGACTTTCGGCTTATGGAATACATGTAATCCTATTGCTATTCTATAAACCGAACGTTCGGTTTATAGAATAGCCATAGGATTACATGTATTACATAAGCCGACAGCCTATAAACCGAACGTTCGGTTTATAGGCTGTCGGCATTTCACTATACAGAGACAGAGTCTCCATTCATAAAATTATAATTGGAGACTTTGTCTCCGTGTAGTAAAATGCCGACAGCCTATAAACCGAATGTTCCGTTTATAGGCTGTGGGCATTTAACTATACGGAGACAGAGTCTCCATTCATAAAATTATGAATGGAGACTTTGTCTCCGTGTAGTGAAATGCTATTGTATTCTATAAACCGACTCTATTTTGGCTTACAGAATGCAATAGTACTACTAATGGACGAATGAACAAATGATTTTCGTTTATTAACCATTCGTTCATTCGGCTTTCGTTAGCTTAGCATTTTCGTTCTTCGTTTTTCGGACGAATGGACGAAAATGCTATTTTCGGACGAAAATGCATTCGTTCGAAAACGAATGCACATGTCTAATATATATATATATATATATACCAAATATGGAACCATCATTGGAGTTCATGTTACAAAATAAATTAGTGAAAAAAATTATGTTTATTGTTTGTATATTCAATCAGTGTACACTACTGTTCAAAACGTTGGGGTCATTTTTTTTTTCATAAAACTAACATCAGCTGGATCAGATATACAATGTAGACATTGTATATGTTGTAACTGACTGCTGTAGCTGGGAATGGCTGATTTTTAATGTAATATCTATAAAGGTGTAAAAATGACCATTATTAGCAATCATCACTCCTGTGTTCCAATGGCACATTACCCCAGTTAATCTGAGTTTATCATTTTAAAGGTAAATTGAGCATTAGAAAAGCCTTTTGAAATTATGTTAGGCCAGCTGAGAACTATTGTGCTGATTAAAGAACCAATACAACTGGCCTCATTTAGACTAGTTGAGTATCTGGAGCATAAGTATTTGTGGGTTCGATTATAGGCTCATAATAAAAACTTTCTTCTGAAGCTCGTTAGTCTATATTTTTCTGAGAAATGAAGACTATTACATGTGATAAATTGCCAAGAATCTGAAGATCTCATACAACTCTGTGTACTACGCCATTCACAGAACAGTGCAAACTGTCTCTAACCAGAATAGGAAGAAAAGTCGGAGGCCCCGGGTGTCATGATTCATTCCATTCCATGGTTAGACTCGTCCAGGCTGTATCTAGTCATTTTAGTATCATTTGTGCTTTGCTTTTCTGTTTATGCTCATTCCTGTCTGTTCTTTGCATGTTGTTTCCCTGCCCTGTCCAGCCACAGAGTGGCATCTTCCTAGCCTATTATTGGCCTGCTACTGCCCAAGCCTACTTACATACCAGCCTTTGTATTTAGTCTTGTAGTTATATGTGTTTGTGTATCCCTTAAGGTTTTGTAGCACTGCCCTTTGTCTGTGCCCTGTCTCTTTGTTATTATATGTATCCTGGTGCCTTGTATTGTCATAGTTGTATTTCATTCTTGCTCCAGGATGTCTGCAGGATATCTTCACCTTCATCCTCACTCCGTTTTGATACAACAGTTGTCTCCACAGGGCCTTGGAATGTGCCTCAAGCCACCAGGGGAATGTGGTCAACCCGCACCAAGTCCTTTGTCTCCGCTCCTGCCAATGGGATTTTTGGATCTCAAAGAAGAACATTACATTTTTCTAACCTTGTCAACATCTCTCCTGCTCATTTTGTATCTCATTTGATGCATGTTTTCATAGAAAACAAGGACATTTCAAAATGAACCCACACTTTTGAATAGTAATGCATTTCTTTCTGAATTGTTTAATTACCTTTGTAAATTTGTACAATGTCTTTTCCTCAATGGCAAGGAGAATGTAGAGAAGATCTGGCGCTGGCAAGTGATGAGAGGGAAATGCTGGCATTATGAAAAATTATGTGGTGACAAACCTGGTACTGGTAAGTGATGTGGGACAAAGTTGGCATTGACAAGTGATGTGACTCAATTCTTGTACTGACATGAACTGGCTAAATCTGGCACTATAAGAAATTATGTGAGGGGAAAAGCTGGCCCCTTCAAGTGATGCAGGGCAAAGCTGGAACTATGAAAAGTGATTTGATGGCCTGGCTGGCACCATAAAAAATTGTGTCATCACAAACATTTTGCTTTTTATATTTAAATATGTTAAGGGAACAAACAAAACCCACCAATTAGCAATGTAAAATCATTAATATACAGACCAACCACAGTACAGTACAGTAGAGCCTGAATACCTGTTGACATAATCTGTAAACCAGTGTTTAAAAGTAAAACATGTTCCTCTTTTAATAATAATTCATTGGTAATAAGGATCATAATAAAAAAATGATTGACTGAGTTTGTTATTAAAGACATGATGGCAGGCATTCAGGAAAATCTTTTGCATGTTTCATGTCATTCTCAAGGCACAGAAATACCGATGTCCACTGTCCAGCATAAACCTAAGGCTTTGTGCAAACCTCCTTGTTTTCATGTTTTTATCCATTACCTGCGGTTTATTAGTGATAAGTAGCAATTTTTACTAGCTGTGTATTTGGATAGAGGTGCTACAGCGGAGAGTGATGGAATGTATTAATTGAAGCTTGTCATATGCTTTGATTTTAGACTTCCTAGAACACTGGAGATTCCAATCTACAGCTCCTCATGTCTTAGCAGGTATTTATTGAAAACGTTCACTGAAGACCTTGTATACAAAATGTGTGGAGAAGGGTATGGAGATACATGTGCAAAAATATCACAGGGTGGAACACAAACAGGAGGACCATGTTTTGCAACTACACAACAGGTGTTCTTAGTTCATTAAAGTTTTACGATCCATACAGCATGATGACCCAATCACAAGTCATGCTAGGAGTTTGGTTCAAATGCACATTAACCTCACTCTGAGCTAAAAGTATTTGGATAATTCAAATTTGGATCAACACTCACTTCAATAGGAGCCCTGCTCAGGAGGAGGCTTAAAGGAACTGCAAGTAAATATTCAAAATAGTTTGACATCCAAGTTACCAAAAGTTGGCTTCAGGATTATTTTATTGTGAACAGCCCAGGTTATCACTGGATAGTTATCCCCTCTCAGGTATAGTTGACCCAACTATAAAAATCCAAACAACCATGGAGGCACTAGATCACTGGGCTACTCACGCTTATTAGGACCTTTTACAGCTGTGACACAGGTGCCAGTAAGGTAACCGGGTATCCATGATATATAACCTATGAATAAGCCTTAGTCAGCACAAGCTTTATACTGAAGATCAGCTTATGACTAAACAGACATGTGGGGAACACTTGTGATACACCCAAAGTTATTAAAACAATAATCTTATAAGAGAATGGGCATAGTGAGACAGTGTTTGAGTATGTCAGTGGCATTGTGGCAAGGTTCTCGGATACATGGTACATAGCTTGTAGTGACAGCTCCATCCAAATCTGAAGGATAATTTAGATGCAGTTACAGAAGCAGGGTCTGGATACAGCATCAATGCACAGTGCTCATTCCCACTCATGCTAGATGAATCGGCATTGATTACTAAGAGACATTTTAAAAGAAAGCTGAAATAAAAGTTTTTCTTATGATAAAAAGCATTTTATAGTGCTCACAAATACATATGTAAAAGTTTTCCATACATTCAAAGAGCCCAAGTGTTCTCAAATTATATGAGATATTTGATGGCCAAATGAGGAAGCAATTATCCTTTGTATCTTTTGTTTCCTGGGCAGGAATGAGTAGCAGGAAGTAAAAAGTGCAAGTGCACAAAGCTTCCCCTGGCAGATGAAGCCAACAAATAGCTCAGCTCTTTGAAGGAATGACAATCATTGCATACATTCGTCTTCTATAATCATTAATATAGGTTTTGTTTTAAAGTGATCATATATTACCTTTTTAATGGATGTAGAAAATGATTATAGGAGGGTACTACTAAAATCCCTTCTGCCTTAGAAGGTGCATCTGTTAAAACATCCCAAGTTATTATATATGTCAAGTGTTTGCTGATTGTGCCTGTCAGTGAGTGAGTGTTTGCTGACTGTCCCTGTCAGTGAGTGTTAGCTGATAGTGCCTGTCAGTGAGTGTGTGTTGGTTGATTGTGCCAGTCAGTGAGGGAATCTGTGATGGTGTTCAGAGTGTGTGAGTGCAGCATCTCATCCTCCAGTGCAGTTTCTCTCTCTCCAGTGCAGCATATCTCTCCCTCCCTGACATGCCCCCCTGCAGCATGAGTCCCCTCTCCCTCACCTACATGCCCCCATCCCCTGGCAGCATCAAACCCCTTGCATGCTTTCCCTGATATGCCTCCCCTGACATGACCTCCCTTCCCCCGCCATCAATCCCCTTTTCCCTCCTTCCCTAACATGCCCCTTCAGCACCAGTCCCCCCAACCTCCCTCCTCATTGCTCTTCAGCAATAAAGCTCACGGTATTGTGTAGAGTGTGAGTGTATCACAGCCCCCCAGCAATAAAGCTCACAGCAATGTGCAGTGTGTGAGTGTATCACAGAGCTCCACAGCAATAAAGCTCACAGCAATGTGCAGTGTGTGAGTGTATCACAGAGCTCCACAGTAGTGTTGAGCGAACCCGTACCGCACTGTTCGGGTTCGTACCAAACATTACGGTTTTTGGACCCCGGACCCGAACACGGACATTCCACTGTATGGGGTTCGGCGATTACATTGTATGTAATGCTATTGGCTTCCTATAAACCAAAATAGAGTCCCCATTCATAAGAATTTCTTATGAATGGGGACTCTGTTTCGGTTTAAAAAGGCTGCAGAGGGTGTATCTTATGACATCATGTTTAGGATTTGCCACAAGCTGTAAAGTGAGCCATGATCTAAGATTTTTGAGGCTGTTGCGTCATGGGAACATATCAGAAAATGGCTCCAAGGAATAAACACAAAACTTTATTTTTCCCTTTTACTGAAATATATTGAAACAAACACAAAAAAACATCTTGGCATCTATTCTAAACATATTTCTACTTTAAATTTTACAGATAATCTAGTTAAATGCACAGATAATCTAGTTACAGGTTATGTAAGTGGTAGTGCCCTTTAAGTTTATGGATGCAATAGCATGGTCCGTATTTTTTTTTTTTTTAAAGAAAGGTGTCAACCTTGGGTGTGTGAGTGTATCACAGACCTTCCTGGCAATACAACTCACAATGTAAACTATGTTAAAACTGCTGTAAATGTGTTTTGTATACTGTATTTTCTAAATAAAATACTATATTTTTGTTCTAAATGGCTCCCCGGATTATTCATCTAGTAATCAGCTGGCGATTACAAAGCTTAAAAAGTTCCAGTAAATCCTGCCCTGAGGCAAACCGTCAGCTACTTTCACAAAATCAAAAGTTTCCCTCTTTGGAGATCTGAAACGTTTGGAGGTTTGTAGCTAGGGTTGCCACCTTTTCTACCAAAAAATACCGGCCATGCGGGTACCTCCATAGACTTAACATTGGCAACAAGCCAATTTTTTACTGGCTGGGTGGCAACCCTATTTGTAGCATTGTCACCAATGTATTTGAATCTGTTTATGTTACTAGTGGTGCATGTGGCATTGAAATGCACAGCCTTAGCAGAGTTATTTGCACTCCCACACACTTCAGTGTTCACAAAGTTTAAGATATAACACTTGACATATAGTCACCACATCTTGATTGCTGTTTTGTACAAAACATCACATTTCCATTGTACGTTTCCTATGTTTGTTGCTATTGCAGCATGGCACACTACATGATTAAAGCCTTTTGTTGAAACATGGTTTACAACACATGCTTGGCATGTAAAGCGTTAATCACACAAGGTTGTCAACATACAATCATTTACCGCGTTGGTAGGAGGTTAATAGTATCTAGACTGGTCCTAATCAGGTTAATTAGCAGACCACAAACAATATAAGCATACTCATAACAATTTAAAAAAAAAAACGTTTTAATAAAGGGACTGTATCACCTAAATATTGTTTTTCCTGAGCATGTAGATAATAAAAAATATCTATATTTTGTGTTAGCATAACTTCAAGTAAATGCCTAAATTATAAGAAAAATGTGTTTTAAATGTTTCTGTGGAGTCTACTGCACATTTACTGCAGCTTCCATACATTCTATTGTGAGTTTTAGTGCTCTGGAGCTCTGTGATACACTCACACATACCAGACATTCTGAGCTCCTAGAAAATAGGGACATTACAGATGGAAAGAGGGACAGGCGGATTGAAATCCCAAACGGGGGCTGTCCCCACTGAGTACGGACACTTGGGAGATATGGAATAGACACTGCTATTGTGGATGATAACACTCACTGACTATTCTCACTCTGAAATGAAGAAAGTTGAATTCTATGATGTTGTAGCCAATTAATGCTGATCCTTTAACAATAACACATTTCAAGATTCAGTACCAGTAATTCCAGACATCAGATTGTTTTCATTTTTTTTTTTTCTATTTTAAAGTTTTAAAGTGAAATAGAATGGAGTAAAGCACATTTAGGATGACAGGTCCAGTAGACATTATTGTAACATAGTTTTTAAAGCAACAACAACATCAATAATATAGATTTGATTTCATGCACTTGTTTTTTTTTTCAAATATATATCTTTAATTCTTCAAAAAAAAAAAAAACATTTTTATGGTTTTCATTCTGCAGCAATTTAAAAAGCAATGCATTAGGACGTTGTATGAATGGCCTACTTCCTTCATTGTTTTATCGAAGAGATGCTGCTGATTAAATGATTGTTCACATTGATGAAGTCAGATAAGGTGTTTTTTCTTAGAAGGGCGAAAAAAGATAAGCAGTTCTAAACAAAAGTTGGTTGAAACTTCTTGAATCTTTTGCTCTAAAATGATTTAAAAAAGTGTAATAAAAAGTATGATACTGTCGCTTTAATATATTGCAGCACACCTGATTTAATAGCTCTGTAAAGCACTAAACAAAATGTTCTGACATAAAAGGTACTCACAATTCTTGGGTGATTTGTTCACATCAATAGAAAGTTTGCTCAGGGAAAATTATAATGGATATATGAAGGTACTCAAAAGTGTTTAGTTAATAACATAAGTGGGAAAAAAATAAATAAGAAATGCCTTCCTGACTGCACTTTACACAACACCTGCTAATAACATCTTTACATTCTGAGAATTATGTTTTGCTTTCAAGCCAAACTGTTTCAAAATCTTTGTTTATTTGAAGGTGTTCAGCAGCCCTGTGACATTTAACATATTGGATCTAATAAATATTGGAAACTGTGATGTCATTTCTATTAAAGCTACAAACAACTTCATTTACTAATCATTTGCAATGGGTCATGCAGAACTCTGTCGCCAAAAGACTTAGTCCTAACTGAACATACAAATATCATGTTCTGATCTGGTTACTAAATGGTTCAATACTTGTTTGCCAGAAACACAACTAGTATATTATTCCTTTAATTAATATTCCATTCTGTGACGAAGTGCCCTTCGCCACTTGGTCTTGGAGAGGCCTGTTTGCCAGCCTCCTCCCCTGTGACTATGGCCCTGGGGTGTGTGGCCCTTTAAAAATGCCCAAAAAGGTAACTTTTGAACTTCTGGGTGGAATTGTTTGATTTTTAGTTATTTTCATATTTAAAGTATGCTGATTCTGAAAATGTATGTTTTATGTGAATGTGATGCATATTTTGAAAGTTATTAATATTGTATAGAACCTGTATATTTTAGCTTGGAGATAATTGAGCTGATACAAAGGTTAACTCAATTATCTCCCAAGCAGAGGAATGTACTGTAATTACTAGGATCCAAGTCTTTGTCCTATTCACTGTGTTTTCCCCAAGTTAAGATTGGATCCTATCTTTAATCCCTGTTTTTGTCACCTCTCCCATTGTCTTATGTAAGTCATTTAGTTTCCTGTGTGTATCTGAGCTGGGCACCTTTGTATCCTGAAAGGTGTGAGGCAGGATTTCCCTTTGTATCTCCTTAGGTTAAATTATAATCCTGTTATAGTTCCTTTGTCTAATCTGGTTTGTCAAGATGTTCAACTGTATATATTCTGTGTTTCTGTATCATTAAACAGTTCTGGTCAGTTATGCTCCTGAAACTGTGTGTCGTCCAGTTATTGGGATTGCTGTTGGGATATTGCTGTATTTGACCTGCTGGAAACCCTGCCTTTGGATTTACTATTTACTTGTTCCTGAGTCTCACTTGGATTATAAGCGGAGATAACCTGGGTAATATTGCATCTCCGCTACACATTCTATTAAATAAAGACACAATCTGGTTTAAAATAAGCATAATGAACGTGGAAAGTGAAGATAGGCGTAACTTAATGTTGTGTCTGTTCCATTTTACCTTCACATTTTGGTGTAATCAGGCTGGGGTCATAAGGATTCAATACACAAGCTATACTATAACATGTCTGACAAACCCAAGGATTCTATTACATGACATGATAGAAAACCCACCATAACCCCTGAGAGGGCTAAGCCCCAACATTGTTCATGGTGAACATTTACTGGACTTTGTTAGGACAATCTAATGATTTTCTATGGACCTTCAAAGACCTTGCTAAGGACCAGGCGCGGATGCTCCATGTGCGGCAGGCGCCCTAGAATGATGCTCTGAACAGACAGCACACAAACCCAGGAAATAAACTAAATATATCTGAGATGCTGACAGCAGCAGTGAATTCGGCATCAGAGTCACTCACTCTGTTGCCAATTTGGCCAGCATGAAAACAATGTGAAGTTTCTTATACTTTTGTGCTGGTCCAATTGGCAACATTGTTAGTGACTCCGATGCCGAATTCACTGCCGAATTTGATGCTGAATTCACTGCTGCCGTCGTCCTCTATGATATATCCTGTGCAGATGTGCTGCCAGTCCGGTGCACACCTGTCACTCAGGGGCAGGATACCCCCCTGCTAAGTACACTGGTATATCACAAACCATACTACGGGCATTGGTATATCTCAGCCCCCTGAGCAAACAACATCCAACATATGAAAAGAGGAACATAACTAATATAGAGTATCATTTACAAGTCTGGAACTCTGCTGATCAACATGGAATAATGTTAAACAGTGAAAAGAACATCATTCTACACACTTAGAGGTTGCAGGGTCTCAGTCATATAATCTGAAAGGGAGGCAAATGCAAGAAAAACTCCTGCTCTGGAGGGCTAATCTATTGTCATAAGAATATGAGAATCTGGGAATAAAGGGCAATGGTAATGCATGCGTAAGGCTTGTGTTTGTTGGTCCCCTGCCTCTTCTGGTTTTTCCACCCTTTGTGTGTGTTAAAAGGCATTATGTTCGCACTTTATTCGTGGATTCTCATATTTTTTCCACAATATATTAGCCCTCCAGTGCAGGTGATTTTCTTGCATCCACCTCTCTACGTTCTTTTACATGATGTTAAACCTAACTAAATGTTGACATATACGCTTTAATTGGCGCAGTGACCATGGATATAATGGAAGATGGCAGGTAACCTTGAAATAAATATTACTTGTTTTCTGCGTTTTATATCTTTGTAAATACCTAGCACCTCTCTTTATTTATACTAGAAAAAACATTTGTGATTTTAATGTAAATGCTAGAAATGTTAATTAAATGACTAGGTTAACTCTCAGTCAATTACTCTATTTCTCACACTAAGCAGCAAGTGTTTACATTCTGTGTGCAAATAATTATTTTATATTTAGACTATGACTAATTATGTATTCATTTTTACTGCTTTACACCATTTCATCTGTAGTTTAATTACTTTTACCAACCAATGGAAAAACAGATACATGTGATGCAACAAGCCACTTTGAAACTCCTTACGATAGTGCACAAGGCCCTATACAAGAGTTATATGTACAGTAACAGCTCTTGCAGCAGGCTAGCCATACTGCAATGGACAAAAGGGGATGTGGAATACTTTCCTCTCTATCTATTATAACAGCAGACATCACACTTCCAGATGGAAATTAAAGACTTGACACAAAGACAACACATTATTGCCTGTTACCAAATAACCCCCTTTTGCCTCCACTTGCTCCTTCCCATGCACCTTCTTTGTCCTTTATAAGGTCCTTTTTAAACATGTAGGGACAGGTCTCACCCCGTTTATGTGCTATGTAAGCACAAATAAGTGATGTTGAAAACAATCCTCCATTATGGAATTGGGACCAAGGATATAGCACATTTCATAATCATATATGTCCCCTCACTGAAACATTAAACAGCAGCTGAGATTATTTTTACCTACACCTGTTTTATATATCATAGGTGGTCTGTTTATTTTATTGTGTTCAAATGAACACTGCTAGAAAATGTGCTAGAAATACTTTTGGTAGAAAAAAAATATCTAATAACATTTTCAAATATAAAAACTTGTTTCACACACCCAAAATCACACACAGGAAATTACAACTTTTTATGCATTGAATGTTTTTGCTGTTAACACACAACAAAATGGGAACACAAAGAAAAGTACATCATTTTTTAGCAGTATCCTTCCTTTTGATCATTCTATTTTTAAAAAAAGCCTTACATGCATCAACTGTGGTACACATACATGTACAATTACTGCCTTTATGAGCAAGAGTCTCTGGTAGTGGTTTAATCCAGCATACATAATCTAGTAAGTAATCTGTGCAAGGAGGAAATCTACAGGGCACAATGCTAATATTCCGCAGAACATACATAAAGTACTGCATTAGGAGTTATTTCATTAATTGCATGCATACCCCTGAACGATGCTAGTTTTATATACCAGTATTTGTGCTATGTATATATTCTGATGAACACATCGGATACATTCTCAGATACTGCATTCACAAAGGTGATTATGATTTCTATAACATTATAAGTGTCCTTTGCCATTGGACTGGATGCTACAGTGGATAACTCTTGAGAGGCTATTCATTAAAAGGTGAGTTGAGGTGAGATGAACATTGAATATCATCATTTTAACTATACATTGTGCAGAGACAATCCTGGTGAGTTTGCTTAGCAGAAGAAACTCACCATGTTTGTCCCTGCACAATGTATAGTTCAAATGGTGATCTTAAAACAGTGAATAACCCCATTGGTGTTACTCCTTTTCTTCTATAAAATCTTCCATCTATAAAATACATTTTATATACACATTATGGTTCCCTCTACTGGATGAGCTGTAGACGGATACAGCCTGCATTACTGATCACTGACAAAAGTCATTTCAGCAGTGGGCCAGATAACTTAACCAAACTTTGCCAGAAGATGATTTGTTCACTGTCATACAGTCAGTGTGGCATAAAGCCTTTAAATCAGCTTTCCTAACTGAGTGATTAGAAGGTTTTGCTCTAAGGATGCTGAGAAGCTCTCTTAGCCAGTCAGGCAGCAGGTTTTTATTTTAGCTTTGCTGCTCTTTTCTATCCTTATTAGTTCACCCTGTCACCATGCTCATTAGGAGGCCTACAGTCCATCCATCACAGCATGCTGCAGTGGGCAATATGTAACAAAACAGGCCGAAACAGAGCTTAAGCAAAGCAGTCACTGACCGTGATTTCTCTTTTTTTTCTTTCTTCCTACCGATAGAGCCAAATTTTCATTCCCAGACAATAAAAATATATCAATGGAAGGTCCTCAGACACCACATTCAAAACCCTTTTACAGGTTTACATGTCTTGCACAAGAAAGCAGAGGGTAGTATTACAAATAACACTTTGAGAGTCAGCCATGTGAGGAATGAAGTGGTCGCCCGTGGATTTGACACCCAGAGAGTTAAGTAATTCAAAGGGGGTTTTTTTTGTTTTGTTTTTTCATTTTAACTGCTATACCTGAGCTTTATTTTGCTTATTTTTTATGTATTTATTTTTTGTTTGGCCATTTTCCAACCAGAGCAAAGCCAAGTGGCTATGCATACGATTAGACGTCGGTACTGTTCACTGAGTTGTGGAGACATTTAAACTGTTAATGCTATACGTGGCTCTGGTTGTATCCTTATTACAATATTATACAGGTTATTAGTTACCACAATAATGGATAATGATTTAGTGGTTTAACTACCGGGTAATGTCCATTTATTTACAGTAACCCACTTACAGAATCTCAAGATGTGAGAAAGCTAGATTTTCAATAAGGTATACTGTGAAAGGAGTTTTTTTTTTGCTGCTTCAAGCTACAGCAACTGAACAATACTTCATAACTTTGTTTTATCTTTACTGGTCCAGATTTTCAGCAAGTGGGCAAGCAATAATAGATGAAACCTGGAAGGCATCGTGTTTTTTATTAATACATTTGTTATGACTAAGACTGATATTATTTCTGGTGCCAATACTGCAGAGATGAAATGTTGGTAAACACTTTGTTTTAAAACCCAAGGCTCAGTAGTATAGATGGTATGTATTAACCATGTTGAGAGATAAAATGTATTCTGCACCTGACATGCATATGGGTTAATAATTCCTTAGCTTCATCCCTAGTGTATGAATTTCACATATAGCTATATGGAGATTGACATTATATACAGGTTCCCCATCTTCCCTTGGAATATTGGACCGGAACTGTTGGGTACCAAATAAAACAGACTATTTCTAAGGACATTGCTGTGGCTAATGCATGGATAATATTTATACATGTGTTACACCTTTCTTAGTCAATACATTCACAACTCTCTTTTATAACAAGCATGCTTGATCTCACATAGAAACATAACATGTTTATATACCGGGTAATTCGAATTTATTAAATGCAGTAGAAAGTAAATTCTAACATTTCATCCAAATTAATGGATTAAGAGTAATAATGCACTGAATGAAATTAAAGTTTGAGGAAAGATGCACAGGTTTCCAATGAATACTTGCACTCTAGCTTGGAACATTGGTTTGCATTTCCTGTTATTATACACAATTTAAGTAGTGTAGGGATAGTTAACAGAATACGTTTCAACTGCTGTTGAATTACACTGCCATAGCTCTTAACCAGTCTTTTCACATTGAAAAGGCGTGTTGTAAATCATGGGAGTTTTAGATAAATTGATCCCTCTCTGGTCTACCTCTGTACAAAAGCCAGATTTCGTTACCTACTTAGAGTGAAAACCCTCTAATATATCACAGTGTCTCTACTGTGTATATCCTCTGATTCTGCAATGTACAACTTAGCTGAGCTCTTTGCAACATATTATAATATTGGCCGTTTATAGAAGAAAGAAGGACAACTACTAATGTAAGCTTAAATGTAAATAAAAGAAAAGAGGGGGGGTGAGATCAAATAAAGGGGGTTTGAAATTCCACAAGGTAGAACTCCCAAAATATAGAGTGGCACATACAACAATGAAAAAGAACAATACACTATAAATAATATGATAATTGTATTTGACAATAAATAAGAAACTAAACATCGCTACACATACAAAAATATATATACATTTTATTAAAAGTGTATAGTACCTTCCCTGACAAAGGTTAAAACATGGCACATTTGGAATATCTTATTTTCTCTTAGTTGATTTCTGGATACAAACTTTTTTTGGTCCTATGCTGGCATATATGTTGTAATATATATCTTTTGGTTATATGTTTATGTATGTAAAGTGATATTGTGTCATGCCTGTATTTTAAATAGGATGAAATGTAGCAGGCTTGCACTCACAAGTAGAAGGTTCACAGAGGGGACTTTCAGTCTAGTCCTCCTAACTGAACAAAGGATCACAGAAACCAGCATCAAGTGCTTGAGTGCTGGTTACTGTGATCCTTTGTTCTATATTTGAAATAAACATATTTTATTGCATGACACCTATACCATCATTGGGTGTGCTAATTTATACTTTGGTGAAACACAATATTGACCAAAACATACTAACTTTAGCTTTGTCACTATAATAATGCCACTTATGTGCTAATTTAAAGGGAAAGTTGTCTTGAGCATTCGTTGAGATCTCCACATGCTATACAAGTGACCAGTCAATAAAAAAGTGTTCATTTTAAGTTGTATGTGTTTATTTTATTCATAATTGTAGCCTAAGAGCACACAACGCATAGATTTCCTTCTTTATCTTTACAAGTGTGCACTGACCACACGTCTAGGCCACATTTCTTTTTCTTTCATCTATTTCAGCATATGATTTACAATGCGGTGTCACATCAATTTTTAAAAAGATTCTTTACCTCTCAGCTGGTAGAAATGGAAGTCTGTTATAATACTCGGCTATAGCTTAAAAAAGACAACTGGGTAAATCAGGGTAGGTTTGGATAATAATAGAGTGAATGGTGGTGACTGTGTGTGTTTTGGAGAAATGAATAAATATCATACAATCACAGAATGTTCTGAAAGACTGTGAATCAAACCGTGCAAATGGCAGCTCAACAGCTGTACTGTAGCTAGACTAGACTTTGCTGGTGATAATAGAGGCAGATACTATTATTATACACACACAAAGGAAGATATTTATATAGTGTAAATCCGCAGCAAAGTTTGAAAAGTGGAGCAAAGGGCAGCAATCTTCCATTGCTTTCCACAAAATCGAAAGATCGTTCCATTATTAAAAAGTTTGCCCTTTGCACATAACCCCCAACCACTTCAAAAGGCATAAAGAAAAGAAAAACTGCAAAATGAGGACAAACATCAAACACAACAGATTAGGCAACGTGGCACTGTGCCAATGTAATATTGAAGCATAAGTACTTAAGACTTAACTTGTGGTGTTCAAAGTATTGCTTCACAAAGTCTGGCACACTCCACAGCCCTTTCCAAGTCAACATCCCAAAAAATGTATCTTACACAAATTTTAAATAAGTGCTTTATAACTATACCAGTTTTATGCTTATTAAGCAAATATATTTCTCAGTAGCCTTGGCTATGAGTGCCAGTGTTTTATTATCAAATAAACTCTCTTTACATTGTCATAAGAAATATCTAAAAAAAAAAAAAAAAAAAAGTCTGTTAAGTGCTTTGGGTAATGAAACTTCCATAGCTGACCAGATTAAAAAATATGACTTTAAAAATGTAATCATGTTTATTGGATTCATATTACATTGGCTTCCTGTTTATTGCTTTAACAAATATGTCCTGCATTCTTTCTGAAAATGGTTTTGGTCTCTGTTGATAATCAGCTTCCAAGCTTAGCTGGCAGAGAGAGTAATAAATTACACAGGACTGATACTCTTTTTTAGCTTTATTACATTTTTAGAGGGACACTAATTTCATACTTGCTTTCAAGGATAGCTTTTCAATTACTTGTAGTATAAGGTATTCAAAACACAGAAAAAAAAAATAATGCATTTAACGTTAAAGCACAGAAAGAAGACATCATCTACACATTAGCATGCAGGGCTAAACACACTTTGTACACAGTTGTTTCAAGAGCAAACTGTATTTCTTGTATGACCTAGGACACAAGGGTACAGATGAAATATATCACTTCAAAGATTGTCTAACACACATCTTAAATGGGTGTGCTTCCCTGTCAAGTCATGTTTAAACATATATAGGTGTAAAAGCTGCAGTCGTCCAGTTTTAGTTGCACTTCCCTTCTAATCACTCTCAAGATGATTGTGACTGAGTGTGCTTTGAGTTGTAGTCTGGCAGAGCTACAGGTTGCCTGGTCTAACCTATGTGCAAGTGAATATAATCATAAAGCTTTAAATGGACAAAAGTCCTGAGCTAAGGGGTTAAAAAGTAAACAGACAGTTTTCAGTCAATTTTCTAATCACTCTCAGTCATCTAGAAGGTACAGCACATACTGCAACTGCTCCCTCAAGTTCTGTCACCCAGACTCCTGCTCTGAGAAAGTCTTCTCAAACTTTGTCGAGAGAGCTTTGAGAGGGTGCTTTTAATTATTTTCATCTTAACTAAAATTTCTCCATTAACCAGATGCTCTCTTGGGAAATCCCATAAAACAGATTAGAAAACAAGGATGTAATATTTCACAAATGAGGTAAATCATTTGCCAATAACTTAATTCATTGTGCACCAGAGTGAGAGTAGAGTTCATTGTTGAAACGAATTGCAGCATAAAAATTCTATTATTTCGAGGCAAATGATTAAATGCCATTTCATTTGCAACAAAATGAGATTATCAAAAAGAAGTAATTATAAGATACCCCGGGCACTTTACTTTTCAATAGACATATCTATCAAGCTCAGATCCTTCCACTGGAATCCAATTTTTCAGTTTAATACGAGAGTGACTTATTGAAAAGCATCAGTCAAGGAGATTTTAAAAACTATATGAGTGAATAAAGAATAAAGCACAGGAATAAAGAAACTAGAGTTGACTCAAATAAACCTTGCAGATAAACAGAAAACAGTAGCAGTTGTTTTTATTTGCATCCTTAAACAGTATAGAAACTTGGGAGCAAAAGCTGAAGCTGGTGATGGCTAACGTTTGGCACCCAAGCTGTTGTGGACTACAACCCCCATAACGTCCAGTCAGCCGGGAGTGGGCTGAATGTCATAGGAACTGTAGACAGCAACAGATGGGATGCCAAAGGTTAGCCATCACTGCCGGAAAGGCTCAGCTTTGTAAATATGCGAGGGGGTGACCTCTATTTATCAAAAGCAGCGTGGTTTAAAACAGTGATAAATTGCATGGCTGCTTGACGGACATAATTCAGCAGGAAAATCAAATAACCAAGCAAGTTCTTACCTTGAGAAAGGATATGCATCACAGAAGCTAACATAAAGCACACAGCATACATGTTCTTAGGATAATCTCCTTATTACTAGGAGCAGTCTCTTTATACAGCCTCTTCTTTATACCTTCGGGTTTTTTTTCTAATACTTTGGAAGCAGAATGAAACATATACTGATCAAGCTGTGGAAAGGAGCTGCATTGAATGAAGCACCCAAGGGTTGGAAGTGCTGTGTGAAGAGGGGAGGGAGATGCAATTACCCAAATAAAAAAGAGCTTGGGAAGAAATAGCTCGTTGTGGTTGTTGTTAGAGAGCCTGGCAGTTGTTTGTTGGTGTAATTGCAATCAGCTGTAGTGAGGAGCAGCTTACGTTGCACTGCTTGAGCTGAGAGAGGATTGCTGCCTCTGGATCTGTCAGCACCTCCTTGGAGTGTTCAGCACCATGGACAGCGCCTAGCGTCTGCACTAGGAATAGCTTTAACCAGCAAAGAGCTGAAATGAAAAGCACACAGCCAGCAGCAACATCCCTTTATAAAGCTAAATAGAGGTAATTGCTACTTGAAATCATGCTTTGCGTGCTACAGCGATAGCTAACCTAACCTTGATGCTGAGCCAGCCATGTGGCAACACTGTGTTAATACATATACACTACCAATGTGTGCATTAGTGCATTATAACATTGCACTCCGTTACAGCCTATGAAATGAGACGAATTTCAGTGTACGATTTTTTTCTTGGCTAATGAATAAATATAGAATACCAATTAAATATTCAATTTATGTTCATAATATTTTTTTTACCGAAAACAATCATTCTGCTAAGAGACATTGTCAATAGTAGTTTACCAATATATCTCTTACAATTGCATATTAGGTACATCTGTGTGCACATGACCTCTCTGTCTGTCCATCTATGCTGAAGAAACATGGGTTTTCTTAGATATGCTATAACAATTCAGTTTGAGATATTTTAAAGCCAAATCTTAATCACTTTTAAGAATAGCAAAATAAATGAAGCTGGCAGGTAAAAAAAAAACCAAAAAAAAAAACAATTGCTCCTTCCAATTATTTTAAAAATTGTTCATTTATTTATTTGCTCTTTTACATACACATCCCAAGAAATTCCTTTACAATGTTAGCCTGTACTACATACACTGAAAGACTATTACCATAAGGTCAATCAGGCACTGCTTACTGCACTATATGTCCAGGTATAGGCTCAGATTCCCTTCTACTTGCTTGCAATGTCAACTTTGCTCAGAACCAACAGTGGATGGATATTAATAGTGAACTGTGCACATTTTTCAAAAATCACTCTTCTCATTGAGCATGTGGGACAAAAAGTATTGTAAAAGGGTATTCAATAGGAACACTCCATTGATTTCTAAGTGGGTTAAACTACTTTTAGAATGTTTAACACATAATTTTTAATGATGTAATTAAAAAAACGTAATGACCTTCTTTTGTTAGGAAGTGTTTGTCTTGTTTTATTTCATTGCAATAAAGTTATCATTGCTTCATAACCAGAATTTGCCATCCATCACTTATTTTTGTTACACAGAAAAAAAGTAGAAATACATTATTTTGTAAAATAGGGGACGCAAATTATACAGAGGGGTACAATATACACATTTGCCTAGGATGGCAAAAATCCTTCCTCCAGACCCTTATTCATGGTATCTACTAGTCTTTCTGTAAAATATTTGTTTTGTCTTATTAAGTACTACTGCGTTGGGTATTAATGACATCAATTATTACTTGCAGTTTTTGTTAAGTCTTACAGTGTGCACAGATGTGTTTCAAGAAAGTCGCTAGATGGAAAATAGTTATTATTTGTTGAAAATGTTTACTTTAACTATATTTCATTTTTTATTTAACATCAGAGTTTCTACCATGTGCATAAAAGCAAATACATAATTTTTAAGGTTTCTTAATTTTGAAGTCTTAACATTGAATCCAGTCCTAAGTATGATGTATTTACAAACTATTTCTAGTAGCTATACTTGTTTAAAACAAACCATTTAAAGGTACTGCATCATCTAAACATTGTTTTTACAGTGAACATAGAGCATAATACAATATTGAAAATGATCTATATGTTGTATTAGCAAAATTGCAAGCAATCTCCTATGTTAGGTGGAAAATGTGTCTGTGGAGTCTCCTACTTATGACATCACCTGTGGCACGGAATGCAAATGAACTGCTTTTCAATGGGAAATATGTAATTTGCATACCATGCCACAGGTGATGTCATAAGTAGGAGATGCATTGAAAACATTTTTATCCTAATTTGGGCATTTCCTTGCAGCTTTGCTAACACAATGTATAGATCATTTTCAATAATTTCTTTTTTACTCTACATGCACAGTCTAAACAAGGTTCAGGTGATAGACTCCCTTTAAATAATGGTGGGTTAAAGGTGATGGAAAAACCCCTCCATCTGAACATCAGTGGGTGGCAGAGGCATTATCAAACAGACATCTACACACACCAAAAAAGCCAGAAGACCTGCGTTTCCTATAGAAATGATACATACACAGTGCTATAACCACTGCAGGGGATTCTGGAAGGCATTTGCAAATCTGGTCTACAATGATAACCTTTTGCCTCTATTTATGCATATTGATGTTGTTCTCAGACAAGTTAATTTCTTTCCCTGAAAACACTCATCAGGCCTCTTAAAAACCTTTTATGAGATTCAGGGTTTTCTGGTATGAGCTCTTGCACTGTCTCTCTCTCTCGCTCTCTCGCCTTAAAGCTCAGGGGATTTCTAAGACTACTCAGTTTAATTAAAATAACTGCATTGTGTTAATTGATATGACAAGAAACATCAACAGGGATATCCAATAAAGGCAGATATAATTTGTGCACTAGTTGTTAGTCAATGAAACTACAAAGAGTGAATTAATGTGAAATCCTATATGTCATTAGAACTAACATAGGATGAAAAAGAATTATATTTTTTCTTTGTCACTATATTCATAATGGGCCTGGGACAGTCTCAGGTCCGACATTGTTACAGTGTACAACTCAGTGGTTTGATATATTTGTTCTGTATTTCAGATTCACAGGGGATAATGAAGATAGTTTTTGAGCGTACAAAGTACAATAAATGACTACTTTGCACTCAATAAATGCCATGGCTCCAGGCAGCTGCATCAGCACCAAACTGTGCTCAGAAAAAAAAGCTTAATTATCATTATAATACAGTTAAAAGCTAGTGGTATTTAAATGAATAATTTCTCACTCACCAGCTCCGAGAGGAAGAAAAAAAAATCAAATCAAGTTATTTCCCTGGTATTAGATGCCTTTGATATAGAAAGTTTCACTTAGCTGCAGCCAAAGCTCGTAGATTGTCATGGTCCAATATAAAAGGGATACTGTCCATTTAAATAAAAGCACTTGTTTTTATTTATTTTATTGAAGTCCCCATAGGTTTCTATCAAATGTTCTTTTCACGCCTAAGTGTTGGCTGCAGTATATCAGTGTGACAGTCTTGGCTATAAAGCTGGGGAGAAGAGTTAGATTCTATTTGCCTCATTTCCTATGAATTGTAAAATATTGAATCTTGTGGAAATGATGTAGTCACAAGAAACTAACATTAAGACACAAGTAACAGATGCAGCTCTCATGAAACACATAATTAAAATGAAGATTGCATTTAATAGTGGAAGACTGCTGTCCTGGGTCTCTTCAAATACTTAATGCAACCAAATTTTATTCCCAAACTCAACTTTCTAAATCACTGTTGGAATTATAAAAAAAAAGAAAACATTGAGATCCTTAACAGTGTAGCAGGTGGGCGATGTATTATAGTCCAACCTGGAAACAAAATTGTTACTTCTCTTGGCTCAATCCAAATAAATGGGGATGGAACTCTACGTTTCCTGATCAATAGGATGAATTTAAATATAAATATAAGGGTCTACAAAATAAAGCACAATTTGATCTGAATTGGATTCAGATTGGTCATAATAGCTGGATTGAATGAATACATGAAATTCGACTTTTCTGGTCTGATAGGGCTCAGTGCTGTATTTACCGCGAGGCATCCTAGGCGGATGCCTATGGCGGCAAATTTTGGGGGGCGGCATCGCCCCCCAGCACTGGAACAAAAAAAATGTAAAAAAAAAAAATATAAAAAAAAATAAAATCCGGCCCTTTAAAAAAAAAAAAAAAAACCCCACCGCGCTTGCAGGCAGAGACGGAGGTGAGAGGGGATCGGAAGATCCCCCTCACCATCGCTCTGTCTGCCAGGCTGCACGGGGAGCCGAACATGCAGCACAGAGAAACCTCCGTGCTGCCTGTTCAGCTCCCCGTGCAGTGTGCCGACACGGAAGTGCCGACAGTCACGTGACGGGCGCGCTGACGTCATACGCGCGCCCGTCACGTGACCTGTCGGCACAATCGCCGGGAAGCCGAACAGGCAGCATGGAGGGACCATGCTGCCTGCCTGCCTGCCAGGGAAAGGTAAGTGCTGATGGGAGACTGTGTGTGTGTGTGTGTGTGACTGAGTGTGATGGGAGTCAGAGTGTGTGTGTGTGTGTGTGTGTGTGTGTGTTACTGAGTGTGATGGGAGTCAGAGTGTGTGTGATAGGAGACAGTGTGTGTGACTGGGTGTGATGGGAGTCAGAGTGTGTGTGATGGGAGACAGTGTGTGTGACTGAGTGTGATGGGAGTCAGAGTGTGTGTGATGGGAGACAGTGTGTGTGACTGAGTGTGATGGGAGTCAGAGTGTGTGTGATGGGAGACAGTGTGTGTGACTGAGTGTGATGGGAGTCAAGAGTGTGTGTGATGGGAGACTGTGTGTGACTGAGTGTGATGGAAGTCAGAGTGTGTGTGATGGGAGACAGTGTGTGTGACTGAGTGTGATGGGAGTCAGAGTGTGTGTGATGGGAGACAGTGTGTGTGACTGAGTGTGATGGGAGTCAGAGTGTGTGTGATGGGAGACAGTGTGTGTGACTGAGTGTGATGGGAGTCAGAGTGTGTGTGATAGGAGACAGTGTGTGTGTGACTGAGTGTGATGGGAGTCAGAGTGTGCGTGATGGGAGTAGGAGTGTGTGACTGAGTGTGATGGGAGTAGGAGTGTGTGACTGAGTGTGATGGGAGTGTGAGCTTGATGTGAGTCTGAATGATGGGGCATGTCTTAGGTGTGTAACGTGGGTGTGCAGCTTGGGTAGGGGGGTGCCCGGATTTTGTCTGCCTAGGGCAGCACAAAATCAAGATACACCACTGATAGGGCTATTCGGCTATCCTGACCCCTGGGCTATCAGACCCCCTGTTTACTGCTCTAAAGATTAGAATCTAGTTGAGGTTCTGTGGATCACATAAGTGGTACCAATACTGCAGTTAATGGAGTTGTCAACTGGTAGGTAGAGAAATGGGAAGGAATTGGAGTGAGCTTGGGCTTCTCATGTGGTTAATACCATAAATAGTTGAAATAATCATACGATCAGAACATATTTACTCCAGAAAGTTCATTAAAAAACTCTAGTTACAGGGACAATTTAAAAAAATCTTAATAATAAATCAATATAAAAAATATAATAAATGTACCAATAATATTTACACAGAACTAACATGCCAAAGAGTATAAGCCAGTAAAGACCCCTAACAAAGAAAAAGCTATAAGGAAGACCTATGTAACAATCACTAGAGTATCACACAGTAGCTAAAAACATTAGGAGGCTAACTGTTGGAACAATGTTTTATTATACTCTAAAGTAAATATACTCTAAAGCGCATAAAAATAGATATATTGATTATTGAATAATCTATTCAACAAGATAATTTATATAAAATTTCAAACAATAGGAAACCTAGTTAAAATATACACTATCCTCTGTAAAGGTTAATCAAGCCATAATATCACCACCACTATAATGTCTAATGTATTTAGTGATTGGTGTAACAACCATCCATCCTTTTGTTACAGGAGGTCTTGCCCTTGTACTGGATATTATATATATTTTTTTTTTACAAGTACCACATATACAGTATATCATACAGTTAATGTATTGCCTTATTTTATATTATTTGAAGGTAAATATACTGCAGAAAAGGGTTACAGTAATAAACTTATTACAACATGTGCATGGGTTTGTACCACATTTGGAGGAAAAAAAAACCTTTTAGAGTTATGCCATGCAGTTTGAGTCACTCGATGAGAAGAATGACGGGA
The DNA here is from genome assembly GCA_036172795.1 of Pelodytes ibericus. NCBI lineage: Eukaryota > Metazoa > Chordata > Amphibia > Anura > Pelodytidae > Pelodytes > Pelodytes ibericus. The sequence goes on along the minus strand of CM069857.1, from coordinate 48,432,492 downwards.
CTTGGCATGTAATAAAGAATGCCCACTTCAGGATTTCCTTTATGGGGTACATGTAATATGATGACCATCATGAGAAAAATTAAATAATTGTAACTATTAAGGATACCACACATATTTTCATCTCATTAAGATATGCTGACCACACTCGTCATAGTCAGTTTGTTATTTATATCATTGTTGTCAAAATCAAAAAAACAGATGCAATAATAGTAATCAAGTTACCATCATAAATGTGTGGGACTCCTCCCAAAAACTCATGGATAGGTTAGTAAAGAAAGGGACAAATGTTCTCTCCATTGCTGCCCTACATCTTTGGAGAAAGTGGAGTCAAAGAAAAATAAAATACCATATATAGTGAAACTACTACTTATTATAAGAAAGCTTGTTTATTAATATTCCAGAAAATAAAGACAACTGAAGACTTGTAGGAATAAACTGCATAAAAACATGGTTTGTTCTTTAAATGGAAATAGTTGTTGGTTAATTATCTACGTCAATTACGTCTGGCTTAAAACGGATCAATATGATATTAATTCATTCTTTGTAACTGGTTCAATATATTTTCTTCATTGATATTTGGTGTTTCAAGATCAATTCCAGTTCAAAATTCCAAAATCAATTGCAGTTCGAGGTTTAATACAACTTTCATACTTTTTTTCCAGTTTTCTAACATGTGCATTGTGTCTGCCAAATTGTTTATCCACAGCAAATTAAATGTATTGACTATATTATATTTTCTAGGTTCAGTGTGCATTGTAGATGTTTTGCTGGCATTCAAATTAATCTGTTACTTGGCTGGCTTTTCATTTACTGTCCACAAAATTTATCACTACATTTTCAAAGGGCACTCACGTTAATCACAATTTTCTAGACTACAATGCACTTTGGTGAATCTGTTGCTGGCAAAGTTCTAAGGCTTATCAAATAGAGCACAGTAATGTCGATACAATGTAATGATCAATACAACGTCTTAGCTGTACTCAAGCAGGTACAGTGTTTAACATCTCTGGGTACATATTTTCAATCTAATTTTCTGTTACATCCAAAATTAGGGTTATTCTCTGTTTCAATATGGCACTTCCCTCTTGTTGCTACACATACTAAGCCAATCTAAGAAAGGTTTCAAATGTCTCAGTTTTTAAGAACTAAGCTTTGGACGTTTTGGAGTCCATTCATCAGCTTTCCTGAGTTATCGATACTGTGATAAGAAAAAAACATTACAGTTAATAACTATGACACTCATCAGAGCAAACCTATTACTAGATTTCCTACCACTATTATGATAGTAATAATTAGACCTTCCAGTATTTGCGAAACATGGCTTTTCAACTGACAAACAAAAGGGGAAAACAAGCCGGCTCCACCGTTGGCAGTAAACATACCTCCTATATGTCTTGGGAAGATGGGTGCTCCGTCCCTGCTGCAGCAAAAGCACCATAAGCGAAAATAGAAAAAATTGTGGACAAAGGACGCATGCACTCCAAACTCCAATATGATTGTAAAACTTCCGACTGACCACTCGTCCAGTATCCTACATTGTTTGGGAAATAGGTGATCAGTTGACAAACCATGTTTCACAAACATTGGAAGGTTTGAGCCAGGCACTCATGTGTTAAATTAAATGTTTTTAAGGCTAATAAGCTATATTTAACCATTAATAGTCATACACTTTTCTGATCATGCATCATACTTCAGGAAACCCCGGTCTAAACAGTGCTACTCTTTCATCTATACAAGGAATGAACATGTTGTACTGGAGTTATTGTGAACTAAAATTCCTATTATGCTCATTTTTGGTACCAAGGCTGATCATCATTGGAAATGTAGCCCACGGTAGCTGAGGTGCCAACGGTCAGCCACCCCAAAGAAACAAAGTAAACATACGACTGGCATTCAGCATTGTAATTTAATTTTTTTTCCAGGATTGTTTTTTTTTCATCACTTGAGTCTGTTTGTTGATTGTGAATTAAAAGGAACAATTTTTAATAGAAAAAGATCTGAACTTATGACACCACTGTCAAAAATATGTTAAATGGGAAGTAATGACATTTTAATAACATTTTTAATAAAATTTAATTTTCAAATGCACAGTGTGTTTAATGTTACCATAGTTACCATACCTTCTGGAATATTTATTTAGCCACCTAACATAATCATTTATGGCAGCACACATAGGAATTTTCTTTCTTTCACTCTGTCTCTCTTTCCATTCAGCAAATTAATTTACATTTGAAGTCATTGGCCTTGATTGTGATGTCCTTTATAGACTGCCAAAAACAAGTAGGTGTTTTGTTCTTGCTTGTTTATATGATCTTTTGTTTTTTGTACATATTCATGAATACGTTTGATTGTTTGAAATGGCTTGAAAAAATGTATCGGAGTGCTTTAACCCTTTGGGTGCCACAGGAGATGAATGGCTGAACTCCAGGGAATGTGATGCTATTATGCAAAAGAGGAACACAGTCCCAGTCTGGAAATGATAGACCAGGAAGTCTAACATTCAGAATAGAAATCTAAAAAAAATTGTGTAGGGACCCATATCTAGAAAATGTTTAATGCATCAGTGCTCTTGGCAGATTCCAACATGATTTAATCAGTAATAATTCATGTCAAACTAATTTGCTTAATGTTTTATGTAAGGGGGGGGGGGGGGGGGAGTTTGGGGCAGTCATCCTGGTGCCTAAAGAATGACTTTGTTTTATACACCTGTGGCAATGGGTCTCATGGAAACACCTGGATTCAATAATAAAGTGGTGTGGGCCAATAGTTTCGTCCATATAGTATATAGTTTATCTCACTTCAACTCACCTGCAACTCCCTATAAGTAAATAGCTTCCATAGACCTGGGAGAAAGTATTTGTACTTGGATAGGAAATGATGCAATACAATAGGTTGTTTTAAATTTTCATTAATCCCTTCACGACCAATGGAACTTTGGTCCTTAATAACCAAAGCACCATCGGTGTCTTTTTGTTCCTGGGTGCCAATCACTTTGTGATCTGCAGCCAGGAACATCCAAACAGGGACCCAGTCAGGGTCTCTATAGACTCTGTTGGTCCCTGCCGACATCCCACAATACTTCGTGATGTCACATGTGACGAACCTGGAAGTTAGGGCATGCCGGGATGTCAGAAATGTAGCGGACATACAGTTTGAGCGTTCGCTACATTTCTTATGTCAGACTGTTTTTTTTAAGTACCTGCAGCGGGATCCTCAGTAGAGCTCAACGCGGGGTGCCACGATGAGCTGTTACATGCAGGCTTTTACTGTAAAATGGAGCCGATCCATTTTCTGTGTCAGATAGGACGTTCCATTCCATCCTACTAGAATCTTGGCACTAAAAAGTCGGACAGCATTCAACGTCCTACAAATGGGAAGGGGTTAATTTAGTTACAAAACTTTAACATATTCCACTGTGCAAGGCAATGGGTAAACAGCATATACAAGGACCTGGCAACATAACAAATTTAGACAGCGGGAACAAAACATTCTGCAGATTTCACAAAATTATGTTGTTTTGTTCTTCTTTTGGTTCAAAAGTTTGCCCTTTTCAACTAATTGATTATGCAACATTATTCAGCAGAGCATAAGATACTCTAAGCATAGTATTCACATTTTTAATTTTTTTTATAAACTGTTCAAATATTAATGATAAAATTTCAACCAGCCTCAGTCATAATGTGAACCAAACTGTTAATGATTAAAAATTGAGCAGTAAATGTAAAAATGTGCTCAAAGTTAAAAATAAAAAACATGACAATAATATGGATATTAGTTTTTTTTTAAATCACATACGTATCAATATAGCTAGTGTAATAGATCAGTGTTGAAAATGCATCAACAAAAGAATTTGTTGGAAATGTGGTTCCCAATTCAGCCTAACATGACAGATGAAATTAAAAAAAAAATGAATGCCATAAAGATAGGCAATCATATCAGACGTGTCGTAAATAAATTCTGTGCCACTGCCTTTGCCTAGATAATTATATAATCATGGGACCTATACTATACCATGTCAGTGACTGGCTAAGTGTATGCTGATGCCAGTTATACTGTACCATCCATCTGTATATGGCTAACTGTATATACATGGAAGCTGTCCTGTAGAACATGTGGCTAGCTATATATAGGTATGAATAATATTGTACAAGGCCTGAAAATTTTTATCACCCCTAAAATTGTTAGGGTCCAACTTCCATAAATAGTAGCATTCCCTGGCTGTTAGACAATAGTAGCATAAACAGAAAAGGCATGTAAACAAGACAATATCTCAATGTGCCTTTACTAAGAAAATACTTTTTTAAAAATGATTGTCATGGAAGAAGCAGGGAAATAACCATGCATACTGCATGTGCAGATTAAAAACATCACCTCTGATTCGAGGTCAATGGGACAAGTGACAGGATAATGATGAGTTAGACAAACACTATTCTGTCTACTTGGACAGAGCAGAAAAGTTGAAAGAAACTTTTGCATTGTCTAGTTTTACCCAAGATGTGTACTGCTAGTGAGCTTAATCAAAACATCTCTTTAAAAAGAATTCAGAAAACTTTTCCTGCAAAATATACGAAAGTCATTTATTAAATTCTCCAGGGTGCAAAACTAAGGAATAATCTACAATTAGATCAATAAAGAATATCCAGATTGAACGGAGAAGATATATTTCAAACCAGCGGGTGAGAGACCGTGGTAAATAAATAAGAAAAGCTAACTTTCTTTAGTACTGTATCATCTAATAGTTTAAAGATGAAAAAGAAATAACACTTAAATGCTATTGGCAATAGGATTGCAGGCATTGGTTCTGGATTGCCACCATCTTCTAGTAATGAAAATGGGGGTGGGTGAATTGAGAAAACGAACAGTAAACTTGTTAATACACATGACCCCTGCTACATTGTCTTTCTTAATCTGCAGTGTCCAGCCAAACATATTAGAAACCAACCTTGGGGACATCCAAAATATAATTGCTCTGCAGGACACAATACATGTTTTAAATCATGTTCAAATACCTGCAGCAGGTTCCAGAATGTGAGTCACATGACATTGTTTGAACCAATAAGATCGAATTCTAGCCTCCTGTGTACAGGTATCTGGAGCTCATTTCTTGCCAGTTTAAACTATCTCTATCCCATTTAAACCATCTATGTCCTATAGACAAAGCCAGGACCGACTTTTTTTTTTTTTTGGACAAGTTTAATGGTTTCTGTCATATTAAAAAAAATCTATTTTTAAAAGACAACCAGTACAAAAAAATATATCATTTAATTTTGAATATATTATATATATGAACAACTTTCATACAGCACCATACACACTCCATGCATGCTTTTAATTATTCCAGTTGGACCACATTTTATTGTATATATATATATATACATAAATCTGCTATGTGCCCTCCTGGCAGTTCAACCCCATCAGTCTGAGAACCACAATAAAGAGGCCAGGAAGATAGCAACATCCAAGTACCACCAAAGGAAAAGACAGATCCTGAAGATCAATGGGAATAACAAGATCCATGCCATTAAAACATATGCCCTGCCGGTCATAACATACCCTGCCATGCTTTCAATTTATAAGAGGTACTCTGTTCACCATTGTAGATTCTGCTGTTCACAAGTATCTTGGTTTTGGGGGGATATATACGTTTTAAGCTCACAGGGGTTAGGTACCAACTATCTAAAAAATATAATGGACGCATTAATGGACAAATTGGCTATAACATATCAATGGTATAATAATTCTGGCATATTAATGGGTAAATTAGTTGTGGCTTATTAATGGCAAAATACTACTGGCATATTATTGGGCAAATTGACTGTGGCATATTAATGGCAAAATAATACTGGCATATTAATGGGCAAATTGGCTGTTGCATATTAATGGCAAAATAACACTGGCATAATGTGGGTGGAGCGGAAACTGTTTTTATTACATGTAAAAACAGTTGAATAAAATATTAAAAGTTTCATATAAGGATAAATGCACCTAGTGAGAGAGATGTGAGATTGTTTTAGAATTTTACAACTGTCACCTCGTGGGGCTCTTGTGTGTGGCATAATTATGGGGATCATGTGTGACAGTATTAATGGGGCTCCTGTGTGTGGCATTATTAATGGGGCTCCTGTGTGTGGCATTATTAATGGGGCTCCTGTGAGTGGCAAAATTTGTGGACATTCTATATATGGCATATTTTGTGGGGCTCCTGTGTGTGGCATAATTTATGGGGCTCCTGTATGGAATATTTATTGGGCCATCTGACTGGCATTACTAAGGAATCTGTTTGGCATGGTACTGGAGGAAATCCAGGGGGGTGACACCATGAGTTACCGCACTGGGTGACACCAACCCTAGTTACACCTCTTCCTCTGTGTATGCTAGGTGTGTGCCCGGGAAAGTTGGCAACTATGTGTTAATTATAGGAAAGTTATACTATAAGCTGGCGATTGACCTTTAAGGGGTGTCTGAGCTGCTCCACAAATATTAGCACACAGTACAAACAAAAGAATACTGTAAAAGCTTCACATTTTTTCCCGTAGCTTAACACTATTCACTAATGGCATTCCTACATGTTAGAGTGAGATTTGCTTCCTCAGCTCCTAAGCATTAAGGCTTCTTATTATGTGGAATTGACCCAATGGAACCTTCAAGTAGGAATATATACATTGTGTCAGCCTCCTGACTTGTGCCATTGGAGCCCCTGTTTACTGTGTTTTTAGCATAATTTTCTAGGGCAGATAGGCAAATAATAGTAATATTGCTTGTGAAAAACTTTGTGCATGTACTTTCAAAAATAAAAAAAACTTTTAAAGGAAAACTCTCCAAAAATGAAGTTACATCCAATAAAATGATTACACCAAGCATTAGGCATTTTAATTAGAAACGCTTTACTGGAAGAAAACAAATGAACTACATTCATGTGCCATTCTTGCTTATATAGCTCTGTCAGGAGGCTGATATGTTTACAATTTTGAGTGAGATGGGTCACATCTACCGTTCTCTGACCCAAGATGTCAGCTGCCTGACCCAGTTATAGTGAGCAACGAGTATTTTATTTAATTTTTTTTTCATTAGAGCATTTCTGTTTAAAATTTGTACACTCAATGCAATCTTTGAATGCAATACTAACATAGTAATTTATGTTTAAAAAAGACCTAAGTCAATCGAGTTCAACCGTTGTACCTATCCTTCCTGCTTCTCATCCAAAAGAAGGCAAAGAAATGAAGAAAGTGATTTATAATTTTGCCACATGGGGTTAAAATTACTTCTTGACTCCAGAAAGGCAATCGGATGTTAATTCTATCCTTTATAACACTGCTATATAAAAAAAAAAAATACAGACAATTTTTGGAGGCATCTGTTGTATTTGAAAGCACCACCTTTCTTGGTAATGAATTCTATACCTTTATTGTTCTCAAAGAATCCCTTCCTTTGTTGCTTATGAAATCTTCACTCTTCCAGTCCCTGAGGATGGACTCATCATTGTAAATTTCTGTTTGAACAGGTCACGGGAGAGTTCTTAAATAAAATATATATATATTTTTTTGCAGACATTTGTCATATGGCATAAATCCAAAAATAATAGCCAAGCCACTGGAGCCATCTTTGACCAACACTTACTCAATCTGCTGACCAACCTAAATAATTTCAAACTGAAACCTAAGCCAAGCTTTAGTCTACAGTTCCTCAATTTACATTTCAGGGTCCTGTACCTATGGTAGACTGCACCACATCCCTGGACAAGATTTGAAATTACTGGGGTCTATTTTCCATGAAAATGGAATTGTGGAAAACTGACAACTGAACTGCAGGTGAAATGTAAAAAAAAAAAAATACTATTTATGTCTGATTTCTGAAGTTTACTATAGTTTACTTCTTGGTCACTAGACCACAATTACCTTGATGATTTGTCTGTTCCAGTTGGAAATAGGTTGGTACAGCAACCCATCCAACATGCCAAATAAACCTGGGAGCCTGTAAAAATTATTGGACCGCTTGTCCAACACCAAAATAACACCAACTTCATCGAATCACACTATGTCTGAACAAATATGAAAATAAAATATTCACCCAAAGAAAGGGGATATAAAATCTAAATCAGGTCAGTTAAAAAATCTAAAATGTGCATGATAAGACATTGGTGATAAAAACCTGTGAAGTGTATATCTAGTGTACTGTCAGGGACGTGGCTGGTCTTCAGGGAAAGGAAGGCTATTTTGGGGTATACTGTGATACTTGTTAGTTTTTGCTTTACACATTGTAACATGTTTTCATTCCCAAGTATTTCTAGACTCTTGTTTGATGTAAAACATTGTCATTTTAAAGATAAACCTGGCTTCAAGCAAGTGTACTCAGACGTTTGACTGCTAGTGTATATATGTATATATTTCTTTGTTAAGAATGCAATTCCACTGCTTGTTGGAGGCTATCCAAGAAGCAGAAACATCTATTATTAATCACTAACATTTATACAGATAACTCTTATTATAACCAGGCAAAGCCAAGGAATTTATTACAAAAATATAATGCAATGCACAGTATAATTATTTTAATTCCTTGCTGGTAAATTAACCCCTAAAGTGACAATGTATTATTCTGAGTAAGATTGAACTTTGCATTCTCAGTGTAGAACAGGGTTGTCAAATTTTGGCCCTTCAACATCTGAAGGACGCAATTTGACACCCCTGATGTAGAGCCAGCCAATGAGAACTAAGACTTCATTGCATTTGCAATTCTCATCTCAGTATATCGTAATGCATCACTATTCACAATCGCTTTACTGTGTCATCAATCCATATAAGGCTATCACACCTTTCTAATTAGGCAATGGCTTGAAGAACAACTATCCATTCATATATAGATTTTTAGAAATCTTTCTATAGTTCCATTCAAATAGTTGTAACACAACAATAGGCAAAAGTGCCTGGATGAATTACAACCTTTTGTGGAAGGTTCAATCATCTGCTAGCGATTCTGGATTCCTACAACCAGTGACCATAATTGGGGCCACACATGTAACTTCATATGGCTAATGTAAATAGCCTTGAAATCCAGCCACATAGACAGCTGTGATTCAAAACGAGCTGGAAACTGTAAGCTGACTATCCCTGCTCTAACATAGGAAAAAGAGAAAACATTGAAATTCATTTTCAAAATAGAAGCAGTTACCCTTAAATATTTTATGGCTATTATGTAACTGACTTTATGTGCACTGACCTCCCTGACTTGTACTGTATAGTTAATTTATGCAGCCTCTGACTGCTTACTCTCATTATTCTATTATAATGCCAGCTATCCATGTACTATCCTGTCATTTAGAATGCTTGGTATTGTCTGTGTATTGATAATAGTGAGAAGGTATTTAAAAAGAAGCAGTAACAGAATGTCATCCTAATCTACTCCTAATTTCATCTCTACATTAGCATGGTGGCTATCAAATTGATAGATTAGCATTTGTAGTAAAATGAAAGTTAGGGTACCAAGTCTCAGTCTCGTGGGTGCGGTGGCATGGGCAAGGAAGTGTGCAGCAAGGGTCGAAAACGTTACATGTTGGGTGTGTACAGATTCTCCATAAACTTTATTGCAGCTTGTCCAGAAAAGACCTGTAATTATAAAATAAGTGTAAGGTCAGCATGACAGAGATGGACATTACATCCCCATTCCCTTAGCAGTTGGCAGTGTGCACTCATTCCACTTCCTCTTTTCAAGAAAATTATTTTGTTCCCTCCCTTCCCTTTAGGTAGCAATTTAATAATTTTGCGTGTGACTGGCGGGGGCAGTGCTGTATTTACCGCGAGGCATCCTAGGCGGATGCCTAGGGCGGCAAATTTGGGGGGGCGGCAGCGCCCTCCAGCACTGAAAAGAAAAAAAACGCGGCCCTTTAAAAAAAAAAGGCCGCTCTTGCAGGCAGAGACGGAGGTGAGAGGGGATCGGAAGATCCCCCCTCACCATCGCTCTGCCTGCCAGGCTGCACGGGGAGCCGAACAGGCAGCACAGAGAAACCTCCATGCTGCCTGTTCGGCTCCCCGTGCAGTGTGCTGACACGGAAGTGCCGACAGTCACGTGACGGGCGCGCTGACGTCACACGCGCGCCCGGTCACGTGACCTGTCGGCACAATCGCCGGTAAGCCTAACAGACAGCATGGGGGGACCATGCTGCCTGCCACTAGCCACAAGGGAAAGGTAAGTGCTGATGGGAGACAGTGTGTGTGTGTGTGACTGAGTGTGATGGGAGTCAGAGTGTGTGTGATGGGATACAGTGTGTGTGACTGAGTGTGATGGGAGTCAGAGTGTGTGTGATGGGAGACAGTGTGTGTGACTGAGTGTGATGGGAGTCAGAGTGTGTGTGATGGGAGACAGTGTGTGTGACTGAGTGTGATGGGAGTCGGAGTGTGTGTGATGGGAGACCGTGTGTGTGACTGAGTGTGATGGGAGTCGGAGTGTGTGACTGAGTGTGATGGGAGTAGGAGTGTGTGACTGAGTGTGATGGGAGTGTGTGTGTGATGGGAGTATGAGCTTGATGTGAGTCTGAATGATGGGGCATGTCTTAGGTGTGTAACGTGGGTGTGCAGCTTGGGTAGGGGGGTGCCCGGATTTTGTCTGCCTAGGGCAGCACAAAATCAAGATACACCACTGGGCGGGGGGTCTTCCTGAGGTCTGACGTCAGTGCTGGGGGTTGGTCGTCTGGGGTATGACCAACCCATGTAGCAGTAGCTATGTGGCTAGCTGCGTGGGCTCACCCCGGCTGGTCCCTGGTGAGCAAATTGGGGGCTACTGTGCATAGTGGGACGCCGGTAGCCCAAGTAGCCAGATTACACCTGTGTCAGATCCTCAGGGGCCCCATCCTAGTGACCTAGGAGTTATACAGAGGCACGCTACCGCTTTTTTGTTACAGGTATTTATTTGGTGACACCAGGTTATTTATTTATTTTGTACTCATTGTAGTACTGATTTTTTACAATATTAATTTTAGGATGTTTGATAAGTTTGATAAGTACAGCTATATATTGTTATTATTTTAATCATTTTGTTGCAGGTGATTTTCATAAATAAACCTGCGACCTTTTAGCCAGCAAGTTGTGTATTTATTGGGATGGGGGGGAAATGGTTTGTCCTACCACTGTCATGGAAACAAATGGAAACAAAGAAAATATATAACAAGATAGTTAATAATCTATTCATGTACTTGCTACTACTGCTAGCACATTTGTGGATACAATTAGGAGTGCTTTTGCATGGTCAAGTCTTTTAAACCTGTTCTAAAGCAGCAGTAAAAGACTATATTTTAAGGGTAGTCATACATAAGCACAGAATAATTACTTGCATACCAATTCTGCTTGTATTCAGGAGGGGATGCAGCTTGTCTAGGGTTAGGACATCACTGACATTCATGCATATAGTGTAGATGTAAGTTGATCAATTAAATATAAAATATATAAATATATATAGAAGGAACAATGATGGTTCACACTGATGAAACACATAATGCAAAAATACAGATACTCATTACATGCAACATTAACGTTAAGTATTTGTTATTAATCAATTAGCATGGTAAGCATTGTAAGTCAGTGACAGGGGAATTACATTGGATTGAAAATGAGTTTGTTGTTGGGCTACGAATTGATTCAAGTTATGAACGATGTTCATTTTATTATAATTGGCTTTTGCAGTGGTTGCAGATTAGGACATTTAATGGCTAAAGTATTATATCTTGTGAGATATAGGTCACCTAAGGTAGGATGCTTAGATCTCATCTTGTCCAGCAGTTTGCATTACTTAAATAACATGTATACTGCAAGGCTACTCTTTAACAAGTTCCATGATATATTTAATACACTAGTCTAAGCTAGGGAAACTCCCACCAAGTCAATCCTTCCTTTTTTTTTTATTAGCACCAAGTCATTCCCAAACATTTAAATACATAAAGGGAATCAACTCAGTAAAGGAAGAGAGTATATTTAAAAGAAGAAAAACTACCACAACTAGAGGACATAGTCTTAAATTAGAGGGGCAACGATTTAAAAGTAATATCAGGAAGTATTACTTTACTGAGAGGGTAGTGGATGTATGGAATAGCCTTCCAGCAGAAGTGGTAGAGGTAAACACAGTCAAGGATTTTAAGCATGCGTGGGATAGACACAAAGCTATCCTAGCTATAAGACCGGGAACAGGGGACTAATAAAAGTATTAAAAAAAAAAAAATGTGGGCAGACTAGATGGACCGAATGGTTCTTATCTGCCGACACATTCTATGTTTCTATGTTTCTATGTTTCTATTATGCTTCCTTTCAAGTCCACAGCAACAGAAATAATGACTTCCTCCAATGCAACACACCCTAAAATTCTGTCTAATATGTTGGTCAAGCACAATGACTACTTGTATTTGTCATGTGGGAAACTCCTGAAGACCTGACCATTGGTTGAGTCAAGTATCACTTATTTTTCATTTTAGTGCCACATTGAGGTTAGCTCATTAATGAAAAGGTTTCTTATACCTTCCTCTTGAGGTTATCACAAGCAAACAGCATGTGCTACATATTGTATCCTTAAAAAAAATAATGAATAAATCTGGCTTGTGAGTACATACTTTCTTTTCTTTACAACACTATTGTATAGTGTTCCACTGCCCAACGTGTAGTTCTAAGAAAAACATCCTTTGGAGCCTATCTCAGGCCTTTTATGGAGCTAAACTAGAGAGGTGTCTTCCACCTTTGATTGCCCTCTCGTAGGGACCACAGGCTGTGTTCCTTGTAGCAGGCTTCAGTCTTTATGGCAGGTTCATGGGAGGCCAGTGTTCTGACAAAAAGTACAGGAACTCAGATCTTACCATGGTATGAACTGTGCATGCGCCAAATCACTCAAATCACACTTTGAGTCATAATAACAAGTGAACCGTGCACTCAGAGTGTGATTTGAGTGATTGCACACATGACCAGTTCACTCGCTGGTAAGATCTGAATTCCCTGACCATTTGCCAGAACACCAGAGGCGACATGCTCTGTAATGTTGCCGGTACTCCACGCATGCATGGAGGATTCTATAGCTCTCCTTTTTCAATCAGAGGTGGGGATCACAACGCTTCCCTCACAACCACGGACCGGCAGATCAGTGTGACAGAGCAGCAGAAAGGAGGTAAGTACTAGGGATGGGGGAGGGTGGCAAAATCCTGGCATATTGAGGGGGCAAAATCCTGGCATATTGTGGGGAGAAATCCTGACATATTGAGGGGGAAAATCCTGGCATATTGTGGGGGGAAATCCTGGCATATTGTGGGAGAAATCCTGGCATATTGTGGGGCAAAATCCTGGCATATTGTGGGGGGAAATCCTGGCATATTGAGGGGAAAATCATGGCATATTGTGGGGCAAAATCCTGGCAAATTGTGGGGAAAATCCTGGCATATTGAGGGGGGAAATCCTGGCATATTGGGGGGCAAAATCCTGGCATATTGGGGGGCAAAATCCTGGCATATTGAGGGGGGAAATCCTGGCATATTGAGGGGGGAAATCCTGGCATATTGAGGGGTGAAATCCTGGCATATTAAAAGGCAAAAGAATGGCATATTGAGAGGCAAAATCCCACCACTGCATACAGGGGGTACAAGATGACAGGGGTGGGGGGAGAAAATATACATACAGGGAAGGAATAGATGACATGTCTGGGGTGGGGAATAAAATACAAAGGGAAAGAAATGACAGGGGTAGGGGGATAAAATACGTGAGTGAATATTAGAGTGTAAACGTGGGACTGAGAGTGAGTGGCAGTGTGTGTGTGAGAGTGGCAGTCTGTGTAGAGTGGCAGTGTGTGTGAGTTGCAATGTGTGTGAGTGAGCGGCAGAGTGCAGGTGTGTGAGAGAGGGGCAGAGTGTAATAAATGGGTATATCACAGTGCTTCCCGGCAATAAAAAGAGCAGGGGACTCGCTCTTGACAGCTCTATTGATTTTGTTGCTCTGTTATGACAAATGTCAATGTGTGTATGTGTCGGTGTGTGTATGTGACTGTGTATATGTGTGACTGTACGTGTGAGACACTGTATTTGTCGCTGAGGGCAGGATCCGCCAATGGTGGCAAAATATGCAGGGCACAATATGTCATATCTGGCAGCTTTTTCTTTCCTGCATGCACCATTGATTGGGTGTCCATCTTCGTGCTAGGGTATTTCCTCCTGGGTGCTATGGCAAGTCCTGTAAGTGCAATATCAGTTCTGGGTCAAATTCTGGATGCTGGGGCAACTGGAACATTATCTGTTGACAGGACAAGCTAGTGAAGTTCTTCCCCAGTATCCAGAGATTGAATATCATCTTCTCTCTGCCCAGATAACCACCTAATTCAGTGTTTACAAGTACACTTCAGTCTCTGAGGTTGTAGATATTTTGCAAAAGATGCCTGCCAGAGAAAGATGCTTTTTCTCTCAAGTAGAAAAAATTGTCAGAATCCTATTAACTATTCCTGCTTCTTCCTGTGAAGCTGAGAAAAGTTTTAGTCCACTGCGTAAAATAAAAACCTGGTTATGGTCCACAATGACCCAGAAACGTTTGAACCATGTTGCTATATGCAACATCCATAGAGACATAATGGATGAACTAGACATTGAAGCCATAGAAAAGGAATTGGCAATGTGTTGTGATCGCCGCAAAAACGTTTTTGGATTTTAAAAACTTGCGTTCTTTAGATTTGGCTTAAAGGAAACTTTATGGAGGATACTTATTTGTTCCATAAAAAAACACTACTAAACCATTACAAATAAATATATTTATTAATAAAATAAACTCATCCTTTTCCATCAACAAGACAGTCTAATTGAGGCAGCACAATCAACCCTGGCTGAGATTATCATGATTAATGATGTCCAGTCATATCTAATGCTTCTCATAATTAAGCATTGCCTTACGCATTGAGTTAGTGTTCAAAGCATATGAATGTCTGATTGATAGCTGTAAGAGTGTACTATGGACGTCTATGTATAAGACAAAGGGGACCTTCAGTTTACTCCTAAGCTACTGTAGCAAACTGAAGTGTGTTACATAGAAACATAGAAACATAGAATGTGTCGGCAGATAAGAACCATTCGGTCCATCTAGTCTGCCCAATTTTTTTGGAGTACTTTTATTAGTCCCCCATTCCCGGTCTTATAGCTAGGATAGCCTTGTGTCTATCCCACGCATGCTTAAAATCCTTGACTCTGTTTACCTCTACCACTTCTGCTGGCAGGCTATTCCATACATCCACTACCCTCTCAGTAAAGTAATACTTCCTGATATTACTTTTAAATCGTTGCCCCTCTAATTTAAGACTATGTCCTCTAGTTGTGGTAGTTTTTTTTCCTTTTAAATATACTCTCTTCCTTTACTGTGTTAGGGCACAGGAGTGTCTCAGTTAAGCCAGTTGCAAGTATTCTTCTTTTGCTTTTAATTTATATATAGAAGAGGTTGAGATTGTGTGATGCAAAGCATTACTGTAATTGTTAAAGGTGAAAAACAGTTAAAGGAACACTTGAAGCACTATAACCATTAAATCCTACATTAGTTCTTATGATGCTAGGAAAATGTTCCTGTAAATATAATTTGAATTCCTCCACCTAAGCTTCCTGCTCACTGACATCGTATGGGAAAGCCTGCATGCTCATGCCATTCACCTTAGCTTCCACTACTTGCAGGAGCTGGTCTGTCAGTGTAAACAGCACAGTTCCCTGTTCCACTCAGAGTACTGTGTGTTGATAAGGAACATCATTGTGTGAATGTGTGCACACTTACCACACATCTCCTGTAGCACTAGTGTGTGAGCTGGCAGTGGCAGGCACACATTTACAGGAACAGCTACCTTGCACCTTAACTGCTGAAATACGCTGCAGTGGTTGTGGTGCTTGGAGAGTCTCTGTCTGCAGTTAGAAAATTGTTTCTATTGATATAGTTATAGTATTTAATTGTATTTATACAAGATCTTTTGAGAATATTGGTTCTATTTATATAGTTATAGTATTTAATTGTATTTATACAAGATCTTTTGAGAATATTGGTTCTATTTATATAGTTATAGTATTTAATTGTATTTATACAAGATCTTTTGTTTTGTTAAAGCCAGGCAATAGTGCATTACCACTAGTTTTAAGTGGAATAACTGAAATATATGCCAAACGTTTGGTTAATTTCTGTGATCTGATAAATAAAGAACTATTCCTTTGGCATATTTTTTTCTGTTGTGAGATTTTTCACACACACACACTTAAAATGTAACGTTATAAACAACTCCCAGTTTATTGAATAAGAATATACCCGGCTAGCAAAAATGCTGTCCCCCCCAGATTTTTGGGGGTTCCTACCCCCATGCTCTTGTCTGACTACTTGCTGCAATTAATAATTGTATTACTACATTAAGAGTAGTGGTGAGCGTACCCGAACCGCATTGTATGTTCGGGTTGGGGTTCGGGGTTCGGCTATAAACCGAAAGTCTATAAACCGAAAGACATTCGGTTTACAGACTTTCGGTTTATAGAATAGCAATAGCATTACATGTATTCCATAAACTGAAAGTCTATAAACCGAAAGACATTCGGTTTATAGACTTTCGGTTTATAGAATACATGTCATGCTACATGTAATGCTATTGCTATTCTATAAACCGAAATAGCGTCCCCAATCAAACGAATAGGTCAATTGACCTATTCGTATGAATGGGGACTCTATTTCGGTTTATAGAATAGCAATAGCATTACATGTATTACATCTGAGAGTCAAATAGAACTGTCAAATACTGTGCTTACAGCGCACTTTGCAAAATTCTAATAATTTTGGGTGCTAAATAGTACATTTGCGTCTTGCAGTGCACTTCATATCTGAGAGTCAAATAGAACCGTCAAATACGCACAGTACAGCGCACTTTGAAAAATTCTAATAGTTTTGGGTGGTAAATAGTACATTTGCATCTTGCGGGGCACTTCATATCTGAGAGTCAAATAGAACCGTCAAATACTGTGCTTACAGCGCACTTTGAAAAATTCTGGCTACCTCCTCCTCCTCCTCCTCCTCTAGCACCGCTTCCACCTACTCCGCCACGGTCACCGCCTTCTCAACCTATGGGTCACTTAGTATAAACTTAAAGAGAATACCCTGCACTCCAACCATCTCTCGAATGGATAATTCTGTTGATCCTCCTGGCAGCCATGCTTTAGATTTTGTTTATGTTCTTCCAAAGCTAAAATCAAAGATTCCATCTAGTGCTATTTTATGGCTCAGTTGTATTTTAATTTGTATGTATTTTATGTTTTTTGAAGTTATTTCCCTACCCATATTTGTTTGCAGGGCACTTGTCCTACTCTTACCCACATTTTAATTACTTTTGCAGCCCTCTAGCCCTTTCCAGGACTTTTTTAGAGGCATTTTAGTGCCCAAAAGTTCGGGTCCCCATTGACTTCAATGGGGTTCAGGTTCGGGGTCAAGTTCGGGGTCAAGTTCGAGCCCGAACCCGGACTTTTTTCCTAAGTTCGGCCGAACCCGCCGAACCCGAACATCCAGGTGTTCGCTCAACTCTAATTAAGAGATCTAAACACATGTAACTTATAAATTCATATGTGATGTTTTCATTACAATGTTATGAGCTAAGACATATCTATCATAGAAAAAAAAAAACTATTTTACAATAATTTATACTGTGCTTAAAATTAAAAGAGTAAAAGGTTTTTCATGGAAGTGTTTATTTAATAAAGGCACTATTTATCTGGGGCCCTATAAATATAGCTGGCCAGCAGACAAATGTCATTTTAACTCTTACTAAGATTAATTATGTGTGCATCAATGGAATACTGAACTCAGTCTACAAAGGCATCAGCAAATCCTTTTTAAAAAGTCAGTCTGCATACAAAGCAAACGCGGGACGCATCTGGGTTCGCTCAGTAACATGATGCCTTTGGATATGTAACTTATCCCTGATTCCCTTTTATCTCTCTGTAAGACTGTTGGTTTTTGTTTTTGCCATCAATTTCTGTTGATGCCATGCTTTAGCAAAGATACAGTGTTAACTTTACTCTGTCGGTACACATTTCCCTTAAAGCAACAATATTAACAGCGGGAGTGAAGGGACTTAACAGTAGCAGTAATCTAGTAAGTATATTTACTCTGGAACAGAGGTAGTCGGGGAAAGGGTATCTGATTCCATGACAATCTGATAGCCTTTCATGGAAACTGATTGCTTTGCAGGCAAAAATGAACTGTCAGCCGGTAGATCTTCAGATAGTCGTCGACTATAATTCTCATCATTCTCAGTCCAGCCTGTAATATTATTGATTCTTTTTTTTAAATTTTATTTCTAATCTTTTATTAAATTCATAAAAGACAAATACAAACATTTAAAGACATAAGTAAACATATCTTACATCGCATTATATGTATCATATTTTTTTTATAAAGACATTGACAAACATTTAAAAAAAAAAAGATAAATAAACAAACAAAAAGAAAAGAAAAAAAATTAGAACATTAACAGACATAACCTGCATTGCTTAATAGTATATAAATAAAGTGCAAACAGATGATATGGAAAAGGGGAGGAAATTCGGGCAAATTTTATAGTTGATTATCTTAATCTAGCTGTTAGTTTGTTATCTCTTAGTACTCCTTTTTCCCTTTTATTATTATTATTGATTCTGACCAGCCCTGACAGATTTTATTCTAGGCAAATTATTAAGATATCTTTACTGCAGGATGATTTGTCACAATTTACATTATGATTTGTGACGAATCATGAAAAATAATAATTTCACGTGCTTTTGCCAACAGCACCAGAACCATCCTGTCGTCGTTTTCCATCTTTACCTTAGATACATGCCCCTTAAAGGGCAACTGTCAGCAAATAATATCATGTATAATTGAAAGATTGCCTCAAGTTAAATAGCAATGCTTAAATTAAAGAGGTACAAATAAAGTACCTAGTTGAGGCCTCTTTGCTTGTATAGCTCTGCCAGGGGCTGAAATATCGTTTAGAATTTTGGATTACATAGGTCAGAACTTTCTTCCATTCTATCATTCAATTAAACATCACTTTATTTTTTCTGACAATAGTCCTCTAACATCTAATAATGTATGGTCCACTTGGGCTACAGTGAATTAAATATAATAGTAGGTGGCATTTGTTTATCTATGGTAAGTAGTGCAATACTACCGTTTTTCAGGAGATTCTTTAGATAAAGCAGTGTATGTTTCTGTCCCTGAACAAAATGGAGTAAAAGCTGGCTAAAAAGTAATCTCTTGTAATGTGTTATTTCAGCTCTGTCTCTGCAAATTGCTTAGGGATCCATTTATCCCGTCAGTTTTCTACCATTACAAATACTCATCGGATATGTCACTTATTTTAAAATTTTAGTTCCAGATATGACACATATACTCTGGCAGATTAGTTTCCCTGTGATGGGAAAATAAAATTGCCCTAATCAAGGGTGGATCTTGTAATAAATTCACAGCGGTAGAGGAAATGGCTGCTGTGTGTGCTGTAGTACCAATTCAAGCGAAGAAGAGGTACAAATTGTTCTTATAATACTCATTTCCTTTAAAAGACCTTATTTCTACCTGGACAAACTAGACTGCAAAGTAAGCTGGGAGTAAGAGATGGCAACTTAGAAATGTGATATATGGTCCAAGGAGACTTTAAGGGCTTCTCTTATACAATCAAGCAAAAAAAAAAAAATGTTTTTATAACCTTATACCTTGGGCTCCTGGTGGCCCAAACTAATATGCTCAACACTAAGGAGAAAATGTACAGGTAAAATGTTAATAGCATGGATGGGGTGTCACACCCCAAAATGTGTGCCATCCTGCATCTCTGAATGCTGACAAAAACTGCTTTATTATCTGGTGTATCTAAGATAACAAGATATAGGGACCATCTGGACAACCCGACTCTTACAAGGCCAATTGGGATTTTTAAAAAAATTACTCCTTGTCCTGTTGCATCCAAGATAGGCTTCAGAAATTGTACATAGATAAAATCCATATAAACCCACTGGAAACTATTCACTAAAACTGATATGACAAATGAGCTTCAAAAGTCAGAGTCACAAAAAAATTCAACTTTCCAAGCCAGCTATTTATGCCTGATTTTTTTTGCCGTTCACTTGTCAGTTCTGTTATTGCAATCAGTCCCCCAATAGAAGGCTTTGTATAGAGCCAAGGACAAGGAGAGAGTAAAAGCAAGCTATTAAAAAAGGGTGAATAACATTTTAAAATACAATGTTTTGACCATAGCAGAAATTCAACTAGGCCTCACCTAAAATATGGCTATATAATCATGAAAATAGGGTTGCCAGTCACCCAGCATGTATTTTACCAGGAGGCTGGCAGAAAAATGGCTATTAGCATGGGCAATATTTTTTTGGAGGAACAGGGGGCAACCTTGCATGAAGATGATTCAGCCATAAGAGCTTGTGGAGTAATTGGGTGATATTTAATTAACTGTACCCCTTAGTGTTAAAGATCAAACTCATCTCATTCCATTCAGGGAACCATCTCTTTATTTTAAGGTTCTTTCATTGTTAAATGTTCATCTAGCAACCAAAGAAACTATAAATGTTTAATGTAAGAAGGTTTAAAAAGTGCTGTGAAAAGGAGCATTGTGAAACCAAATTGAACCTTCCAATATTATTATATTCATATTACCTTAATCTCCTTGGCACTTTCTTTTGCACACGCTCTGACTCTTAATGAGTCCTCCCCTATAAAAGATATCTATGTATTGAAATGAACATGTACATTAATATTGATTTAAGAATAAAAACAGCAAGTAATTTGCTGATTTGTTCAAAGCTTCACTGTGCACAGATTTATCCCTTGTAACGAAAATGCAAACCATTATTAAAAATAGAATTTGTACACATGGACCATACATACTGTGAAGCCAGTGTCGCACATTCACTGAGAATAGAGGTCAGTATGGCTGTGTTTACAGAATTCTATTTAGTGCTGGATTTTGTATGTCATGTATGTGACTTGATTGCACCTTCACCTTGATTCTAGATTACTGAATCTGGCAGCGATGTGTAGAAATGGTTGCCTGTGCTTCCAGAATGCAGGCAATATTAGCACCTGTTAAACAGAGTGCTATTTACTTACTGTTACGATTACTAGCTAATTGAACTGGGCGTTCATTGATTAAAATTGAAATGCAAGTGAACTGTAAGAATCAGACGCAATCCTTTTCATGAATATTAGATTAAGACCATACATATGACTGATTTATGTTATATGCATGTATGGACCATATTATTGTACAGTTTGCAATTTTGATTCCACATTTTTTATTCAACATTAAATATTTTGCACTGGATCCTCGAGTGCCAAGAGTCTGTTACTTCGTATTTGTGTTCGCCACTGTCGGCTGCTTATTCGTGCACCCTGGGCCCGTCATTTTCATGCTGTCCGAAGCTATTGCCGTGCTACCAGCAAGGAGTAGCCAGGTGGTTCCTGAGACGGATTTAGAAATTTGGCAGACTAGATGGGCGAAATGGAACTTATCTGCCGACACATTCTTTGTTTCTATACATTGTTATAATATAACATTAAATACATGTATATATACTTTTAAATTTGTTTTAGATGGTTTCAAAATCTTTATTATGTGTTTAATTAAAACTTAGGTTTTTTCAATCTTTATTTTTGGTTAATTTTTTTTAAGCAAAATGGTAGCCTCAAACACCCCATAGGAAATAATAGTATGTCTAACACTAACTTTTCGCTTAAAAAAACATAATGAGGAGTTTGAGGCTACCATTTCATTTAGAATTCAGTCAAGATACCCGGATTTTAAGCTGGTTCAGCGCAATTTTGATGATCTCTGGATAGCCTAATTTTTTATTTTTTATAAAGCAAATTGGAGATTTCTGAATAGACCCCAATGTGCTTAATAAATATTACATTTTTACCAGGAAATCCAATATTTGTGCTTTCAAATCACACTGTAGCTCTATGTCATGAAGGATTGATCACAAGGACAGTTAGAGCTGAAAATCATACTGACACACTTTGTGAAATATACCAGCTGGTGAAAACAATCCCAAATGCAGTAGAAGTGTACTGTTAAGGCCAGCCTTTACCTTGCAGCTGGATTCATCTTTTCCACAATTGTAAGCACTGAAAGCCTGAGTTTGCTCAAGTGGCTGAAAGTCACTTTTCAACACAGAAAAAATAGTTGCAAAGTATTGTCCAACCTAAGTATACAAAATACAAATGTATGATACTTCTAAAGCCTTAATATCTTTATATAAAAACATTGCATTATGGGCGGCCCACTGGTGGATAGCTTCTTTGTGATATAAATAATACATGTGCCCTGGTAAAATCACCTCTGGGGAGACGGCTTCTGTTCCGCATCGGCAACCTGGCAACAGAACTGGTGCAAGACGGTCTCATTCCTAGAAATAAAGAGAGAGAATGTTTGAGCGCCTGTCTTTACCAGAGAAGTTACCAGACCCAGATCGAGTTCCATCTAACGGAGGCACGGGCAGTACAGTCGAGCTTCCATCACAGTGAAAGGTGCCAGGTTCAGCAAATGGTCTCACTCTCATCACAGTCAGACCTCGGACTACAAACTGTTTGTGACTGTGACCCTGTATGCTTCTATAGAAGCAAAGAGGTCATCAATAAGCAAACGCTATATCACTGCACTTCAGTGCCTCACTTGTGTTTATGCTGGATCTGCATGTGATCATCACTGCCTCAATAGACACTGTGTGTGTATTCAGTTTAACAGTCTACATTGGTTTTAATTTATCTTATATCATTTTGCGATATTTGTGTGCACTTATAGTTGCATATGACAATGAGTCCTCTCATTGGCTCTTACAGATATGCAATGCACATGTCATGTGAGGGCTTTTTGTTGGAAAATGTTGACCGCATATCAGCCAGTAGTCCTGGATTTGCTGAGACAATTTCATATTTTATGGCATTGCTCGGTCCACAATCATACATAGCTTAAAACACACAGTCCTGCAGACATGGCCTGATCCATGGAAGACGACACAATCACACTGACTTTGTTAGCAGGTTTCTCACCCTAAGGATATATACATGGTTGCCCCAGAGTTTTTTGCTTTTTTTTACTGACCATATGATCCTATTCACAAGACAAGAGATCCCTTCAGTTCTGCAAGTACTAGACTTGGGCATTCGTTTTTTGGTAGCCTCAGTACTCCCCATAGACTTCTAGGTGGAGGACTTTGGCATGTTTCAGGGTCATTTCAGGAGGACCTAGGGAAGCAGCCAAAGTACTCCCACAGAAGTTAACGAGAGGACTTCGGGTATTGAAGAAATTAAATATCATTGAGATCAAATTAAAAATAAATTAAAAAATATATATAAATTGTATGAAAAAAAATATGCAAATAAAATGTAATAAATAATCAAAAATAAATAATATTGATATGAAACAAATAGCATTCATCATTTTATACACCAGAGGAGTTCACTCACTGAAATGTCAGCACAAAAATCGTCCACATCACATGAACTGATTTTCATGCCTATTTGAGATCACTTCGGTGGTCTCTAAGTAACCCGAATTTAAGGTCTACTCAGATCAATGACGTGATCTGATTGAGGGCGAAACTTGGAGCTCTGATTTTTTCATTAAAAAAATCCGATCTTCCTGATTCGACCCAAAAATGAACTTCCGCAAAAATGTTTTTCCCAAAACAAAAAGAATGGACACATTTTGTCCAAAACGAATGCACCAATTTCGCCAGCACCCAAGTGTTCTGGATACATGCTTGAGAAATAGATATATTACAGTACAATGTAATTCTTTAATTCTGCTTTCTCCCAATTAAGGAACTTCACCCCGTATAATCCTCCAGTAGCTTATTATTTTATAATATTATTTGCAAATCCAGCAGTGCATGAACAGAGGAGCTTGACCACAATATTTCACATTTCATTTTGGGGCATAATGTTCCTCTCTGCTTTATTTGTTATAAATGCTTAGGAAAGAATATTGAATCGCTGTAAATGATTGTTATTTATTATCACTAAGTTTAACTGCTATAATTTAGCTATCCAATACAAATTAAACATACCAACTGATAGGCTTCACATTAAAGATGATGAAA
This sequence comes from Pelodytes ibericus, assembly GCA_036172795.1. Taxonomy (NCBI): domain Eukaryota; kingdom Metazoa; phylum Chordata; class Amphibia; order Anura; family Pelodytidae; genus Pelodytes; species Pelodytes ibericus. The sequence continues at coordinate 48,408,404 of CM069857.1, read as the reverse complement.
GCAGAGTTGTATCTGCAATTATCTATGCAAAGGCGGTTTTGATAATTAAAATACAAGCCACAAAGTATTGTAACAGGAGCTGGATTTCAGTAAAATTTTAGTAGAATGGAGGAAACAACATCTGATCTGGTTTAATATGCCTAAAAATGGTAAGCTGTACTGGTCTTAGAAGCAGTTTGTTTTGAGACGAGATTAACATTTTTGGGCAAAACCTGGTGAGTTCCTCTTGCAAGATATATAGCATGTGTCTGACATAATGTATTGTTAAATTAGTGTTTTTAAATATTAGGATAAAGGCTAGACACAGTGTACACCAATTTGTCCAGAAATGGAGAAATCTCCCAATTGCTGCTACTCAATATCCCTCAATTCGGGTCTGAATCAGCTGTTCAGGATATTTTTTCCATACATTTTTGGCAATCCAATATACACCATTCACCACCGAATATGATCTGAATTAGGGAAACAAAACCAGCTATGCCTATTTCAATTCTCCAGATTTTAGCTGGAAAATGTAACTTTAAAGTCCTCTAAAGTACACTAAAAAAAAAAAAAAGATTTTTTTAAAGGGAAGATGTGCACCAATGAAGGTTAAAGGAGAAATAGAGAAATGGGAGAAAAAGGCAGCATTAATCACCTCATAGAGTCTACTCTCTAGAGAATTTACAGAAGTGAAGTAGCAATGGTGAAAGCACTTGAAAAAAGAGAGTTATACTGCTAAAAATGCAAACAGCAACATAGGTATATATGAGAACTGGGCAATTTTATACAATAATAAATATACCAAACAAGGTTCAAATGCAATTTATAAAAACAAATACACACAACAGGTGAAGCCATAATACATGAGCAGCACAGACACCAATAAGAAACCACAATGAATAGGTGTACCCAGAGCTGGGGTGGCCAATTGACCAAGATGGATCTTTAAGGGGGTGGCATGCTACCCTTGCCACCCTCCCCTTGCACCATTATTTAATTTTATCCTGTGTGCTGAAAGCCTAGGAATGGAGCTCAAGGATATATAGTATGTGCCAGCAACACTGACAGAGACTGCTTGTTCCACCCTATCGGCACTACTGAATGATTTGAGCGCTATGAGTCATGTGACATTCTGGCACTCAGTATGCACACGGCAGTGGTGAATAGCTCTGCCAGTCCCAGGTAAGCCTATGGCCAGATGCCAGACCATGGGATTTGGTGGGGGAGGGGGGGGGGACACTGGAGGAATTCATCCCTCAGGGTTTTATTTTATTTTACCGGATGGTTTGAAGTCATTTGGGCAGCTTCTGGAGGGTTTTAATTATATTATAATGTGGGGCCAGTGCAAGTAGCTCTAACACTCAATGTATTATATTGGAAGCTGGGAGCCATTTGGGTTGCTTCCATCCACATTCATCATTGGGGGGCCTCCCATATTTACAATGGGTGACTAGGAGCCATTTGGCCAGTCCCCAGCCCTGCTTATCATTGGAGGGCCAGGGTTACTTGCCCCGACCCTCCATTATTTTTAATAGGGGTCCAGGGTATATATTTATGTATTATTTTCGGATATTCACAATAGTCAAAGTCCTGCTGACATGAGTCTTTATCCACCCCACAGAAAACTATGGTCGATTTTTGTGCCAATTCAAAAGCACTTTGGTACTTCCTGAATAACCCGAATTAATGGGCTCTTATGATCGCCAAAGTGATCCAAAGTGATCCAAAGTGGTCAAAAACTCAGAGGTCCGATTTTCATTGAGAACTTACCTAAGTTGAACCTATACTTAAATCAGTGCGATTATATGTGATCACTATTGCGTCTTCAAATTTCACATCATGTTTTCTAAAGATGAGAGTATTAATGATCCATATTTATTAAAAAGAAAGTAGGAGTATTACTCTTGGCAGAAAAATTATGCTGATTCACATTGAGAACTGTTACATAATTATTTCCATTGGGTTAGGGTCAATAACCTTAACCTCTATGTATTTTACAAACCCCTAACCCTAATCCATATATTTTTGTATACATTTGCCAAATAACTGATTGATGGCACAATGCCATACAAATGGGGCAACCTCCCCAACAAAAATATGCTACTAAAAACTACCAAATAAAAGATGAGAAAAGCAATTGCAAACTACTATTCAAAGATGAGCACATTGTACATCAATAGGATCTAACTTAATTAGCCATTTAGTTCACAAGAAACAAAAATCCATTGTGTGAAATAATCTGAACAGTGAACTGTAATACAGTCAAATACTCTTACAAGCTCAGATACTCTTTATAATGAAGAGTGCCATGGCACAATTTGTAAAAGCAGTCACAAAGATCAGGTATCAAGCACTGTTGGCTCTGGATGATTTGGAGTGTAATATAGGCCTTAGCAGAATTTTGATGCATTCATTGGTACTATGGTACAACATCCCAAAGACACTGGATTGCCTTTAGGGCCAGATGTTTAATAAAAACCAGCCCTAAAAACAGTTATAGACAAGTCCCATAGCGTTGAAACATTATTTTATTATTCAGAAGCAACATACATCAATACAGTTGACACATACACTGTTATATAGAGTGAGACATGAAAGCATATAAGGTGAAATAGACCCAGGGCATATGGCGGACTTTAAAGTGAATAAATAAAAATATTGCTCCGACTGTACTGCAGCACTAAGCACAAGTACTACTCAGGTACTCCAAAGCCAACAATTCCATTCAAAAGTGCATAAACAAAGGAAAAAAGAAATATAGTGTAATATTGTAGCCACATTGATTCTATGGGCCACGTTAACACAAAAACTGGTGTTAGCAGTAATTTAACAGGCAGTCTTGATTATAACGGCAGCAAATGGTGCAGTAATTTTATTATCGCACCTGCTAAATACCTCCATGTTTTCAGGGAGGTCTAGCAAACCCGTTTGTGCTGTAATTTCCACACCAACGCGATGCCTGCTGGTAAAAGCAAACAGCAAAAATAATTACTGCTTCATAACAAGAAAGGCAGGCATTAAAATGTACAGGTTGCTTATTGCAGCCGATACCTGCCCATTTCATCCCTTTCAGTGCTGTAGGAAACACAAACAGTGCTCCCAATAGCACCGAAAAAGGTTAACTTGTGAAAAAGATTGTGAAAGCCACGTGGGTTCCCCCAGTGCTCCCAATCTCCACCCCAAAAAATAATATCCATGGCGAACCTGGGGCCACCGATCTTCTGCTGGCCCCATAGAAAAAAAATCCCCAAGAGACTGCGGGTGGCTCCATGCCCCCTGTCACTTTAAGTACAATAATATGCCCCCCATCATGCCGGCCTGCAGCCCTTTTATAAAATAACTAATTGGCTCCCACTGTGGTTTTGGGGGAGCTATGCCAGCAGTCTTTTGGGGTCATTATTTTTATGGGGTCAAAAGGGGTTCACTGCCCTTGGGGAGCATTATTTTTTTTTGTATGGAATGATGCTAGAGGACTTGGGGTGGCTTTTTCACCCTGGTCTCCTATCTTTATTTTAATGGGGAAACAGGGAATAACGGCGATTCAATGTAAACTGTACCTGCGCTTTAAAGCACGGTGCTTCTGCAGTCCAATTTCAGTTGAATTGCACGCTATTCCCTTAAGAAAATATATAGGAAAACCAATTGCGCAGTATCCCACAGATAAAATGGTACCTGTCGCTACAGTTTTCTCCTGAGCAAGCCAACACATTCCCCGGTGAAACGCGTTGATTTTTCCTGGGTGGAGTAACATCATACTTGGTTTCATTCCCTTTCTGGTGGCAGCTGAAAATGGAACTCTGCTTATTATGCCAGGATTATCATATGAACATGCATCTTACACATTTTATGTGCCCTGTCTTTGTAAGTCTATCTGTTTGCACTGGTCACTTTTTCTGTGGGATAAAAGCAATTGCTTTTTGTCCTTTTTTTTTTTTTAGAATTTCGGTTTAAAAGCAGACGATTTTATATCTTATTGATGAGCCTGAACCATTCTTCTGTCTGTGAGTGCAGAGGCTATCTTGAATATTAAAGATATTACCTCCTACAATATTACACTTTTTTTTAATCCAGAAAACATTGTCATCTAACTTGAAATTCTTTGTGTTTTTATGTATATTTTTGTTTTAGCTTTTCAGGTGTGCTTTACTACATTATTAGTCCAAGATAATAAAACATCAACATTCTTAATCAATATATATTATATGAGGAAAATGTATTTGATTTTCTGGAATGTTACCCAGGCACTCAACATCCTACATCTCAGGAATAAAGCTTTCATCTTACATGGACTTGAAAGAGAAATTCAAACATATTCTTTATATTAGATTGATTACTTTTACAACCTTGTTTGGACACAATGTCCACAGAGAAGTGTCAAAGGCATTATAATAATAATAATTGGTGATTTTTATACCACTTTTCTCCCAGAGACACTCAAAGTGCTTTACAAACACCCATAAGGACAATTCAAACTTGAGTGCCTGTTAGTGAGATGAACTGAATGCATGCCTAATAAAAGAGATTTTTTTTAAATCTGCAGTAATAATAAATGCCTGATTGAATAGGGCCGAGAATTCCACAACTGGTGGAATTAAGCTGATTTTGTGCTCACCCAGGGCACTGTCTAGAGCAGAGGTAGGCAACATTCAGTATTCCAGAAGTTTTGGACCATTATCTCTTGCAATGCTCTTTAAGCCATAATGCTGGCAAAGCATCAGAGGAAATGTAGTCCAAAACATCTGAAGTGCAGAAGGTTGCCTACCTATGGTCTAGAGCAGTGACGGCGAACGTTTTTGGGCCCAAGTGCCCAATTTTTGACCAAAACAGATTTACAGAACTCAAAGTGCCAACACCGCATACAGACACATAAATACACACACAAACTTATACTCATATACACACACATACACTTATTCTCATACTCACACACACTTATACTCATACTCACACTCACTTATACTCATACTCATACACACACACTTAAACTCATCCACACAATTATACTCACAGTCACACACTTATACTCATACTCACACACACTCATACATACACACACATACACACACACACACACACACACACACACACACACACACAGAGACATAGAAACATAGAAACATAGTTTACACAGAGTACTTTTATTAGTCCCCCGTTCCCGGTCTTATAGCTAGGATAGCCTTGTGTCTATCCCACGCATGCTTAAAATCCTTGACTGTGTTTACCTCTACCACTTCTGCTGGCAGGCTATTCCATACATCCACTACCCTCTCAGTAAAGTAATACTTCCTGATATTACTTTTAAATCGTTGCCCCTCTAATTTAAGACTATGTCCTCTAGTTGTGGTAGTTTTTCTTCTTTTAAATATACTCTCTTCCTTTACTGTGTTGATTCCCTTTATGTATTTACATGTTTCTATCATATCCCCCCTGTTACGTCTTTCCTCCAAGCTATACATGTTAAGATGCTTTAACCTTTCCTGGTAAGTTTTATCCTTCAACCCATGAACCAGTTTAGTAGCCCTTCTCTGAACTCTCTCCAAAGTATCAATATCCTTCTGGAGATACGGTCTCCAGTACTGCGTACAATACTCCAAGTGAGGTCTCACCAGTGCTCTGTACAATGGCATGAGCACTTCCCTCCTCCTACTGCTAATACCTCTCCCTATGCAACCAAGCATTCTGCTAGCATTTCCTGCTGCTCTATTGCATTGCCTACCTACCTTCAAGTCCTCTGAAATTATTACTCCTAAATCCCTTTCCTCAGATGTTGAGGTTAGGACTGTACCAAATAGTCTATATTCTGCTTTTGGGTTTTTACGCCCAAGGTGCATAATCTTGCACTTGTCCACATTAAATGTCAGTTGCCACTGCTCTGACCATTTTTCTAGTTTAGCTAAATCATTTGCCATTTGGCTTATCCCTCCATGAATATCAACCCTGCTGCAAATCTTTGTATCATCAGCAAAAAGACATACTTTGCCAACAAGACCTTCTGCAATATCGCTAATAAAAATATTAAAGAGAATGGGTCCAAGAACAGATCCCTGAGGTACCCCACTAGTAACAAGACCTTGCATTGAATATACCCCATTGACTACAACCCTCTGTTGCCTGTCACTCAGCCATTGTCTAATCCATTCAACAATATTGAAATCCAAACTCAAAGATTTCAGTTTATTGATAAGCATTCTATGTGCGACAGTGTCAAAAGCCTTACTGAAATCTAGACACACACTCATAAACACACACAGCCAGGTTCATCTCTCAATGCTTGTCTGCTCCGTCGGAGAGGAGCAGGCATCAGTGTTTAAAAGACGGGCACTGACGGTCATCTGCTTCTTCTCCAGATTATCAGGCGCATGCGCCCAATTTATAGAAGCATTCAAGTCGGAAAGCAAACAGTTAATTGTTTTCCGACTTGAACGCTTCTACAGATAGCGCGCATGCGCCACATTACCTAGAAAAGAAACAGATGACCAATGGCACCTGTCTTTTAACCACTGTTGCCTGCTCCTCTCGGACGGAGCAGACAAGTGGTGAGAGTGGAACCTGTCTGCATGCCACATCCGAGGGCTTGGCGTGCCAGTTGTGGCATGCGTGCCAGAGGTTCGCCACCACTGGTCTAGAGGGATGAGCTGACTAAAATGGAATTGCAGGGAGTCAGGAGTTCTTTCAGATGGTGTCACCCCTAATTGTTTAAGGGTTTTGAAGGGAAACCATTTTTTAAAATATATTCTCAATTTTATGGGAAGTCACTGCATAAATTGGAGAATAGGTAAACATGGAGAAATATGACATGAGCTACACTGGATGGTTAGTAGCGTGGATGCTGCATTTCTTACTGTCTGCAGGGAATTAAATGATATTAAATAAAATAAATGTGTATTGTAGCAATATGGGAGAGTGAATTTAAGGTAGCATTAGCTTGTGATGGAAATAAACGTTTTACACTAAATACTGCATGTTCTTTTAATGACAGATTGTATCAGAAGCCGGATATTAAGTGACAATCCTGAATTAAAGAGCTGTCATTCACCTGTTGACCGTTTCATATTCTTGGAGTAGATTGCTGAGTACTTTTGATTTATCAGAGTTCTGTTTTTAGCCAGTCAACATTGATGCAGTCTAAGCAACATTTGAAAAGGGCAGTCACTATTAGGAGTAACAAAGAGACAACGTTCTGTGTCAAATGCTCTCTCCTTCCTTTTCAAACTTTAAAAAGTCCCTCAAAACTCATGTCAGAAGCTTACTACCCATTCCGCTAGAATACCGGTTGATTCACCTCTAGCTAATTCCAACTAGCTCTCACTGCTCTCATTCACGGTTAGGATCAGGTAGCTTAAAACTAATCCAGCTAGAACGCACAAAATTAATCTTTGGACAACCATCCACATTACTGGTACTACAACTACCTCTTCACTGCCTTATGTGTTCCACGTACCCCATTCCCTATAAATTGTTGATGCTATATAAATACATTTTAATGTAATGTAATATGCATAGCAATGATATCATAGGACATGCTGTCCAATAGCCCCCAGAGGCAGCCAGTAAATTACAAATATCCCAGGAGATAGATCCTTGTAACACAGTGCCTTCTCAGAAACCCAAACTCATTATTTAAATGTCACAATAACATAAAAAACATGAAATCACAAGGAAAAAAACTAGTTTGTCTTTTGACTGATGTGATCATGCAGAAATATGCAGTGAGCAATACACTGCTGTCTCCTTTGGCAGTAAAAAGGATTATTTCAAAAAAATCAGTTCAAATTCGATTGTCCCCAAAAACTGTTGTATTTCAGTAAAATTCGGAACAAAACATGCTTGTCGATCATAACGTTTATTAAATTATATAAAGTGTTTCTCGACTAAATAAGAACGGCTGGGTATTTAGTGCATACCTATTTCACAGCTCACATCTTTGTTCCACATCCAATGTTAGTTAATTTGAATGCACTGCAATCCAAAGGTTTTTTTTATACTTTTTTGGTTCCCTGCTTCCATGACAGAAACAATAAATGGACAGCCCAATATGCACCGAATAATAATATGGTGCCTCCGATGTCCGGATGTATTATAGGTGCATAGGTGGCATGAAAACAACTGAATTTAGAGCTACTCAAGTAGCTCTGATGCGCCTCCAAATCTTCTTCAATTTTGAAATCATGGCCAATTCCACACCGAAAGCAGACAAAACATGTCCGAAATGCACCACACCAAATTGATAGTCACAAATTCCCCATTATAGCCTATGGGAGCTTTCGCACACACATAAAAAATAGCTCGGAAATACCCCCAAATAATCAGAAATAGGCCCAGGTTCATGAAGTCAATAAAAGTTATTGGTATACTTAATTGAAACGCTGTCACTGTCCATGAATATGTGCATAAATAATGAGCAGATGTCAAGACAACCATTTGAGAGCTGGATCTGCATGATGAAAACTGAAAGGAAATTTTAAAAAATGGAGAGGCGGAAGTCAAGGCCTCAAAGTAACCTGCAGAGTTTTGCAGTGGAGGAGAACATTGTTACACACGCTTTACCAAAATTACAACAGGGTGTTAGTGGCAGCAGCAAAGTGGACAAGCCAGAGGAGGATGAATGAACTCTGACAGCAAGTTGTGGATGAGCACAGTTAGTATGATTAACAGTTCTGAGGAGGTGGAGAAGAAAAGGTAAGTACATTTAAAATATACCATAGGCAGCATGTTATTTTGCAGTAAAAAAATGAGAAAGGCACATTCTTGATGCCAAAATATGTAACACATTTATTGAAAAAAATCTCAGCACAAAACATACGACCATGAGACCACCTGCAGTTCGTGTTTTATGGTTTTATGGTCTTATGTTTGGTGCCGAGATTTTTATTTTTTTCAATAAATTTCTGCTGGGCTGCAAACCAATTTGAAGGTTTACGCATACATTGCAAAAGTACACATCCCAATAGATACCTTTGGGAAACAAATACAAATGACACAAATCAAAACCAGTGTGACTTACCCATAACATAAAACAAGAAATACAGAAAATGGCCTTCAAACATTATAAAAGCAAGGGATCAGCAGTATCATTAAAATGGCTAAATTCAAAAATAATGTTGGGCCCTTGTTATCACAAATGGCAAATTTGGTTAGTGGTGACAGAGAGAAAGCAGACATTTTAAATACTTTTACTTCTGTTTATACTAAGGAAGAACCGATGGATAAGTCCCTGCTGCCTGAATTTACGGAACAGTCACCACAAACATGGGATTGGCTGACACAGGAAAAGGTGCTTGAGCAATTAAACTCTGTTAAGGCCCCAGGGCCAGATGGTATACACCCAAGGGCACTTAGAGAGTTATGTATAATTCTGTTATTATTTTTGATCTTTAGGGATTCTTTCAGTTCAGGTATAGTGCCAACAGATTGACAAAAGGCGGATGTCATTCCAATATTTAAAAAGGGATCAAAATCTCAGCTGGGTAATTATAGGCCAGTTAAATTGAAATCTGTAGTGGGGAAATTAATGGAAGAAATACTAAAGGTATACCCTCAAGAATACATCTTGAATCAGAATATAATTAGTAAAAGTCAACATGGTTTTGTAAAAGACAAGTCTTGTCAAATAAACGTAATAATATTCTATGAAGTCAGTAAAAATATAGATCTAGGTGTGGCAGTTGACGTGATCTATTTAGACTTTGTGAAAGCATTTGATACAGTTCCACACAAAAGGTTACTCTACAAATTAAGAGCAATAGGCTTGGGGGAAATGTAATGTATTTGGAGTGAAAATTGGCTAAAAGATAGAATACAGAGGGTTGTTGTAAATGGAAAATCCTCAAACTGGATCAGAGTATTAAGTGGAGTACCCCAGGGGTCTATTTTAGGCCCTCTTATTTTTAATGTGTTTATTAATGATCTCCCAAGTTGTGTTGACAGCCATGTTTCAGTGTTTGCTGATGACACAAAATTAGGTAAGGTAATATAGACTAACCTTGATGTTTGTTCTTTACAGGAAAATTTGGATAGAGTAAGAGACTGGGAAATTAAGTGGCAAATGAGGCTCAATATAGACAAATGTTAAGTTATGCATTATGGGAAAAATAATAACAAAACAACATATACTTGTAATTGTATTTCCCTGGGCAAAATTATTGTAGATAACAGACTTGGCAACAGTGCTCAGTGCCAGTCAGCAGCTGCAAGGACCAATAAGATATTGGCATGTATAAAATGGGGTATTGATTCATGGGAGGAGGATATTTTCATGCCTCTTTACAAGTTAATGGTAAAACCTCACCTTGAATATGCAGTACAATTCTGGGCACCAGTCCTTAAAACGGATATTATAGAACTAGAAAAAGTGCAAAGGAAGGCTACAAAATTAATAAGGGAATTGGAGGATCTTAGTTATGAAGAGAGAAAAATACATTAGAAAAAATGGCATCTCAGCGGTGATATGATAACAATATATAAATAAGATAAGATTTCATAAACAGCAAAGGAAGGGACTCATCATGGTAAGGACAATAAAGTTATGGAACTCACTGCCAAGAGAGGTGGTGCTATCAACTACAATAGATGCATTTAAAAAAGGTCTGGATGTTTTTTTTTAGAGAAGCAGGACATACAGGGCTAGCAGTAATAGAATAAGCATTAATAATAGAGCTTCTCGATCCAAGTAGAAATCTAATTGCCCTTTGGAGTCAAGAAGGATTTTTCCCCCAGGAGGTAACATTCTAAATAGCTTCCTTAAGGATTTTTACCTTCTTTTGGATCAAAAACAGGAATGATAGGTAGAAGGGTTGAACTTGATGGACTTATGTTTTTTTTCTATCTAATGCCATGTCATTATGTTACTATGTTAGCCCCAAGTCATTTGCATTAATGTACTCAACAAAGGGAATGACTGACTCAACATCTCCTCACCAGATGATGATGATGCTGTTATCTATGTATCTTTTGTACAGCATTAGGGTTTAATGTTCCAAATGTAAATATTTTCCCAGAATCCCATTTCTAGATTTGCATTGTGTGGGACAAAATTAGTGCCCATGGCTGTTACTTGTACTTGGTTGTAATATTGGCTTTCAAATAATAAATAGTTGTGTTGAGATGCAGTCAGTTTCGAACTTCTTTAGCTTTTCAGCGATATTTTCTCTTGTTAGGTAGTGCTGAACAACTTGGATATCTATCTGCGGAGGAATGTCAGTGTACAAAAACATCAAAGCTCACATATTACCTTTGGTAGTTCATACAAGTTGCTATCAAATTATGCTAATATTCATCATTTTAATTATATTTTAATCAATTGGGGTTGTTTCTAATATGATTTATTGTGCAACATGTTTGGGAAAAATATTCAGTCTAATCTTGTCTTTTATGTTACTAACACTGCTATACATTTCAGTATATATATTCTACATATATATATATATATATATATATATATATATATATATATATATATATATATATATATACACTAGAACAAAGGAATCTTGAATACACATAGTTTTCTTACGAGATTTCATCTTAATCTCATTGCTAACTTATATTCACACATTTCTCAACTATAGGACGTCTTAGAACTGTATCTCAACTTATCAACTTCATCTGGTAATGTATAATGTGCTACCAATTATCCCTGATTCATGGTGGGATACATTGGTTTAAATACACAGGCAAACATATATAGATATTTTATTCCATAGTTTAGGAATTTTTATTAGTGGAAAAATATCTACTTTCTAAACTACAGATGATAAACCAGATAGAAAATACCTACTATGAGATAAGGAAATACTTTACTTATATAATGCTAGAAAATTGGCCAGGACATGTGAGGCCACTATTTCCATTAAGGGTAATTAATTGTTTTAATATTATTGTATATCATATACTCATTACCAAGAAGTAAATAAAGATAATTGAGATTATAGTAGAGTAAGATATAGCCACATTAAATTAAAAATTCTGGAAATTACCTAATTTAAGCAGGGTTTATCTCTGGTATGTTCAAAATAATAGTATGCGATTATTAACTCTCTTAATTGCTTATCTGACCATAACTGATTTGGGTATCCTTTACAAGGTCCCATAAAATGCATACTGCCATTTTGTGGTCAGAAACCTAATTGCTCAGCCAATTGTAACTAATGCAAATCTGATGCCATAATATTGTATTTATACATTAACTTTATAACATTGTCTGTTTGAAACCATGGTATATTTAACTGATTTCAACACATATATATTGATACTCTGTTTAGTCTTTATAATATTTTGCTTATTCCATGATGTATTTTTTTCTTCAATAAATATTGCATAGATACATATTTTATATAATATGGTCTTTTGGTGATTTATTTTTGCACAAATGTCCTCAACCTCTCTATACATAACAAATTCTTTGTGGTTTAACAGAATATGTTTTTTTGTTCTGATTACTGTCCGGGTCTCACATCTTGTTTTTTAATAATTTTAATATTTTTATATTGAATTATGATTTTTCATAATTCCTAATCCTCAACAACCTTCTGCCCTTCCTCCAGTCAGGGCCGCCATCACGGGGGGGGGGGGGGGGGGGGGGGGCGGGCGATAGAACTGTCCCGGGCCCGGCAGGCCCCGAGGGCATGCTCGGCCCAGCCCTTTTAAAAAAAAATCTGTGAAAATAAAAGCGTGGGCAAACAAAGCCCCCACATTTACAAATTTTGTAGCCAGAGTATCCCCTACATTAAGAATATAAACAGTACAAAGGTGACAAAGTTCCTTTAATGCAAAAATAATAATACTAATCTTTTTACATACATTTGATTAAGCAAATGTTTTGAAAGTTTTTTGCCAGATTCTTCGCATTGAATAAAATGTTCTTTTTTAGACAGCAGATTTATTCACTGCTCAGTGAAATGTGGGGACTTGTTAAACGAATGACTCACTTAGGTGAGCCAAATAAATTCTTAAATATGTTTTATTTTCCTTTTCCGTTAAGAAATATATTTTCTCATTTGTAAACTCACTAAAATTAAATTCACAGTTTTCTACCACTGTTTACTTTGATGAACTACATGTTTTTCAGTCACTGGCTCTTTAAATGAAGCCTGCTGGGAATGGTGGATAAATAAGATTTGTAAAAGGCAGAGATTGAAAAATACAATCTGAATTAAACCAATTACCACAAGGCTTTGAAATCAGTCAACCCATTATCTGATCTATACATTAAAGTTATAACAATTAATTTGGATCTAGACACATATGGAGCAGCTTCGCTAAGTCTCAAATATGAGCCAAACAAGATGAAATGGTCAAATGACAGGAGAAACATTCACTAAAACATGTTGCACATCATTGCACGTTCTACTGATTCAGACAAATCTATACATTTGGCTACACTGAATTAGTGGTGTTTCTATGTAAATGCAGGCACTTTTTGTCAATGTATCTAACTCAATGTTAAACAAATGGCTTCACGATACTCAAAAGACTTTTCTGAGTGCCGAGCTGGTGAGCTCAATATTTGCCTGGTATTTGATATTATAATACCGATGAAGGCAAAATGATAGGTTTGTATGAAGAGTGTAAGGTTAGATGCATGGATCACTTTTTTTTTTCTTATTAATAATTTTTATTCATCCAAAAAGGTGGCACATAAAATAATACAGAACATATGTCAATGGGTATAGTAACAAGGAACAGTACAATTGCAACAATGGAGGAGGGACATGACAGTAGATAATGACCAAAGAGTAATTCTGCAACTGAAACCGTAGAGGTACTATGCAGTGCTCATCATATGCTGGGTCATGATAAACAGCAACCAGAAAAAGGACTAACAATAACAAGCATAGACCATGAAATATCTTTGGATGGATACATCTCTCCTACATAACATAAGATTGCAGTGATTAAGATACCTAATATGTAGGGATAAAGAAATTGACATCGGTTGGAGACAGAACCATGAGTAAATAAGAAGAGAAAAAGAAACCCATGTATGATCATAGCAGACAGTGATAAAAAAGCAGAAGATGGTACAAGATTAGAGAATAGTGAACGGTACCCAGGACCTGAGTTTAGCACATCGGACAGGGGGTGTTTGCCTTGCAGTACACTGGTGGAAAACCAGCTTGTGTATTGGAATGTATGGAGCAAGGAGGATTGTGCAGTGGGGTCAGGGATCACTTTTGATCACTAATCTGCCAGTGCAATGTTTGTGAAGGCCTACCATTCTAGTAGTTTAATGTGGCACACATATGGGTCTATTCACTACAATTTAAATTAGGAGGTCAACTTTAATTTTGAGACTAAGTCAAATTCTGCACCTGAGTTAGACTTAGAAAAAAAAAAAACAGGTTTGAATTTTTCCCATTGAAAGTAATGGGAGGCAAAAAGATTGAATATGCACCCAAAAATAGCTTTGATCATTTCACCTTCCATTACTTTCAATGGGCAAGATTCTAAACTGGGCTTTTATTCTTAGTCAAATTCTTTGACTTGGTCTCAAAATGAAAGTCGACCTTAAAATTCGAATTTTAATGAATAGACCCGAGAGTGTTTCTGATTTCCCTATCTTTTGCCCAAATGGGATCTAATGTCAATGAATGGAGGTGAATACAGATTTAAACGCTTTGGGCTCCATGCTCGCTATTCAGTGATTAAACGCTACGTTCAGACAAGGAAACATTCTCAGATTACTACAGGACTAGCAATCAGATTATATGTATATATTTTTATTGTATCTCTTTGTTTTTTTGTTGCCTTGAGAGTAGACCGTAAACTCAGTGGAAAAGAATTTCAACATTTCCTCCAGTTCATTACACTGTGTAAAGTTTGCTTACAGATGTACATTAAAAGTCTTGGTTTGATATGTTTCACCTTGCTCTGTAAGCATAACTCTGCCAATTTGAAAAATGGAGGATTTTTGCCACTGATGAAACATTTTTATAAAACCCATAAAGATGACCTGATCTCAAGGACTTTAAACGCCAGGTTCCTGGTACTGCTGTCTGTAAATCAGATTTTTTCTTTTTTGCAACCAATATAACATTAACCAATTCAAAGCCCAGTCATCTCTTGAAAATCTCAATTACTGCACCAGAAAGTGGGGTGCAAAGTTTAAACACCACCACTGTATTTTTATTTTTAACTAACCCTTATCATTTGTTTTATTATTTAGTTATTTGTTTCTCCCATAATTTCTGACAACAGCAATTGCATCCACTCCTCTAAGCTTATTGGATTCTAACAGTTAACAAGATCACACAAGGGAGACATCCTAGCTAATGCTACCGAGGTTAGGATGGGGATTATATTAACTCCCGAGAAGGCACTAGGGGCCAGTTAGCCGTGTTTTGACTACTAATTACTGATTATGGTAAAATATTGCCTGCATATTTTCATTATGCTTAGTTATGCTTATTGCCTGGAGAGTTGTGTCTAATACTAGCAACTGTTAACATGATGCATCCTGTAAAATGCTAATGCTTTGTCCACTTATGGGTTCGCCATCTAAGCATTATTTGTTCTTAATTTGTGCATGGAAATAAGACATTGACAGACACATTATTCTAATCCCACTTGTAGGGTTAGGATGCTTTCATTCGGATGTTTCCAGGCGAACTTTATATATATGTAAGCTCATTAAAGAACAACTGTCGAAAAAAAATGTAGGTATGTTTAATGGAAACATAGCATTTTAAATTAAAATGCTTTAATAAAACAATACAAATAAAGTACATTATTTAGTCCTCTCTGCTTCTATAGCACTATCAAGGGCATAGTTGCCAACTGCCCCGGATTTGCCGGGACAGTCCTGTGAAAACCGAGATTGTCCCGGGGGAATTCCCACCCCGGGACAATCCCGGCAATTTGCTCTGTTTTAGCGCGAACGCGGGTCACGTGACGTCATAGCGCGACGTCACGTGCCCCGCTCCGTTCAGTCTGTTGTAGCCTGCTGTAGCCATCCCTGCCACACGCGTCTGCTGGAAGCAGGCAGGGCGCGCTTGACAGGGCTGGTAACAGGCTGCTGTAATCTCAGCTCACAGACTAAACAGAGCGGGGAGTTTCTTTTTTTTTTTTAAACTTTAATCAATACAAACAAACCTTCTGCCGGTGCACAGAGGAGACATGGAGCAGGTGAGTAATGGGGAAGGAGGGTGGTGGCATGTTACTGGGGCATCAGGACATATTACTGGGCATTTAAACTGTGGCATATTACTGGGCATTTAAGCTGTGGCATATTACTGGGCATTTAAACTGGGGCATCAGGCTGGGCATATTACTGGGAAATTAAACTGGGGTATCAGGCTGGGCATATTACTGGGCAATTAAACTGGTATATTACTAGCAATTATTCTGGGCACATTACTGGGAAATTAAACTGGGGCATCAGGCTGGTTATATTACTGGGCAATTAAACTGTGGAATATTACTGGGCATTTAAACTGTGGCATATTACTGGGCATCAGGCTGGGCATATTACTGGATAATTAAACGGTGGCATATTACTGGGGCATCAGGCTGGGAAATAAACTGTGGCATATTACTGGGGGATCAGGCTGGGCATATTACTGGGCAATTAAACTGGCATATTACTGGGCAATTATTCTGCGCATATTACTGGGCAATTATGCTGGGCATATTACTAGGCAATTAAACTGGTATATTACTGGGGGATCAGGCTGGGCAATTTAACTGTGGCATATTACTGGGGTATCAGGCTGGGCATATTACTGGGCAATTAAACTGTGGCATATTACTGAGCAATTAAACTGTGGCATATTACTGGGCAATTATGCTGGGCATATTACGCTGGGCATATTACTGGGCAATTAAACTGGCATATTACTGGGCAATTAAACTATGGCATATTACTGGGCAATTAAATTGTGACATATTACTGGGGGATCACGCTGAGCATATTACTGGGCAATTAAACTGTGGCATATTACTGGGCATTTAAACTGTGGCATATTACTGGGCATCAGGCTGGGCATATTACTGGGTAATTAAACGGTGGCATATTACTGGGGCATCAGGCTGGGAAAAAAACTGTGGCATATTACTGGGGGATCAGGCTGGGCATATTACTGGGCAATTAAACTGGCATATTACTGGGCAATTATTCTGCGCATATTACTGGGAAATTATGCTGGGCATATTACTAGGCAATTAAACTGGTATATTACTGGGGGATCAGGCTGGGCAATTTAACTGTGGCATATTACTGGGGTATCAGGCTGGGCATATTACTGGGCAATTAAACTGTGGCATATTACTGAGCAATTAAACTGTGGCATATTACTGGGCAATTATGCTGGGCATATTACGCTGGGCATATTACTGGGCAATTAAACTGGCATATTACTGGGCAATTAAACTATGGCATATTACTGGGCAATTAAATTGGGACATATTACTGGGGGATCACGCTGAGCATATTACTGGGCAATTAAACTGTGGCATATTACTGGGCAATTAAACTGGCATATTACTGGACAATTAAACTATGGCGTATTACTGGGCAATTAAATTGTGACATATTTTTTATGAGTTTCAGCATTAATACGATAGGTATAAGGTTATCCTAGATATAAGATAAGGCCAGGGACTAATAAAAGTATTACTTTCCTGAGAGGGTAGTGGATGTATGGAATAGTCTTCCAGTAGAAGTAATAGTGGTTAATACAGTGAAGGAGTTTAAGCATGCATGGGATAGTTATAAGGCTATCCTAGATATAAGACAAGGCCAGGCAGTATTACTTTACTGATAGGGAAGTGGATATGGGGAATGGCCTTCCAGCAGAAGTGGTAGGTTTACACTAATGTATGATGGTGTAGACACAGCTCTCTGACTGAAGCACATCTGCACACGGTCTTACTATATATCACGTAAAAGTGATATTTCCTGATGTAGATGTTGTGCTGTGAATGTATCTGTTGTATACCAAGGATGCATGGTAATGTTGGTGGGAACTTGGTGATATAATCTACACTGTGATAAGTAGGTGGAGTTACATTATGCGAATTATATTGAGTGGGTGGAGCTTTTGAACAGAGGTGTGGTCAATTGGAATATAAACTGCAAAGTGTCCCTGGAAATTTTTTTTAGATGTTGGCAACTATGCAAGGGCAGACATCTTGACTCAGATGGGTCAGACCTTCTTTCATCTGATCCATCTGACCCAAGATTCTAAACAACATGTCCACCTCCTGATAGAGGTAGGCAGGCACAGAGGGCTCAATAAGGTGCTTTATTTGTATTCTTTCATGAAAGCATTCCTATGTAAAATGCCTTCATTAGATCCAATCTTTCAATTAAGCTTACATTCATTTGTTGTTGACAGTTGTCCTTTAAATGGATTCTCACCGCAATGTAAAATAATTTTATCTTTATCTGGATCTTTAATCAAGTTAAATACGTTGCTATTGAAGTGATACTGATGTTAGCAGTATAATTTCCCAGCAATAGGTAATCACAAGCTGCTCTCTTATTTTTCTACCATCTAATGATGCTCTCTTATTTTTCTACCATCTAATGCTGCTCTTTTATTTTTCCACCATCTAATGCTGCTCTCTTATTTTTCTACCATCTAATGCTGCTCTTTTATTTTTCCACCATCTAATGCTGCTCTCTTATTTGTCCACCATCTAATGCTGCTCTTTTTTTTCCCACCATCTAATGCTGCTCTCTTATTTTTCCACCATCTAATGCTGCTCTCTTATTTTTCCACCATCTAATGCTGCTCTCTTATTTTTCTACCATCTAATGCTGCTCTTTTATTTTTCCACCATCTAATGCTGCTCTCTTATTTTTCCACCATCTAATGCTGCTCTTTTATTTTTCCACCATCTAATGCTGCTCTCTTATTTTTCCACCATCTAATGCTGCTCTCTTATTTTTCTACCATCTAATGCTGCTCTTTTATTTTTCCACCATCTAATGCTGCTCTCTTATTTTTCCACCATCTAATGCTGCTCTCTTATTTTTCCACCATCTAATGCTGCTCTTTTATTTTTCCACCATCTAATGCTGCTCTCTTATTTTTCTACCATCTAATGCTGCTCTTTTATTTTTCTCCCATCTTGCTGTTTTGGAATTATTTCATAACTGAAACTAAAGTGCCACTTGTGGGATCCTGGTAGAACTATGTTTCTTGGATTAGCGGAACTAATTCCCATATCCCCCTTATTTGTACAACACACACTAGCAGCACTGGGTAAAATATCCATTTGCTTCAAAGTCCCCCCTTATTGGACAATAATATTAATAAGGGAGCATGCTCTATGTTGCATTCCACTCCGTGCATGCTGGAGGGAAAGTAGTACCATAATTAACCCTTTAAATCGATTTTGCAAAACTAAAAAAAAAAGTCATTTTTTTAGTTCATATTTGATAGAAAAATATTGATCATGCGACTCTTGTCTGTTATTTATACTACTTACCTCCTAACATTTAACAGTATTTATTTCAAGATGGAATGCTTTTAAACTAAGAAAGTAATGGATGCCTGTGTTTGCCTTCCAGCAGAGGTGGTAGATGCTAATACAGTGAAAGAATGTTAGCATTCAGGCCATGCATAACATTTGCTATCCTGAATATAAAGTAAGATCAAAAAAATGATTTTTCAGTAGGTAGAATAGATGGGTCGAATATTTCTTATCTGCCCACAAATTCTGCTTCTTTGTAACGTGAACACTGAAAAGATTAACAAGGAGTGTAATTATTTCATTCTCACTTGGTAAAGAATTCTTTGCAATTTGTGCAATGTTCTCATACCTTCCTCGAATGATTATTTTATATGGTACCAACATGAATCAACTTCTATAGCTGGTGTAAAAAAAAAACTAACCATTTAGAGGAGATGACAGAATGCATGTAATCATTCTGTGATCACAGGAGCGCTCATGACTAAACTCACGAACCCTTGTTTCAAGGCCCGTATTTAAACATAACATCTGGTACAAAGACCTCCCACATGTCAGAGCATCTGAGGTGGGAGCAGAAATTATCAAAAGCCCACATGGTTTAAAAGCTTTTGAACAACACAATCAGAAAGTGACTTTAGAATGCTGTTGGAACTAAGGACAACCTCAGCATTGCACTGGTACAAGTTAAAAGACAACTGCAGTTAAAAGACACTAAACTTTTTTTTTACTTGTGTTCCTATTATAAAAGCACAAGCGGAAAAGTAGTTACACTAGTATGAGGATGAACTGGCATGGATCTTTAACAGTATTTGCCAGTTTATTCTCTGACCTGCAGCTGCCATACTAGCACAGAGAGAGACCTTCCTTTTTATATGGGATCAGCAGACGGGACTTTTACTAGGATTCCGACCCCAATCAAATAAGCGGGTCACATTCCTGCTCTGATTGGCTGAGCGGACGCTGGCACCTCAGCTGAGAGGCAGAACTCAGAGTAAAAAAAAAGTCAGGGTTAAAAAAATGTCATTGTCCCTTAAGGAATTAATGCTAAAATAACGCTGAAGCTCTTAAAAAGTCCATGACATATTACTAGAGGTTAGCCTCAGTAAAACATAAAAAAAATAAAAATGTAAAAAAAAAGTGTTAGCATAAAATGTAATTATTATCATTCAGTATGGATTTGTGGTAAAAACAGCTTTAGGAAATAGTGTAAATGTAGCTAGTGAATTACCCTGGGGTAGTCTGCTTTAAAAAAAAACTTGTACTTGAATGCAGGATTGAAAATAGTCATACATATTAAAGCTATCATTAAAAATATAAATAATAGAAAGATTTTTCATACATGTCTTCAATACTTGACTTTAAAACTCACTTTTTACAGGTTGTGTTCCCCTTTTTTTGGAAGACCCATTATTGATTATTCTAAGTAAAAATAGTGATACTATTGGTAAGAGACAGAGGCACTGATGTTAGGGAGGAACCCATGCCCAGATTAAACATTTACATTTCTTTTTTTAATGGTTGAATATCAAACCCCCATATAAGGACAGAAGAGAGAGAACAGTTGACACAGACCTGTCATAATCATGCATTGCTACAGTATATGCATGTAATGGATAAACAAAAGAAACATCAAGGTCTTTATATTTCTCTAATAATATCATGCAGTATTCACATGATATCCCAGCATCTAGGTATGAGTACCATTATGTTAAGAGAGGACTTTAAGAAACTAGTAGACACTATTCCAAGCAGTCCAAGGTCAAATTAGTAATTTTTCAATGATTTCATGTTTTATTGTCTGTTATCCTTATGTTTAGTATATTAACTAACATAGAAACATGTGTACTGCATTTCCACAACTGCATGATAGAGCATCAGTCCAAGTACGTCCCTGCCAATAATGCATCTCCTCATTTTATGTGCCTGTTACTAGTACCTCAGTTGCCCCACCCACAATACTGCCTTGGTTTGACCCACACATTGCGCATACTGCTTTGCTTGACCTGCCTATGACTTTGCACTTATATTAAAAAACTTCTTGCTCAATAGCTACCAGGAAAAGACTAGGGAGGTCAAAATAAAGAATGATCAATAGATAAAATATAAATTGTAAGTGTAAATGTACTAAAATAAGCATATATATAAATGTCACAGTCATTTTTAACTCAGCAATCCAATGGATCCTGTAACATTCAATAAACCTAAACTGTTTTTATTTGGAGTATTACATTTTCCATTGAAACAAATGTACTTATGAATGACAACCATATTCAATTAAACATAATTATCACCAATGTTTCTGAATACTCAAACTGAATACATTTCAGTGCATTGTAGTTATCATTCCACAGAAATTTCCTTCTGTGTCTTTCAGAATGAATATTTAATATGCATTTCATTCATCTCATGAGCTCCGATACCAAGCAATCCCCCACGGACAAAATCATATGCCAAAAACATATCTGCATTTTATTTGAATCAAACGGAGCAATACTAATACAAAAGACCAAGCAGTACATTTAAAACCAAGTTAATATGGCGCATACTAAAAATGTTTCTATTCTTCTGTCATCCTCTGCGACCTTGCTGCTATGTTGTATGACGGGAGCTGACTTCAGTTTATATGGATTAAGCACATCCATGACATCTCACCATTCATTTATAAGGTCACCCTTTGAGGTTCTTCAGGAACCAATTCACTATTTTAATTAAAATCCAAGGGTCCACTCAGGAATAATTCACATTTTAACACATCACTCGATTTATACCTTACTTCTCTTAAATAGTCTATACCGTGACTATGAAGGGTGGCTAGAATTGATGATTAAACCAGATGTCTCTCTCTTTGAAAGGCCATACCTTAAAGTTGTAGATTTATCTTTATTACCCAAGGTATTTTGTTATATGCAGATTTAATATGCTTATATTTATTATCAAAATCATAAAATAATGTGCATTATTGATACTTGTGTAAATACATGACAGAACCTACGAGCATTTATACCGACCTCTAAGGTCAGAATCCCAGGATGCAGTGGGAGCAGAGCCAAAGGGAGAGTAAAGGTAGTAAGTGTCTTGAGCTCACTTCTTGCAAATTCAGACTATGTATGTCTAAAAAAATGATGGTTAGATTAATCCAATATTGAAGCCAGCACTATCCTCCAGGTAGGGGTTTAGCGTACGCTGGTTCCATAATCCCAGTCAAAAGCAAATTCAATAAATGTACCACTCCAGATTCGTTGTGACTTATTTTATTTCACCAAAGCAAAACAACATTTTGACCCTTTGGGTCTTTGTCAAGCCAGGATTGGGAGAGTGTAAAAGGTGTAAGGCGCTTATCATGTAGAAAAATTCCACTCCATCACCCACGGGTTGGCAGATAGGGTTAGAGGAATTTCTGTTTCACACTTGCATTGCTTTTAATACAAATACCTCCAGTGTAGTCCAGAAGTTTGGAATCAGCACAGGTAGCACAACCATATGAATTTTATCGGGAGCTAGCATTATATAAATTGTTTAGGCATTTGAGATGCAAAGATGCAAGTGAGCTGAAAGTGTAACTATTGAAATGTTCAAAATGCACAATTGAGGTTGTCCATAGAAATAAAATGGAGTAAAGGTCCACTCAGGGCCGGCCTTAGGGTGTGCGACCTGTGCGATCGCACAGGACTCTACACCCCAGGGGGCGCCCGCCCAGCGAAAAAAAAAAAGAAAAGAAGTTTGCCGGTGGAGGGGGCGGAGCTCACCGGGTGAGAGGTGTAGCTCCGCCCCCACCCTGTTTCACGGGGAGCCACGGGCAGCATGAGAATGTGCTGCTCGCGCTCCCCACACATAGTGATTATACAGGGTGGGGGCGGAGCTCCACCTCTCACCCTGTGAGCTCCGCCCCCTCCACCGGCAAACTGCTTTTTCTTTTTATTCGGCTGGGCCGGCGCCCCCTGGGGTGTAGTACCCTGTGCAATCGCACAGGCCCACACAGGGCACCGGAACACGTAAGGCCGGCCCCAGGTCCACTCCAAGTAATTGCTTTCCAATGTACCCTAAGCAGTCATTCATCTCACTCACACTTTCTGAATTTCTTTTCTTGCTATTAACCTGAACCTACCTTACCTTTTCTCCACCGACTTTAGATTCTGTGCTTGGGTAGGTATGGTCTGCCATTTTTTACAGGAACTCATATATTTTTTTTACATAAAATGTATAATTTGTGGGCGTTTAGAAGAAAGCCAGTTAATTGATCAAGGGAGTTCTTCTATGAATAATTAATTGGTGTAATTAATTGGCATTCTACAGTCTGCAGAAGAGCATGTACATGCAATAACGGCCATCACTATCATAGTAACATTGCCATAGACAAATATAATTTAAAGATTAAGCATAACTGTTATGGTTATCTTGCAGATCTTGATAGCAAGGATATTATACATGTTATGTCAAATAATTAATACCCTCCACAACCGCAAGGACCATTAGTATAATAGCTCAGAGTTGTAGAACTCTTCCCATGGTTCCCATCTCTTCTTATGTTCTTCAGCTATAAATGAATTGTTCAATCTTGTTAATATTATTACATTTGCCAAACCACCATGGTTCCTCTGTTTCCAATAAACTGGAATATGTTAGTTTGCTGTATTAATTAGTCTAAGCGCTAATAAGTATCTAAACCTTTGGACATCTGGAGATGTATGGCATAGTAATACTAATTCTGGGGATAATTTTAACCAAACTAATTAACTGTTTTATTGCATTTTCAATCTGTTGCTAACAGATAAGTATCTTAGGACCACCAAATATGGAATAAATATCCAAAAGCCTTCAGATATGTCCAATATTTATTTGATGTGGTCAGGAGGTACCTATGCAAATCTTGACACATTATTGCATCCAAGCTCTTTGTATTTAAAATCATTCTTAAACAGCTACTGCATCATGAGTGTGTAAAAATAATTCCTAAATCTCTCTCCCATAATCTAGTAAGTATGGAAAATTCCAAGAGTCTGGTTCAATGAGAATTTTATATTTTTTCGTTAGCCAATATGGTACACTCAGTATCTCAAATGGGGTTAGCTCCTGAGAGACCCCTTATTTATATCTAAGACTTTACACAAGTCTGCTGTATTTGTAAAAGGAAGAAAAGTGCTCATTCCCCCCCCAGGGAATATACTCGCCATTGTCAGGATCCTACCAGAGGGAGTATCAATGACCCCTCTCAATTTGAGATATACATATTCCTGTTTGATAGCATCTAATTTATGCCAATTCTCCATTCCTTGTTTTATACTAAGAGTTATGAGAGATAGGGAATAACATATGTGGGCATTTACAGATTTTACCTACTATGTTATTTTTTTCTGTATGCAAAGTGTGTGCCTTATGGTCAAATGGTTTTTAACTTTCAGATGCTTCCTTTTGCTCTCTCGCTATGCTATTGTATTAATTGGATCATTGAGAAATTCTTACTTAATACTGTTCCAACTTTTAGTCTTCAATTGGGACCAATCAACTATATGGGTCAAGTGCACTTCTTGGTGATATTGGTGAATATCCAGAACTCACAGGTTTTGGGGATTTTCTTCCCCAAATAAACCACACAATAAGTTGTCGTATGCGGCTAAAAACATCCTAGGTATCGAGATTGGTACGGAATGGAACATAAAAGAAGACTGGGAAGACCATTCATCGATATTGTCACCATTCTGACCATCTATTTTTTTTTCATTTGTCCGAATGTAAAGCTGGGTGAAAGAAAAAATGTGCAATTAACAAAAATGTAATTTGTTCATTCATCCATTTGGATGCCACTTGCATGACAGGTTCACATCACAAAAAACACTCACTAATATACACAAAAACGCTAACGCACACTCTCTAATAGACATGTACATTCGTTTTCGGATGAATGCATTTTCGTCCGAAAATAGCATTTTCGTTCATTCGTTTGAAAAACGAATAACGAAAAAGCTAAGCTAACGAAAGCCGAATGAACAAATGGTTTAATAAACGAAAATCATTCGTTCATTCGTCCATTCGTAGTACTATTGGCATTCTATACGCCGAAATAGAGTCGGTTTATAGAATACAATAGCATTACACATACATAGTACATTCCATAAACCAACATAATGAATGACTTTCGGTTTATGGAATGCATGTAAGTCTATTGAAATCTATAAACCAACTCTATTTCGGTTTATAGTAATGCCAATACTATATCACGAATGGACGAATGATTTTCGTTTATATTAAACCATTCGTTCATTCGTTTAACTTAATAGCATTACTACTACACATGCAATTTATAAGCCGAAAGTCTTTAAATCGAACGTTCGGTTTATAGACTTTCGGCTTATGGAATACATATAATACTATGGGCTTTCTATAAACCGAAAAAGAGTCCCCATTCATAAATTTTTATGAATGGGGACTCTAGTTCGGTTTATAGAAAGCCCATAGTATTACATGTATTCCATTAGCCGAAAGTCTATAAACCGAACGTTCGGTTTATAGACTTTCGTCATTTGGAATACATGTAATAGTACTATTGGCTTTCCATAAACAGAAACATGTAATCCTATTGCTATTCTATAAACCGAACGTTCGGTTTATAGAATAGCAATAGGATTACATGTATTCCATAAGCCGAAAGTCTATAAACCGTACGTTCGGTTTATAGACTTTCACCTTATGGAATGCATGTAATAGTACTATTGGCTTTCTATAAACAGAAACAGAGTCCCCATTCATAAATTTTTATGAATGGAAACTCTGTTTCTGTTTAAAGAAAGCCAATAGTACTATTACATGCATTCCAAATGACGAAAGTCTATAAACCAAACGTTCGGTTTATAGACTTTCGGTTTATGGAATACATGTAATCCTAATGCTATTCTATAAACTGAACGTTCGGTTTATAGAATAGCAACAGGATTACATGTATTCCATAAACCGAAAGTCTATAAACCGAACGTTCGGTTTATAGACTTTCACCTTATGGAATGCATGTAATAGTACTATTACATGCATTCCAAATGACGAAAGTCTATAAACCGAACGTTAGGTTTATAGACATTTTCGGTTTATGAAATACATGTAATCCTATTGCTATTCTATAAACTGAACGTTCGGTTTAAAGAATAGCAATAGGATTACATGTATTCCATAAGCCGATAGTCTATAAACCGAACGTTCAGTTTATAGACTTTCACCTTCTGGAATGCATGTAATAGTACTATTGGCTTTCTCTAAACAGAAACAGAGTTCCCATTCATAAATAAAGCCAATAGTACCATTACATGCATTCCAAATGACGGAAGTCTATAAACCGAACGTTCGGTTTATAGACTTTCGGTTTATGGAATACATGTAATCCTAATGCTATTCTATAAACTGAACGTTCGGTTTATAGAATAGCAATAGGATTACATGTATTCCATAAGGTTTAAAGTCTATAAACCGAACGTTTGGTTTATAGACTTTCACCTTATGGAATGCATGTAATAGTACTATTGGCTTTCTATAAACATGAACAGAGTCCCCATTCATAAATTTTTATGAATGGAGACTCTGTTTCTATTTATAGAAAGCCAATAGTACTATTACATGCATTCCAAATGACGAAAGTCTATAAACCGAACGTTGTTCGGTTTATAGACTTTCTGTTTATGGAATACTATTAGGTCAATTGATTTGTACAAACGAATGTAACGAAACCAAAATAATGAATGAATTTCGTCCGAAATGAATGTAGTAATGAACTAAATTTGTTTTAGACGAAATAAATATCATTTTCGTCCGAATGAACGGAAACAAAACGAAAATTTTAGTTTTGCACATGTCTACTCTTTAATGCACTAAATTGGCATTTGTTTTCAGACTCATTTGTCTTCCAGCTAGTTTATCAGAAGTCCCTAACCTTCTGGACACAAAATTCAGTTTGGGCAAGAATGTTGGTGGCGCCCAAGTCTAGAAGGCAATTCTATCCATGGGAGGCACATCTAATATGCAAAAACTATAAGGAGAGCAGATTAACGAAGTCTGCAGGATCATATTACAAAACTTAGTTTTATATTTATAGAAGTTTTTAGGCTCATCTTTCTTGCTTGTCGTTCTAATTCAGCTGCTCCTCTTTGCAAAGCACTCCACTGGCTCCCCATTTGCTATAGGATATATGTTTTTATTCTATGTTTAACCTACAATGCCCTCCACTCCAAGGCCTACATTGCCACCCTCGTCAACTGATACTACACTGCACGAAGTCTGCACTCCTCAAATGGACAAAAGCTCTGCTCCAAACTCATCACCTCTTCACACTTACGTCTGCAAAATTTGGCCCAAGCTGCCCCCTCTCACTGGAATTCCCTGTCGCAGGGCATCCAACACTCTCTTTCTCAAATTTTAAAAAGTCCTTCAAAACACATCTCAATAAGGAAGCTTACTACTAATCACACTAGAATACATGTTAATTAATTTCCAGCTAATCCCACCTAGCTCTTGTTGTCCTCAAAATTATTAGGCTCAGGTATCCTAAAATTCTTCCACCTAGAATACACACAATTACTCTCTAGTCAAACCCACCTAGCACCAACCATTCACATTTCTATCAATATCGCCATCTTTCCTTTGAGTTCCTCTCTCCCTTACATGTCTCATGTATCCCACTCCCTCAAGATTGTAAGCTTGTGAGCAGGGTTCTTTACCTCATGCATCAGTCTTTTCTTGTTTGTCTCACTTAGTACTGTATTTGCTCAAATATAAGACAAGGTTTTTTTCAGAGCAAATGCTCTGAAAAATACCCCTTGTCTTATATTCTAGGTAGTTTTATAATCTGACCTAAAATCGAGGTCAGATTATAAAACTGGGATCCAGGTCCCCCGCAGAGCTGCAGGGGACCTGGATCCCCCTCGCTAACAGCCGTAGGATGATATTTGGGCAGCCGGGGATGTCTGCACGATAGTGCAGACATCCTCCATGCTGCCAGACATTTCCATCTATTATGAGGGACCGGCTGTCCATCATAATGGACGGAGGTGTCGGGCAGCATGGAGGATGTCTGCACGTATCGTGCAGACATGCCCCAGCTGCCCCCACTAGCCACCAGGGAGGCTATGTCAGGGGGGAGGGAGGGGGGAAAGACAGACAACATTGGGGGAGGGTGGGGGGAAGGCAGACAACATTGGGGGGAGGGTGGGGAGAAGACAGACAACATTGGGGGGATGGTGGGGGGAAGACAGACAACATTGGGGGGAGGGAGGGAGGGGGAGAGAGACAGACAACATTGGGGGGAGGGTGGGGGAGAGAGACAGACACCGTTGGGGGGAGCATTGGCACATAAAGGGTAAATAAAAACAAGAAATTCATTTTTTTTTAAATATCATATCATTTTATTAAATATGAAAAATCAATTTACATGTGAATATATACAAAAAAGGTAAATTAAAACAAGAAATGCATTTTTTTTAATATCATATCATTTTATTAAATATGAAAAATCAATTTACATGTGAATATATACAAAAAAGGTAAATAAAAACAAGAAATGCATTTTTTTTTAATATCATATCATTTTATTAAATATGAAAAATCAATCTACATGTGAATATATACAAGTTAAACCTTTTTCCTATAGGGTACTTTTAGTTTTTTTCCTAAAGGAATATCCATAGTTTGGGGGGTCATCTTATAATCAGGGTTGTCTTATATTCGAGCAAATACGGTATGTAGTCCACCTCTGAGCTATATACTTAGCGCTACGTAAATTGTTAATGCTATATAAATAAATGTTTATGTAAAGAGTACTTTGATGCTCTTCCTCTAAAACCTTGATCTTGCTTAATAACATCTCCTTCTCTTTATTTTTCTCCTTTTTTTAAAAAAGGACCCTGGATCAAGATTAAAATGAGAGATTAACATCAAGTCTATTCTTGAATATTTTTTTTGTGTAGATGAGTAGAAAATGTATAATTTCTCTTATCTGGGATAAAACTAGAGCCTGCTTTACTATTTTAAGATTAGCATACAAAGCATGTGTATGGCCATCTGAGGTATATAATTTTGGTTCCATTACCTGGTTGAAATCTCCTGCTAAGAAAACCATTCCTTCCTGAAATTTCTTTAATTGTCTGCAAATAAATTTTGATTGCTGTGGTTTTTAGGGGATTAATGTTGCACCTTCTTGGTCCTGCCAGCCATCAGTTAACTCAAAATGCACCTCTTTAGAAATCATAATCCTCGCTCCTTTCGATTTGGAATCTTTTGAATTGCAACAATAGATCGGATAGGAGGGAGGACATTACTTAGTTGGTTCAGTGCCTGTAAAATGCATTTCTTGTATAAAAGCAACTTTTGATCTGTCTGAATCATGTAACAGAAAGGAAAAGGATCCGAATCTACTCTATCTTACAATCATGTAACAGTCTTACCCATTGTGATTTAGATATAAGTTTGCGTTCATAGATCACAACCTATATGCCATATATATTCCACTGTTGCTGCAGATGTTTTTAACAAATAAGAATATAATGCACTTTAATCTCTTAAAATAATCTTTAAACTGAAACAAATGCGTAACTTAGCCTAGGAATCGGCTAACAAATGTAAGAAAGCAAACAACTGCAGAGGATGCCAGCCTTTTCTAACCCATGTTCTCTAAATTAACCCTACCTGAAAAAACTATTGAACTATGCTATTCTCTTTAGTATCCACAAACGGTATATAGTTTAGTGCCACTGATCACTATTAAATTATTATCTTTACCCTGCCTGGTAGACCTGTACAATCCCCTTATCTGTCCCTGTTTCTCTTTATATACTATATACGACTACATCCCCTCATACCTGGACCTTTAAGGACATCTTCTCATAGCTGGACCTTTTAGGACATTGTCTCATAGCTGGACCTTTTAGGACATTGTCTCATAGCTGGATCTTTTAGGACGTCTCCTCATATCTGGACCTTTTAGGAGTACCTTTTAGGAAATCTCCTTATATCTGGACCTTTTATGAGTACCTTTTAGCCATCTTCTCATATCTGGAACTTTTAGTTGTACCTTTTAGGAAATATCCCTATATCTGGACCTTTAAGGAGTACCTTTTAGCCATCTTAACATATCTGGACCATTTAGGACATTTCCTCATCTCCTTTTAGGAATTAAATGTTTGATACCAACATGAGTCATGCACAGTCTCAGCACCTAATGTGTCATCACATTGTGGTTTTAGAACACTATCAAATTCATATATAAATGTCACACTTACCACCGGGTCCAGCGATGTTCCGATCAGGGAACTGTAGCCAGCTGCTCCTCCGTGATGCACCCGCCACGTGGAGAATCCAAGATGCTGGGCACAACTCTAAAAACATTGCAGGAACAATTCCAAAATGCGGACGCACGTTTTCTGTCGCCAATAAATGGATCCAATATGGCGGATGGAAGTCCACACCTCCAAAAGGAACACTTTCTGTCACCAACCAATGACTCCACAAGCAGGGTGTGTCAATACTGATCTCCATAGCACATCCCAGGTGTCTGTCCTGACACAAACTCATTACCTACAGCCTATTTAAACAACACCTTACCAGAGTATCATTGCTTTTGGAATTTGGAGCTGTCAGTTAGTTAAGTTTACTTGGTACTGTTTGTGCCATGCTGAGATTTTGATTCCTGTTACCGAACCTTTGCTTCCCTTCTTGACTACGAACTTTGAGTTGCCTGTCCTGACCCTTGCCTGATCTTGACTTCGACCCCCAGCTGCCAGCCCACGACATCGGATCGCCTGACCTTGATTCCTGCCTTACAATAGTGCCAGTTATCATCTGCATCTGGACTCCGCTTTCGTCTGGTAAGAGACCCCGACATTACATAAAATGTAATTGTTATATATAATAACAGTTCTCACATCTAAATACTGTGAAACTTTTTTTTTCTTTAAAAATGAGTAAAATGGTGGGTGGTACAGAGCATTTTATAAATCAGAGCATTTTATAAATTCTTATTTACTTTTGCTAAAATGACTCATCGTTAAATGTTGATTTGGAATTAAATACAATGAGCAATTTTGTTTGCTTTCTCACCAAGCGTCTTAATTGACTATAAGACTACAGCACGTGTCTGTTTTAACAATCCTTATAGCCAAGCATTTGTTTAATTAAGGCAAACCAAGCCTTTGTTCAATTATATCAGGTGAAATACGCAAATCACTTTGTTTTAAAGACAAGGGTAACTTGTGAATCCGAAACATATTCCAAGTTGTCCTCTCACCTAGAGTCATCACAGTATACTCTTCCTTTCACCCCTTCATTAAATTATTTTCCCAGTCAAAAATGAGGCTATTAATTTGTTCTACTCATGTCACCAACTATGCCCCTTGTTCCCATACCATTGTTTTCTGCTTAATCCTCATAGCATCATTATATTTCCATTTTTTTTTTATTTTCGGTTTGGCTGTTCAGGTTAGAAGTTAGTTATAGGGTTAGTATTAGGGGTCACTCTGATTAGTATTATGGTTAGTTTTACATTTAGTATTAGGGTTAGGGGTTAGTTTTAGGGTTGGGGGTTACATTAATAGGTGGAGTTTATAAGGGTTAGTATTTTTTGGCGCTGGCATAGTCAGTGCTGCAATTATAGCAGTTAAATGGCTGTGAGGACTGACACGACACAAGTATCTTCTGTATGAAGCTGTTAATACACTTGCTCAGTACAAGAGGATCGTTTTTTAGGGAAAATCAAGTGTCATGCAGAGTACATGAAAGAAAAAAAAGCTATTTATAGTGCAATAAATCTCAACCAACAATGTTTCAAGTGGTGTTTAAATAGAATACAAACATCCATAATAATGAGCCTCAAAAAAGCTGTTGTTCCGTGGAAAAATGGTCTTTGCTCTGTAATGGTGAGATAAAAAACATAGAGCAGTGCAATCATATAAATAGATGCTGCATGTGGAATAACACTTACAAGCTCCACAGGTATAATCATGTTATAACATAGATAGGTAGTCCACAATAGAGTTCATAGGTAGTATTGAATTCCCAATGTGGTGTAAGAAAAAACACAAATGCGCCCAATCAGTGCGTTTCTCTCTGTAAATACACATACCAGCTTCCTCATGAGTTCTGGCGATAAGTTTTTGCAATTGCCTGTCCATGTATATGTTGAAGAAATAATCCGAAAAATTATTATTATAGTATCGTGGAAGTGACGTTTGCTTGTTTGGCTAAAAGGGTTGTCATTTTGGTTTTTGGTGATACACCAACACTTTGTACTTCTATTTAACAGTACAAGAAGACCCAGTTCAAATGCAAGCAAACCAAAGCAGGGAGAGGGCCCCTCCACCTATAAGATTTTGGCAGCCAAATAGATTGCATTGTGTGCTACTTATTATTAGTTAGTACACAGTGAGAGTGTGTCATGGCAAGGTGGGATAAGTGGAATTATGCCAAATCAAATTATACTAAATCTTAGGCCAAATCAAATTGTCACATTAGGCTTTATTAGTTTAATGGCATTAGCTATTCCACCACTGCAGCCGCTTGTATGTCTTCTTTCTATAAAGCATCTTCTTACCACTTCCTCTTCCACTTTTCTCCAAATCCTGCATATCATTGACTACAACATTTACCATCTCCCTAACCCACACTCTCCCACACCGTGAGGAATTATCTCTCATGTTTTTATCAAATGTATTAGAATATATCAAATAGTAAACTGATGTGTTTTTGTGATGGGCTACAAAGAGCTCTGATTTTCATTAAGATAATTGGAGGTCTAGAATTTAGGCAAATTCAGATCATTTTGTTGATCCGAATGACTCTTTAAATCGGGCCATTCAGGAATCACCAAAATAAGCCTGAATTTGGCAAGAAATAGCTGAACAGGGACCAGAATTGTCCACTGTAATATACCAGCTTTGACCACACATCACTTGTAGGCACAGTGGTGTCAGGGTCGTCATTGCAACTGGACTCACAATCCTAGCTTCCCCTGCAAACACTGTGCTGACAAGTGATGTATGGACAAACCTGGTACGGTAGAAAGTGGGGTTGTATTGAAATGTGGGTATCATGTGGTGATGTGCTATGTGGTCAGAGTGCCACATGACAATTTGAACACCATCTCACAGTGGTTTCTAGTCATGCCCTGGCGAAACTGGAGCTGTGTGTACATATTTATATGGGGCAATTCCCTAACTTTTGATGGGCTAACTAACTGGCCTATGGCACACATGTGTAATTTAATACAAGACATTAAAAGCAGCGGAGGATGTCTGTGCGATGAGCGCATACCTCCCCTGCTGCCGCCTGGCACGACCGCCGGGACTTTTATGACGAAGCCGGAAGTACCCGGCTTCATCATAGAAGTCCCGGCGGTCGTGCCGGGCGGCAGCAGGGGGAGTCTGCGCTCATCGAGCAGACATTCCCCTGCTGTTAGAGAGGGGGATCCAGGTCCCCTGCAGCTCTGCTGGGGACCTGGATCCCTGTCTTATAATCTGACCTCAATTTGAGGTCAGATTATAAGACGTCCTCGATTATAAGATGAGGGGTATTTTTCAGAAATTTTTTTCTGAAAAAAACCTTGTCTTATAATCGAGAAAATACGGTGATAGCAAATTCCATATCAATTGACCACTTAAAAAATTACTGTACTGTTTGGCCCTAAAATGTTAAATTCAGTGGAATTTTGCGCTCTAGGGAGAATGCCATAGTTGCCCAGGCCAAGTATCCCAAAGCAAAAAGGTAGCACATGCCCAAATTTGGGCCCATTTCAGATGTTTCCACATTTTTGTCTATTAGCCCCGCTATGGGCCAATTTTGGCCAAGATCAGGGCTACCTGAATACACCCCTATTAACAGTAACATTCCAAATGAAAACTAATCAGAAGCAGAAATAAAAATGAATAAACATTTCTCATGCTAATCAAAAACTGTGTGAAATATGGTGACTTGGAACCAACTTGTTTTGACTTTACAGGTCAAGTGTTTTGGTGGTGTCTGCACAGTGGACAGGTGTCTTCACATCAGGAGAATTGCATTACTGTCATACTTACAATCAAGTCACTGGCAGCCTTGGCAGAAAAAAAATCATTTTGTCCTCTCAATCGCCCTGTTGCCAAGACAGAGCATCTGTAACTCTTCAGCTGGCCCAAATCTCACTGCCTCTTTTTGAGCTATTAAGGGTAATTTTGATTCGTGCAATAAATGGTGAATGACTACAACCCAGGTATAAATATAAAATTGTGTAGCAATAGCATGTGGCGGATCTTTTGCCTGTTTTGTCTGGCACCATGCAACAGCTACAAAGAGATAATTCTAGTAAAAATGGCAGGAAAGCTAGTTCACCTGAATTCCTATGGAGCTGGGCATAAGAAAAGAGACAATCAAGCCAAGTGAATTAAATTATCTTAGGATTCAAGTCCAGGAGTTTCTCACTGTGCCAGCCTCAGTGGTTTAATGAAATTAACAACTATACAAATTGAACTTTCATTACAACCTCTTAGTGACCAGGCTATGGTATGGTACCATGACAATCTAATCTTAACACTTTCAGAATCAGACTGTTGTTGCCATAGTGTACACACACCAGTTTTGTAAAAAAAAAAAAAAAAGAAGAAAATATGGTGAAAAACCCCCATATATTTTCTGTGTTTTTCTTGAAAAGTATTGAAAGTTTTAAAGTATCCAATTTTTAAGTATTTTTGATGAAGTTATAATGCAGTAAGTACAAGTGGCGTATTTCTATTTCAAACCAATTTTACCACCAATCCTTGCCAAAGTTTGACGTAGTAATTTTTGTGTGTGTTTTTTTCACAAACTTTGTACTAGGGATGAATTTACAAAGATTGCAAAACAACACCCCAATATATATTTAGCAACTTTCCCTGCCTATAGTGATATCGTGCATACATAGGTTTGCTGGGTTTAAGCGACAGGTATAGGGTCAAATTTGGGATACTGTCATTACAGCTTTGAAACGTGCAATTCTGATGTATTGCTTTTGGACTACATTCCTATTATTTCCTATGATGCTTCATAGAGAATGCAGTCTATAGTAGGAAGCACTGCTCGTTGCTACCCTTGCTACCATGCGGCTGAATGGATGACATTTGCAGCTGCTCCTGATCCCTCAAAGCATTGGCGCCACTAGCAGTTTTTTTATTTTCAATAAATTATCCCTAGAGGACCACTTACAGTCCACACATGTATTTTTATATAACCTTATTGCATTTTTTTTTTTAAATGTATTCAATTTTTTATTTAACCCCAACAGTAGGTCATTAAAAAAAAAGCCTGGGGAGCAGTTGGAAATGTGTCTACTGTTTATGCCATAACTTTGTGGATTGATAAAGAAGTTACCCATTTCCTATTGAACGTTGTTAATTTACATAACAAGATGATGTCGTAAAGAGGAGATAACACTGACACAGGTAAAATACAACATTTTGGAAGAATTCCCCCACACATCACAGGGTTGAGATGTATAATAAAAGGAGTTACCACCAAAGTCGACCTCCTAGAGCTAAATCTAGAATCTTGGTGAATAGACCCATAAGAGCTACTGCATGGGATAAGGCATGGAATGTGGAGGTCACAGTAAATGAGACACAAAGGAATGCAAAGGAAAGGAATAGTGAAAAGGAGAAGGCCTACAACAGAGACAGGAATGCTAAAGGTCTATAGGAAAACCATAGAAGCCAAGAAAATAACAAGTAGGATTTCCATGGGTAACACCATGTCAGCACAATAATATGTTGGCATTTTGTCTGCACTAAGGGTTCGTGGATTCTCCAAAAACCTTCCTTCATCCAAATGTTTTTTTTTATCCAAATGTTTAATGACTCCTGGCTCATCCCTTACTAAAGCAATTGTGATATTTAGTAGAGTTTGTTACTGAACTGATGAAACCAGTAAACACAACAGTTCGTGTGGAAATAAAATCTGATTAATTTTTCAATTACATTAGGCCAATGTTCTTCAGCTGAGCATAGCTAAAAACACTTCTAGCATGTTTCTATCATTTCTCTTGTAGCTACATTGCTGTCCATACATAGAATTAATTTGGCATAGAGGGGGAAACAGCTCAGACACCCCAAGAGTAACAGTGTGAGGATTGCAATCAGTGTAAATATGTGCTGTTCATTTTTAATACAGATAAAATCTTAACCCTCTAATAGAAGTGGCTAATCTTGTTACTATTAGTAATTTACATTTTGTCAATAGCTGCCATCATGACCATGTTTAAAGCAGGGCAAAATAGTTAGCTACTCAGGGCCCAGACATGTTACACAGGCTCATAGCACTGACATTCATGCCCTCAATATTAATCTCATGTATGCATGTATGTTTAGCTGTTTATATCTACAACAGGTCTGATCCTTAATTATAAGGGACTGGACTGATAGCCAGGGAATGGAAGGAACTGCCCTGCAAGTATGGTATGGAGGCACTGCGTTGTTTCAAAGGAACTGAAGCAGAAGACATTGAGGGGCACAGGGATCCACATGAGCAGATAATAGCCCAGGCTGTTAATCTACATAATAGACATGTGCAAAACTAAAATTTTCGTTTCGTTTTCGTCTAAAACGATTTTATTTCATCTAAAACGAATTTCGTTCATTACTGCATTTGTTTCAGACGAAATTCGTTCATTATTTTCGTTTCGTTTTATTCGTTCGTATAGAATACGTGTAATACTATTGGCTTTCTATAAACCGAACGAGAGCCCCATTCATAAGAAATTCTTATGAATGGGGCTCTCATTCGTTTATAGAAAGGCAATAGTACTACACGTATTCTATAAACTGAAAGTCTATAAACCGAACGACCTTCGGTTTATAGAATTTCGGCTTATAGAATAAGTGTAATACTATTGGCTTTCTATAAACCAAACGAGAGCCACATTCATAAGAAATTCTTATGGAATATAATATTCTTATTGGCTTTCAATAAACCAAACGAGAGCCCCATTCATAAGAAATTCTTATGAATGGGGACTCCATTCATAAGAATTTCTTATGAATGGGGCTCTCGTTCGGTTTATAGAAAGACAATAGTATTACACGTATTCTATAAGCCGAAAGTCTATAAACCGAACGACCTTCGGTTTATAGACTTTCGGTTTATAGAATACATAGAATTCTATGTATTCTATAAGCCGAAAGTCTATAAACCGAACGACCTTCGGTTTATAGACTTTCGGCTTATAGAAAACATAGAATTACATGTATTCTATAAACCGAAAGTCTATAAACCGAACGACCTTCGGTTTATAGACAGACAAAATGACCCCAAAAAATAGGAGTGGTAGGTGCGCTAAGTGAACCCTTAGTGCAAATAAAAATAAATATAATATTTGCCTGAGGAATGATGGTGTTAAACCCTCGGTTTATAGACTTTCGGCTTATAGAATACATGTAATACTATTGGCTTTCTATAAACCGAACTAGAGTCCCCATTTATAAGAAATTCTTATGAATGGGGACTCTAGTTCGGTTTATAGAAAGCCAATAGTATTACATGCATTCCATAAACCGTGGAAAAAGTCGTTCATTATGTCGGTTTATGGAATGTATATGTAATGCTATTGGTATTCTATAAACCGACTCTATTTCGGACGAATGGACGAAT
The DNA here is from genome assembly GCA_036172795.1 of Pelodytes ibericus. NCBI lineage: Eukaryota > Metazoa > Chordata > Amphibia > Anura > Pelodytidae > Pelodytes > Pelodytes ibericus. Next base: position 48,370,391 of record CM069857.1, on the reverse strand, counting down.
TATTTTCGTTTATTAACCATTTGTTCATTCATCTTTCGTTAGTTTAGCATTTTCGTTATTCGTTTTTCGGACGAATAGCCGAAAATGCTATTTTCGGACGAAAATGCATTCGTCCGAAAACAAATGCACATGTCTACTACATAATCAAAAAATGCAGGTCATGACTGGATTAAACTGTAAGATTAGTGCCCACCGCTGATCTGAACTATCATCCGAGAGACAGGCTAAAGAGACACTTGGATACAGTAGGAAGAGGGCAGTAGAGCAGTTTGAAGAGTGTTCGATGAGTCCCTTATGTGCCATGAATAAATTTTGTCTTCGGAGTCATCATTTTGGGTCTGAATTGAGTAGACCCATAAGATAATTGGGGAGAGCCAGTAGATGGTCAAGGAAGCCAGGGTCAGGTAATTCAACGAAGGAAGATGATTCGAAACTGGTACACAAAATGGGTTGAGCAGACAGGCAAGATCGGTACATGGCAGTAAGAAGCAAAAAGTGGAACTGAGACCAACGGGTAATAGGATCCACAGTGTGAGGATTATGACCTTTTGTTGTTTGTTACCGGTTATGCTCTGTCCCCCGCCGCCCCTGCTATGGGTGGTATAACCCTGGCAATGCACTTAGCAGCATTATGATTTCTGGCTAGCCTTACCATGGCTGGCGCACACGGTTTGGACATGGTAATTTAGTAATATCGACTCCATTCTTGAGTCCATACTGATGTTTTGTCATGAGTTTAATCTCTGTATTCTGTGATTATAAGCATTTCTTGATGGACCAAAGTGAAATGTCAATACCCTCTTCTACTAACCCTGGATCAACCACCCTCACAGTCCTGGGCTTACAACCTCTAACTCCAGTTTATCCCCTGAGATTATACTATTAAGTATTGTACTGGACCAAAGCAGGGGATTTTTTGCTGCAATACACCCATTATGTGAAGTACAATACAATAATCCCTGTATTTGGTATTTGGACAGACTATACTATTTCTTATTTACCAAGCAGTCTTGCTTAGCCATTACTAACTTACAGAGTATAACACAGTAAACTATCAGCATAAAAAAATAAGATTAAACGAGTGTTGTGTGTGTGGCTGTATTCTTTTTTAGGAGCATCCACTGTAATAAGTCTCCCTGGCTATAATTTTGTCACCCTGGCAACTAAAAGTGGCTCATTATATTGTTGCTTCATATTTATTTAACTTCACCTACAAAGGTAAATGCATAGCTTAGCCTAAATTGACTTTTCTCTAAGTACATTAGCATTGATTTGTACACCTTATACATGGATCTGTCGTAGAAGACTTTAGGGTCTACGCAGTAAAGACAGAATTGCGGGGATTTGAGATGGAATTTTCAAACTTTAGGCCAAAGGATCTCAAACTCAGCTACTTTGGCCTTAAGTTTTGCTCCCGGCTCAACTCCCTGCAATTCTGTCTTTATTGAGTTGACCCTTTTGTTTCTAAGCCGTCTCTGTTTTTAAATCAAATAGCAAAAATACACTGGGATCTTTCAATGACCTTAGTCATTTTATGTACCATAGACTGTCATAGAAAAAGGCAATATTAATTAGTAAATCACATCATTAGAGCCCACTATGCTCCTATGACAGTGGCGTAGCGTGGGGGGTGCAGGGGGGGCCGGCCGCACCGGGCGCAATATCTGGGGGGGCGCACTAGCCCTATGCGGCCGCGTGGCCGCCAGGGCCGTCTTTAACGCGGGGCAAACGGGGCAGCTGCCCTGGGCCCATTTACTCCTGGGGGGCCCCAAGGCAGCTGTCCCGTGGGCCCCCCAGCCCCTGCTGCCGCGTTCACAGCGCATTGCGCTTGTGAATGCTTTTTTCCGGCATGCCGCATCCGATGGATGCGACTGCCGGAAAAAAAAATAAAAAAAACTGACGCCGGATGTGACGTCGCGTCACATCCAGTGTCTGCTTCCCTCCTCCGTGCAAGAGGGAAGACTGCACGGAGGAGACATCCGGCGGGGGACACGGAGCCGCTTCATGTAAGTACGGGTGGGGGGGGGGGGGCTGGCTGGCACAATATTCCTGGTATCTGACTGGCACTATATTACTGGGCATCTGATTGGCACAATATTCCTGGTATCTGACTGGCACTATATTACTGGGCATCTGATTGGCACAATATTACTGGGTATCTGATTGGCACTATATTACTGGGTATCTGATTGGCACAATATTACTGGGTATCTGATTGGCACTATATTACTGGGCATCTGATTGGCACAATATTACTGGGTATCTGATTGGCACAATATTACTGGGTATCTGATTGGCACTATATTACTGGGTATCTGAATGGCACTATATTACTGGGTATCTGATTGGCACAATATTACTGGGTATCTGATTGGCACTATATTACTGGGCATCTGATTGGCACAATATTACTGGGTATCTGATTGGCACTATATTACTGGGTATCTGATTGGCACAATATTACTGGGTATCTGATTGGCACTATATTACTGGGTATCTGATTGGCACAATATTACTGGGTATCTGATTGGCACTATATTACTGGGTATCTGAATGGCACTATATTACTGGGTATCTGATTGGCACAATATTACTGGGCATCTGATTGGCACAATATTACTGGGTATCTGACTGGCACAATATTACTGGGTATCTGATTGGCACTATATTACTGGGTATCTGATTGGCACAATATTACTGGGCATCTGATTGGCACAATATTCCTGGTATCTGACTGGCACTATATTACTGGGCATCTGATTGGCACAATATTACTGGGTATCTGATTGGCACTATATTACTGGGTATCTGATTGGCACAATATTACTGGGTATCTGATTGGCACTATATTACTGGGCATCTGATTGGCACAATATTACTGGGTATCTGATTGGCACAATATTACTGGGTATCTGATTGGCACTATATTACTGGGTATCTGAATGGCACTATATTACTGGGTATCTGATTGGCACAATATTACTGGGTATCTGATTGGCACTATATTACTGGGCATCTGATTGGCACAATATTACTGGGTATCTGATTGGCACTATATTACTGGGTATCTGAATGGCACTATATTACTGGGTATCTGATTGGCACAATATTACTGGGTATCTGATTGGCACTATATTACTGGGTATCTGATTGGCACAATATTACTGGGTATCTGATTGGCACAATATTACTGGGTATCTGAATGGCACTATATTACTGGGTATCTGATTGGCACAATATTACTGGGCATCTGATTGGCACAATATTACTGGGTATCTGACTGGCACTATATTACTGGGTATCTGATTGGCACAATATTACTGGGCATCTGATTGGCACAATATTACTGGGTATCTGATTGGCACAATATTACTGGGTATCTGATTGGCACTATATTACTGGGTATCTGAATGGCACTATATTACTGGGTATCTGATTGGCACAATATTACTGGGTATCTGATTGGCACAATATTACTGGGTATCTGAATGGCACTATATTACTGGGTATCTGATTGGCACAATATTACTGGGCATCTGATTGGCACAATATTACTGGGTATCTGACTGGCACTATATTACTGGGTATCTGATTGGCACAATATTACTGGGCATCTGATTGGCACAATAATACTGGGCATCTGACTGGCACTATATTACTGGGCATCTGGCTGGCACAATAATACTGGGCATCTGGCTGGCATAATATTACAGGCATCTGGCTGGCACTATATTACTGGGCTCTGACTGGCACAATATTACAGGCATCTGACTGGCATAATATTACAGGCATCTGACTGGCACAATATTACAGGCCTCTGACTGGCACAATATTCCTGGCCTCTGACTGGCACACTATTACAAGCATCTGACTGGCATAATATTACAGGCATCTGACTGCACACTATTACAGGCATCTGACTGGCATAATATTACAGGCATCTGACAGGCACCATATTCCTGGGCTCTGACAGGCACAATATTCCTGGGCTCTGACAGGCACAATATTCCTGGTATCTGACTGGCACAATATTATTGGTATCTGACTGGCACAATATTACTGGTATCTGACTGGCACATTATTACTGGGCTCTGACTGGCACAATATTGCAGGCATCTGACTGGCACAATATTGCAGGCATCTGACTGGCACAATATTACTAGGCTCTGACTGGCACAATATTACTGGGCTCTGACTGGCACAATATTACTGGCATCCGAAAGTTACAATATTACTGGCATCTGAATGGCACAACAATTATGGCATGTGTGTGTGTGTGTGGGGGGGGGGGTAACATTAGAGGTACAGGATTGAGGAAGTTGGCTCCATCTAGCCCAGTCTTGGATCATCTCCAGGGTATGGTTCCATTTTGATGTTTAGTTTTTGTTCTTGATATTGTTTGTCGTTTACGATGGTTGTGAGACGACATATAATAGCATGGCCCATGCTAGGTTACTACATGTGTATATTTGTATTCATAGACCTGCTGAAAATGTGGAGAATGTGTGTAATGCATGTTCGCACTCAATAAAGTGTTGGAAAATAAACTTGTATTTAGATGCATTTTACTTTAATTACATAAGTATTTTCATAACAAACAATACATGTGCTGGGGGGTAAGGGTTTCTTTAACTAATCTAGTAGAAGAGACTCGAGTGCTAAAATCCACGGGTTAGGGGGCGCAAATTACTTGCCTTGCCCCGGGTGCTGACAACCCACGCTACGCCACTGTCCTATGATAATTTGTTAAAAACGTATCTAGACTCAGTAATGGAAATAAACATCAGAGCCATGCTTGAACATTTTGACTTTCCTGTTTCCCAAACATTCCTCTTTTGTATTATGATACGGAGAGTTGGTGAATGCACAATCCCTAAGAGAAGGACAACAATCAGGTATGTAAGACGCAGTACTGAATGACTATACCGGTCTCCCCTACTACAGTACCTCATATGATAACATATCTTCCAAGTATCCCACTTTGAGGCTGGTATCCCATAGTCCCAATTTAATTCTCCAGTGTTCACAAGACTTGATAATGAATACTGTGCATGTGAAATAGTGCTCTCACTTCAGTAGCCTTCCAAATGTTATATACGAAAACTAGTATTTGTACAGCCCACCCAGAAATGGCATATGTAATATAGTGCGTTACTGGGGTGACCAAAATAGACACACAATGCAATACATAATGAAGTCAGTGCACACCAATCTTAGATGAAAATATTGGACTATTTAGTCACATATGGCTGTATTTTTACATTTTCAATATTTTCATCTCTTCTAAGATAGGAGCTTTTAAAATAATTTTAAAATTACTTTAAGATAATAGATGTAAATATTGTATGGCCCCCATTAATAAAAAATAAATTGCTATTGTCAGGAATTTACAAAGCAGTTTTGATCCTATGGCTTCTACTATGAGGTCAACGGGTACATTACAATCATTTGCAAAAAAGTACTGTATTCCGTAAAAATTACAGCCCCCGTTAAATATTTCTGCACCCACAAAAAAACCCTATACTTATAATGGATCGTTATCACACCTGGGGTGCCGGGGGGATGGAGGTATGTAATGGGGGTGATGAAGGCATGTAATGGCGGTGATGAAGGCATTTAATGGGGGTGATGAAGGGATGTAATGGGGTGACGGAGAGTTGTAATAGGGTGATGGGGCATTTAACGGGGTGATGGAGGGATGTAATGGGGTGATAGGGGTGATGTAATGGGGTGATGGGGATGATGTAATGGGGTGATGGGGCATGTAGTGGGGGTGATGAAGGTATGTAATGGGGGTGAAGGAAGGATGTAATGGGGTGATGGGGGCATGTAAGAGGGTTCCTGAATTTTGTCAGCACAAAACCAAGATACACCACTGAGATTACCGGACCCATTAAGGAAACTAAGCACAAGTATTAATGCAGTTGCCAAGTTAACCAGATTGGTAGCCATCATAAAAAATGTTATGTATATTTACAAATACATCATGGTTAACATGATACAATCCCATACACAAGGAACATCCACAACTTTAATTTCCAAATCAAATAACACAACTCATCTGGCAAAGCCACATATCTCCATCAGGACACACAGAAAGCTCTGCTGTCATATTACAGGTACTCAGATATCAGGAGAAAGGTGCTTAAGAAGATGAAAAAATACAAAATGGACAGCTGTGGCACAGCAACACCCATCTAACCTGTATGAGTATGAAGTGATGCTCTTCAACCTCAAAAGGGCTTCGATTCAAATTCACCAGCAGCTACACTACACAATACATGAATAGCTGTGATCAAATGTCCATTTCAAAAGCTACAATTGCAAAGATACTTCAATAAGGTTGTAATATGTATGCTCAATAACAAGATAAAGAAATACGGTAGAATGCACATGCTACATGATAATAAAAATAGAAGACATCAATAGAAATCAACCTCCTGTCTTGTAGATACATTTGGGGAACAAGAGGACAGCATCTACCTGAGTGTGTTGTATTCAGATATTGGAGATCAGCCAGGCACATCAGGAGCTGTCCATGGTCAGGGTGATGGTAGAAAATCCACTCAAACACAGAACCAGCCCCTGCAAATCAGTCACCCCAGACGTATCAGACTCAAATCTTGCAGGAGATACGTTCAAATGCATAAGGATTTAGCTGTTAGTTGCAATACAGACCCTCCCAGTAGACACATCCCACTAGGTTTGCCTTTAATAGGTAGGTAATTTGCGCCAACTTCGTGGCTATATCTCCAGTAGTAAAACCTCAGTGTGCTAAAAGGGTTGAATGATAGCATAGCAAAGTGATGAAGAGGATACTGACACAAATAGAAGGTTGCCTAATCTGATGTTCAAAGACAACTGATCTCCCAATAAAATTTTTTATTTGATTCACATTATCCATAGTGTGAATGTCATTATCACTAAACAATTTGCATGACACTCTTGTACACAGATGACTTGAGCATACAATATGTTGCATTGTCGCGTACTGACTTCCTTATATATTGCATTGTAAAGGTTATAGTGACAAGCCATTCACCATCTACCGTGGGTTAAGCCTGGCAGTCTATCCATCAGCAGTGGCGGGTTATGTGTATCATTGTGAGCTAACACTACTGATCCTGATAGATTGGATGCTAGGCATAGACAGTCGTATATTTAGGTTTTTTGGTGCCCTAGGTCTGACTATACTCACGCACCCCCTAACCTTCATTTGTCCCACTCCTTCCATCTGCCACACCTTTTCCTCTTTAGGATCCACCATCTTGTCCCCACACACTTTCCCAGTGCAATAGACAAGACATTTCTTGATAGCAGTGATATTAAGTAATAGATAATTGTATTGCTGTCCAAGTTACACACCTGATGTTGTGAATAGCACGACAACCTGTAGATGGCACAGCAATAGCTGAAGTGTAGATCAGCAAGTCAACCAGTAGATGGCATTATAGCAGCTGAAGACAGGTAAGTGCAAAATAATTTAAATAAAATATGACAAATTATGAAATATAACTTCAGCAGCCGGAGAATAGAATCACAAAGGAAGGTTAGTGGTCACAAACTGTGGTGTGGTGCAGAATCAAAAGCCAAGTTGGGATCAGGGTCACAAACAGAGGACAGAATCAGGGGACAGGCTCCATTGAGGAATCTGACACAGTCCCGGCTTTGTGTCCAGTGTATGTGGGCCCTCAAAAAAATGTCACTCCTGGTTATAGATCCATGGTGTTTAGCTAGTGGCCTCTTATTGAGTGGTTGTTCACACCAGATGGTGTAGCAGGATCGAGCACTAAGATCTTGCATTCAATAATACAGATGTTTGATGCAGCAATGCATAGACAACACAGTAAGTAAAGTGAATGAAATGGTTTGCCATCACTAGGTTGGGCAAACTAGGTTAGGTTTACATGCCACTCAGTCAGCCAAGAGCTAGACTAGGAAATAATCTATAACAGCTGGAGTGCCTTTTTGCCCATTTCCAACCACACAGAGGGGAGCTGACAAGATCCTTTCTTCCATGATCCAGTGGTTGCAGCAGAGAGATGAACCTCCTCTGGCACAGTGTGGATGGTTTTTCTCAGTAGCGACATGCAGTACTATCATGGGGATCATTACCATGCCAAAGAGGCAAACATCGTCAATCCCTTCCAAATCTCTTCCTGACTTTCATTGGTTGTTGGAAAATATTTTTAATGAGCCTATAATAAACTTTGCATAGGTCTCACCAAAAACCTTTAGGAGTCCAGGCTCGTCCTTATAAAATAAGATATGTCTCTATGAAAATTACATTTTTTTGTACTTAATAGATTATATCATTTCAGTAATCGAACTACAACTCGCACTACCCTTTGCCAGTCACTGACTATATTGGTTTAATGTATTTGCAGCTCTACAGTTCTTGTTCTGCCTTAGAAGGTTTTAGTACATGAATTGTGTTTATTAAAGATGCATTAGAGAATCACTGGTCTGAGCTAATGGGGAAATGAATATGTTCTTACACAAGCAAACATTATTTAAAACATGTTGTACTTTTTTGCATGCAGCTGGACCTACGTAATAAAAGAAGCTTGTTAAGCACATTTTCAAAATAGATTACTAGGCAGGACTGCTGCTTCAGACCTTCACATTAAGATAAGAGGAGGAATGTTGAGCATAAATGCAGAATGTGATTTATCATGTAATTAACAAATCAATTGTGTATATTATCATACTAGCTGCCAATAGTCACCATTTGAGCAAGAAGTCCAGCATGCTCACATATTGCACTATTATCAAAGTTTGTGTTCTCTGAATGCGAATAATGACAACTGCAGAAGAGTTGTGCCTAATAATTGTAAAATGTAAGTGTTGTAACAGAGGGGGTGGATTGCCCTGCATGATACAGCTGTTTGTGCACTGATGTCAGATGCACCATGACCCCACAACAGATGCAGGATAAGTGTGATGATAACACGTCCCCTGTGCCTACTGGGGGGGAGTATGGATGGTTTCATGGATGCACCCGAAGGGGGCCCTTGACTGTGGCATGCCCAATGAGTGAGGTAGTGTTTTGCTATATAAACGGGATGTGCCACCTCAGACCTGGAAAGTTAGGTACACCTGCTCTGTCTATGTAAAAAATGCGTGGAGTAATAAGAGTGGAGTTGTATGCAATGGAGAAAGTGCCCAATGTCAGGAGAGCTGCTCTGTTTTTCTGGTAATGGTCATAAAAATTCTATGAGACTGATATGCTAAAAGCAAATCTTCAAATAATCAAACCAGAGATAAATCCAACAGCAGTAAAAAAAAAAAAAAAAAGTTACATACTCATTTAATTAATCAATGGCTGATATTAAATTATTTTTATCTTTTCTAGGAAATAGATTACAAAACATTTAAGAGACTGTAATTCACCTGCACCAGACTGGTTTTGTTCCTCGGAGGTTCTCCTGTCACAACACTAGAATATTGATAGTACCGGACTCAACCTCAAGAGGGCGAACTTCCCATCTGACTCTGTTGATCAGTGCTGAATAAGCATTCAAAAGAGTCAGTTGGGTATTCTTGTCTCCGCTTCATTTTGGTATTCATTAATGGATACATCGTGCCATCATGCCACTCAATACACATATTACACATTAATAGTTGTATAAAGGGATTTCAGTGTAAGCAGAAGGACTTAAAAATACATTTTTATGATGACGACATGGTAGTCGCTTTAACTGACCCAACAACTTTTTTTTAGATATTTTATGTATGAAATAATGGAATATAGAAAAATATTGAATTACAAAATAAACGCAAAGAAGTCCACGATATTAGATTCAAATTTAGATAATGAAGAAAATAGAGGATGAAAAAGAATTATGACTTTATATGGGTAAAAAAATCAACTATTTGGGGATAAAGATAACTAAAGATTATAGACCTATAGATAGGTTAATTTTGTGGGGCTACTGCAAACCACTTATTGAATATAGACATATAGCTGCATGGTAGAATAAATATAATTAAATCCTATATAGTCCCAAAATGGTCCCATGTGTTCCAGATGGTGTTCTTAAAAATTCCAGAATGATGTCTGATAATGCTACAAAATAACTTAATTTGGTAAGGGAAGAAGCCACGTTTAAAGCAGAAGATACTAGCTCAAAGTAATAGCAATCGTGGCATTAATCCAGCTGAGTGGGTGATCTGATCTATTGTGGTCTATTGTGGTCTCCTAAGGGACTTAATGTCCTAATGAAGTGCAGAAGTACAAACTTAATTTTGGATCACACATAAGAGTTTGGAAGAACATTAAGAAGTAGTGGAATACCAGAATATTTTATAACAGAGGGATTGGATTCCTATATGCAAGATATAAAAACAAAGAATTGGGAGCAGAGAGGAATCATGGGGTACCCTCAAATAACCCAGATTCAGAAATTCCCATTGATAAGTTATTTTAACTATTTAATTATAACAAACCAGAGAAGATACAAGCTAAAAGTGTGGAATTAATTTCATGGGTGGAGAAACTACGACATTTTCCTTTTTGTCGAATTTGGGAGCAGGACCTTTACTGTAAAATAAGAGACAAAAATGGAGGCATGGAAAAAAGTTGGTAAACTTATACATTGTGTCAGTCTGTTGGTCAACAGAAGGTATATAATGCAAAGCCTCAAAACAATATGAGATATGGGATACATGTATACAAAACAAAGAAGAAGTTCAGGATTTTCAGCCCTGGTTGTAATGTAGGTTTCAATAAGATTTAGGGAGATAATTAATATTGACCTGTCCGTGTGTTCTCTTAGCATGAGAAGTGTTGTCTAAATGTTTATTTGTGAATATTTGAAATGAGTTATATCATTTATTATTCTGCTCACCTTTGTCAATTTTGATGTATATTTTTTTTCTATTTCTATATGTTGATAAAAAAAAGGAAAATAAATATTTAAAAAAAAAATAAAGAATATGAGATGTATTTATAACGACTAATTGTGAAGGAATGTTCTAGAATTAAACCAGTCACCATAGAATACAACACACTATTACTGCTGATGGCTTTAGTTTTAGAACTCTATAACCCTAAATTTCTCACACTCTGCAGTATCACTTATATATCCTTAATAATGTTCATGCACAGGTGGCTACACACCATCATTCATTTATTTCAACCTTTCACCTGCTTATTACATGTCATGCAGAGAAGATGTCTTCATGGTGGGCAGAGTAGATGAAGAAATGTCTATGTTTTTTCAGGCTGAGAAAGATTCATTGAGTATGTGAAATTGATGCAGACAGTTGTCTTTGCGTGAGCTCATACTGATCAATGGTGGTCTTTAAGGTCAGCAGTGACAAACTCATTACAGCTTGACAACTCCTTAGTGCATGAGAGTTTAGTCAGGAACGTGTATATTAAATCACTGCATAGAGTTGTTCTACATCACAGGCAGTTACCGACCGTCCATCTCCACTGAGATTCCATCTCCATTGTGCTCATGGGATAACTTTAATGTACAGCAAATAACACCACCAAGGGAAGGTTAAACATTATACAAATGGATAAAGAAGTACGTTTGCCACTTTTCTACAGAAATGAAAAGCTAGATCCACACTAAAAAGAAGTCTAATACAAAGCTAATGGTGCTACACTGAGCACAGAGTATAGAACTCATAGAGTGACTGTTTATAGACACTGCTTTTACATATTTTAAAACACTTTTAGAAGTATTTTGAATGGCATGCAAATATAGAGGCTTTTCCTAATAATATTAAAACAAACATAATTGTGTACATTTATGTTACTTTTTAAGTAGATTTATTATTCCTAAATTTAATTTGAAAATATTTTTGAGACAGATATAACTTTTTTGATGTTTTTAATAATAGCCCATCTAGGCTGCCCAGCCAAAGGGTGTTTTTTGTAAAGTGACCCCATCCACTTAAAACTTGTTTATACTGTGACTGTAGAGAATAAAAGTTAATGGAAAATTATCTATACCTTGAATTAGCAGAATTGCAAACAAATGCATTTATATTTATTTTAAATTAGTGTGTTGAGTGTACTGTGGATGACATGATATGCAAATCAAGCGACAGGTAATAAAGACAGGGGACCTGACAGACACATTAAAATTGTCTGCAATTCTGGTAATACTGTATAGAATTAACGTATAATAATGTATAGTTTATTTTTGATAATATTGTATTCTTTATTTTCACAGTATAACAATATTTAGATGACAGAGTCCCTTTAAAGGAACGGTATCACCTAAACATTGTTTTACTGTGCATGTAGAGCAGGGGTCTCCAAACTTTTCAGTAAGAGGGCCACATTGTACATTTTTGCAAGCCAAAGAAAAAACATTATTACAATTCAACTGTTTATAAATGTAATAAAAAGGTTATTGAAATCCATTTCTTGTTTTTAATTCATTTCTTTGCAACCACATTGCACCCATGATTTCCATCCAGATTGCACTCACAGGACTCAGTCCCAGCACCCAAATATGCCCATAAATATGCCACAGACAGTATGTCCATTAATATGCCACTCTATGTCCATTAATATGCCACAGTCAGTATGCCCATTAATATGCCACTCTTTGGCCATTAATATGCTTCAGCCAATAGGCCCATCAATATGCCACTCTATTCCCATTAATATTCCACAGTTAGTGTGACCATTAATATGCCACAGCTAGCCAGTTTGCCCATTAATATACCACAGCCAGTGTGCCAATTAATATGCCACTATGCTCAATAATATGCGACAGTCATTATGTCCATTAATATGCCACAGCCAGTTCTCCTCCCTTTTCCCCAGTACTTACCTTTTTTCTCCAAATGACAGCAGACGTCCATACTGCCTCTCTTGAGCTTTCCGTGCACTGACCCGGCTTGAGCACTGGAAGGTCACATGACCGCTGGCGCTCTGACTTTTAATCTCCCCAGCCAGCATCCCAGCCGGCACGCATTTTTTTTTTTTTTTTTTTAAAGGGCCAGAGGCCACAGGCTTTATTTTGAGACCCCTGATGTAGAGCATACAAAATGATTGAAAATTATCTTTACGTTGTATTTGCTACATTTTTTAAGTGTATGTGGAGTCTCCTGCTTATGACATCATCATCATCATCTTTTGGCACGAGACTCCACAGACACATTTAAAACACATTTCTCTCTAATTTAGGCATTTGCTTGCAATTTTGCTAATAGAATGTATAGCTCATTTTCAATAATATTTTATGCTCTACATGCACAGTAAAAACAATGTTCAGGTGATACAGTCCCTTTAACCATTAATTGAATGTGTTATTAAGCTTTTATAATGGATGGATCTTGAAATCAGGGTAAGGGATTGTCCCTTCGACCAAGTTTTTGGTTCAGTAGTGACTCTTGGGCATGAGATACAATAAGTTGGAAGTATGCAGGGCTAGGAACCTGGCAGTGATTGTTTATCTGACAAGTCAGCACTGTATTTGTACAGCTTTGTGTTGAATCAATGGCCCCTACTTTCAGTTAGAGTGAAATATGTGCACATCAAAACCAAGGCCAAAAATTATGCCTTCCATTGTCAAACACGAGACTTGGATGAAAAATAGTCTTTAATCATTTATTGATCTTGAGTCCTTAGGAGAGCTGACTGGATTCTTAACTCATTAAAGATAAGCACCTGCACAGTGGAGGAAGAAATCTGCTTGTTTATTGCATAATAGGCAGCCTGTAAATAGAAAAATATAAACACCGTACCTTGACTAAAGAATCAATTAGACGCATTGTAACTGTGTACTTTAAGCTTGAAACTCATTTCAGTGTTAGCCAACAATTTGTCACACTTGTGACATAAGCTGAATATTTGATCAGTATTAGTTTGAAGCAGGAACAAGCAACTAACTTGCAATGGGGTTTATTAACTAACAAGTGAGCGGTGGCATGCCCCCAACTGACCAGCTGTAGACAGGATCACTCTTTGGGATCTGTGTTCTGTGGTCAGGGTTCATCCTCCAGTATCTTGATGCGTGGTGGTTATTCAGCATCTAGAACAACCAAACAGTACTGTGTATGCCCCCTTTGAGGTCATGCCTCATATAGGCCTAGAGATACGCCATGGTGAACTGAAAATTAAACTGCAAAAATCAGACATTAATTGCTAACAAATTCTACAACTTTCCAGATTTTTTTTCCGTTGAAATATTTCACAGCATTTGAGTAACTCTGACTATCCTCTGATAACTGAAATTAATTTTTTAATGAGTATGAAAAAATGAATTGAACATGACATTTATAGATCCTAACACAGAGCCGTAACAAAAAACTTCAGGATAAGGCTGTTAGAAATATTGAATTTCTAAACTTTTTCAGTGCTAGATCAACCATAAACATTCCACCTGTGAACAATGCCTTTAAAACAGCGCTTCCCAACATGTGTAGCCCCCCTGTCAGTCATTGCCATGTCTATTCAATATATCAGTCACATGCTCACAGACGGTCAGGGAAATGAAAGAAAGAAATGCCCAACATAATGGATAGATGTTGTCTACCTAATGAGAAAACAAGGTCCAAAATACAGAGGGGGGTGGGGGGGGGGGGTGGCATAAGACATTGATGAAAATCAGAAGGAGCATGATCTCAAAAAGGTAGGAAACTCCCTGCTCTATAACTACCGACCCCTATTTAAATCTATTTAATCTTTGTGGGCGCTTTTTAGAGACATGAGTAAGTGTCATGTACAGTATATAAAGAACAAATCACCCACTAATATTGTGCACAAATATTCGATGTACGAAACCCAAGTGTCTTTTACCTAGAAATAGTCCCTGGCAGCTTAATTGGTTGTTAATTTAACTTCAATGTCTCACCGTGTGCTTTGCAACAACCGTTACCTTCTGACTCCATCAACTCCAATAGCTGATCGTAAGATAGCTTAATGGTGGCTTTTTGGCTAGTTTGGAGAACAGACGTGACTTCACCCCATTAAAATTCAAACACATTTAAGTACAAGTCTTTCAAGTGACCCAAGGTTCATTCTGTATACTTGGGTTACAAGGAAGTTTTATAATTGGTAATAATGCACCATTAGTAGGAAAAAGAGTCGACATATTTACGGAAAAAGCAAATGAGAAAACTCGCTCTCTGGAGGGTTTTATAGCAAATGTTGAAATTCACAAGTAGTTTTTCCGTGTTCTGAGAATCTCCTGAAAATCATTCTCCCTAATGAATGCAGCCTTTAGAAGTGTAGAACAAAGAAATGTTCATAAGTCAGGGTTATTCTGGGATGACATGAATAAACAGTGGCACTTATCTTTGCAGAGCAGCATTGATCTGTTAGTAACTAGTTTTATTCAATCCTGTCCATTATTACAATTAATATTGATTTGTGTGGCCACCAGCATGACGAAGTCAATGGATTCTAGTCTCGTAAATTTCTTTCTAGATCAATAGGTAACAAGACCCTCATTGTTTAAACTAAGCCCTTTTTCCACCAATCAGTGTAAGACCGTCTCATAAAATTCTAAGAAAAAAAAAGAGGGACTTGTACAAAGTAAAAGTCTTATGTTTCTGTGGGTTCAAAACTAATTCTGGCAGATCTCGAATAATCACATGTTGAATGATGCTCTATTACGTACAATCTAAAAGTAAAAAAATTGTTGTGATGGTATATAGTTCCTAAAGGTAAGTGGACGCTGTCATCTAAATATTGTTTATACCCTGAATATAGAGAATAAAATATGATTAAAAATTATGTGTACACTGTGTTAGCAAAAATGAAAAGAAAAATATGTTTCAAAGTGTCTGTCTGTCTTATGACATCAGCTTGTGGCCTGATATGCAAAGTACCCATCTCCCATTGAAAATGCGTTAATTTGCATGAAAAGGTGATGTCAAAAATAGGCGACAGCACAGAAACGTTTAAAACACCTTTTCGCAGTATTTATGCATTGGCTTGAAATCCTGCCAAAACAAAATATAGATAATTTTAATAATATGTTTTTCTCTACATTCACAGTACAAACAATGTTTAGATGAAAAAGTCTCTTTCAGATTTTTCTGCATATAGGTTAAGGACTATATTTTGCATGTTAATGATGGTATCACAATGCAGTTTGCATACCTTACATTTGCACAAATATATGATTTAATGAGCCATAAATCAATAGCAATAGAATATGATAAGAATAGCTATGAGACAAGTGAAAATAGTCATATAAATAGAAATTAACAGTACGTAAGAACCAATTGGTCTATCTAGTCTGTGCGTAATAAACCCTCATCTTTTGCCATGGTCAGGTTTTTTTTTCGATAAAAATATGACATGGTTCGCATAGCTAATTTAATGTGAAAAAATAACTCTTGCGCTCTGAATATCTTAGTCATTAAAGAGTCTCAAGAGCAGAGTCTCAAGAGCACTTTTCTTCCAATCCTTTCATCTGAAGTTATTACCTGCTTTATTTATCTGACTCTTTTAATGATTTGAATTTGTGTTTTGTAATTTGTATCTAATTATTCTGTAAAGAGGTGTTAATCTTTATGATGAAATAATATTAATAGTTGCATAAAACAAAAATCAAATGGCAATTCAGAACCCACGGCCCTGTATGCAAGTTGGGAGTCCTTAGCAGCTATTTCATTTGCTTGTATTCTGGAGCCATCAGTGGAACATCCACCACAGTGATCAATATGGGGAAAAAAAACCTAACTTGAGAAACAATGTCTTGCATTAGTAGTTATGGATATTTGGAAAGCCCAAATTCACATCCAAAATTGGAAAAGAAAGAGAGACCAACATCGACAGCACAACACATTTGACTGTGAAACACATCAGAGCTCCTGTGTCGCATTCACGTTAATTTCTCTGGTGCTCTTTGAGCTTATTACCATTTATCATTTCATATATTGTATTTTATGCATTTGCTCTTTTTTTATATAAACATTATGTAATTTAACTGTTTATTTGTACCATTTACTATTCTGTATAATTTATCTGCCTGCTATTGTGCACTTCTTACTATTCTTCCTTGAGCACTTGCACCAGTACCCAGTCACAACACATTTCACCACTGAGCATTAAAACACACTGGCCAAATGCATTAGGAGAAGTTGTGCGGTCAATCTTGGCCACTCTTCCTTTTTTGAAGTGAATTTTGAGAATTATCTGCAGCTATGAATGCCTGTTTCTTAATAAAAGTATAGGTTTTCCATACTGACCACTGTGGTTGATGTTTCTCGGAGGACTTTTATGATTGCGATAAGAACTAGATCTTCTGTGGTTGTCTTTATATCAGTGGACAATAAGCCAAGTTAACGCTGATTATGCCAGTCTCTGTTTGAGCAATGAGACTGCATTTATTTTTAGTGTTTATGTGGTATTTGATAACCATATTGAATAAAAAAAGATTTCTTAAGAAGACTACACATGCTGTTTGATCAATTAAGAGACCAATTATATATGGAGCGAGAACTTGGATGGTCTACCGAACTTATGAAGAATCATTATCCAAATTAGAAACATCTTTGTAAACATATGGAGAAAAGATCATATTTGGGCATGTGAGTATTTCTACACCTCAGTAAGTGTATTTGGTAATTCCTCAACCCTGCCTGATGATCCATATTTTAGTGTTTTATAATGTATTCATAATTTACAAGGTTGATAGCAAACTGTGATTTAAGCGATCACAATTGTCCTTGGAAATGTGAGTGTTATGTTTTGTATTTATATTTGTTTTCTATTTGTTGTAAAAGTAAATCAAAATAATAAATAGATATTTAGAAAGCAAAAAAAAAAAAAAACAAGACTGCATACCCTCATTGTTTTAAAAGGTTATTTTGTTCAGTTATTATTTATTATACACAGTTGCACTTTTTGACTATTTATATAATCACTGTTTTATTTTATTTAGCTTCCTACACATATTATGGGTGTTACCTTTTTATCTAATCTGTTAATAGGTTCTGTCTCCTTTTCATAATTTTGATATGTATACAAAAATGATTTATTAGTATATATTTAAAAAATGTTAAAAATGTGCATATAGATTTTTTACTTTGCAAGTATGTCCTGGGGGTCATGTCCAGAATGATATTTAAAACAGAGAGAACCTTCACTCACCCAAAAAATAAATAAGTTAATAGCTGCTAGACCTCAAGCCTATTGTGTGGTTTAGTCGAAGTCACCACATTGTCTCTCTTGCTGTCAGAATCGGCATGAACATATTTAATAAAAAGCCATTAACTTGCAATGAGCAAGATCTTTTGATCTCCTAGTTTTCTTGAGTACTATTTAATAAAAATCAAATGCATTCAGAGTACTTAGCTACTGAAATTTCTTAGTTCACTCCATATCAAGAGATGCATAATTCACAGATGCCTATCGCAGTCTCTCTAGAACGATAGAAAGCATGACAAAGACTTCATCAAATACGTTTTATAGATAAAA
The DNA here is from genome assembly GCA_036172795.1 of Pelodytes ibericus. Taxonomy (NCBI): domain Eukaryota; kingdom Metazoa; phylum Chordata; class Amphibia; order Anura; family Pelodytidae; genus Pelodytes; species Pelodytes ibericus. Next base: position 48,351,988 of record CM069857.1, on the reverse strand, counting down.
GCTACAGCATTATTAAAGGCAGTAATGTTCTGATAAGTAAAGGAATTTCACATAGTTGTAACATTAATTCAGCTTTCCCAAGCATCCCTTACTCCAAAATAAAAAAACCCAAAAAACCAAGTTTGCATTAAAGTTTTGTGCTACTCTACTAATTTTTGCACCTATTTATCATTGTTTTTGCTGAGGTAGATACCCTCTATAGTTCTTTCTTTCCCCTGTATTTAGCCCTCTCTTGTAATGTGAGCCTAGCACTGCATCAATACAGAATATTCAGACAGGGACGGCATCAGAAATTTTGGGGCCACTTACCGAACAAATGGTATTAACCCCGGTGGTCTAGAGCAGTGCTTCTCAACCCAGTCCTCAAGACCCAATCAATAGTCCAGGATTTAGGAATTACCCAGTTGTGAGTAAGGTGTTTATATTTTAAATGTTTAAGCACCTTAGACATGGGCTTGAAACCAGTGGTCTATGGTACTGCTAATTTGTAGCAGGCTCACACTTATATGAGGACACCTTTACCTTACTGTTAATAAGTATATGAGCACATCAGCTTGCCCACTTAGCAGGACAGTGGTCTTTAACACTGCAGCTGGCCCCATGCCCTATTAACAATGAAACATTGCTGTGCCTAACCCCAGGCACAGCAGGCCAGTGAGTAACCTGAAAGGATTGTGGTGCTGGTTACTTGATCACACCCTACTAAAAAAAAAAAAAAAAAAAAACATGCCGTAAATAAGGCAACCCACCAAACTCCTAATGTATCAAAAAAGAAAAGGTGTAAATATAAGAAAAAAAAGGTTTTGCTGGTAAATATGTTTTCATACATAAGGATGTCTGTGCGAAGAGCATGGATATCCTCTGGCTGTGGGCCCACAGGATAGCCAGGCCCCTTATTGGGGGATTATACTTGATGGTGGCACTTTATCCAGAATATGGATTATAAGCAGAATGCTTGGTTGCATAGGGAGAGGTATTAGCAGTAGGAAGAGGGAAGTGCTCATGCCATTGTACAGAGCACTGGTGAGACCTCACTTGGAGTATTGTGCGCAGTACTGGAGACCGTATCTCCAGAAGGATATTGATACTTTGGAGAGAGTTCAGAGAAGGGCTACTAAACTGGTTCATGGGTTGAAGGATAAAACTTACCAGGAAAGGTTAAAGCATCTTAACATGTATAGCTTGGAGGAAAGACGTAACAGGGGGGATATGATAGAAACATTTAAATACATAAAGGGAATCAACATATTATTTATTTAAAAGAAGAAAAACTACCACAACTAGAGGTCATAGTCTTAAATTAGAGGGTCAACGATTTAAGAGTAATATCATGAAGTATTACTTTACTGAGAGGGTAGTGGATGTATGGAATAGCCTTCCAGCAGTAGTGGTAGAGATAAACACAGTCAAGGATTTTAAGCATGCGTGGGATAGACACAAGGCTATCCTAGCTATAAGACCGGGAACGGGGGACTAATAAAAGTATTCCCAAAAAATTGGGCAGACTAGATGGACCGAATGGTTCTTATCTGCCGACACATTCTATGTTTCTATGTAATATCCAGACAATATGCCCCTGAAGATGATCCATGCCCCCCTCCCCCCCATGGGGGAATATCGCCCCCCTCCCCCCCCCCCCCCTCCCCCCCCCCCCCCCCCCCAGGGTTGGGATGGACTGGTGTATAAAATCAACATTGAAGAATGCCAACTTTATTACTAATTGCCACACAGATTTTTTAAAAATCTTACACGCAGTCATACTACACACCACACAATTTTAAAGGGGAATTCTCTAATCAGGCAAGGAATGTTTAGTTTGCTGTCTGTTTCTGCAAACAATACATACGTTTTGCTATTATCGTCATCGAGCAGGTTAGCTGTCATACAGAGGTTGACTACAAAGTTGTTAGCTCTTCCAAGGTGAAGAGCAAGAAGATTAGGTAGAGGTAGTTCAGTTAGGGAGAATGGTGCATTGCAGAAGGTTCACCAAAGTTTCAAATTTAGAGAACATTTTAAAAAGCTATAGCACTGATCAACTGCAGAGACAATCACTATAAACAATGAGTTCTATTCAGTGACATTAGTTATCACTTAACACTGGTTTCTAACTCAAAATTTTCTACTATACCTGAGATAAAGTAACTCATTAATTTGTGCCTCACTGTCTTTTAAAATAGTCTTATGCCAAATATACCATTATTATAGTCAAATATCGTGATGCTCTAGCCACATCAGTAAAGTAGCAAGTGACGTTATGTGGTTATAAAGATCTCTGGGTACTTTATCATTTGCTTACATTTTCATGTTTATATGTAAGCAAAGTAAGTCAGCAATAAGAACAAATCTGAATACCTCAATACTCTGTGATGTACGAGGAAATATTCATGACTCCCATATCCTCAGCCAGAACTCTCTGTACTTTGAGGATGGACCCTTGCAGGGTGGATGCTTTCTGAGTATGTAGGCACATTAACTCCTGTCAGTAATATTTCTCCTTGATGATGATGCTGGCTATAGATGCAGGAATAAACTGGGGAGCTCATTTGGCTAATGCTCCATCTGTGAACTCTTCTCAAAATGCATGATTGCAGATTCAGTTACTGGCAGGATTGACTAAGCTCAATCATCCACAATTTTCTCCCACCAGGCGTACAGCTGTATTCTCGGAATCCTTCAGATATTGACAGTGGGTGGAGTTTAAATAAGATTTTTTTAGGTTAACAGCATGTAAATGTTACTGATTAGAATGTGAGCTTGAGATGGATGGTTGCTTAGGCTACAAGCCTAAACAGTGTGTTACTTTATGTTAATGGAGTATAAAACAATTGTAAGTATTAAATTGTGGCATTGCCATTCTGTCATGTAATCCTTCCCTGAAAGGTTTTAAATGCCTCACCAGGCACAGTAATAGCTCACCATGTGGGATGGAGATTTCAAACACAATTCCTCACATTTACAACTAGCAAAACAATAATGACTGCCCTTACATCTGGTATAATAGCACTATGGCCATCTTGAATTAACCAACTCTAGGAATGATGTCTGAACATAACGCAAGCAGCAGGAAGAAGGCGTGACCTACTCCATCTGCTTTAAGATTTTAAATACAATTAAAAAAGGTCTGGGTCACAAATATATGGGCTAGTTAATTAAGCTTAGAAACTAAGGTTAAGCTTAAAGCCAGAGATTGCGGAGTAAGATCACAACTTCAGGATGCAATGGCAGGGTCTCAAGGTCAAGATTCAATATGTGGAAAAGGCAAATGATGAGATTGCTCATAGAAGGAGAAAATGAGAGCAGTGGGAATGCCTGCAGATAATGTCCTTTGTTGAATTGGTTAGAGTTAACATGTTATTTAGGTTACACACATAACTGTCAAATGTGATGGTGGGAGGGGAATAGTCAGATCCACAAGAAGAAAATTCATGTCTTCAAGGTTAACCTTAGTGTTCAATTTTAGATGATTCACTAATGAAATCTAAACATTGGCAAATAATATCATTGTACTCCATGAAAAATACAAACGTGCAAAAAGAAGTTAAAAAAAAACTTAACAACCATGGTTTATTCCCAAACTCAGGACAAATATTAGAATCTATTTAGTAGGGTTTTTTAATTTGCTTTTTTATATGTGTAAAAGATTTTTCAAGTAAAGTGTTATTTTTCCATTTCCATCATATTTTATATCATACCATACATTTTATAAATAATGACATGTAAAGAAAGCCTTTGATATCCTGAACAAAATATAATGTGTGAGTACAGTAAATGAAAACTAGCAAAATTACAGCTAAACACACTGCAGAAATGTTACAGAATCCATTGTCCAGCGCAACCAAATAGCTAGAGGTCAACATTCAATGTCAGTCTTTCTAACCATTGGAGTTAGAAGAGGACTGGAAAATGCATATATGATCTGAGGCAAGCCTGGGAACAGAGGTAACTAGTGTTCTCTTAAGAAAAAATGCTACCTTTTAGCCTATAACATTCATTAGCTGTGGAATCTTCCAAGGTGTTGCTTTTATTACCACAAGCGTAGGAACCTGTTGTTTTCACTTCACCTGATAATTTCAGAAGAGTAACTTAGTGGTGGAACCAATCCTTAGTAGGAAAAATTGGTACAGCAGGGAATCATATGTTTCTCTTACCTTCCGAGGTTCCACATACTACTGAACTACATACACCATGATATCAATGTTATCACTTCGACTCCGACCTTGTAATGTGGAGGGCCACATAATATTGTAAATGGCGCATTGCATCATTATGCAAAACAATGGGACCCATGGATAGAAGTCAACACAACTCTTCAGAACCACATCCAGTTCGACATCAGTGGCTTAAAATATGGAGAACAAGGTTTCAATGCTGTCTCACTATAGACCACCAGAGAAAATTAGGAAGACGTGCAACTGTTGATTGTGGCCCTATTTGCAGTTGTCTCTCTTAGGACCCTTTTTGTTCTGTCACTGGGGCTTGTTACAGATGTACTAATATTTTGCTTGGTTATCTGCTTCTTTAATTTGACTAAATAAAACGTGTCTTTGAATGTATGAATTGTGGTCTCGTTTTCTCTGAATTCAGTTACTAGTTATTCCTGGGTTTACGCCAAGTAAAATCAAGGCTTTTTTAGCCATAACATTCTTTCGTTGTTTACATTTGCAAAACAAAGCATGGGCCTCTTTCTGTAGTTCTAGCTACTCTGTTGTCTGTAATTTTTACAGTATATTTTGAACAATAAACCTCAGTTTACCATTTTCTTTACAAAAGCTCTTCTTTCGTTTTCAAGTCTCTAAGTTATGAAATGTTTTTGTCACTTATGCAGAGAGGCTGTTTGTGTACATTTCATTATTTTTTTACAGGCGAATGTCCTCCACTCAGATTTTTACCTTTTTCATTTTATTTAATTCATATATGTATGGGCCTTTTTATGTAAATCATACCTGCAATATATGGGTGCTTTACAATAATGTTGCTTTTATATAGAGATTTTTATTGTATTTTTTTTATATATTTTTTTTATATGTTTTTCTATAATATAAATTTTTTACAATAATTTCTATTAAAGATATTTTTATTACACATATTTTTGAAACACTCCCTATTTTGCGTAAATGCATATGTTATCTAATTAAGAGAGATTTATGGTGTTTTTAGACCCGTATATATATATTGATGCTAAGAAAGTAATGTATTTGGTATTCATTCATATTTACTTTGAGGAAAATGGCTGAATATAAATATAAAGAGGAAGACCAGATCCAAAATGGCAGAGTGGCGACATATTTTTACCCTTTCTGGATCCAATATGGCAAAGTGTCGCCACCACAAAGCCAAACCGGAAGTCGCGGCCACTGGATAACAGTGTGATTTTAGGGTTACACAGTATTGGTTGCAGCTTCCATCTCTTTGGCACTGTGGACATACCATTTGTTTTTGTCTGGCACTGAATATCTGAATCCGCGTTGCAGATGTGTTATGGGACAAACTAGGTACAATAGTAGAAAAGTGACGCTATTCCCCTGAATGACAACACACACTTGGTTACTTGGAAACAAATCACTGTGCACCTAGCAAGAAGTACCCAACCAGGATACTCTGCATAGAAGAAACGAGGAGCATTAAATGTAAACAGGATACTGGGCGGATCAGGGAGTGGAGAGGTATGGTTAGTCATGTCACTTATCAGGAATCAGGGCTGGCAGTGAGCAGTAGAGAGTCAGGAACAGCCGATCATTCACAAGATATCAAATATGAGGAAGAGACATGTACAGATAATCAGGATACAAGCTGGGTCACAAATCACACAGGCAGGCAAAGGATACTCAGGATACAAGGCAATAAGGAATGCTAGTGAGGCACAAGAGCAGGGCCGGTGGAAGGATTTTTTGATACACAGGCTAAAGTGCTTTTTGGTGCCCCCACCCCCCCAATCCCATGACTCTCCCCATATCCCTTATCTATCCTCCCTCTCCAGAGGCGTCACTAGGGTTGGTATCACCCGGTGTGGAAACTCATGGTGTCACCCCCCTGGATTTGCTTCAATACAATGCCAAACAGATTCCTTAGTAATGCCAGTCAGATGGCATATTAACTATGCCACACACAGGAGCCCCATAACTATGACACACCCAGGAGCCCCAAAAATTATGCCACACCAGAGCCCCATAAATTATGCCACACCAGAGCCCCACTATTTATTCCTCACCTCGGAGCCCAATTAATTATGCCACACACACAGGTGCCCCATAATTATGCCACACACACAGGTACCCCATAATTATGCCACACAAAAGAGTCCCTTAATTATGCCACACATGGACCCCAATAAATATGCCACACACAAGCGCCCCATAATTATGCCACACATGGGACAGCCATTAGTTATGCAACACACAGGAACCCCACGAGGTGACAATTGTACAATTCTAAAACAATACATATCTATACATACAGACATCTCTCTCTCTCTCTATAACAGCCGATTTGCCAATATAATTTTGTCATTAACCCCTTAGTGACAAGACATTTTCACTTTGACTTTCCCTTGGTGACAATGGCTGTTTTGACATTTCTAGGGTGTTTGTGTTTAGCTGTAATTTTTTTCTTTCTCACATACAGTACCCACACAAATTATATGTTGTTTTTATCGTCATAAGAAGGGCTTTCATTAGATACCATTATGTTCATCATATCTTATAATTAACAAAAAAAAAATCATAAAATATTATGAAACATTTAAAAAAAACCACTTTTTCTAACTTTGACCTAAAATATTATTTACACAAATAAAATCATTAAAAAAGACCATGTCTAAATAGTTTCTAAATGTTCTCCCGAGTTCAAAAATATGCATGTTTCCATATTTTTCGGTATTTTTTTGCGAGTTATGGGGCAAAAACCAAAAATAGTGTTTTTTGGTTTTTTCCTATATTGATCTTTTGACCACAACCCGAACCCAAAATTTAACCCTAACACTAAATTTAACCCCAACTCTAATCCTTATTATATCCCTTAATATTTTTTAACTTTAATTTAATTTTAACCCTATCCCTTATGCTAAAAAATATTTAATTTTAACCCTATAGGCTAATATAGCTAAATAACCTGTTTTTAATTAATTAAATATGTATTTTAAATTTTTTCCATTGCAATGCTACTAAACTACCACTAGGGGTTACTTTTACTTCCGAAGCTCAGACCGGCAGAGGGCTTAGCTCCCTGGGGCGATCGTGGGGGTCCCAAAATAGAAATTTCGGTGCTGGCTATTGCCTCGATGTCGTGGCAATCAGTAATATTGAGCCATTCAAATGCCAGTAATATTGCTCCAGTCAGATGCCAGGAATATTGTGCCATTCAGATGCCCCAGCCCATTGGGACGCCAGTATTCCTCTTCTCCTAATCCCACCCTCCTCCCCCCTTCCCCAGTACTTACCGCCTGGCTGCTGCTCTGTGTCCCTAGCCAGATGTCTCCGTGCAGTGTTCCCTCCTGCACGGAGGAGGGAAACACAGTCACCGGATGTGACGTCACATCCGGTCGCGGTGATTTTTGTTTTTTTATTTTTTTTCCGTTGGCCGAATCCAGCTGATGCGGCTGCCAGAAAAAAAAACAAAAGGTAAGCAGCGCAATGCGGTGCAGGGGGATGCCGGCAGCAAGGGTGTCACCCCCTCGGGATGTCACTGTCCCTCTCCCCATATCTCTTTCCCTCCCCCCATCTCTGTTCCTCCCTCATCTGTTTTCTCAGTTTTCTGAAGGTGGCAGGAGAGAAGGTCCCGAACCTGCGATGGCACAAGGTAGGTGACACAGTGTATGTATAATATTTATTTATAAAGCCAATCTCTGGCAGTATATGCATATTTTTTTTACTATAAAGCTAACCTGGAGCAGTGTATACATAGTCAGATATTTATCTCCTTCCTCTAGATAAATATATCTATATATATATAGCTCTCTTCCGCTATTCAGCACAACATCAACCTGTGTCAACATGCGTTAAGAACATGATGATAGTCTCTTAAAGCTACAGCCAATTTAAGCCCTAGTTTTGTGAACTTTCAACAATTTTAGTAACAGGTTTTCCTGAACTGGTCCGAGCTAGCTGCTGTGTTCCACCTAATGGCCACTTGCATCTGGAAGCATGAACTCTGTTGAAAAGTGGTTATTCTGATCCTGCAAAGAGTGCTTTTCCACTAGTTCTATAGTTAGTGTGCATTACATCACACGTTTTGTGTGACTGTTAAGAGCTGTAGTTGTAGGAGGACTGAATCTACCAAGGTAGTAGTTTGCTGTCAATAAGATGAACATCGTCACAGACAATATAGATGTGTGTACAAGAGTAATGACGAACCACAACTAATGATTAGACATGAGCCCAACAATCAGGTTCCAATGTCAGTTTATCAAAATTAGCAGATTGTAAGGTAAGTCGAATTGATTGAAGTGGGTAGGTTCAGAAATTGATATCCACTGTCGCCAGGCATCCTGACACTGGGCAGAAATTCACTCAGTTGGAGGTACAAGTTGGTGCGCTGGAAAAATGTTATGGATTCAACCCTCCACACAGCGACATGCACCCTCCACACAGCGACATGCACCCTCCACACAGCGACATGCACCCTCCACACAGTGACATGCACCCTCCACACAGCGACATGCACCCTCCACACAGCGACATGCACCCTCCACACAGCGACATGCACCCTCCACACAGCGACATGCACCCTCCACACAGCGACATGCACCCTCCACACAGCGACATGCACCCTCCACACAGCGACATGCACCCTCCACACAGCGACATGCACCCTCCACACAGTGACATGCACCCTCCACACAGCGACATGCACCCTCCACACAGCGACATGCACCCTCCACACAGCGACATGCACCCTCCACACAGCGACATGCACCCTCCACACAGCGACATGCACCCTCCACACAGCGACATGCACCCTCCACACAGCGACATGCAATAAAGTTAATTTCAGCGACACTCATCAATCCATAACTAAAAAATATATGCACACGTTTTTCGCACTTGGTGCTTACTTATACGCTAATGTGTCTGGTCCCAAACAAAACTTAAATATAATACCAATGACATAAATTGATACCTTAACAAAGTGCATGTGTGATTAAGGAGAAGTCTAGACAATGTTTTGTTTGGCACCAGACACATTAGGAAGCACCCAATGTGAAACGTGTTAAGCGTGTCCAGCCCTGCGCCTTGTTTTTCCATGGCTATTTGAATAAACATTAACCAGCTTTATTCAAGCACTATGTGGATATGGGTATTTTGGATGAGGTTTGATGAGTGTCGCTGAAATTATCTTTATTGCAGTTTCAGAAAATTAGCCGGCAAAGCAGCTTTGTGTTTTGATCTTTTTCCTGTCTTTGTGTTATTAAAGCACCAAAGTACATCATGCATAACTTCAGCATCCCCAAATTCATATACATTCTCAGACTGCATGAATCAGTTTGCTCATCTTTACTAATGATGCATAACATTGGTGTGTATTGTATGGTTGTGTATTAATGCACCAGAGAGCTGGAAATCTCATTGGAAATAATAGAACATTTGTATAAAGACAGGTCTGTGTACATTTTTACACAGGAACCCTGGAATAAATATGACAGTACTTGAATTATACCTCACACTGCTATCCAGGAGCAATGTGTCTCTCTCATTTCAGCTGATATCGCTACAAACTTCTTCAACTACTTTTTCTAAATTGGATCTCAATAAAAGCTATCATTAGGTGAAAATTGATCCAGAGTCATGCGGCTGAACTCCATTCTCGATGTGTTATGTTACATATGATACAACTTGCTTGTGATCTCTTGCCAGTAGAACTGTGTTACAATTCTACAATGCACTTTATTTAATCTGACAGATGCATTTTATTTTTCTCAGGGAAATTTTAAAAAAAAAAAAAATAGCACGAGAACATAATGAAGCTGTAAAATTTGCTTTTTCGTTATTGTCAATATATTTAGCTGTGTAAAATCTAACTCTGGGCCAATTATGATTTTCAGTGGATTTTTATAGAAATGTTTTTCACAGTATGTTATCAAAACAAAACCCTAACGGATATTTAGAGCTCTTTATTTGCCAGAGTACAATGCTAAACAACGTATTTAATGACACGACTGTACCTATTTCCCTGAATATTTAATAAATGCTGGTACAAATTAGAATTTATGCTTGCACGCACATTTATAATTCATATAAAAATGGTATAAAATAATTTGTGGTATAATAATTGCAATTCAAGTCTGAAGTGTGGCTTAACCGTTTACCAACCGTAGATTCAGCAGTGCATTTGATTTCTCTATCAATCCATTTATTTATTTTTGCAGTGCTGTACTGCAAAATGTGTAAGGGACTGAAATGAAGTAATAATGCTATGGGTGTGTCTTTTTTGCTTAAATTTGTTTTTTTTTGCTGGTGCACTTGGCTCAGATACTTCATGATATGAAATATATTAGTAGCTAGAAAAAGTTGCTCATAGACTAGAGGGACCTAAAGATGGCCGACAATTTTGCTAATTAGCCGAGTATTCTTGTAAATGTGTAATTATTAGCCTCTTCTCCAAGATTTGTTTTTTTTCGAACAATGGATTGTTTATAAAATTCAATTCTGAGGCAGAGTTGTAAAATTGGAACAGATTCTATAATGCAAACCAATGAAATGTTCCCACTGTTTATACCACTTCTTTTATCTCTGCCCCAGAATTGAGTTTTATAAATAACCCTGAGTTTTCAAATAATTCCAAGGTCAATGACAAAAACATCGTTTTGTAGCAAATATTAACAAAGAAATAATCAAAACCTATTAATGTCATCACATGTAGGGGTATTAGCATCCCAAAAATAGCCCAAGAGCATCGTCAGGTAGCTAATCGATTAAGAATACCTTTATGGAAGGAAAATCTTGGAAGATCTGACAAATGATTGTTCCTAAAAAGTATTAATGGCTATGTGAAGTGTTTTAAACCTACTGGAATATGTTATTTTTTTTATTGTTCAAACAGTAAGAAGAGTAGAGGGCATCTAAGCACAGCACTGATAGACTATGTTGTGTTCAGCACAAATCATATTTTATTCTAAAGCTCTGGGTTATCTGTTGTACATATTGCACAGAAACCGTTGATTATTTCAGCCTTGCAATGATTCAAAAGAAAAAAATACATCTGTTGGTTTCGGAAGAGCAACAACCAGAAAATTACATTTCATCACATTCTTAAAGAAAATGCTTCTTAAATAATTGCATGGGGAATTTTAGACTCCTATATAATCCTAGGGGGCTAAAAGGTATGTTTAGAAGGGGAGAACCAACCAACAATGAAACCAACTTTACAGCAGCAATTAACTCTGTAATGAGCAGCAAATAGTTCAAAATGACCAGATCACGATTTCTTGGCTCGCATACTTTTTGTTGGTTTATAGGGAAGAACACATTTAAATGACAGATTTGCTGTTATATGGGGGATGCTTACCTCTACAAGGCACAGTAATCAAAGAGCTATTTCCATATAATTACAGAATCAAGGTTTCAGTAGCCATGAAGGTCACACAACCAACTCAAAGACACAATAAACTGTGTGCAGTTGATGCTGCTGATATAATGTCAAATATATTCTATAGTATTTTGTGTTATGTGTGATTGTTAGTTCTTGATTCTTTTAGTGTCTAAAATATTATTTTGACTAAATAACTGTAAATTAAAAAATCATATTTTGTATAATAATCCTTCTTTATATTATTGGGTTGACTCAATATAAACTGGGTTCGGATCGGGCCAAGTAGCCACATTTTTCTATAATTCAGCTACTCAATGGTAGCGATTTCCATCCGAAATCAGCAATTTTGGTAATTTCAGACCAATTTATGGCCATATTTGGATCAGGGATTTCAACCCTGATAATCATATGGATTCCACCTACTCAATATGGGCCTAAATCCCCCTAAATTAACCCTTAAAGTAGCCCTGGCCCCACCAACAATAAAAAGGGGTGGGAGATGGACAAATGGCATTGTGTGCCAGGGGTACTTGCTTTTGCTATCAAATGATCCCCCCCACCCCCCGAAAAAAAATAATTATCCATAGTGAAACGCAGCTCAGGAGATTCCCAAGGGCACCTGAAACCTACTAATATAATTAATTATCCCCTTTGGGTTTAAGGGGGTGCCTAAAGGACCCCAAACCAACCCTAAAAAACCCCCCACAAAAATAGCAGGCATCAATTTTTAAGAAAAAATATTTCAATTATTTTGCATTTATTTATTTATTTATTCATTTTGGGATGACTTCTACTATTTTCTTAACAATTCTTCCCAACATGACTCTCTATCCTGCCCATAGAAGGCTACCACTTTGGTTTGCAGTGTTTTGGGGCATGTCTTTTGGTTGCTTTCTGTGTGGAATCTAGACATGTGCAAAACTAAAATTTTCGTTTCGTTTTCGTCCATTCGGACGAAAATGTTATTTATTTCGTCTAAAACGAATTTCGTTCATTAGTGCATTCGTTTCAGACGAAATTCGTTAATTATTTTCGTTTCGTTAATTTTTTTCGTTCGTTTTATAGAATACAATGTAATACTATTGGCTTTCTATAAACCGAACGAGAGCCCCATTCATAAGAAATTCTTATGAATGGGGCTCTCGTTCGGTTCATAGAAAGGCAATAGTATTAATTGTATTCTATAAGCCGAAAGTCTATAAACCGAACGACTTTCGGTTTATAGACTTTCGGCTTATGGAAAACATGTAATCCTATTGCTATTCTATAAACCGAACGACTTTCGGTTTATAGAATAGCCATAGGTTTACATGTATTACATAAGCCGAAAGTCTATAAACCGAAAGTCGTTCGGTTTATAGGCTGTCGGCATTTAACTAATAAGAGACAGAGTCTCCATTCATAAAATTATGAATGGAGACTTTGTCTCCGTGTAGTAAAATGCCCACAGCCTATAAACCGAACGTTCGGTTTATAGGCTGTCGGCTTATGGAATACATGTATTCCTATTGCTATTCTATAAACCGAACGACTTTCGGTTTATAGAATAGCAATAGGAATACATGTATTCCATAAGCCGACAGCCTATAAACCGAACGTTCGGTTTATAGGCTGTGGGCATTTTACTACACGGAGACAAAGTCTCCATTCATAATTTTATGAATGGAGACTCTGTCTCCGTGTAGTAAAATGCCGACAGCCTATAAACCGAACGTTCGGTTTATAGGCTGTCGGCTTATGGAATACATGTATTCCTATTGCTATTCTATAAACCGAACGACTTTCGGTTTATAGAATAGCCATAGGATTACATGTATTGCATAAGCCGAAAGTCTATAAACCGAAAGTCGTTCGGTTAATAGGCTGTCGGCATTTAACTATACAGAGACAGAGTCTCCATTCATAAAATTATGAATGGAGACTTTGTCTCCGTGTAGTAAAATGCCGAAAGCCTATAAACCGAACGATCCGTTTATAGACTTTCGGCTTATATAATACATGTAATCCTATGGCTATTCTATAAACCGAACGACTTTCGGTTTATAGAATAGCAATAGGAATACATGTATTCCATAAGCCGACAGCCTATAAACCGAACGTTCGGTTTATAGGCTGTGGGCATTTTACTACACGGAGACAAAGTCTCCATTCATAATTTTATGAATGGAGACTCTGTCTCCGTATAGTTAAATGCCGGCTTTTAACTATACGGAGACAAAGTCTCCATTTATAATTTTATGAATGGAGACTCTGTCTCCGTATAGTTAAATGCCGGTGTTCTGACAAATTTCTGGAGCAAATTCTCCTGCGCAATCGCAGGAGAATTTGCTCACTGCGCATGCGCATAAAGTTACAGCTGATAACTCAGCTGTAACTTTGTGACCACCGCGCATGCGCCAGCTGCGCAACCCACCTCCCGCCCCCTCACACCCCCTGCACACCCCTTCTTACCAGATCATCGACCACAGCGATACACAGCGCATGCGCACGCCTATCCAGCCGTTTGGGAATGTGCGCGTCCGTTGTTGTGTTCTTAAGGTGGTAAGTAACATGGGGCGTCGGGACATAAGGGGGCAAGCATCCTGGTGAGGGCTGCCTCATCTTGATGGGATTTGTGATCCTCCTGCTGCATCAATAATACAGCAGGAGGATCACAAATCCCATCAAGATGAGGCAGCCCTCACCAGGATGCTTGCCCCCTTATGTCCCGACGCCCCGTGTTACTTACCACCTTAAGAACACAACAACGGACGCGCGCATTCCCAAACGGCTGGATAGGCGTGCGCATGCGCTGTGTATCGCTGTGGTCGATGATCTGGTAAGAAGGGGTGTGCGGCGGGTGTGAGGGGGCGGGAGGTGGGTTGCGCAGCTGTCTCATGCACGGTGGTCACAAAGTTACAGCTGAGTTATCAGCTGTAACTTTATGCGCATGCGCAGTGAGCAAATTCTCCTGCGATTGCGCAGGAGAATTTGCTCCAGAAATTTGTCAGAACACCGGCTTTTAACTATACGGAGACAAAGTCTCCATTTATAATTTTATGAATGGAGACTCTGTCTCCGTATAGTTAAATGCCCACAGCCTATAAACCGAACGTTCGGTTTATAGGCTGTCGGCTTTTAACTATACGTTTGTCTCCATTCATAAATTTATGAATGGAGACTCTGTCTCCGTATAGTTAAATGCTATTGTATTCTATAAACCGACTCTATTTCGGCTTATAGAATGCAATAGTACTACGAATGGACGAATGAACGAATGATTTTCCTTTATTAACCATTCGTTCATTCGGCTTTAGTTAGCTTAGCATTTTCGTTCTTCGTTTTTCGGGCGAATGGACGAAAATGCAATTTTCGGACGAAAATGCATTCGTCCGAAAACGAATGCACATGTCTAGTATATATTCACATGTAAATTGCTTTTTTAATAAAAAATTATGATATAAATAAAATCTTATTTTTATTTCCTTTTATGTGACAAAGCTGCCTCTCTCTTTCCCTTGCCCCCAGATTTGTCGCTCTCCCCCCCTTAGTGTTGTCTCTCTCTCACCCTCCCTTTGGCTACCCCCTCGCTCCCCTTGTGTCTGTCTCTTCCCCCCTTCCCTCCCCTTGTTTCTCTCTGCCCCCCCCCCCTTGTTATTCTGTCCCCCCCTCACCTGTTTCTTGCTCCCTGGTGGCTAGTGGGGGCAGCCGGGGGATGTATGCACTATACATAATAGACGGAAGTGTCGGGCAGCATGGAGGTTGTCTGCACGATTCGTGCAGACATCCCCCAGCTGCCCGATTCTCCCTGGTGGCTAGCGAGGGAGCGGAGGATGTCTGCGCGATGAGCGAGACCTCCCCTGCTGCCGCCCGGAACGACAGCCAGGACTTTTATGAGGAAGCCGGAAGTACCCAGCTTCATCATAGAAGTCCCGGCGGTCATGCCGGGCGGCAGCAGGAGAGGTCTCGCTCATCGCGCAGACATCCTCCGCTCCCTCGCTAGCCACCAGGGAGAATCGGGCAGCTGGGGGATGTCTGCACGAATCGTGCAGACAACCTCCATGCTGCCCGACACTTCCGTCTATTATGTATAGTGCATACATCCCCCGGCTGCCCCCACTAGCCACCAGGGAGCAAGAAACAGGTGAGGGGGGGGACAGAATAACAAGGGGGGGGGGGCAGAGAGAAACAAGGGGAGGGAAGGGGGGAAGAGACAGACACAAGGGGAGCGAGGGGGGAGCCAAAGGGAGGGTGAGAGAGAGACAACACTAAGGGGGGGAGAGCGACAAATCTGGGGGCAAGGGAAAGAGAGAGGCAGCATTGTCACATAAAAGGAAATAAAAACAAGATTTTTTTATTTCATAATTTTTTATTTAAAAAGCAATTTACATGTGAATATATACTAGACATGTGCATTCGTTTTCGGACGAATGCATTTTCGTCCGAAAATTGCATTTTCGTCCATTCGCCCGAAAAACGAAGAACGAAAATGCTAAGCTAACTAAAGCCGGATGAACGAATGGTTAATAAAGGAAAATCATTCGTTCATTCGTCCATTCGTAGTACTATTGCATTCTATAAGCCGAAATAGAGTCGGTTTATAGAATACAATAGCATTTAACTACACGGAGACAGAGTCTCCATTCATAAAATTATGAATGGAGACTTTGTCTCCGTATAGTTAAATGCCCACAGCCTATAAACCGAACGTTCGGTTTATAGGCTGTCGGCATTTAACTATACGGAGACAGAGTCTCCATTCATAAAATTATAAATGGAGACTTTGTCTCCGTATAGTTAAAAGCCGGCATTTAACTATACAGAGACAGAGTCTCCATTCATAAAATTATGAATGGAGACTTTGTCTCCGTGTAGTAAAATGCCCACAGCCTATAAACCGAACGTTCGGTTTATAGGCTGTCGGCTTATGGAATACATGTATTCCTATTGCTATTCTATAAACCGAACTTTCGGTTTATAGAATAGCCATAGGATTACATGTATTACATAAGCCGAAAGTCTATAAACCGATCGTTCGGTTTATAGACTTTCGGCATTTTACTACACGGAGACAAAGTCTCCATTCATAATTTTATGAATGGAGACTCTGTCTCTGTATAGTTAAATGCCGACAGCCTATAAACCGAACGACTTTCGGTTTATAGACTTTCGGCTTATGTACTACATGTAATCCTATGGCTATTCTATAAACCGAAAGTCGTTCGGTTTATAGTTTAGCAATAGCATTACATGTATTCTATAAACCGAACGTCGTTCGTTTTAAAGACTTTCGGCTTATAGAATACTATTGGCTTTCTATAAACCGAACTAGAGTCGAGTCCCCATTCATAAGAAATTCTTATGAATGAGGAGGGACTCTAGTTAGGTTTATAGAATGCCAATAGTATTCTATAAGCCGAAAGTCTTTAAAACGAACGACGTTCGGTTTATAGAATGCATGTAATGCTATTGCTGTTCTATAAGCCGAATGTCTTTCGGCTTATAGAACAGCAATAGCATTACATGTATTCTATAAACCGAACGTCGTTTGTTTTAAAGACTTTCGGCTTATAGAATACATGCTGCTATTGGCTTTCTATAAACCGAAAGAGTCCCCATTCATACGAATAGGTCAATTGACCTATTCGTATGAATGGGAACTCAATTTCGGTTTATAGGAAGCTAATAGCATTACATGCATTCCATAAACCGAAAGTCATTCATGTCGGTTTATGGAATGTAGTACAATGCTATTGGTATTGTAAACCGACTCTATTTCGGTTTAGAATGCCAATAGCACGAATGGACGAATGGACGAATGAACGAATGATTTTCGTTTATTAACCATTCGTTCATTCGGATTTTGTTAGTTAAAATTTTCGTTATTCGTTTTTCGGACGAATGGACGAAAATGCTATTTTCGTCCGAAAATGCATTCGTCCGAAAACGAATGCACATGTCTAGTGGAATCTACTATGATGTCCAAATTGAACAAGTATTCGAAGGCAGATCAGGGCTACATGGGTGGCTCCCAATGTGCCCCAAATAATGATTTACTTGCAAACACTGTAACAGTTAATTTTAATCAGACAGCCACACAGCAACAAAATATACATGTCAGTGTAAACACACAACATTTGTTGATGTAACTTTCCAATGACAGGCGATATAAAACAACTCCAGTGGAATCAAAAGTTGCAGAGAAAGACAGAGCAGCTGCACTAGTCACATCCAAAATGGCAATCAGGTGCTGTGGTCCCAGGACTCTGTATAACTCATGTATAACTCCATGGAAATTGGCACAGCAATCAGGAAATTTCACCGTGGTAATCCACAACAAGTACAAAAAAACTCTGTAAAAGTAGATTCTTTCTTTCCCTGGAAAAAATAGGGATGCTTCCAAACCACAAAAGTCAAGTACTTGTGAAGAGTAAGTAGCCCTTACATTAAGATGCTACTTACCAGTGCCTAGAATAATATCACTATTGCTAACAGCAGACTATGCTGGCTGATTCAGTCCCTAAGTGGTCTCAGGGCCATCTTTAATAGTGATTGGACCCTGGGCAAGCATTTGCTTGGGCCCCCTGGACCCTGCCCCCTCCCCTGCATGCAATCCCGCCATCCATCGCAATGTTACCCCCCCCCCCACACACACACACACAAAAAACATAAAAATAAGCACACACACAATTGGACTTTTCTTGCAGTGAGTATTTTTATTGCATTGTATAAAAAGTGTATATTAAGTGTATAATTGCAGTGTATAAACTGTATATTTAGATACAAAAAGTGTATATATGGCTGCAATATGTATACCATCTTACTATGCAACACTGCACTACAACTACTCATTACCTAAATTACAAAAATATACACAGATATTAGAGAGCACATACATATGTTCATATATGTTTATAAATATCTATACACATCTCACTCTCTCTCGCTAGTTGCATTTATACTTATATGAACTTCTTAATATTATATTCAACTATTTTCATATGTAATAAAAATGTTATTGAAGAGTTGCATTTCTTGTTTTTATTCCCTTTTCTGCACCCACATTGAACCAAAAGGACTTAACACAGCCCCATAGAGTAGCCACAGCACTTGTCATGCAGCTATATTGCACCCACAGCACTTGTCATGCACCTATATTGCACCCACAGCACTTGTTATGCACCTATATTGCACCCACAGCACATGGCTTGCACTCATATTGAACCCACACAATTGCACATGCTACAGTGTAAATTTGCCCCACAGAACATACCAGTTTAACTTTGTTCCACTGAACTGCCCATGCAGAAAAAAGCCACATTGACATTTTTCCCCATAGTACGTTATTTTTCCCCAGAGAACATGCCACAGTCACTTTGTCATTGCATATGCAACAGACATTTTGCCTGTTAAAATATGACACCGTTTGTCCATTAAATATGCCAGTCAATGTGCCCATCAATATGCCAATATTATTTTGCCATTAATATTCAGTATTATTTTGCCATAAATATGCCACAGACATGTTTCCCATTAAAATGCCAATATTATTGTGCCAGTCAGAGCCCAGTAATATTGTGCCCCTCAGACCCCACTAATATTGTGCCAGTCAGATGCCTGTAATATTGTGCCAGTCAGATGCCTGTAATATTGTGCCCCTCAGACCCCACTAATATTGTGCCAGTCAGATGCCTGTAATATTGTGCCCCTCAGACCCCACTAATATTGTGCCAGTCAGATGCCTGTAATATTGTGCCCCTCAGACCCCACTAATATTGTGCCAGTCAGATGCCTGTAATATTGTGCCCCTCAGACCCCACTAATATTGTGCCAGTCAGAGCCCAGGAATATTGTGCCATTCAGATGCCTGTATTCCCCCAACACAGCCCCCTCCCCGTACTCACCGATTGTTGCTGTTCCGTGTCCCCCGCCGGATGTCTCCTCCATGCAGTCTTCCCTCCTGCACGGAGGAGGGAAACAGTTTTTTTTTTTCTTTTTTTTCCGGTCGTCACATCCAGTGGATGCGGCTTGCCGGAAAAAAACGTTCACAAGTGCAATGCGCTGTGAACGCGGCAAGCAGGGGCTGGGGGCCCACGGGACAGCTGCCTTGGGCCCCCCAGGAGTAACTGGGCCCAGGGCAGCTGCCCCGTTTGCCCCGCGTTAAAGACGGCCCTGAGTGGTCTTGTGGTACAAGCTTTATAAAATCTAGAGCAAGGATACACAAGCATATAAACAACAGTATCCACATTTAAGGTTGTCCCTAACACTAGGGGCTTTGCAATCTGTATGCAGAAGATGTTGGAAAACCTTTTATATTTTAACCTAAGTCTGTCCAAAATATAAGATGATAATCTAGGTTCTTTTTTGTTGAAAAAGTAGTAACTATTCTCACACACAGGACCCTTTTTTTAAAAACTATTTTTCTGTTTGCGAGATAGCATTTCTGTTTTAGCATTAATTAATACGTCAGTGGGGTACCCTCTTTGTTAAAACCAGGTAATGAGTTCCCCTGCTTGTTGTCCACATACCTCAGGATCTGTACATAGATTAACAAGCCTATCAAAGTGCCCTCCAGGTATACTATCTTCTAGAAAATTGAGATGACTTGAAAATGTAGTAAAGAGTTAACAGTCATAGCATTTTGATGTTACTTTGTCTCTAAGGAATCCCCTTCATGTCTATGAATTCAGTCTGGTAGAATGATAATTCAGTGTAAAAAATGTTATTAAAGAAAATATTGAGAGAACGTAGAAGAGATAAAGATATTGACCACTCACAGGATGATCAATAGAAGGGTAAGGAAGGACTTTTTTAGCTATTCAAGAGAATGAGAGAATACTCAAGATAGGAGGAATTAAATGCCTCCATAATAACTTTGGTATTACAGAATCTAATAATATGTTTTACGAAAAATATATATATTTCGTTACTTCAATCATTGACTGTGACCCATTTATACAGGCACACACAGAACTTCTAAATAAAACCACTGATCAGAAATAGGCAAAGTGCCTGTAAGGGACACCAGTATACGTGAAGGTCCAGAGGAGATCATTAAATTGTATGTCAGAAAGTTCCGTGAGGGTCTACCACAAACAAACTCGGGGCCTACTATTTATAAAGACTCTGCATCTGCATTTCACAGATTATTCAACTACAATTAAATTCCACAACCAGAGCTTTGTGTAAATTATATATTTTAGTTCACATCTATTTAAGATCCTTGTGTGTGTGTATATATGTATGTAAATACAGGAACTAGCCTAACACTAAATATGGTAAAAGTGGGGATTTGGTTCAGCAACTGTCCAATTAGATGTTAGCTTGCCAACCACGTCAAGGTACCCCACATTAGGCAAGTCCCTAACTAAAAATATTAGCAAAAGCATAAATAGAATCTAGAAGAGAGGATGAAAAACCAAGAAATATTGTTTTTAAAACCCTAAAATATTAATAATTAAAGTATATTGTATAACCACTACTCACCATTTAAAGTACATGGAGAGGTTGTATATAGAAAAGGGTGTAAAGAGGACCTAATGTCTTGTTTTATTTTGAGTTTTGTTTCGGTTTTTTTTTATGTTGTTTCAAGTGTTGTTCTATTGATTTTAAAAGAAAATGGAGACAGTATCAGCATCAGACTAAGAGAGATTTATCATTGATTATTTACACAAATACATAGGCTTTCAATGAATATATGTAAATACATATCTGGATGATATTTGATGTGTAATTATATGTATACATTGCTGGATACATTATAGTTTCAAGTACATAACACACATTCATAGCCCATACATCATTTCATCCCTAGTTTTAAAAATTAAGACACCTATTATGAAAAGCACTTATTATGAAACTTTTTTTCTTAGTCTTAAAGGTTTGCCTGACCTCCAAAAAAGTTTACCGTCATTTATGTTATCTGCTGCTGAGGTAAATGAGGAAGTTCAGAACATCTGGTAATAATAAATTATTATACAGCTTTACAGCAGTTTCCTGCTGATTCAGAATGTGAGATGGTACCTTATGTTGTTGTCTTTCTTTCTCTATGGGGCTAGTAATCACGTCAGTCTGTCCAAAATAATCAGCGATATTTTTGCAGATATTGACTTAGCACCTCTCCCCCACCTCCCACCTCAGCATTATCTCTCTTTCTCAGCCTGCATCTTGCCTTTTCTTTTTTCTTAATCTCTTCGCTCTGTCTTCATCATGTTTGATTGTAAAATAGCTAATGTGCAACTCCCATGATAGCGAGCCAGTCAATGGCATCAACACAGACTAACCACTGCAGGTGTTCCAGTCATGGCCATTTCAACATTTTTGGGGGGAGGGGGTTGAAACTTTATTTTGATGTACCAACACAAACGTATTTTAGATAATAATGTGTAGTGGTTTTATTTATTTCTATGATGCTCAGCCAGCAATATAGTATAATTTTTGTTGGCCAGAGTGAGTTTTAACTACTGTTAACTCAGGGCTCGACAAACCCCGGGCGCCAGGTCTCAATGACGACCAGGAAATTAGACCTGGCGCCCGGCTGCTGTCAGCCTCATGACCCCTTGCTGGTGCAATCCGTTTGTCTTCTGGCGCATCTTCATTCATCTTCCGTCTGACTGCCGGGTGTCACGTGATATGATGCAATCCACCCAGACTTTTCCCCTCGCGCAACTCGCTCTAGTGTCTGAGTGCCGAGATATCACATGACACCCGGCAGTCAGACAGAATATGAATGAGGATCCGGCTGCAGCAGAAATGCCCCCCTCCCCTAATGAGGTAAAGCAGAAGGGAGGGGGGACACATGAAGATATTTAATACTACTGACTGGCAGGTAACTGGCTGTATATGTGTATGTGTTGTGTGTATGTAACTGGCTGTGCATGTGATGTGTGGGACACATTAAGGAATTATTTTTTTCTTTAAAACAAGAAAAAACTTGCTGACTGGTGTGTGTGTGTGCATGTAGCGGACTGGATGTCTGTGAGGTGTGTGTGTATGTGACTTTCTGTGTATGTATGTGACTGTATGTGAGGTGTGTGCATGTGTTTGTCTCTGTGTATGTATGCTTACATGATGTGCCATTGTCTTGCTCCTAAATTTTTTTGATGGCTCAAAATTTAATTTGTCAAGCACCTGGGTTAACTACTGTTCCTATGAGGCCCAACCTGCCCATTAGTCTCCCATTAGTCTGGCTGAGCATCATTGGAAGAGTACACAAGGAGCAATAATACAATTTCATCATGTCAGTCACGTCTCTCTCTACTCATACCCTCATGTCTATGTCTCTCTACCCATACCCTCATGTCTTTCCCTCTCTACCTTCACATACCCGCATGCCTGTCTCTATCTTCCCATACCCTCATGCCTGTCTCTCTCTTTCTATATCCTCACGTCTTTCTCGCTCTACCAATATCCTCATGTCTTTCTATCTCCCCATACCCTGGCGTATTTCTCTCTCTCCCCATACCCTTGAGTCTTTCTCTCTCTCCCCCATACCCTAATGTCTCTCTCCTCATACCCCCATGTATATCTCTCTCCACTTATACCCCATGTCTGCCTCTTCCCTCAAACCCCATTTCTGTCTTTCTGCTCACCATGCTCTCTTTTTCTGCATGTCTGTCTCTTCTCCTATACCCCCATGTATGTCTGTCTTTCTTTCCCCCATGTCTGTCTCTCACTCCTCATAATCCCCATGTATCTCTCTTCCCATATCTCTTCTCCTGTACCTCCTACACCGTATGTCTTTGTCTCTTCCCATGTCCCTTTTCCATGCGCTCTTCTGATCTCATCTCAGAACTCAATTAGCGCTGCCTCCATCTTCCTACTCATACTGATGACTCAGACCGTCATGTTCTGACGCTCTGAGTCATCACTGTGCATGGAAAGAGCAGGAAGCGCTGGTTGAGGTCTAAGGGGAGGTAGAGCACCTAGCTGCAGAGCCAGCTCTGAGGGGCAGCCCATTTGCAGATGTGTACCTAGGGTCTCTACCGCCCTTGGCATGTATCGACATACACACACAGCCACACTTACACACCTAGCCACACAGCCACACATACATACCGCCTTACACACAGTCACACATATAGACACAGTTAAAACACTCACGTATACTCAGTCACCCTTACATGCACAAATACACACAGTCACACTTACACACAGACACACACTTACACATACAGCATTATATACACTATCCCACACACATAAATACGCACACAATCACACAATCACACATAAACATACAAACTTACACAGACACCCTTAGACACACAGTCACATTTACAGACACAAGCAGATACACAAACACAGACATCCTTACACACACACACACAAATACACAGTTACACTTACACACTGAAATACACACACTTACAGACACACACACCTAGAAACACACAGACACACTCAAACACACACACACTGACACAGACATCCTTACACACAAATACACAGTTACACTTACACACAGAAATACACACTGACACAGACACCCTTACCTATACACACACACACACCTAGACACACACTTGCACACATACACTTACACAGACACCCTTACACACACACCTAGACACACTAACACACACATCCATGCACTTAATTTCTTCTATTTTTTTAAACTAAAAACAAAAAACTTATAACGTTGATTCCCCTCGCTGCTTTGTTAACTTTATTTGCAGGGAGGAGGAGGATTTTACAGCAGTCATTCCGTTTCTTCTGCCGGATGTCAGGAGACATACGGCTCGCAGCTGACGTCAGAGCGCGATGGGGTGGAGCTTATACCCGTCGTGTAATTCTTGCTGTGAACGGGAGGAGGAGATCTTAGGGAGAGAGTTCCCTACAGCGACACCACTCCTCTTGTGTGCCTCTGTGCGGTGCACCCCATGCACCCCCCAGAATCGGTCCTGTATGGAACCATTTGTCAGCCACCTTGCTCCTTTCTTTAGGCTTCAAGTTACTAAGAATTGTTCTCCTGTTTCTGTATGAACACCAACTGAAAGGATTCAGCTCTGAGCGCAATAGAAATTAGCAATGAGTTGCTCTGAAAACTAGTCTCACATGCGTTTTCTTCATCCCTTAGCAGCACTGTGAATGTTGGTCACCTCTATATCTTGTTACAGCAATAGAGATCAGGACAGCCATGGACCATGTGAAACAGTAGAGGTCGTGTAGCCAGGGAAGACGCTATCAGTGTTTTTGGTGGACATTTATTGCACTTTTGATGGACAATTTAATGATGTGCTGTGGACCTTCACTGGTGTCTAAGACAGTTTATAGTGACTGCTTTACCACTGACAGTTCAACGCGGCAGTTTGAACATTGAACTTTCAGCAGTGAAAGGAAACGCAGCCGCTTCATCGCTGAAATGTCAGCACAGAACTGTCAGCACAGAACTGTCGGCGCTTCCAAACATACACCTTCCCAAACAATTTAACCCCGCCTAAAAGTTACCCTGGACCCCCATACTAACCCCCCAAACCTATTACTAACCCCCCAAACCCAAATACTAATACACTTAATACTAAAACTACCTACAAACTCTAATACTAATACTACCCCTGAACCCTAATACTATCCCCCCGAACACTAATACTAACACTACCCACAGACCCTAATACTAACATCAACCCCCCAAAAACTAATACTAGTACTAACTCCCCCAAACCCTAATACTTAACCCCTAATAATACTTACCTTGTGCGATCCCGCAATAAACTGTCCCTTGAAGAAAGGTCTGGCAGCCCCAATGAAGCATCTCATCCCCCTTCCCTGACCTTGCCACGGACACTGCTGTGCTTCTACAGTCACGTTGCATATCCTTGGTATTTTTAGACAAGGGCAACAACAATGAACGGAGGCCAATTCATAAATGTCTCTGTAACACTCAGTATTTTTATTGATCTGAGAAGCAATCAGGAAGGCAGTGGAGGAATTTACAAAGTGGGGCAGCTAATCGGGAGAAAAACAAGAAAACATTCCTGTTCAATGTGACTTTTTACTCCATTTACTAGATAAATGATGGTAATATAGTATAAAATAGTATCCTGTGTGCCCTGCCCATAAGGATACAGTAATGCTAAGGTCTAATATGTTAGAATATGTTTACAAGAGTTCAAATATACATCTTGGCCAAATGCTCATTCACGAAGCAATATATTATCTTGCCTCTGAGTTATTGAGAAACACACGGAAAAGAAACGTTGTCACCTGCAGTCACCATGAAAGTCTTTGCTTTTTAATGCTATGGATGTTAACTTTTTTCAGTGAACAGGCTTACCTACATTTTAATTTTGTGGATAATATAGTCATTCAATCGTATTTGTGTTTTCTCATCAATTTGTCTGCATTCATCCTTGCTTCACATAGATTTTTGTTTTTATATACATCAGAATATAATTGTAATTACTTTGTCATATGGTACATATTACTCAAATTCCCTGTGAGGTTGATCAATTCTGCCAATAAGACTATTATACGGGATTCTGAATCAGCATTTGCTTTCATGGTGTCTTTTTCATATCTTAAAGTATTTCATTGTCATCTTGAAATCTTTAAAGACAATGTTTTTATTAAACCCTTGGTGTCTGATCTTTTAGGCCCGGTCTTACCCTTGGTGAAATGGCTTTTTAAACTCTTCTGCGGTGCATGTGTTTAGCTATAATTTTTGTCTTAAATTACTGTACTGTACTGTAATGTAACACATTATAAAATGATTTTTTTCTGGATAAGAATGGTTTTCTTAAGATACCATTTTGTTAAACTTATCATATTCTTACTATGATGGAAAATTGAAAAAAAAACAACACTTTTTTCAAGTTATACTTGAAATTTGTTTTCATATCTGCAAAAAAACAGCAAAATAGATTCAAATATTGGTCCTGAGTTTAAAAATACCTAGTGTTTTTATTTTTTTCTGCTGTTTTTTTGTACATTATAAAGCAATATCTGTATGTAGCATATTGCTTTTTCCTAACCATTTTTTTAAGGATTACCTTTAATTTCATTGCTGTCCTAACCCTAAACCTACCTGTAACCTTACCATTAACCCTACCATAATCCTAGTGTTAGGTTCTTTTAATAGAATATGAGGCCATGGAGTTGTTAAGGGATATGGGCAAGCTTTCCATACCTTAATTAGTCTCTCCATGCCACACGATTGCGGTAGGGTAGGAAGAGACTAAAGCAGTCAAAGCCATTCACCTTGTTTGACAGCTAAAGGCATCTGATCACTTTTACTCAGACATGTCACTTTTATTCCAATTATAGTATGCCAGCGGGCATACCACTATCTAAACTGCAGGATATGCCAGACATGTCCTTTTTGGGCAAGGGAGTTTCTCTGCACATCTTTTGTCAGCCAGGTGTTTAAAATAGCTGTGCTACTCATTGTGTGTTATCATTTAATTTCATGAGATTCAAACTGATTTCCCTCCATAGTGTACTTTCTACATTATATTCGGAAGATACCATCTTCATATTACAATATATCATAAGCTAATTAGTGTTGAGCGAACCCTAACCGCACTGTTCGGGTTCGTACCGAACTTTATGGTTTTGGGACCCCGGACCCGAACATGGACATTTCACTGTATGTCCAAGTTGGAGTTCGGCGAGTACATTGTATATAATGCTATTGGCTTTCTATAAACCGAAATAGAGTCCCCATTCATAAGAAAACCGAATGGTGCTGCACACCCACGACACTCCCCATAACCCACATCACCCCATTACATGACCCCATCACAAACCTCCATCACACCATTACATGCACCCATCACCACATTACATGCCCCCATCACCCCTATTACATGTCTTCATCACCCCATCACATGCCTCCATCCTCCCCACCCCCCAGGACTTACCTATGCCCTGGCAGCTAGTGGCAGGCAGTATGGTGTCCTACCATGCTGACTGTTCAGCTCCCTGCATGGTGCGCAGAGAGGTCACACAACCGGGTGCATGTCTGACATCAGAGCGCCGGGTCATGTGACCGGTCAGCACTTTCCCCGTCATACTGCATGGGGAGCCGAACAAGCAGCACAGGGCTTTCTCTGTGCTGTCTGTTCAGCTCCCATGCAGCCTACTTGCAGGCAGAGCGGTGGTGAGGATCTCCGCAGCATTCGTCTCTGTCAGCAAGCAAGGTTTTTTCTTTTAAAGGTGGCTTTTAAAAAAATAAAAAAAAATTGTTGCATTTTGTGCCACCCCCCAGGGGCAATCAAGGCAAGTGCCGCCCTAGGCACTTGCCTTATTTGCCTCGTACTAAATACAGCACTGGCTGCTACATCTGCATTCTAAATTGTGATAAGAAAGAGAGGAGCTGGATATTATCTTCTGCTCACATGCCGTGTCCTATCAGTTGTTCTTGTTAAGTGTTATTTACCTTCTGCTTGTAGACAGATTTATTTTCATTAGGGTAACAAAGATGGTTCCAAAGGCAGCTGCACAGCTGCAAGAAACAAAGCAATTAAAGGTGGACACTGCATGTGGTCATCTTAATATTATCAAATTTTCCTCCCACAGACAAATATTTTTTTGACAATGCTGGAATATAAACGCTTTGCACAAACCCAATAGACCAAGACAAGCTAGGCAAGTTAAATAGCATTATAACACACTATCCTTGGTATACCATTCCAGCAATACTTGTAAAATGGCAAATAATCATTTTATTAATAGACCCAACACAAGGATCCTAGGAGGAAGAAGTGCCTCATCATATTTGGCTTTAGGAACCCTGTGCCTGGGGAACCTACAATTGGTTGTATTTGTACTGGCTTGCATCTAGTTTTATAAAAAAAAAAAAAAAAAAATATGCTCAAGAAAGCAGGGTTGGGTCTTCATTGGTTTTCATATTCCAAGTGTATGTGTGTGTGTGTGTGTGTGTAAGGGTGTCTGCGTAAGTGTATGTGTGTGAGTGTGTGTCTGTGTGTGTCTGAGAAAGAGAGAGAGATGGTGTGTGTGAGAAAGAGAGAGAGACAGTGTGTGTGAGACAGAGAGAGAGAGAGAGAGAGAGAGAGAGAGACGGTGTGTGTGTGAGAAAGAGACAGAGAGAGAGATGGTGTGTGAGAAAGAGACAGAGAGAGAGAGAGACGGTGTGTTTGAGAAAGAGACAGAGAGAGAGAGACGGTGTGTGAGAAAGAGAGAGAGACGGTGTGTGAGAAAGAGAGAGAGACGGTGTGTGTGAGAAAGAGACAGAGAGACTGTGTATGTGAGAAAGAGACGCAGTATGTGTGACAGAGCTCATCTGGGCTCTAGCCCCAGATTATCTGAAGACCTAGCAATGCCACTGCTGGCTCCTAAATTCTACATATGGCAAATAATGCTGTAATTTATATCTCAAGGACGTGTGTTACTTCTAGTGACAGAATGTATATTGATGGTCCTCTGTCACAATTAAAACAATTGATTTTTTTTTTTCGAAATGACGAGTGCATCTAAATCTATGCAGGTCTGTGTGAGCACGTGGGTGTGTCCATGTATTAAAATACCTCTTTTCCTTTACATAAACTTGCTGAATGCCCAACAGGCAGCACCAAAGATTAGAAAATATGACATAGGTACTTTATAACAAGGTCATGTGAAGGACAAACCTCTTTATCATAATAATCCAACTTATTATTCTTGTAGAGAAAGTAACTATGTTCAGTCATTCTCTTCTCTGTTCCATAAAAGAAAACAAACAATGTTTTATAGACACATGTTTCCATTATACCAGCCTTACGCCAAGTAAGGCTGCGTTTTGTTTCACATAGGTATCAATTAGCATAAAATTCTATGGGTACAATTCTATTAGTCATGGTAAATTAAACAATATCCCTCTTGACACTTTAGTTCTGTAAAATTCTGGGTATTTTTTTATTTTTTTATTTTTTTTTTAACAAAGCTGCTATTTTGAAATATCCAGTAAAATATTGCTTGATGTTTGAATGTACTGAAGATCCACTAAAAAAAAATCATTAACTCCGTAATGCAGTTAGCGTTTCCTTAGCAACATCTATCAAGCTGTCATTCCTAAAGTTTTACTGAATTTCAAAATATTACGATTTTATTTATAAGGACATCTATTGATGGGGAAACATTTCAGGATGTGCAAAACATCCTAGGAGAGGTACTACCACCGTACTAGTTAATTCCTCAATATTAATTAAGTTTTGAGTAAACTTCTAGTAAGAAGGAGGGAGAGTAATATATATATATATATATATATATATATATATTTTTTTTTTTTTTTTTAAAGACAATGTAAATGTATCCATGCTCTATTTTGATAATAAAGATAACTGTTTGGTTATATATGGCATTATATAAGATTATGAAAAGGTGTCTTTTCAATGTCTCATTTCCTACTGCACTGATAGATACTCATTTTCAATTCTACAGGAATACCTGTACCAGAGGTAATTGGACTGGGACTGAGATTCACATAGGAAATTTGTCTCCCAACATTCCACACCAACAAAGAAGGCTACCAGGTGTGTGGCTTGGGAGGTAAAGTGTAAACACTGCTACGCACTGTCACTCATAGTGGAAATCTAGCTGCAATTGCACATAACTTATGCTCATGTGCAGAATTCATTCTCCTCCAGAGTCTAGTTAATTGGGACACTGGAGGATGAATATTGTGCCTCTCCTTACATAGGGCTTAGATTTCTTGCATGCATGGTTTGTGTATAGAAAATCAGTGTGTGATTATAGAATTTTTGTTTGTTCACTTTAAAGAGACTAAAGTTTAAAGAGCCTCTGGTCTATACCAGCGGCTCTTCCATGTGTAATGGGCGGCTTCCGGCTTGTGGTTGGGCCAACGTATTTCATGACAGCTTCCAAGATAAAACAGGTTCCCTGTGAGTGCAGCTGTGCGTCGCATACTCACAGCAACCAACAGACTGGTGGTTCCTGGCTGTGTGCATCTGTGATGCAGATCATCTGAGTGATGCGTTGCCTCTCTTTGTGTGATTCAAGAAAAATTGAGAAGCTTGCCCTTCACCAAAAAAGTGCCGCACTATCCTCTCATGATTTAAACACCACTTCTATATAACTAGTGAACAAGTAAGCAAGTCCAGGAGGTGCAAATAGCAAGTCTGTATGTGCAAATGGCAACTCTAGGAACAAATGACAACTCTTTGGGAGTAATTGGAATATCTCTGGGTGCAAATGGCAGGTCTGGTTCAAATGGCAAGGGTTTGTATGTAAATGGCAAGGATTTCGGTGCAAATTGAGAGTTTTTGTGTGCAAATGTCATGCTTCTGGGGGCAAATGTCAACTCTTTGGGTGCTAATGGCATGTCTTTCAGGGCAAATGGCAAGTCTTGGTTCAAATGACAAAGTCTTTGTGTGCATATCAATAATTACACAGGAAAAAAAATATTGCATATAAAGGTCGACTCAGTATTCACTGAAATGTTTAAAATGTGTCTCATATTTATAAAATCACGGTGTGGCCTGATATGCAAATTATACATATTGCATTGAAAACAGTTAATTTGCATAATAAGTCACAGAGTGTTGTCACCTGTCAACTTATTCGCACCATGGCCTACAAATGAGTCAGCTGAGGGAGGCAAGGTATGGGAATTCTAAATCACAAAGAATACAACTTATACATGAAGAATACAATCAGAACATGCATATTACATGCACATAACAAGCACTTTTGGTTCAATAACAATTTCTACATCCAAGAAAAGGGTACAGCCATGCAGACTAAGATCCCCGCCAATAATGGCGAAGTAGGAAAATTACATCATTTTATCCAAACACAAATTGTCTGACTATCTATGGGATTATTACAGATACATTGATGACCTTTTTAATAATATGGAAGGGTCCCCTAAATATTTTAAGAGGAATTCTTTCATTATATCAACACTAACACCTGTGGTCTCTCATTTAGAGCAAGTTCAGTAAAGAAAAAAAATCCACTTTTTGGATCTAAAGATTTTCACTGATAATAACTAGAGTTGAGCGGACACCTGGATGTTCGGGTTTGGCAAGTTCGGCCGAACTTCGGAAAAAAGTCCGGGTTCGGGTTCGAACTTGACCCTGAACCCGAACCCCATTGAAGTCAATGGGGACACAAACTTTTGGGCACTAAAATGAAAAAGTCCTGGAAAGAGCTAGAGGGCTGCAAAAGGAATTAAAATGTGGGTAAGAGTAGGACAAGTGCCCTGCAAACAAATATGGATAGGGAAATAACTTAAAATAACATTAAATAGATAAAAATGAAAAATACAGCTGAGCCATAAAATAGCACTAGATGGAATCTTTGATTTTATCTTTGGAAGAACATAAATCTAAATCTAAAGCATGCCTGCCAGGAGGATCAACAGAATTATCCATTTGGGAGAGGGTTGGAGTGCAGGGTATTCTCTTTCAGTTTATACTAAGTGACCCATAGGTTGAGGAGGCGGTGACCGTGGCGGTGTAGGTGGAAGCGGCGCTGGAGGAGGAGGAGGTAGCCAGAATTTTTCAAAATGCGCTGTAAGCACAGTATTTGATGGTTCTATTTGACTCTCAGATATGAAGTGCACCGCAAGACGTAAATGTTCTATTTACCACCCAAAACTATTTTGGATGAAGAATTTCTTATGAATGGGGACTCTATTTTGGTTTATATAAAGCCAATAACATTACATGTATTCCATAAACCGAAAGTCTATAAACCGAAAGACATTCAGTTTATAGACTTTCAGTTTATGCAATACATGTAATGCTATTGCTATTCTATAAACCGAAAGTCTATAAACCGAATGTCTTTCGGTTGATAGACTTTCGGTTTATAGCCGAACCCCGAACTCCAACACGAAAATACAGTGGAATGTCCATGTTCGGGTCCGGGGTCTGAATACCTTAATTTTTGGTACGAACCCGAACAGTGCGGTTCGGGTTCGCTCAACACTAATAATAACACGATTAAAATAAAACCTGTGGATGTCAACTGGTTCATTTTCCCTACAGAGCTACCATTTCCCCGCTTGGCTACATAATGTGCCCAAAAGCCAATTTCAAAGGTTGAGGTGCAACTGCACATAAATAGATGACTACACATGTAGCCATGCTAAAAAAAGCACTTCTCCAAAATATGAACCGCTTTGTACTGCAGTACAAAGAAACATTTAATTTGTAACTGTGTCAGGTGTCTTGGAAATTTGAAATTTGATAATCCCAAACATAGGGGGAAATTAAGAACATATTCTCCAAACATTGGCCCTTTTTGCTGAAAGATCCAGCATTACACCCTAAACTCAAACAAAATTGGTCTTCAGAGGCACCATCAACCTAAACAGCAAATTGACACATACCACAACCAGAGATAACGTTAGGGGGGGGGGGGCTACTGGGGCTGGAGCCCCGAGTCTCCTGACCATAGCCCCAAGTCTGTGAAGCTTCCCCTGCTTCCTGCTCTGTCACTGTGATAACCCCGCCCCCAACCCATGTGACCGGCAGGAACCCACGTGTCCTCCCTCACAGCACAGACCACGAGGGATGCTGTACTGCTGTGGAGAGGCTGCTCTCTGCTCTCTGCTCCAGGGGCTGCAGAAAAGCCTCCTCTATGACCTGCCACTTACCTCCCACCCAGGAACAGGCTGCACAAGGTAGGATCTCCATGTATTTTTATATAAATATCACCAACAGGTGAGTACTGGGGAAGGGGGTGGAGGGAGGGTGACATTAATGGGCAGAATAACCCTGGCAAATTATGTATGAATTAACCCTGGCAAATGATGTATGAATTAACCCTGGCAAATGATGGATACATTAACCTTGGCAAATGATATATGAATTAACCCTTGCAAATGGTGGATAAATTAACCCTGGCAAATGATGGATAAATGAACCCTGGCATATTATGGAGAAATTAACCCTGGCAAATGATGGATAAATTAACCCTGGCAAATGATGGATAAATTAACCCTGGCAAATGATGGATAAATGAACCCTGGCATATTATGGAGAAATTAACCCTGGCAAATGATGGATAAATTAACCCTGGCAAATGATGTATGAATTAACCCTGGCAAATGATGTATGAATTAACCCTGGCAAATGATGGATAAATTAACCCTGGCAAATGGTGGGGAAATTAACCCTGGCAAATGGTGGGGAAATTAACCCTGGCAAATGGTGGATAAATAACCCTGGCAAATGATGGATGAATTAACCCTGGCAAATGATGTATGAATTAACCCTGGCAAATGGTGGATAAATAACCCTGGCATATTATGGAGAAATTAACACTGGCAAATGATGGAGAAATTAACCCTGACAAATGATGGTTAGTGATGGTCTGTGCGGGACGGAAATGCCCCCTTCCCTGCAATGAGATATAGCAGCAGGGAGGGGGGACATATTGAACAACATTTTTTTAATTTATTTTTTTAAATACACCATTTGTATGAGTATGTGACAGACTGTATGTATGTATGAGTGTATGTGGCAGACTGTATGTATGTGACAGACTGTACGTATGTATGTGATAGACTATGTATGTGTGATACTATGTATGAGTGTGTGTGTCTATGTGACAGATTGTATGTATGTATGTATGTATGTATGTATGTATCTGTGTGACAGACTGTATGGGTGTGTGTGTCTATGTGACTGACTCTATGAATGTATGTGTCTATGTTACTGACTGTATGTATGAGTGTGTGTCTATGTGACAGACTGTATGTATGTGTGTGTGTCTGTGACAGACTGTATGTATGAGTGTGTGTCTGTGACAGACTGTATGTATGAGTGTGTGTCTGTGACAGACTGTATGTATGAGTGTGTCTCTGTGACAGACTGTATGTATGTATGAGTGTGTCTCTGTGACAGACTGTATGTATGAGTGTGTATCTGACACTGTATGAGTGTGTGTCTATGTGACAGACTGTATGTATGAGTGTATGTGACAGACTGTATGTATGAGTGTATGTGACAGACTATGTTTGTATGTATGAGTGTGTGTGTCTATGTGACTGACTGCATGTATGAGTGTGTATGTGTGTCTGTATATGACTGCATGTGATTGTGTGTATGTGCTGTTGTCTGGCTCTTAGATTTTTTACTGGCTCCTAAAACTCAGTTAAGTTCGTCAAGCCCTGGCATAAATGCAACTAGTTATATACATCTATTTGGGGTCTACCTCAAGCTTTTGAAAAGGCTGGAAATATTTAATATTTTACAGGTTTTGTTTTGCGATTATAAACGTAATATTTTTTTGCTGCGAGGGTGGTGGGTGCATGGAATAGCCTTCCAGTAGAAGTGGTAGAGGTTAATACAGCGAAGGAGTTTAAGCATGCGTGGGATAGGTATAAGGCTATCCTAGATATAAGATAAGGTCAGGGACTAATGAAAGCATTACTTTACTGAGAGGGTAGTGGTTGTATGGAATAGTCTCCAGTAGAAAGGGTAGAGGATAATACAGTGAAGGAGTTTAAGCATGCGTGGGATAGGTATAAGGCTATCCTAGATATAAGATAAGGACAGGGACTAATGAAAGTATTACTTTACTGAGAGGGTAGTGGATGTATGGAATAGTCTTCCAGTAGAAGTGGTAGAGGTTAATACAGTGAAGGAGTGTAAGCATGCATGGGATAGGTATAAGGCTATCCTAGATATAAGATAAGGTCAGGGACTAATGAAAGTATTACTTTACTGATAGGGTAGTGGATGTGTAGAATAGTCTTCCAGTAGAAGTGGTAGAGGTTAATACAGTGAAGGAGTTTAAGCATGCGTGGGATAGGTATAAGGCTATCCTAGATATAAGATAAGGCCAGGGACTAATGACAGTATTACTGTACTGAGAGGGTAGTGGATGCATGGAATAGTCTTCCAGTAGAAGTGGTAGAGGTTAATACAGTGAAGGAGTTTAAGCATGCATGGGGATAGGTATAAGGCTATCCTAGATATAAGATAAGGTCAGGGACTAATGAAAGTATTACATTACTGAGAGGGTAGTGGATGTATGGGATAGTCTTCCAGTAGAAGTGGTAGAGGTTAATACAGTGAAGGAGTTTAAGCATGCATGGGATAGGTATAAGGCTATCCTAGATATAAGATAAGGTCAGGGACTAATGAAAGTATTACTTTACTGAGAGGGTAGTGGATGTATGGAATAGTCTTCCAGTAGAAGTGGTAGAGGTTAATACAGTGAAGGAGTGTAAGCATGCATGGGATAGGTATAAGGCTATCCTAGATATAAGATAAGGACAGGGACTAATGAAAGTATTACATTACTGAGAGGGTAGTGGATGTATGGAATAGTCTTCCAGTAAAAGTGGTAGAGGTTAATACAGTGAAGGAGTTTAAGCATGCGTGGGACAGGTATAAGGTTATCCTAGATATTAGGATATTTAAGACTGACCACACCTGTACCTATGCATCCTATACCTTTATCTTATATCTATACCTTTACCTATGCATTACTATACCTGTATCTTATATCTGTACCTGTGCATCCTGCACCTGTGTCTGTCCTAATAGCTTATATCCGTACCTATGGATCCTGTACCTGTCCATATAGCCTAAATCTGTACCTATGCATCCTGTATCTTTATCTATATATGCATCTGTATCATATATGTACTCATGCATCATCATGTACCTATATCTATCTACATCTATCCTATATCTATACCTATGCATTCTGTACCTCTGTCTGTCTACCTATCGATCATGAGACATCATTGTATTTTAAGTATTATTAAACCTGTGGGCTATAGCCCCAGATCATTTTTGAGCCTAGCAACGCCCCTGACCACAACCCCAAGTGGCAATGTACAGAAAATATTTCTTCAATCTAGGAAACGGCTTCTTTGCAGAACTTGTGCATATTGTAGAGAAACCATTCACAGAGCACGCATTCTAAAAACCATGTCACCTTTTGGTCTAAGTGAGGATATTAAACTGCACAATTTCTTGTAAAAGTAGTGCTTTCTCAGTATTCTCCACATGCTTCATTATAATTACTTACTTGTACTGCTTCTATTTAATGTTAAAAGTGGTCTCCCATACATTTTACTATCCTAATAACAACTCACCCTGCCTCCATTATAACTTAATTTTAGTATAAACTGTCACATAATCACACATACAAATGCCTTCAAGATATTATCCATCTAATGAGCCTAATAAATTGGTTTCTAATCCCGTATTAATCACTATAACTATATATGTGTCTTGATACTGTAACTGTTCATTACCTTTATTGTTGTTCAGACTCGCTATGTACAGAAATATTGCAAACCTGTAGAGTACTTGTGGTAGACAGTGGCGTCACGAGGGGGGTGCAGGGGGTGCGGACCGTACCGGGGGACCCCCTGCATTCAAAAAAAAAAATCAAAAACGTACTTCCTTGCTGCTGTCTCCCGGTGCAGGTCTGAGGCTGTGAGGGAAGCGTTGTGCACTTCCCTCCAGCCGCGCGATTCAATAAAGTTTGTTCAAACTTTTTTTTTTCAACAAACTTTATTGACCCGCGCAGCTGGAGGGGAGCGCACAGCGCTTCCCTCACAGCCACGGACCTGCACCGGGAGACAGCAGCAAGGAGGTAAGTACTGGCTGGGGAATGGGGGAGGAGGGTGGCATAACGAGCATACTGAGGGGCAATATCCTGGCATATTAATTGGCTATATCCTGGAATATTAATTGGCTCTATCCTGGCATATAAAGTGGCAATATGCTGACATATTAAATGGCATATTGGGGGGGAAAATCCTGGCATATTAAATGGCATATTGGGAGCAAAATCCTGGCATATTAAATGGCATATTGGAGGGGCAAAATCCTGGCATATTAAATGGCATATTGGAGGGGCAAAATCCTGGCATATTAAATGGCATATTGGGAGAAAAATCCTGGCATATTGAGGGGCGAAATCCTGGTATATTGGGGGTCAAAATCCTGGCATATTGAGAGCAAAATCCTGGCATATTAAATGGCATATTGGGGGGCAAAATCCTGGCATATTAAATGGCATATTGGGGGCAAAATCCTGGCATATTGAGAGCAAAATACTGGCATTTTAAATGGCATATTAGGGGCAAAATCCTGGCATATTAAATGGCATATTGGGGGACAAAATCCTGGTATATTGAGAGCAAAATACTGGCATATTAAATGGCATATTGGGGGGCAAGCTCCTGGCATATTGAGGGACAAAATCCTGGAATATTAAATGGCCTATTGGGGGGAGAAATCCTGGCATATTGAATGGCTAAATCATGGCATATTGAGTGGCTAAATAATCCTGGCATATTGAGTGGCAAAATAATCCTGGCATATTGAATGGCTAAATCCTGGCACATCGAGGGGTTAAATACTGGCATATTTTAATTGGCAAAGTGATGCTGTGGCATGGTCTGTGGGGCAAAATAACAAGTACTATGTGGAAAGTGACACTGGCTAGTTCTGTGGGGCAAAGGGACACTGTGGCATGCCAAATCGTGTAGGTGCAATATGAGTGCAAGCCAAGTGCTGTGAGTGCAATATAGGTGCATGGCAAGTTCTGTGGGTACTGTATGGTGCTGTGTTAAGTCCTTTAGGTGTAATGTGGGTGCAGAGGAAGGAAAAAAAATTAGGAATGCAATTTTTCAATAAAAATTTTATTAAATAGAATATTAAATAATTCAAATAAGTATAAATGCAACTAGTTATAGAGAGATGTCTGTGTTTATAGATATGTATTGTTTTCGAATTGTACAATTGTCACCTTGTGGGGCTCCTGTGTGTTGCATAATTAATGGCTGTCCCATGTGTGGCATATTTATTGGGCCCCATGTGTGGCATAATTAAGGGGCTCTTTTGTGTGGCATAATTATGGGGCGCTTGTGTGTGGCATAATTAAGGGGCGCCTGTGTGTGTGGCATAATTAATTGGGCTCAAAGGTGAGGCATAATTTATGGGGCTTTTGTGTGGAATAATTTATGGGGCTCTTGTGTGTCATAGTTATGGGGCTCCTGTATGTGGCATAGTTATGGGCTCCTGTGTGTGGCATAGTTAAAGGGCTCCTGCGTGTGACATCATTTGTGGGGCTCCTGTATGTGGCATTTTTAATGGGCCATCTGACTGGCATTACTGAGGAATCTGTTTGGCATGGTACTGGAGGAAATCCAGGGGGTGACACCATGAGTTACTGCACCGGGTGACACCAACCTTAGTGACGCCTGGTGGTAGACATTTGGTTCTCCAAATTACTGTCTGGCACATGGCTTTGTAAAACGTTCATTTGTACCCACATTGTATTTCAAACATCACCTTATTATATAGTATACCATTTTTTTATTAGTACTCCATTGAGTTCTAATAGCACCCAGCTTTAAGTTTTTTTTTCCAACCAGCCACTGTTTATATTGGCAGACATAATAATACAATTGTTAACATTTCAACCTCTTAGTCTCTATTTGTAGTCCTAGATTTAGCCTGACATGTTTATTTATTTGCAGGCATATCTATCCATATCTATTGTCCAACTCACCACGTATGCAGTGAGAGTGCATTGCAACAAGGTCAATCTCACTTTGAACCGCCCCTGTCTCCTTTTTAAAGGGACAGTCTAGTTTCCAAACTCACTTTGATGCAAGATGAAGATTACTGCTTGTATAGTGCACAGGCTTTTTTTCCAGTATGATTTGATGCAGGCATTCTGCATAAATCACATTTTTAATATTTGACTCAAGCCCTCCCCCAAGTAATTACGCTGCATGTTTGCTGCAGGTATGGCAGCACTGATTATATAGACACTGAGGATATAAAGTTTTGTTTCATTTAGTCGCTTCCTGTGCTCTTCCAATTCAATACATTATGTGGACTCTGAGTGACCTTGCTCTTTTACACAGTAGGATCTCTTATCATTGCAAAACATTGTATGAATACATCACTAGAGAAACAGGGTATTCCATTCATTTGAATGAAATTATTCTCATTGTTTCCTGCAGCAAAAAAATAAATAAAAAAAGGAAATTACTTTTACTCAGCTAGTGTGGTAAGTCCTGGCTTCTAGCACGCTGCTATAATTTCACAATTGCATCTAGCTGTAAGTATTTTATATTTTACGCCATGCAAAATGAACTTTGAAAGCACATTAATATTCATTAATATTTGGAAGATGCATTTTGGGCACTAGACAGTCCCTTTAACTAGAACACGCTAACTTTGGCATCTTCCAATTAGCACCTATTCTAAATACTGGAGATTCTAATGGAGATATAATTCTACTGGCTAAATAGTAAGTGCCCAATTACCCTGCACATTGATGTTCCCAGAACGAAAGGTACCAGGATAATTTAAGCATTCATGTATTTGCATTTCTTATACAGACATGTTCCTAGATAAGACACAGCATCTGTCATACTGAGTAAGACACGCTGGTCTTGCTGATACAGGGACCCTTAGACGACCTTGTGAGCTAATCGTTGTATATTGCAGTAGCTCTACACAAAACCAAATGCATTAGTAGTTACAGTAATTTAAACAAGCACACTTTTTGATTTGGCTCATTCCTTGTATACACAGTTTCTATTTTGCGCACAGCATGCTGTATGCCTAACCAGCTGATATTCAATTAAGTAGAGTACAACAAAGTACAGAAAATATATGTGTACACTACACCTAGTATCACACCAGCTGCAGCTTTCCTTTGGTGTCTCAACCAGCATATATCCTTCAATTAGAAAAAGAGATTGGTTGTGCCCTAGATACAAAAATATGTAGCATAAAATAAATATATGGCACCTTAAATTTCGTCAGACCATTTTCAATAATATACATGTAATAAAAAAAAAATACAAACTATAGTACAATATGTAAATATTACAACATAAAATGAGTGAATGGTGAAATAACTCTTACATTAAAAAATGTAATTAAAATTGAATTATCAGCATTTCCCCTTCCCATACCCCTGTCACATATGGTATGGCCCTGCAGGTTTATATTCTAATTATCACCTCAATGGTTGTGGTGAAGTTGACGCAGGATTCACACTGTCATGGTTCATGTCACTTTTATTGTATGGAACACATCACATCTGTCCTTAATATTGTGGTCAAAATTGTTGTCTGTACCTCCTGCTACATACCATAATAAATTCTGAAGGGAACTATTTTCCCAGTCTTAAAAACCCAGAGGAAATAACAAGATAGTGTCCTATTTCCCTGTTAAATTTGGATGCAAAGATATATACAGGTGGGAAAATTAAAAGTGTTCACTGGATCATCGGTGAACCATATAAGGGGAATTGCTGAAATGCTGGAAAATGGTATCAGTGGATGAGTCCCCCAGCTGACTCTTGGTCACTTGGTGCCAAGAAGGTGTTTGACCACTTTTGGACTGATCAGTACAAAACATCAGTCAATAATGGCTCTCTTTTCGAGACCATCAGGAAGCTTAGTAGGATCTGGAATAAAATCGGATTTGTTTTGTTTGACAAATGGCACAAGTCAGGGATGTCCCCTCTAGCCCCTCTTCTATATTTTCAGGCTGGACTCACTGGTGAGAGAGATGAGATCCAGTGTGGTGATTGCAGGCTGTGGGTGAGAGGGGACACAAAAAAAAATAGGTTATAAGAGGACAACATTTTAGTGACTCTTGTGAATCCAGGCTGAACCACTCAGGTTAAGCCATTTCCACAATTATAGGCTTAATCATAACAAATCAGTGGCATTATGTTTGAACTTAGGTTTGCAGGAAAAAAGAGAGGTGGAGAAATATGGCTTTGTATGGGCCCTGCTTCCTATTTGGAGATAAATCTTTTGGCGCTGATCAAAGAGACCAGTCTTTCTGGTTATCGTCTAAAAATGTAACTACAGTAATGGGCTTACTTTGTAGCAGAGTAGTAACACAAATTTTAAAAAACTGGTTTGGGCTAAAAAAAAAAAAATTCTTCCTGCCTACTATAAACTGTGATTGAACATAGAATATTGATCTTCCTTTATGGAGAATAAAGGTTATAAATAAGATTGAGGATTTGATACATGAATTCGCATGTTAAGAATTTTATGAAACTACAAGAAGAATATGGTCTCCCAAACAATGAGTGTTTTAGATTTCTCAGGCTCAAGTTTTTTTTTTAATGTAGGCGTTAATAAACTGCCACATTTGTCATGTAAATAAGATTATAAATACCTGGTTTTGCTCTCATTAGATTTAATAAGTTATTCTAAGACTTCTGGACAACCACTTGCTAGAAATAAAAATGGGACAAGGAATTAAAAATAGTGCTAAACGACTGGAACTTGGCTCTAAGTACTACCTACAGTCCTGTTCACTGTCTTAACTTGAATGAAGTTCAGTATAAGCTGATGACTATATTTGGTCCCTGCTATGACAACCAAGATGTACCATAATTGTCTTCTGACTTGTTGGTGATGTAGGTCATTTAGGGGAGATATGATGGACATATGACGAGATGGCCCCACCCTTTTGCAATAAGCTCTCACAGATGCTGGTAATAAATGTTGGTTCTGACTGGAACCTAACTCCAGAACTAGCATTATTGCATCTTAACCTCCCGGGTACTAATACTGTGAACATTCCTATTATAATCCATCTTTTAACTGTATCTAAATTAATGATAGAGAAGAAGTGGAAATAATCGCACCCTATAACATGGTGGATGATAAAGCCCCAATTATTGTATCAGTGTCAAATGGAGAGAGGAGTAGCTACTCAGATGATTGAGCGCAAAAGTGCCATAATAGAGATGCAAATATAAAAAGCAAATATAAGATACAAGTGTTCACACAGTGATTGCAATATATAAAAAAACTTGCAAAGTGAAACATAAATCGATACAAATATACAAAATATATATCAGTACTTTTTAGTGAAGCTGTATAATCTGATCGATTACATAATGTATCTATATATAATATGTAAAACTGTGGAATCCAGTGAAATAGACAATTCAATGTGGTGGAAGCACCCACACTGGGTAAGATGGTTAAAATCCAATCACGTGTAGGATTCAGAACAGCACATGAACAGAAAAAAGTTTTTAAACAGTAAAAAAGTTTTTAAATCACCCAGTCCTTTAAACTGTCAGCTTGCCGTGCGCTTTGGGGCTGACTAGGGCTTCTGAGTGTAAGAACACTGAAAGGACGGTGGCCTGTAGCGTTCAAAGATCGCCCAATACGTTTCGTCTGGGGTTAGACTTCCCCTGAGTATTTTTAATACTTATCAGCACGTTTGTTTGTTATACCACATTGAATTGTCTATTTCACTGGATTCCACAGTTTTATATCTTATATATAGATACGTTCTGTGATCCATCACGTTATACAGCTTCACTAAGAAGTACTGATGTGTATTTTGTATATTTGTATCGATTTATGTTTCACTTTGCAAGTTTTTTATATATTGCAATCACTGTGTGAACACTTGTATCTTATATTTGCTTTTTATATTTGCATCACTGTTTTAAGTATTGCACATTTATAATTGTTCACTCAGTTCATTTGTGTTTTTTTTGGGTGTGACCTCATTAGACAACTGCATTTTCTTACCATTGCAATTGTGTTCAGAACTGTGAACTTGTGTCTATGAACTGTGCGCTGCAAATATTCTTTAGCTATCCATTACTGTACAGTTTGAAGCTGTCTGTTCCTATTGGTAGCTGTATAGGTTCACTGTGGACAATATGATTATAATTCCAAACAAGTGTAGAGATGCCTATTGCTCTTGGTTTATTGGTTTTAAACACATTTGTACTAGAGGTTCAGTATCCCTCATTCAGAACTTCCTTATCCAACATGATCCCCCCCAAAAAATAATATTTTGCCACTTATTGCAAATTTCATACACACACCTGTCAGAATGCAAGTGAACCACAGTCTATTCATTGTCCAGACCACTGTGCAGTACAGCCTTTCCATGCATGCTCATATTCACCCATCTCCACAAAGGGTAATGCAATGGCATGTTTGCAGGATTGAGGCGCCAACGGCAGGTTCCCAACGATGCCTCACTTCACAGCAAATGTGATGTATTTGCACAAAACAGTATTTGCATTGATGCTACTGTATTTTTGTATTACTGTATTTCATGAGTGCTGAGAGGCTTTTACATCTTACTAGTGGAAAATATTAATTATCCAAAACGATTCATTATCCAAAATACATCTGGTCCCAATTGAATTTGATATTTGCTTTATAACCATGTTTACCTTGGATCTATAACCAGTGCTCACATCAGTTATATCGACTGTACATTGTTCTCTCTTTTTGGGCAATAGGGATCTTGGCCTCTGGTAGTTGGTAGCCTTGGTTGTCCATTCCTTCCACTATTCTCTACTTTTTCTATTACTCCCTCTTTCTTCACTGTATTCCCTCTTGGCACAGATCTATACTTTATTTTTGCAGGAAACACTGTAGACAAAGTAGAGACATTTAACACACTTTTTTGCTTAACTCTTTGCATTATATTTCAATTCTGCTGACATAGTGTATAGATTATTGTTCATAACTTTTTATTCTCTAAGCAATGTTTAGGTGAGGGAGTCCCATTAATGCATGTTGGTGTGATACACAAATATTACTGTCACTTCACTCTTCTATTTTGCACACAGATGTAAGTCCCTGGGCAATATTTGAACATCCCCCAATACGTTTATTTAAGCAGCCTCCCAACCTCAAACAATTGATGGCAAGGTGCACTCTGCACAGAGAAACAATTCACAGTACATCTCCTTGCCAACAAAAGAGATGTGAGACCTGTGCACGCATCCACAGCTTAGATGAAATACCAATACCAGGCTCACATGTGCACCATAAAATCAATGGCTGCTTTACGAGCAAATCATCCAACATGGTATAACTAATCATGAGAGTAAAGTGCCCAAAAGCAATGTATGTGGGAGAAACAAGCCAAGCGTTAAACAAATAGTCTCATTTGCACAGACATTCTATAAATCAGAAAAAAACAGATACACATGTTGGGGGACATGACACAGTATCTGCTATCCATGATGTGAAGCTTTTGGTTATGGATATGTCAGTTTAAGGCAGTGATGGTGAACGTATTTGGGTCTGGGTGCCCAATTTTTGACCGACACAAATTTGCAGACCTCAAAGTGCCAACACCACATACACACACACTTGTTCTCACATACGCTTATACTCATACACACGCTTATACTCATACACACACACTTATACTCATACACACACACTTATACTCATACACACACACTTATACTCATATACACGCACACACACACTTATACTCACACACTCATATTCACACACACACATACCCTGATACTCACACATATTCATACTGACACACACACTCATACTGACACACACATACAGATCTCACTGTCTGTCTGCTCCGTCCGGGAGGAGCAGGCATCTGTGTAAAAGACGGGCTCCAC
Source organism: Pelodytes ibericus (assembly GCA_036172795.1). Lineage (NCBI taxonomy): Eukaryota > Metazoa > Chordata > Amphibia > Anura > Pelodytidae > Pelodytes > Pelodytes ibericus. The sequence goes on along the minus strand of CM069857.1, from coordinate 48,307,138 downwards.
TGGTCATCTGCTTCTTCTCCATCGATCGGGCGCATGCACGTTTTGTGAAGAAGGGTTCAAGTCGGAAAGCAAACAGTTAATTGCTTTCCAGATTGAACGCGTCTACAGACAGAGCCATGCGCCCGACAGAAGAAGCACCTGGCATTAATAGATACCCTCCTGATTCAATCCCCCTAATTAATAATCTTTTTCACAAGCCCTGGACTGTTGCACTGGACTTATTTCAAACTGCAAACATTCATGGATCTGGCATTTCCAAACTGTGTGTCACAACAAAATATTGTGTCGGCTGTAGTGCAGGTGTGTTGTGCGATCGGCCCGCTGTCTGCAACTTATTCTTTTAGGGAGACCCTGCAGAGTCTCATATGGAGGGTCTAGGACACTTCCGCGCCGCATCTTCATCGCTGACAGTTCAGTTAGAACGCTGAACTGTCAGCAATGAAGAATAACGCATCCGTTTCATTGCGGCCGCGGCTATGTAAGAGCTGACAGTTCAGCGCTGAACTGTCAGCTCTTACAAATGTACAAGTAAAAAGAAAATAACCCCCCCTAATAAATGATTCCCAAACCCCAATACTAACACTAAACCCCAATAGTAACACTAAAATTAACCCCAATACAAAAATTAACCCCCTAAACCATAATACTAACCCCCGAGCCCTAATACTAAAATTAACCCCCTAAACCCTAATACTAACCTTAATACTAACCCCGGACCCCTAATATTAAAATTAACCCCCTAAACCCTAATACTAACCCCAGAGCCCTAATACTAAAATTAACCCCCTAAACCCTGATTCTAACCCCCTAAACCCTAATTCTAACCAAAGTAAAATAGCTAAAATACTAACCTTTAGCGATGATATGTCCCGCGATGAAATCTCCAGCGACGATCTGCCTTGCTGTGTAGAGTCGGCGGTGAAGCGGAAGCAGCTGCGATGAAGAGTCCCATCCCCCATATGGAGACAACCACGATTTGGCAGTGCTCAGCAGCAAGGCATAGTTGCCAACATTTGAAAAAAAATTCCAGGGACACTTTACAGAACAGCTTACAATTACTTACTTTAAAATTGACCACACCTACTGTCCAAAGCTCCACCCACTCAATATAATTAGCATAATGTAACTCCACCTTCTTGTCACAGTCTAGATTATATCACCAAGTTCCCACCAACATTACCATGCATTCTTGGTATACAACAGATACATTCACAGCACAACATCTACATCAGGCAGGTGCATTTTATCACTTTTACATGAAATATAGTAAGACCTGGTGCAGATGTGCTTCAGTCAGAGGACTGTGTCTACACCATAAAACATACATTAGTATGAACCTACCACTTCTGCTGGAAGGCCAATCCATGTATCCACTACCCTATCAGTAAAGTAATACTTTCATTAGTCCCTGGCCTAATCTTATATCTAGGGTAGCGTTATGCCTATCCCAAGCATGCTTAAACTCCTTCCCTGTATTAACCTCTACTACTTCTGCTGGAAGACTATTCCATGCACCCACCATCCTCACAGTAAATGAATACTTTAATTAGTCCCCGGTCTTATTTTGTATCTAGGATAGCCTTAAAGCCTTATACCTATCCCATGCATGCTTAAACTTCTCCACTGTGTTAACATCTACCACTTCTACTGGAAGACTATTCCATGCATCCATTCTGCTCTCAGTAAAATAATACTTTCATTATTCCCTGATCTTATCCAATATCTAGGAGAGCCTTATGCTTATCCCATGCATGCTTAAAGTCCTTCACTGTGTTCACCTCTACCATTTCTGCTGGAAGGCTATTCCATGCATCCACTACCCTCTCAGAAAGTAATACTTCCATCAATCCCTTGCATCATCTTATATCTAGAATAGCCTTATGCTTATACTCCTTCACTGTATTAACCTCTATCACTTCTGCTGAAAGGCTATCCCATGCATCCACTACCCTCTCAGTAAAGTAATACTTTAATTAGCGACTGGCCTTAGCTTATATCTAGGATAGCCTTATTGCCTATCCCATTAATGCTTAAACTTCTTTACTGTATTAACCTCTACCACTTATGCTGGAAGACTATTCCATGCATCCACTACCCTCTCAGCAAAATAATTTTATGTTTCTGACCACATAAAAGCATTAAAATATTAAATGTTTCCAGCCGCCAAATTTTTGTCCATTGATGCATTTTCATTTCAGGAATTCCATTCAGATGAATGGAACTAGACACATTCAATTGTTAGGTCGACCCAGGAAGCTCTGATTTTCTTATTAGAACATTCAAATCACTTCTGAATCGAGAGGAGCTTGGCTGCTGAAAGGTCTGTCAATGCGAATATAGGCCACATCCCATTGGATTATTTTCATGCTGACTAGTGTGATCATTTAAGTGCTCTCTGAGTAGTCTGAATTTAAAGGCTATCCCCTATACTCTGCTGAAAGTGCATATAATAGGCACGTGAGCCACAAATCTGGACCACTATGGGAAGAAGGAAAGCCAATAAAGGCAGTGTGATGCTTTGGGCAATTTTCTGCTGGTTCTTGCCATTCATGTGGATGATACTTTGACATCTACCACCAGCATTGTTGCAAATCATGTCCACCCTATTATGGAAATGGTACTATTTAATGCGATTGGCCTCTTTCAGCAGGATAATTCGCCCTGTCACAAAGCAAAAATGGTTTAGGAATGGTTTCTGGAAATCAAAAACAAGGGGTTGACTTGACTTCTAAATTCCCCAGATCTCAATCCAATCGAGCGTCTGTGGGATGTGCTGGCAAAGAAGTCCGGTCCATGGAAGCCCCACCTTCAAACTTACAAGACTAAAAGGATCTGCTGCTAACATCTTCAGAGGTCTGGTGAAGTCCATGCCTTGACAGGTCAGGGCTGTTTTTGCATTAAAAGGGGACCTACCCAATATGAGACAGGTGGTCGTAATGTTATGGTTTATTGGTGTATATCTATAAATACACAACACACCATGTTATTGTCCTGTTTTGTGGTTTTAAAAATTCTTTTTTTCAGTCACGTCTTCCTCTTTGAAGTAATACATGATTTATGGTCATGTATTTAAGTGTTAGTAGGCTAGCTTGCACAAACTGTTTTGCCACTGGTTGATCTTTTGTTGTTTACTGTGATGTTTGCTTTTTTTGCTTTCTTTCACTGTCTCCAAAGATGTTCTAATGACAGATCTGTATAATGTGCTATTTCACATCTTTCCAAATTATTTGGAATATGCAATAAAACAAATCGCCAGATAAAACTGTATTCTGTATTTAATAAGAAAGAAAACACAGGAGAAGCATCATAGGGCACAATTTAAAAAAAGAAGAAGCTTGTAGCTATATCTAAAACTTTTCTTTTGTTATTTACAGTTAGATTTGTCACATTTTGCAAACTCATAAACAAGGCTTTGTGACATAGAAGCACAATATTCAGTCCTCACATGCATCCTGAGTAGAGTTGAGCGGACACCTGGATGTTCGAGTTCGGCAGGTTCGGCCGAACTTCAAAAAAATGTCCGGGTCCGTGCTCGAACTTGACCCCAAACTTGACCCCGGACCCAAACCCCATTGTAGTCAATGGGGACACAAACTTTTGGCCACTAAAATGCCTCTAAAAAAGTCCTGGAAAGGGCTAGAGGGCTGCAAAATGAAATAAAATGTGGGTAAGAGTGTCCCCATTCCTACGAATGTCTGTCAGTTTATAGACTTTCGGTTTATGGAATACATGTAATGCTATTTGCTTTCTATAAATCGAAATAGAGTCCCCACTCATAAGAATAGGGACTCTATTTCGGTTTATAGAAAGCCAATAGCATTACATGTATTCCATAAACCGAAAGTCTATAAACCGAATGTCTTTCGGTTTATGGAATACATGTAATGCTATTGGCTTTCTATAAACCGAAATAGAGTCCCCATACATAAGAAAGACATTCGGTTTATAGACTTTCGGTTTATGGAATACATGTAATGCTATTGCTATTCTATAAACTGAAATAGAGTCCCTATTCTTATGAATGGGGACTCTATTTCGGTTTATAGAAAGCCCATAGCATTACATACAATGTAATCGCCGAACCCCAAACTCCAACCCGAACATACAGTGAAATGTCCGTGCTCGGGTCCGGGGTCCAAAAACCGTAATGTTCGGTATGAACCCGAACAGTGCAGTTCGGGTTCGCTCAACACCAATCCTGAGTACTAATTTACTTCTAACACTCTATATCCAAGACCTGCAGGAGAACAAGGAAATTATCAATGATTCCGCTGTGTTAAAAATGCATGAACAATTTCATTTGTATGATACCAGATAGATAAACAAGGAATAATACTATGGTCTATGGCACAAGAGAAAGTAAAGATTAAAGGCCTGTGCCACTGTGCATTGTTTATACTGTGAATATAGAGAATAAAAGATGATTGGAAATGATCTATCCATTGTGTTAGAAAACTTGTAAGTATATGCCTATATTATGAGACAAATGTGTTTTAAATGTGTCTATGGACAGTCCTGGTACATTTCCTATAGGTCCAGGGGTTACTAGCTGAGTTGCAAATATTAGAAATTAGTAATGCCTGATTTTTGCAGTTCATCACAATTAGCTTTTTTGGGGAATAGACCCCATGACATTGCTACAGTGAGCTGTGTCCAGCATTCAGCTGCTGACATCAGATAAAGTTCTGTCAGAGACTAAATGGATGTTCTCTCAGGTATGCCATGTAGCATTCTGGAATTCGTGGAAAATGTCTCAAAATCATTATTGTATTTGTTTAATCATGCTACATGTATACATTTATCTTGATGGTTCATTAATTAACAAACGGTGTTGCTTACTTTTTCGTGAAGTAAACTTAGATTTTAATATGTACACATTGTAAACACTGGGTTATTCATTTCTGTGAAAAAAAAAAAGTTATAAAAAAAGCTGTCAACTTGACAAACCTGCACACAACCTGTCTTTTATAAACCTTTGTTATTAACTGGCATTAAAAATACTAACTGTGCCAAAATCCTTCTTGTTCTTTGGTCAGCCTTCTCTGTTTTTGCCTAGTTTATGTTTATTTATGGTTGAGAGAAACTGCCTTTACCAGTCAAGAAACGTTTTGTGAGAAAAAGTTATGAAATGAAACAGCTTATGATAAGAAACGATCCTAGTAGCCAACAAGTTAATCATTGCAGCTTATTTTGAAAAGTGTTCAGCAGCTGCAGGGACACAGTGACTTTGGAAACTGCTGACCAGTGTAATACATGGCTCAGTTCCAAAATAAGTATAGATGCTAGAAGGGGGTATTTGTACCAAGGAACATGTTTTATGCCCATGTGTTTAAATTACCAGTGGAAGTAGGTCACCAAGGGTTAGCAGTTTCTGGCTGCTTCTCATCTATCCCTTTTATCCTATTACAGTTTTTCTCAGTATAACAGGAATGGAGGAGCAATGAATTATTTGTTGGCTTGTTTCAATTCTTGAGTGGTCATTAGAGATTGAATCCCTTCCTGACTGGACTGTTTTGAAAATGTTATACCCTTTTTGACAATGGCTATTTGAACATTTCTGCTGTGTTTGTGTTTAGCTGGAGTTTTTCTCTTATCTTTTAATGTACCCACACAAAGTATATATATATATATATATATATATATATATATATTTCTTTAGATACCATAAGTTTGATCATACCATATCATTTACTACAAAAGAAATAATAAAAAATTATGGAAAATAGAAAAACACGTTTTAAAACTTTTATATGATATATCGTTTACACATTTACAAATGCTAGATAATTCTGATATTTGTGTTGAGTTTCATGTTTTTATGTTATTTTTTTGCACATTATAGGTCAATAACTGGAATTAGCACCTCAACCATAACCCTAAACATAACCCTAGCACTTACCCTAACCTAACTCTAACCCTAACAATAACCTTAACTCTAAGACTAACCTGTGAGATATATATATATATATATATATATCTCCATATATACAAGAACAGAGCAACAGAAGTTATCATTGAGTACTTCTAAAGCTCTTGCTCACAACAGGTTTAAGTGCTGATGAATATCTCAATATCAAGGCATTTCAGCAACACCAGCTGAGCTAAGAAAGCAAGCACATCAATTGTCATTAAGTGTATGTTTTTCCATGACATGCATGGGACGTCAATGTCATGAAGGGGCTACATTTTTGGAGTTATTAATTGTTTCTGTTGGATCGCACTTTGGCAAGATGTGGATGTTTTTTGTAAGTGATGAAAAGCCATTACAGCTTAATTTTCAAGGAAAGTGGTTGTGGACAATTTAGCAATACTTTGGCAAGTATTATGCTCAAAAAATATACTTTCATTAAAACAGATTATTATTACAATTTTGCCCTAACCTCTATTTTTTAAATGACTGAGCTCTGGTGGACAGCTCCTGTGATTTCTCTCTGTCTTCCTCCTCCTTCTCTCTTCTTGTATGTGTATTGTCACAGATGCCCTCTGATGACTTGGGAGATACAGTTTCAGCCAGCTAAGCTCTTGGAGATTGGGATATAAACCTGTCTGTCATCCTTAAAGGGGATCATTGTTAATCTTATTTACATATGCCTACCCAGAAATCCAGTGCTGGGAGCACTGCAAGTTTAGGATTTCAGTGGCAAAAGCAAGTCTTTTAGTTTGCCTGGTGTGCGCACATTTGTGCTTTCTAATGCTTCTGCTACATCCTTAAAGGACCAGTCAGACTTGGACATAACCTCCCTTTTTAATTAAAGTCAAATAATCACAACAATCTATGCATTTATTAAAACCATAATATCTATTTTCTAAATAATTACTCACAAATATCAGGTACTCACCTTCTTCTGACCCTCCCACTCAGCCCTCAGCATTTAACTTGAGCCTGGGAAGCAAAAAGCAACAAACATGCATACAGCAAAGTCTGACAAATTATAGCTATACTTGCAATATGTGCATAAATATATTGCACAGGATCCTTGCAAATATCTGTAAGATATTCCTACAGCTTTCCTGGAAATCTCCGATATCGCCACACTATATAGGGGACAACAGTAATAACTTTGGTGTTTATTATTTCACATTGTATTCTATCTTTTTCAAACCTTATATGAAACAGAATACTATATAAAGTTAATCTGCCTCTGAAGTACCCTAGAGCGAAATGCGTAAGGTCCAAGTTATCCAATTACAGCAGGGGGCACATTACTGTGGAATAATTATTCAGTGTTTTATATCATGCTTATTTGTTGTATTGTAGTTGTTTTATAAAGTAATTTTAATATTTAAACCTATATGAAATATACCTATATTGTATTTTCTATCCTTTCCTTCTTATTTGAACCTGCACCCATTTCTTCCAAATACAAGTTTAGTTAACCATTTCCTTGCAGTTGTCCTTTATTGACTTGCTTAAAGGGACTGCATCACCTAAACATTGTTTTACTTTAAAGGGAGAATATATTTTTTTTTTTTTGAAAATGATCTATACATTGTGTTAGCGAAAATGCATGCAAAAGTCTAAATTAGGAGAAACATTTGTTTTAAATGTGTAGTCTCATCAGTTTCATCAGGCCACAGGTGATGTCATAAACATGAGACTCAGACACATGTACAACACATCTTTCTCCTAATTTAGGCATTTGCTTGAAATTTTGCTAATACAAAATATACTGTAGATAATTTTCAATAATTTTTTATCCACTACCTGCACAGTATAAACAATGTTTAGGTAATACAGTCCCTTTAAGAACATGTATTGCCTTTTCAGACATTACAGAGTAATTCCTTAATTTGTAGTCCATTAAATATAAACTTTTTAAATTAGGCTAATGAAATTATTTAGCGAACTTGGTGCACTGGAAACGCTATATTGACGATTGTCTTTTTGTATGGCGTGGCACTTTAACCCCTTAACGACAGGTGACGTGCCAGGCACGTCACGGCAAATCGAGGACTTGCCGACAGCTGACGTGCCTCGCACGTCATGCACTAAATGGAGTAAAGAAAGCGACCAGCGGTCGCTTTCTTTACTCTAACGGTGTTGCTACAATGCCTCTAGGTAGAGGCATTGTGCAACACCCCCCAAATGTGCAGGGGCGCGCTACGATCACTCCACGGAGTGATCGTAGCAGCCATTTAAAATGGCTGCGCCCGCTGCACACATGTGCTTAGAAAGCGAACGATCGTTCGCTTTCTAAGCATCTCCGGTGTTGTTAAAGTGCCTCGCCAGCGAGGCACTTTACAACACCGTGCTGCTCCCCAGAGCCGATGGTGGTCGCTCTCCTGAGCGACCCCATCGGCTCAGTAGAAGGGAACGCTGCCTGTACAGGCAGCGTTTCCCTTCTAATGGCAAGAGCATCGGAAGTGAAAGTATTTCACTTCCGATGCTCTAGGGGGAGCCAATCGATGCCGGCACAGCAGATCTATGTGATCTGTGTGCAGGCATGTATGGTAAGTGCTCTGATGAGCACTTATCATACTGTCAAAGGCAATATTAGTAAATATTGCCTTTGACAAGTATTGATCTGCCTCCCTCACCTTACTACTTTTAGTAAGGGAGAGAGACAGATCAGATCAAGTAAAAAAATAAAATAAAATAATAAAAAAAATATTTAATAAAATTTTAAACACCAAGGGCTTTTATAAAAGCCATTTAACCCCTTCCCTGCCATTGATCGCTGTGTACGCAGTGATCATACACAGCAGCACATTTTTTGCTGTCTGTGCATTTTTTAGGGGTTATTTTTTTTTACTGTAATTCATTACAGTATAAAAAAAGGCTCTTTTAAGAGAGATTAACCCCTTTCTTGCCGTAGATCACTGCCTAATCAGCGATCTGACGCAAATGCAGCAATCTTGCTGCAGAAGCATTTTTAATTTTTTTAAAACTTTTTTATTACACCCGTCACGTGTTAATTATACCCGCTAGGGGACTACGTTTAACGTAAAAAAAAATTTTTAGCTGTCTGAGCGCATGTATAGCGATCAGTAACAGCTGATAAGTGACAATGGCGGGTTGGCGTTTGCTCAGATGAGCATCACCATTCGTCTGGTTAGATCAATATGTGTAAATATTTGATCTGACCCGTGTAGATCTGCCTCCCTCTCACTTGAGTTTTAGTGAGGGAGACAGAGCTGTATAATGTAAGTTTTTAATTATAATATATTTAATAGAATTGAGACCCAAAGGCTTTTATAAAAGCCGTTTCCAGTATTTAACCCCTTCCCTGCAATTGATCGCTGTGTACGCAGTGATCTTACACAGCAGCACATTTTTTGCTGTCTGTGCATTTTTTTAGGGGTTATTTTTTTTTACTTTGATTTATTACAGTATATCAAAGGCTCTTTTAAGAGCTATTAACCCCTTCCTTGCCGTATATCACTTCCTAAGCAGCACATATGGTCACTGCCTAAGCAGTGCATATGGTCACTGCCTAAGCAGCGCATATGGAGCAATCTAGTCGCCGAAGGATTTTTTTTTGCTATCAGCATTTTTTTTGTCAGACTCACTAGGGGTTAATTATACCCACTAGGGGATTACGTGTATTCCTTTTGAAGCTGTCTGAACGCGTGTATAGCGATCAGTAACAGCCGATCAGTGGCAAAGTTGGTTTGGTGATTTCTCAGATGAGCATCACCATTCGTCTGGTTCGTAAATATTGTTCTGACCCATATGGATCTGCCTCCCTCTCCTCACTTGAGTTTTAGTGAGGGAAAGAGACAGATCTGTATAACATAATTTTTAAATTGTAATAAATTAAATAAAATGTTAATAAATTGTGAGTCCCAAGGGCTTTTATAAAAGCCATACCTTTTGTATAGTGTAGTGTATTAACTCCTTCCCTGCCACTGATCACTGCACAGCAGAATTTTTTTTCTTGTCTGTGCATTTTTAGGGGTTAATTTTTTTGTACAGTACTACAAAGGCTCTTATAAGAGCTATTAACCCCTTCCTTGCTCTACATGTTCAAATTCCAAGTTTGAAAATCAAAAAGCGCACCTCTCAAATGTAGCCTTTCAACCCCTAACAAAGCTGACAAAGCTATGCATGGGTGGTATCCCTGTGCTCGGGAGATGTTGCTGAACATATATTGTGGTATTGTTTGTCAGTGACACATACCGAAATATGTGAATTTGTGTCTAAAGTGCAATGTATGTGGGAAAAAATACACAATAAAATGACTACCACAAACTTTGACAAAGGCTGGTGGCAGAATTGGTGCATGGAAAGTGTTAAAATAACACCATTTAAAATAGCCTAGGGTGTCTACTTTTACAAAATATATACTTTTTGGGGTAAAATACACTGTCCTACTTAAAAAAAAGTCCCAAATGAAAGATGGGCTCAGGCTGACTACACGTCAATATTCCAAGTTGAAAATGCGCACCTTCACAATGTGGCCCTTTAGCCCCCAAACAACCCAACAAACCTATGCATGGGTGGTATCCCTGTACTCAGGATATGTTGTTGAACACATATTGGGTTATTGTTTGGCAGTGACACATACCAAAATCTGTGAATTTATGTCTAAAATACAATATTTGTGAAAAAAAACCACACAAAAATTACTACCACAAACTTTGACAAAGGCTGGTGGTAGAATTAGTGCATGGAAAGTGTTAAAATACCACCATTTGAAATAGCGTAGGGTGTCTACTTTTAAAAAATATATGGGTTGATGGGGTAAAATACACTGGCTGGTTTCAAATATGTCCCAAATGGGACATGGGTGCAGGCGGTCTGCATGTCAAAATTTTAATTTGGAAAACCAAAAACTGCACCTACCAAATTTGGCCTTTTACTCCCCAAACAACCCAACAAACCTATGCATGGGGGGTATCCCTGTACTCAAGAGATGTTGCTGAACACTTATTGGGGTGTTATTTGGCAGTGACACATACCAAAATCTGTGAATTCATGTCTGAAGTACAAGGTTTGTGAAAAAAAAACACAAAAAAATTACTACCACAAAGTTTGACAAAGGCTAGTGGTAGAATTAGTGCATGGAAAGTGTAAAAATACCACCATTTGAGATAGCCTAAGGTGTCTTCTTTTAAAAAATATATGGGTTGATGGGGTAAAATAAACTGGCTGGTTTCAAATATGTCCCAAATGGGACATGAGTGCAGGCGGTCTGCATGTCAAAATTTTAATTTGGAAAACCAAAAACTGCACCTACCAAATTTGGCCTTTTACCCCCCAAACAACCCAACCAACCTATGCATGGGTGGTATCCCTGTACTCAAGAGATGTTGCTGAACACTTATTAGGGTGTTATTTGGCAGTGACACATACCAAAATCTGTGAATTCATGTCTGAAGTACAAGGTTTGTGGAAAAAAAACACAAAAAAATTACTACCACAAAGTTTGACAAAGGCTGGTGGTAGAATTAGTGCATGGAAAGTGTAAAAATACCACCATTTGAGATAGCCTAAGGTGTCTTCTTTTAAAAAATATATGGGTTGATGGGGTAAAATACACTAGCTGGCTTCAAATATGTCCCAAATGGGACATGGGTGCAGGCTGTCTGCATGTAAAAATTTCAAGTTGGAAAACAAAAAACTGCACCTCACAAATTTGGCATTTTAGCCCCCAAACAACCCAACAAACCTATGCATGGGTGGTATCCCTGTACTCAGGAGAAATAGTAGAATCTATTTAGCATGTTTTTTCGTTCGCTATTGTCGATGAGGAGAAGTTGTTTCAAATAAAAACAAAGAAATTTGTGTATTTTTTTTTTTTTTACCATATTTTATTATTTTTTTTAATAATATGATAAGATATGATCAAAAAGATGGCATCCATAGAAAGCCCTTCTTGTCCCGATAAAAACAATATATAATATGTGTGGGTACAGCAAATGACAAAGAAGAAAATTACTGCTAAACACAAACAGCACAGAAATGTTAAAATAGGCATTGTCCAGAAAGGACAAAAATGTTTCAAAGGCTCTGTCCTTAAGGGGTTGAGTGAGATCAAACTTTTTGTTGACTACATTAATCCTAATCCATATAATTTAAGATTCACTCTTAAAGCATCGAATGTACAATTGGAATTTTGGATTTGGAAATTTACATCCAAGCCAATATTATCAAAACCCGCAGCGTCACAAAATCTGTAGATTGCAAATGCCATATCCCATATACCAGTCATCACCATGGTTAGACAACATTCCGTACGGACCATTCAGGCACATTAAACGCAACTGAACGGATGTTGAGCAATTTGAGAGCCAAGCGTCAGCTCTCAAATCACAGTTTATGACAAAAGGACAGCATCATAACCTACTTGAGGGTCAATTAGATAAAGCCAGAAGCATCTCAAGAGATGCAATTATCACTGAAAAAGTGAAGGAGGCTGACAAGTATGCAAATAAAGAAACAGATAAGAATACAGATGTGGTTAAAATTCCCTTATTTCACAATTTAATAGGAAAGGGAACTACTGATGAAGTAGCTGTGTCTACGACACACCTAGGCCATGGTCTGTTGTTACCCAAACTTGCATTGACCCTGTCAGCTTATTAGGAGAAGGAGTGACCGGAGCACTCCCCTAACCTGGCTGTTGAGCTGATTGATCGTTGCTACTTGCTTTTTATCCTCGTCTGTTCCTTTTGTTCTTTACAATAAAGTTGTATTACGTTACTGCGCAATTTCCTCTCTCTTCCTCCCTAACATCAGTAGGCAGAGTTGTCTTCACCCGCCGAAGTGGGGAAATTAAGCGGTTTCACACTTCTACTGTGTATCCACTTTACCAAGACTGGATAGATTTTTAAATTATATCTAGATTGTGCTTGAACTTTTTACTCGGGCATTGGGCATCTTTATGTATCTTGGCAGCTACATCATATACCACCACTAGATCTGGGACTAAGAACTGTATGTTCATCACCTATTTGTGCTTCTACAGAAGCAAATAGGTTACATCTACCATTAGGAGTGTAATCACTGTGCCATATAGCGCTTACTTTATGTCATTGTGTCTGTCGACATTAGCATTTGATTCGCTGTTTTATTTTTTAATTTATTCTATCACTCTACAAGTTCACCTTTTATTTTACTGTTTGCACATAGAGGCTTATATTAGCCTTTTTCACATATTGGATGGCTGGTGATTCCTAGTAATCCACTTCTTATCACATTCAGCTTATATCACGTGTAAGCACTTTATATTTGTATGTATTACTGACTGCCCATATAGGGTTTATATAGTGTTTGAGCGCCTCCCTGCACATAAGTTATCATGTGCTTCCCTCTGTTGTTAGGCTAATGAAATACTACACACAAAAATCATGCTAGTAATGCAGATTGACACAGCAACAGGCTTGTGTGTATGTGTATTCCTGTAAACATATTCAGATATAATTACAGACATATAGCAGTTAATTTAGTAAAGTGTTGTTCATTTAATTTTTCTCGTAATAATTAGAACAATTTTACACCGCATTTATTAGTGCTCGTAATTGCTGCTAGCATAGCAGTCTGTTTTTACATAAATTTGTGCTTTTCGTACTAGCAAATTATTCTCAAATTCTAAAATAGTTCAAATAATGCTCTGCACAGCTAAATACTAGCTTTAAAGAGAAAGGAGGCTCAGAAAAAAAAGTTATACAAATTGCCTTAATGAAATGAAGATATCTATATTCAACAGTCTTTTTCATGTGCATATAGTGAGAGATATGGGGGTGGCCAAGGTGCTGGTGGTGTAAGGGTCCTAGAAGTGTCTACCACCTTTTAAAGGACAACTAAACTTTTTTTTTTCACTTGGGCTTCAAAAAGAGAAGAACAATTGAAGTAGTGTATAATTTATTCATGTTTCCCTGGGAAGCCAGCCCAAAGCAGGCAGCACAGTCTGCTGGTGACTGTCTTTCTCTGCTTGTGCAAAGAAAGACACTCTTAGGGGGTTAACAGAGGAGACCGTAACCATAAAAGAGTATCTCTCTCTGCACCATTAGAGAGATAACACGGACCTGGCAGACCAAGCAGGACGAGCCCCACTTTTATTAGCTGTGCATGCATTGACAATGTCAGTGTGTGATAGCCTTTCAGCAGCTCTGCCTCTGCTCTGAGGCAAAGCTGAGAATAAACTCACATGTAGCTATAAGGATACATGCAGCTTTTATCTGGACAAAGGAGACTAACATTTTAACCCTTACTTACTCCAAGGAAGCAAGCATTTTTAAAAAAAATTAGTTTTCTGTTATTATTATGTCCCTTTCGCCTCAATCCCACCCAAGTGGAACCCTGTTCTTGGAACTTAGCATTGGGACCCCCCTTTTAATGTCTAAATTGTCAAGTGGATATTGCTGAAAATTGTGCCTTAGACTGATCTTAGGAATTTGCTCAGAACTTGGTTTCTGAACTTTATCCAAGATAATTTTACATCGATTTAAACTTATCTTTCCCTCAACTGTTTAAATAGCAAAAAAAATTACATTTGCCTGGTTCACCATTAAAAAATAATAAACGCGTCCACAAATAAAGATTTAAATGGTATTCCAGATGATAAATATATAAATCATCTCTATTTACAGTCATAGCTACACATATTATTCTTGATTTATTTAAAATATGCAAAGAGGCCCTTATAAGTTAATGGAAATAACTTACAGAGATGGCTTAAACCTCTATAGTTCCATCCATAGTTCCAACAATGTATGCAGTGCTTAGTGTAGGGTCTGCTCTGAAGATTATAGTCTTAATGACAGAGATAATATATATATCCATACATCAAAGGGCAGAAGGACAGAGAGATAGCTAGACAGATTTGGAAACAGAAAGATTGATAAATATAGCACTTGTTTGGATTCCAGGCTGCCTGTTAGGGACATATTTACTAATTAGAGAAACAAATATCTGTATTTTGTTTTATTTCTTTTCCCAATTAAGTGTAACAGAACATGTTGAGATTGAAACAGAGATACATGTAACTAAGTATTACAATGCAGCATTACTGAGAAATAAAATTGTGAAAGTGAGAGCTCTGCTAATTACGTGTATTAATTGTTCCGTGTTGGTTCGTTATATGCTTGCTGATACTACCTGATATATCTCCATAATATGTGCTTCTCTACAAGTTGACACACATACCAGATACAGCCTCTTCTTCCTATGAGACAAAAGAGCTATAAATTTACAGCCTGGCACAATATTCTCTGGTGTCGGCAGGGTGCTGGCAATTTATGTTCATCTTTAATACCTTTAGACCAGTAGGTCTTGAATTCAACATAACAAGGTTTGCAGCACGATGGTATCCAATAAATATTGCCTCAGGTTTAATGCTGCTCAGGATGTTATATATAACTGACCTGACCTAATAAGAACATCTATATTTCGTCTTGTTACAAGACTCTGAGCTGCCTGTGATAGATGCCTTCTGTTTCATCATTACATTACAGTATAATCCTTAATTCATGAGTTTATCCACTGTCTATCAGCCATTATCATTGTGTAATGTCAGAGCTTGGTTTAGAGCTACATTAAGCATCAAAATACTAAGTATTTGCATTTGTAACTTTAGCAGCATCCAGAATGAAAGTAACAATCATCTTTATAGTTAAAGAGCCACAAAGTTTTATTTATTTATTTTTATTTTTTCTTCTTTTACAGAACCAATATTGATAAAAGGCAGTCATCATACGATGGAGACAACAAGACATTTGCATTTTAAGGTGCTTGATAGTTTATGCTATGCCTGGCAACTCACTGACTAGCACAGAGAAAAACCCTCAGATATTCACAAATACATAAAATACATTTAAAATTATACAAATTATTAGGAAGCATTGAGAACCATGCCAATATATATATAGATATATTTATATTATACATCCAGTCATTACCTGTCACAAGCAGTTGTAGAGCATTAACCCTTCTATTAGTAGACATAAGCAGTTTCATAGAATAAACCCCTCTATTAGCAGACTTGAGCACTTTCAGTAAATTAGCCCTTCTATTATTAGATATGAGCAGTTTCAGAGAATTAACCCCTGAACATATAACAACACATCGGGTATGCTGTGGGGCCTCTTTTTTACACAATCCCCAATGAGTCAAAAAGGAGTCGGTGATTTAGAGTGGTAAATATAAAAGGCGACTTGGTACGGAGAAGCAACCTACAGATTTGGCATATAAGTAATTTGAAACTTTGGTATATAAAGCTAGACAGGGCAATGACAATTAGATAGATGAAGGACAAAATGAAAGTCAAATAGTTATAATGGTTCTCTTTAGTAGCTTGGAGGCAAATGGGAAGACGAGATATAGGATTGTGATTTGATGGGTGGTATGATTTAAGCAGCCAGAGAACGGTTAATGAGATGGATTAAGAAAAGGAAGATTATAGGAGCATAGAAGGTTTGGTGAGAGAGTGTCTACAGTGGAGATTGCCTGTTGTAAAGACAAAGGCGGATCTGCAAACAGCTGTTAGGAGTGTTGCAAGCAGAGGATCTTCTCTATTATGAGCGGTGAGTCTACTAAGCCCAGTAGACATCTCGTTACACTCCTCCTTTTCCAGAAATGTTGTCTTGTTTTTTTCTCTTTCCTCTTGTCTTTATTTTGGGCAAAATCTAAAAAAGTTTCACCGTCTGAGGATTGGGCAGTGGACACTTCAGAGGTGCTATCCCCTATTCTATTAGGTTTTTTTTTTTTTTTTATCTATTAATGGCATTTATAAGGACCCCACCTTTGATCCAGTGATCAACAGTTTTAGACTAATACTCATTTACCACTTTTGTTCTTTTGAAATTAAATAGATCAGGCCTAATTTATAATTGAATTCTTCCAAAAGTGAGGTTCTGTTATCAGACTGTATTTTATTATCAATCTCAATTTCTAATTTAAGAATCTCCTGTATGAGATGCTGCAGTTAATTTGCCAACCTGGTCAATCACTAAGATTATTAAATCAAGGGAGGTCCTATTGCAAATTACATTTCTGTATGAAATCTGGGTCCTCTTGGCCTATTGTTGGATTAATGTGAACTCCTCTGGAGACCAATTCCTGTTTATAGTACTCGCTAGAGGTCCAACTGTGAGAATTTAGTTACATTTCTCTCTTTTTGTAGTTTTTCTAGGTTAGTAATTAAATCCTTGGAACAGTCTGATCTTAAACAAAATACATTCTACTTCTGCAGAGTTATATTATATTATTTAGACACTGGGGCCACAGTGAAGCAAATTAAGAAAAATAAAGTAACATTGTAAAAAATAAAGACACAAATAGGAGTAATTATTAGTATTCAAAAAGATTCAAAAAGGGCTCAAAATCGATGTTAGGCATCTATAGGAGAGTAGATTAATAGAAAAAATAGAAAGTTTACTTGCACTCTGAAACACACAAAAAGAAATGACTTGCAGTTGGGTGTCTGGTGAAATGGCCTACACGATGCACAAAAGAAAACATACAATAAAATAAATAGAACACTCGGCACACCAACATAAATTAAAAGATGTATTGGTACATGGTATAGATCAGTGCTCCTCAACCTTTTCTCACCCAGGGCACACCAAAGCTTTTCCCAGAATTCTGTGGCACACCACAAGCAAAAATATATAAAAATTAAGTTATAAAGTCAAGTGCATACACAGAACATAAGAACTATATGCCTTTATTTACCTTTAAAACCTAACAAGTTTAGTGAATGTACAAACCAAGACAAGTGCATTATAAATCATAAATAGACAAACAAAACCAGCCAATTTGCCCATCAGTATGCCAATATTATTTTGCCATTAATATGCCTGTATTACTTTTGTCATTAATATGCCAGTGTTATTTTGCCATTAAGAAAACCACAGCCAATTTGCCCAATAATATGCCAGTATTATTTTGTCATGTAATATGCCCAGCCAATTTTACCAATAATATGCCAGTATTATTTTGTCATTAATATGCTCAGCCAATTTGCCCAATAATATGCCAGTATTATTTTGCCATTTAATATGCCCCAGCCAATTTGCCCAATAATATGCCAGTATTATTTTGCCATTAATATTCCCCAGCCAATTTGCCCAATAATATGCCAGTATTATTTTGCCATTCAATATGCCCCAGCCAATTTTCCCAGTAATATGTCAGTATTATTTTGGCATTTAATATGCCCCAGCTCTTTTGCCTAATAATATGCCAGTATTATTTTGCCATTATCATGCCCCATCCAATTTGCCCAATATGCCAGTATTGTTTTTCCCCTTTACCCATTACTCACCTCCTTGTTGCTCCGTGTCCCGGTCGTTTCCTCCGTGCAGTCTTCCCTCTTGAACCGAGGAGGGAAACACATATTGATATTGTCATATCAGGTGGTAATGATTTTTTTTTTTACTTATTTTTTTTGGCAGCCGCATCCAGCGGGGGCCGGCCGCTGGGCCCCGAGAGGAGATCCCGATGTTGTCTAAGTCAACATCAGGCTCTCATCTCGGGGCCCAGCGGCCAGCATCGTCTTGATGCGGCACACCACCAAATATCCAGTGGCGCACCAGTTAGTTAGAGAGCGCTGGTATAGATTACCAGCGTTGCGACCCCAGAAGTATGGTCTTTGTTGGGGCACACATATACAGAGAGAAAAACAGGCAATTTACAATATTCACATACCTTCTATGTATATAGGATAGCACATATCAATTTGGGCACCATTGTGTTTATTGACATTTGATTTACATTTTAAATCTCTGCTCATCTTTAATGGGTTTCCAAATAAATGCTTAATGCTACATTTTCTCACATGACTAAAATTGCAAGTAGTATTTTTGATGTTATGTTGTTTTGTTCCCACAAAAACTGGGCTGTTGAATTGTGATACGCATAATAGCAGGACAGTTCGATGCTTGGCATTAAAATAAAAAGTACCAAAGTGTTCCTAAAAAATGTGTTTTCAAATTTTGTGTGTTCTGAGGTTAGAACATCAGGGTCACGTGACTTGCCAGTGCTCATACTTAGTACCATGGGTGGAGCACGAAAGGCAGTATGATAGGATGTATGTGCACCTGGGCAGCACACAGACAATATTCCGCCTGCCACTGGACAACAGGGAACTGTCTGTGCTGGCTTTGGTAAGTCCTGTGTCTTTAAAGTTTATCATGGTCGGGACAGGGCAAGTAGCCCTGAACCCCATGTATACTTTATGGATGTCTGGGAGCCATTCTACCCAGCTCAGCGTCCCATAGTAGGGGATCACGGCTA
Organism: Pelodytes ibericus; assembly: GCA_036172795.1. Taxonomy (NCBI): domain Eukaryota; kingdom Metazoa; phylum Chordata; class Amphibia; order Anura; family Pelodytidae; genus Pelodytes; species Pelodytes ibericus. The sequence continues at coordinate 48,287,958 of CM069857.1, read as the reverse complement.
TTATATATATATATATATGGGCCCCCAAACAACTATTTAAATTATTACAAAATTTGAATTTGATTTTGTTTAGCAAAAGACATGAATCTCTACCCTCCCCAGAGTACTTGATAGAATCTATTATTTTACTGATCCAGAGTTCAGCTGCTAAAATTTCTGCCCACAAATCCCAGATCAATGTATCTATGAGAGGTGATGAAACATCTTCTAAATCTTACATTTTTTTGTATTTAATTTGAATATTAGTACATTAAATAAGGTTGTATATTCTGCCATCCTCACAAGAGGGGGATTGTAGTAGAATATTTTTCACAAAAACAACTACAAATTAAAAGTATTATGTTTATTCAGTGTAGTGTATCATAACCTTTTGATTTTGGTTCTAAATTCTCTGTCACAGTTTGATAATCATCACTACAGCTTCTTATAAAATAAGGTCTGGGATTGGAGTGTAGTGGTTTGCTCTTCAATTCATTATCACAATAGCTACAAAAATGATGTAGCTTAAAGGGGGGAGGGGGAATCACATTTGTGATCACTACAAATCTATTAATGTTTACATGTATTCAGAAACGTTCACAGAGGGAAAGAGTAATTACATTGTTTGCCCCGAGGTAAAGGACTTAATGCTCCTGCCATAATTTAACTGTTCTGATGCCATGGAGAGTTTGGTTCACTGCAAAATCCATGTATGACAAAAGGAGATTGCTGAGAAAATACCATCTATTAAATAAATCTATGTAAATGCATCATTCATTTTTATTAAATGAGAGACCCTTATATGTGTATTAGACATGTGCATTCATTTTCGGACGAATGCATTTATGTCCGAAAATAACATTTTCGTCCATTCGTCCGAAAAACGAATAACGAAAATGCTAAACTAACGAAAGCCGAATGAACGAATGGTTAATAAACGAAAATCATTTGTCCATTCGTGCTATTGGCATTCTATAAACCAAAATAGAGTCAGTTTATAGAATACCAATAGCATTATATACAGTCCATTAACCGACATAATGAAAGACTTTCGGTTTATGGAATGCATGTAATGCTATTGCTATTCTATAAACCGAAATAGAGTCCCCATTCATACGAATAGGTCAATTGACCTATTCGTATGAATGGGGACTTTATTTCGGTTTATAGAATAGCAATAGCATTACATGTATTCCATAAACCAAAAGTCTATAAACCGAAAGACATTCAGTTTATAGACTTTCGGTTTATGGAATGTGTAGGTCAATTGATTCGTACGAATAAATAAAGCGAAACGAAAATAATGAACGAATTTCGTCTTAAACGAATGCAGTAATAAACTAAATTCGTTCGAATGGACGAAAACGAAACGAAAATTTTAGTTTTGCATATGTCTAATGTGTATAATAATGGCCGATACCGCTCTTGAGAACATGTTGGTGGCACAACCACACAGGATCCATATAGGATCTGAGAAGGTGTGTACTGGTCAGTAGTCTAAATGGCCACCTGTTCTTAGTAACCCCCTTTTGGAAGCAACATGTGATGTACATGTTTTTTTTTATATATTGATAAATATTTCTAGCCTCCCATACTGCAAAACCATGTGGTAAGTTTTGTTTGTAAGAGTCTAGTGTAAGGGTCTAGTAGATGAATTTCCACTGGCCAGGTATGTGTACTCTGCTTCTTAACACATTAGGGTGGTTGGATCATGATTCCCAGCAACAATGAGGCCTCCTGTAGTCGATATGAAGAATTTTTTGGGTCTATTCACTAAAATTCAACTTTGGATGACAACTTTTATTTTGGCACCAGAGTTTGACTTAGTCTCCACAAAAGCTTTGATCTTTTCACCTCCCATTACTTTCAATGGGTAAGATTCAAACCTCGGTTTTTTTTCCAAGTTAAACTTGGATGCCAAATTTGACTTAGTCTTAAAATGAAAGTCGACCTCCAAACTCGAATTTTAGTGAATAGATTCATTTGTGTTTTATTACTATCCCTTAGGAACAGACTTGTAACCCTTAAAATGATCAAGCTGTTTAGAGGGACTCTGGAGGTGAGGTAATGGTGAGAGGGTTATTTATCTTTATTATGACTTTTGTTTGACTTCTCTGATCACCATCAGCCCTGATGCATGCCTGTTTGACTACGCAATTCTTCATCATAGACCCTGTCTTCTCCATCTGTTCGGTGACTTTCCATAAAACTAGACTTTTAATGGTGTGGAAATTAATATATTATTAAAATATTAAAATATACTATATGAGAACTTCTAGAGCCACTGTTCTTTTTATGATTTCATCTGCTCGCTACACGTTACAATAGATTTGCTGAAGTTTAGTCTTGCATGTGGTAGACCCAGGTAAGATCACCACTTCATTAGATCTGAGCAACAACACAGCATTGTGTAAGGGGATCCTTATAGCCAGAAGGGAGAAGAGGTCAGAGAAAACACAAACCCCATTACATATTTATTAACTAAAACAATGGTCATGGCCAGTATCAGGATATGCTAGCTTAAAGGGACACTCCCACCAAAAAATTATTTTTTTATTTTTTTTATTTTGTATTGTTGATTTCAGATATGTCTTTTGTTTTTGTTATGTGAAACTAAACAAGTTTGACTGGACGCCACCATTTTGTGAAATATAGTGTTTTTTGGTGCCACCCCCTAGAGACAAATTTCTCACTTTAGAGCTCGGTACACAGAAAGTAATGTCCTGTAATAATGCAATATATGAAAGGGCAGCATGACAACAGGTTGGTGATGCAGCCTCATCACAAGTCTGTCAGTCATAGGCCCTCGGCCAGTAATTGCCCTACATGGGCGGCCGTTCCTCCCCCCGTGGGGGCTGGGCAAAACCTATATAAACCCTTGCGGTGGTTTTGCCCAGCCTTTTTTCTGGATTATAGAAATCAGTTTGCACCTTACCAGTTCTGATGGACGCTCTGATGTCACAGTTGAGGGATGCTGCTGTCCTGCACGGAGGAGATTGGCTGCAAGACAGTATAAATACTATATTAGGTACCTTGCCATCTCCCATTCCCCCTACTGCACCATCTCTTTCCCCCTCTCCTGCCCCAGGTCCATCCAGGCCTACCCCTAGGAGGTCCAGAGCCCCTTCTAGATTTACCCCTGAGCCCCCCACTGTGCCTCAGCCCCTGCCCCAGCCCCCTGTTCCAAAAAGGAGGAAGAGGGCAGCTGCTAAAAAACGTCAGTCTGCCCCTCTGTCCTCCCCTGCCCCCCTGCCATCTAGGGGCCGTTTTACCAGGTCATCGGTGGCCAGTGGATCCCTCCTACAGGATCCCCCTACCCCTGCCATGTCCGTTTTGGCAACCCCCTCCACGTTACCCCCCCTCCCTCCTGCTCACCGGAGGGCCAGGAGCATCAGGAGGCCTTCCGTGTCCGGTATCCCCCCTCCCTTCCCCTGGAGTCGGATCCGCTGGTGGGTAGGGGTGGGAGGTGCACTGATGTGCTACCTCCTCCCCGCTTACCTGATCCGGCGGCCGCACGTGGGTCCCTGCCTTCTGCAGCTTCTCGCATGTCCGTCCACACGGCTGCGAGAAGCGCTTCTGCGCGCCACGTGGTTTCCCGACATCAATCTGACAGGGAACCACGTGGCCGCGTGCACAGGTCGCGTATACCGCGATCTGTGCACATTAACCCCCGCAGTGCCGGATTAGCAGTGGGATCTCCTCACAGGAGGGGATCCTGCTCCCCCCATAACCCCAGAGCCTCACCTGTCACTCATGGTAGTGACAGGGGTGACTCTGTGGGCTCCCCTCCCAGACTAGGTAGGGAATCCAGGAGCAGCCAGTATATCACTGGCAGATCTCTGGCACCCAGGTCCCCTTCTTTACAGAGGGGTCTGGTGGGTCAGTGTCGTGGCCCCTGCCGCCACCACTCCTCCAGATCCCCTTCTTTACAGAGGGGTCTGGATGGTCATCATAGTGGCTGCCGCCACCACTCCTCCAGGTCCCCTTCCTACCGCCTTTCCCCCCCCCGCACCTGGCGGACGTGCCAGGCGGTACCCGAGGTCCAGGTCCCCTTCTTTACAGAGGGGCCCCCGGGTTTCGCCAAGGACCAGGGAGCCGGTGCGCCACGGATCTTCATCTCGGACTGGACCGGCAAGGGATTCAGACCGGAATCGCAGACATCTCATCAGGTCGGACAGCCGGAGCTCCAGATCAGCTTCCCCGAGAGTCTTCACTGCTGGCAGGAAAGAATCGTCAGCTGGAGTGCAGCACTTTTCCGGGGAGAGATCCCGCGCCGGGAATGCCCGGCTCCTCACATCAGACGGCACCCCTAGGCTTTCTCCGGCGGACAATCGGATGGGCGGTTCGGCGTTTGGCAGTCCTCTGCTCTTCTCGCAGTCTCCACGAGGATCTCCGGTTCCTGAGCCCACGGCGGTCCCTCCTGCAGGGCACCTGTCCAGGGGTGAGTCCGATTTTATCTCTCCTTCTATCCCTAACTCACACTTACACATCCACAGTGCTGTTTCACACAATGCGGGGAATTCTCAGGGTTCCACGGGGACGGTTGGTGGCCTATCGCAGTTAGTGGCGAGCCTTGCTAGCGTTCTAAAATCATTTGAGTCTGGGACGCTGTCTGCAGCGGATAACCCTTCCCCGTCGCAGGTTTGGGGGGCTTATACAGCTTCGGTGCCGACACCGCCGGTGTCTACTTTAGTTGCTTCGCCCGGAGTTCTCCCAGCTAGTAAAGCTTCCCCTGCTGTAGTCCCTGACCCGGTGGTATCTCCAGTAACTGAGCCTGCGATACCTGAGGTCAAGTCGAAGGACGTGGACCCGGTCCGGCTAGCGGATTCTTCACGGGGGGACATTTACGTGTGTTTTGAGGGGCCTATGGGCGCCCATCTCAAGCAAGAGGTGCGAGACAAAATTGGCCGGGGGGAATATGTTGAATTGTTCACCCTCCTCCCCTTAGAAAAATTTAATTTGGACGCTGTATCCAAATCGGATGACCATAAAAAGGAGGACGAGGAGAGGAGGAGGTATCGCCTCATCCCTCGGACCTTCTCCAACTGGCTCCAGGCCTTTTCCAACTTAGCGAGTATAATTGCGACCAAGAACCCGGAACACTGTGCCGGACTCTTTTGTTACCAGGAGTACATCCACGAAGCCTATAGGGTTTATGGGGGCCAGGCTTGGCTTCGCTACGACGAGGAGTTTAGGCAGCGCTTGGCAGTCAGGCAAGGCGTGAGGTGGGACCATAGGGACATAGCGTTGTGGTTACGGATCATGGCCCCTGGTCGCAGCGCAATACTACCCTTTCTGTCAGCGCCCGCTGGTCCCTCTGCCTCAGGGTCTCCAGCCTCGGCAAAAAAGGGCACGTGTTGGCAGTTTAATGATTCGAGCTGCAAACGGGGGAGTCAGTGTAGATTCAGACACGAGTGCTCCGGCTGTGGGGGCAGTCACCCCCAGTTTAAATGTTTTAAGCGGAATAAGCAGGACAAATCCGGCAATTCCAACAATTCTGGGGGAAAAAGGGAAGACGCCGGTGGCCGTAGGAGCAATGCTCCCTTGGCTTAATCAGTATCCGGATCAGTCTGCCGCCACGCTCTTGAGGGATGGTTTTCAGTTTGGTTTTCGGATCCCCTCAAAGCGGTTGTCGACCCCCCTTTTCCCCAAGAACTTAAAGTCTACTGTTCAGTTCCCTGCCGTGGTGTCGGACAAACTGCATAAGGAGGTGTTACTCGGTAGAATGGCTGATCCATTCAGCTCCCCACCTTTGGTTAATCTGAGGATCTCTCCGCTGGGGGTAGTTCCTAAGAAAGAGGTGGGCAAGTTCCGTTTAATACATCACCTGTCCTTTCCCAAGGGCGAGTCTGTTAATGACGGTATTGATCCCGAATTGTGCAGAGTGTCCTACACCTCGTTTGATCAGGCGGTAAGGTGGGTCCAAAATATGGGTAAGGGGGCCCTTCTTGCTAAAACTGACATTGAGGCAGCTTTCCGGCTACTGCCGGTGCACCCAGAGTGTTTTCACCTCCTCGGGTGCCATTGGGAGGGGGACATTTATGTCGATCTCTGCCTCCCCATGGGGTGCTCCATCTCATGTTTCTATTTCGAGACATTCAGTACCTTTTTGGAATGGTTAATCAGAGAGGAAGCTGGTGCAAAATCAGTTCTCCATTATCTGGATGATTTTTTATGTGTTGGTCCTCCGGACTCTCCTCTCTGTTTATCCATCCTATGTACCATTGAGCAGGTGATGGCCCGGTTTGGTGTCCCATTGTCACCTGAGAAAACCGAGGGGCCTTCCACCACCATAAAGTTTTTGGGAATCGAGATAGATTCAGTGAAGATGGAGTGTCGCCTCCCCATGGATAAGGTCGATGATCTTCGGTCTCTGGTGTCGCAAATGTGCACATTACGCAAGGTTCAGTTGCGCCAATTGCAGTCGCTGCTTGGCAAACTGAATTTTGCATGCAAAATCATCCCCATGGGTCGGATAGTCTGCAGGCGTCTGTCTTTAGCTACAGCGGGCGCCCGCTCTCCGCACCACTTTATCCGTCTCACAAGGGAACTTAAGGCTGACTTGGCTGTGTGGGATTCGTTTTTGCAGTTGTTTAACGGGCGAACATTATTTTTGGAGCCAGCAGTTTCCAATGCGGATTTGAGTTTGTGGACCGATGCGGCTTGCTCAGTCGGTTTTGGGGGGTTCTTTCACGGGAGGTGGTTTTCTGGCCTGTGGCCTGAGGCCTGGCGTTGCTCTGACCTTACTCAGAACCTGGCCTTCTTGGAGTTGTTTCCAATAGTGGTTTCCATCATTGTCTGGGGCCCATTGCTGGAAAACAGGAAGGTCCGGTTCTGGTGCGACAACATGGGGGTGGTCCAAGCCATCAACAATATCTCCGCATCATCCCCCCCAGTGATCAATCTGCTACGACAGCTAGTTCTCCGGGGTTTGAGGCGCAATTTGTGGGTCCGAGCGGTACACGTCCCAGGTGTGCACAACGAGGTGGCCGACTCTTTGTCTCGCCAACAGTGGGATCGATTCAGGCTGCTGGCGCCAGACGCCGACAGAGCGGCCACGCCATTTCCCAGCTGGATATGGACGCTAGCAGACGGAATGCCTTGACACTCCTGCACCGGTCCATGGTGCCAGCCACGTGGACCGCGTACTCTAAGGTCTGAGTTGAATGGCGCTGCTTTCTTCGGATGGCGGGCGATCCCGAAACACATGAGGGTGTGCTCTCCGCTTTGCTATGGTTTATTGGGCATCTGTTCACGGAGAAGGTGACAGTCCCATCCCTGAACCGAAAAATGTCGGCAGTAGCGGCTTACTTTAAATTCTCTGGAGGTCCTGACATGACGAAGGAATTTCTGGTGAGGCAAGCTTTGAGGGGCTACCGCCGGGGCTTCAAGCAGCTGGATAGCCGACGTCCTGTGACCTTCTCTAGCCTGCTGCGCATTCTGGAAGCGTTGCCATTGGTGTGCTCGTCACCCTTTGAGAATGTTCTTTTTGCTTTGGCATTTTCATTGGCCTTTTTTGGAGCATTTCGAGTGGGCGAGCTTGTCAGCCCCACCCGTTTTAAGCAAGGTGGGGGTGCTATTGGAGGACGTACGGCATCAGGGTGACTCCATCTGCGTCCTCATCAGGAGATCTAAAACGGATCAGGTTGGGAAAGGTCTGACTCTATCCCTGCTGGCCCTCCCAGACTCTCCCGCTTGCCCGGCGCACTGTCTCCAGCAATTTTTACATCTCCGTCCTGATGGCGTCTCTCCCTTGTTGGTACACAGGGATGGCTCTGCAATGTCCCGGTTCCAGTTTTTCTCGGTTTTTAGAAAATGTTTGGCGGCTCTTGATCTGGACCCGGCTGCCTTTGGGACCCACTCCTTTAGGATAGGGGCGGCCACGGAAGCAGCTAGGTGGGGTTTGGGTGATTCTGTAGTAAAACTGATTGGTAGATGGGAGTCTGCCCGTTTTAAATCCTATATCCGACCCCACCTCATCTAGTGTCCGTCCTTGGTATACCAGGGCATATGTTTTAAAAAATAAAAAAAAATGGTGTTGCAATTTCACACTTTTTCTTCCATGTTGATGTTTCTGTTCGTTTATGGTGTTGCACAAAAAAATAAAAAAATATATATATATATATATATTATGTGTACTTGAGTATGTCGGCTGCGTGCTTGGGGACTTACACCAGCACTGGGGTGACTGCTGTGTTCTTTTTTCAGCCTCTGAATGCTGCAGACCGTGGATTTTGGGACATTCTTTTGTCTACTGGGCAGCCAGGCGGGCTGCAGTTCGTCCCAATGGGGCTTCCTTGGGTCTCTGTCGGGAACAGGTAGATCTGCAGTGGATAGGCTGTCGCGGCATGCGCTGGAACGCCATGCCTGGATACGTGGCACGGTCAGTTGATCGCCTTGGGTCACCCCATGTGCTGGTCCTGCACCTCGGAGGAAACGACTTGTGTTTTACACCACTGAGAGAGTTGACCTATGGCATTAAGGCAGACATCCTGCGCCTGTGGCTGCAATTTCCGGGTCTGGTTCTGGTGTGGTCCGACATCATTTCAAGGCTACGCTGGCGGGGCGCCCGGTCTCCTTCGGGGGTGGAGCGGGCCAGGAAGAAACTGAACAGTGCCATCTCACGGTTCATGTTGTACAACGGTGGCCTAGTGGTGCGTCATCCAGTGCTGGACGGTTCCGATGCCTTCCTGTATCGGAGAGACGGGGTCCATCTGACGGATGTTGGCTGTGATCTGTGGAATTTGGCGATCCAGTCCGGTCTCGAAAAAGCGGTAGCGGTGTGGAGGAGCCAATAGAGTGTAAGGTTTCACACTCAGTGGCATTGGCAGGGGGTACCCGAAGTATGACGTCAGTGCAGGGGGTTGGCTGTCTTGGGTATGGCCAACCCAGGAGGCAGTAGCTCTGGGAGCTAGCTGCACGGACTCCCCACGGGCTGTCCGTGTGAATATCAGGTGGCTACCGTGCAGGGGCATTGACGCCGGTAGACTGATATTTTTGGTTACGCCTACGTCCGATCCTCGGGTACCCAATCCTAGATATGCTACCGCTTAGTGGCATATACATGTGGTACTCCACAAGATGGTATCCTTTGTATATGGTATGTATATGTTATATATGTTATATGTGTTTTCATGGTTGTATACGTTTTTAGTATACGTTTAAGTTGATTCGTTACTGATAATAATACAAAATCTTTGTTACAGTATTTCTTAATAAATACTGTGACCTTCATATCCAGTTTGTTGTCCGTGTCTTTTCTTGGGGGGAGGTTGCGTTAATTCGCCATACCTTGGTCATGCAGTCTATAGGTCAGAATTCTGACCATAGACTTGCATTGAATAGGAGGGTAATGTAACTATTACATGACGGGGGGGGGGGGGGGAGTTATGATCCTGTTTGATCAGGTTACTCTCCTCACTTTGTGTTGGAAGGCAGGTAAAAAAAGTTGTACACATGATACACAGGATCTAGTTAGAGAGCAGGGGTGTATCTTATGACATCATCATGTCATAAGATACACAGTTGTAAAGGGAGACTGGCTGGAAGTTTTTGGACAATGTTGCATCATGGGAAATATTCACAAAATGGAGCCATTTTCCTTTTATATGCAATTAATTCAATCATATAAAAAAAACAGTGGCATATGATTTATATATGTGTTTGCTTTGAATGACCAGATTATCTAGTTACATCTTAAGTAAATGGAAGTCTCCCTTTAAAACATGGGAGGCTGTCCAAGCAGTAAAATGTACGACACCTTTTCATTTGTAGGTCTTGCCTTATGTTGAAGGGAAAAAAAAGGTCATTTCAGTGACTCACTAAGGTCACAGTCATTATGTGAATCGGACAACAATAAAAGCTCACAGTTTTAGCCAGAGAGTCAGAAAGCCTAACCCTATCAGTGGTCACATGGGGGACATGAGATTTCTATCAGTGAAAGCTCCATAAAATGACACTGAACAGACATTTAAAAGGTCTCCATAAAAAGAATGTCCATGCACTTGGAGGATCATTGTTTGCAAACCTTTCCACAACTACACAATGTTACATTTATCTTTCTTGAAACATTCCCATTAGGCCAATTATATGATGCACTGAAAATGGTATGGTTTACTGTCAATGCATAATCCCTGTTGCTTCAATATCTAAACAATACTATGTCAGAGCACTCTGGAATATCACATTACTGTACTCATGTAATTAGTTGTTAATTTATGGCAAGCACTCCTGGGAACTAAGTCTGATTTTTATGTTGTATGACATGTACGGGAGATGGTATACATAATAATATGTGTAAGTACTTATTACAGGAATAAATCATTGTACCACACTACTTGCACTGACCATTCTCATGAGATGGAGCTTTAGATATATCATACCACACTACTTGCACTGACCATTCTCATGAGATGGAGCTTTAGATATATCATACCACACTACTTGCACTGACCATTCTCATGAGATGGAGCTTTAGATATATCATACCACACTACTTGCACTGACCATTCTCATGAGATGGAGCTTTAGATATATCATACCACACTACTTGCACTGACCATTCTCATGAGATGGAGCTTTAGATATATCATACCACACTACTTGCACTGACCATTCTCATGAGATGGAGCTTTAGATATATCATACCACACTACTTGCACTGACCATTATCATGAGATGGAGCTTTAGATATATCTGTTTTGGTAATGTTGGCTTGTAAAATTCCTTAGCATGAAGTCAAGCTCCAAAATGTTATCACATCGTGACTTGAAGCCAGCCAAACAAAATAAATGTCTCTAACAACTCTCAGATATTATATCATGTCTATTTGATCAGTGACAAAAACTATACTGAAGGAAACAAGTGCAGTGTTTGCTCTGGATTAGCCATTGTTTGGTCCCCGTGGTCCATCTCATCTCTCATCGACAGGTTTCCATTGTGATAAATTAGACCGAAAATTTGCTTCTGCTCCAGAGTGTCTATGTTTATCTACCGGCCGAATACATTGTAGAAAGGTGAGACCTGGTATCTGGACATCAATGAATTCTACTGTTAGTAATTATTGTTAAATTAGTAAACTGTTCACGCTGAGGAACTCTTTCATATTTAACCATCACTTTCTCAGGTTCAAGTATTCTGGCCCTCATTTTGTTGTTTCTATTCCTGTTGGCTAGATTGGTACTGTCTGCTGCATGTTTCTGGCCTTGTTCCTCTTCTAGCCCTTTACAGTTTATAAAAAATGTGTCTAGTTTAAGCTTGTGTGTCAGTTGGTAGATGTTAAGTCAAGATCAGCCACCTTCCTGACCGTATGAAAAGAGAGAGGAGAAGAGACCACATTAAAAGGGAATGGGTATCGGGGTATCGGGTATCTTAGAAGCTGTTGTTCATTTGTTGTTCTACTGCTGTTGTGGATGACAACTCGGTAGTGACTGTCCTGTAGAGTTCTTCACTGCAGCGAAATATAAATGTTTAATAAGGCTTCCTAGTGTCATTTATCACTGTACCACACAGGATTGGCCCCTTTAATACATGTTTTAATAAATGCATTCCTGGAGAGCCTGGGCAAACCTAGAAGAGAAGAATTAGGAAACATTATTTGATATGACTGTGATCTACTTAACATCTTATTACCTTTAGTATGACAACATTCACTTATTTTTAAAGAGCTGTGATTCCTGCAGTTCCCCTATATAAAATTACTGGATAAGTGTAAAGGAAAGAAAATGGAACAGATCAGTCTTCTATTCCCATATAAACTGCACACTGTTTAACTTAGATACTGTTACTGCAATAGCAATAGACATATCTATCTTCCCAATCAGATAAGCCTAGTCTCACACCAACATTAAGTGCTGCTAGATTGCAAAGAAATGGATTTACTTTTAAAAGAAAGGGTCAGCATGACAACTGACTACGTAAGGATAGAAGATTGTAAGTATATTTTAAAAATGAGTAGGAGAAACAGGCTTATTAAGTGGCGTATTGTACAGTCAAAGGCTAAGAAAGTAGTAGTTGGGTCAACTACACAAAACAGCTATTGTTTTATAAATAAGAGAATTTGCTTATTTATGGCAATATCTCCATGTTCATATATGGCATAATATGTACATAATTCTGATAGCAGTAACAGGTGATTTTACACTTACACTACAGTATATGGACACAAGTGTTGGGACACCTGACCATTACACCAACACATACATTGCATTCTAAATACACCGACATTAACCCCTTAGTGACAAGACATTTTCACCTTGACTTTCCCTTGGTGACAATGGCTGTTTTGACATTTCTATGGTGTTTGTGTTTAGCTGTAATTTTTTTCTTTCTCACATACAGTACCCACACAAATTATATGTTGTTTTTATCGTCATAAGAAGGGCTTTCATTAGATACCATTATGTTCATCATATCTTATAATTTACTACAAAAAAAATCATAAAATATGATGAAACATTTTAAAAAACCCACTTTTTCTATCTTTGACCTAAAATATAATTTATACAAATAAAATCATTAAAAAAGACCCCGTCTAAATAGTTTCTAAATGTCCCGAGTTCAAAAATATGCATGTTTCCATATTTTTCGGTATTTTTTTGCGAGTTATGGGGCAAAAACCAAAAATAGTGTTTTTTGGTTTTTTCCTATATTGACCTTTTGACCCCAACCCGAACCCAAAATTTAACCCTAACACTAAATGTAACCCCAAATGTAATCCTTATTATATCCCTTAATATTTTTTAATTTTAATTTAATTTTAACCCTATCCCTTATGTTAATTTTTTTTTAATTTTAGCACTATAGGCTAAAATAGCTATATGACCTGTTTTTTATTAATTAAATATCTATTTTAAATATTTTCCATTGCAATGCTACTTAACTACCACTAGGGGCAGTCAAGTAGCATATTCAGAGCGACGGAAGTGAAGTTACTTTCACTTCCGAAGCTCAGACCGGCAGAGGGCTTAGCCATATTGACTGAGCAGCATGCTCCGTCAATATGGCTCCCCACGATCGCTCTGTGGGGCGATCGTGGGTGCCCCAAAATAGAATTTTCGGTGCGACATCGAGGCAATAGACCAGCACCGTTAAAGCAGTTTTCACGATCGTTGATCGCGAAAACCGCTTGATTCACCGCAGGACATGCCAGGCACGTCCTTTGTGGTTAAGGGAGTTTCTCCCAGGACGTGCCTGACACGTCCTTTGTCGGCAAGGTGTTAATAGGTTGATGGTCCCATCTTTGCAGCTATAACAGCTTCCCAGCTCCATATGTGCTAGGTGTGCGCCTCACAGGTAGCACGGAGGCGCACTGTATATATCTGGGATTTGTGTGCTCTGAACAGAGAGCACAAAAACCATGGAAATACATCCAGGAGACAGACGGCAGCTACGAATTCGGCAACAGTAACTCACTCTGTTGCCAATTCGAACGGCATGAAAAGTATACGAAAATTTGTATACTTTTAGCGCTGGTCAAATTGGCAACAGAGTGAGTGACTCTGTTGCCGAATTCACAGCATCCGTTGGCCCCTTGGATGTATCTTGTGTATTTCCAGGGGTGTTCGCAGCACACAAACCCACTGAAATACACGAGATACATCTTGCCCTTGAGTGACAGGTGTGCTCCGAAATGGCAGCACACCTGTCACTCAGGGGCACGATACGCCCCTGCAGCTTCCACTCTTCTGGGAAGGCTTTCCACAAGATTTTGGAGTATCAGGTCTCTGTCAAGTTCTTCTACCCAAAACTCATCAAACCTTATCGTCACGGATATTACATTGTGCACTGGCTCTCAGTCATGCTGGAATAGAAAAGGGCCTTCCCGAAGAGAGTTGGAAGCAAAGAATTTTCCAAAATGTCTAGCTTCACGTAAGGGCTTTCTGAACCCCTGAAAAAAGGGCCCAACCATTATCCCTCCTCCACCAAACTTTATAGTTGACACAATGTAGTCAGGCAGATAATGTTTTCCTGGCATCCCCCTAACCCAGACTCACCCATAAGACTGCCAAACAGTGAAGCGTGATTTGTCATCGACAGAAAATGTTTCAACTGCTCCCCTTGATCCAATGTTTGGCATTGTACTTGGTAATGTGAGGGCTGCTGCAGGTGCTCGTGGAATATCTAGTAGAGATGAACTTTTACGAACTGACTTATTGCAAAGGTGGCATCCTAGAACGGTAGTAGGTCCCATGACCCAGAAAAGTTATGTTCTTTCAATCCAGAGAAAAGTGTTATCAAACATGGAGATTTGTAGTTCATTAAGTATAAGTTTTTATGTTCTTCAGCAGCAACATAAGATTTAACATTTCCAGAGATATAATTAATTACAGATCACATGTGCAGATTTTAGAACATTGACTTCTAAACAAAATTAAAATTCTAGTTTTATAGTAAAGTGACCAACACCCTTCTTGATAGGTGATGTAATATAATATTAATATCAGACTATTACTGCATTGTTTATCAAGGAAATTGTGTACGTGCGTATATTGAAATATGTATATATACTGTTTTGTTTTTTTTACATGCATCCTCATGGTATTACCATAAATAAAGAAAAAAAAACAAATTTTTCTAAAATTAATGTTCTTTTTGATTCTCCATCCATGAAAGATCAGCAAAAAAAAATCTATCTGTTCATGAAAAATTTGTGAGATTCTACATTATGCACATTAATACTATATACCCTTAAAACTTTAAAAATAAAAGAGCTAAACTTATTCTGCATGGTTAAAACTTCGAATCCGTGCCCACACATACAGCAAAACTGTGTACTCCACTGCCAAAAATATTCAGTCAATAACTAAAATGTCTCGAGTCTTTTTTTTTTTTCTACTCAAGACAGCCAAATACACTGGCAAATATCCAAAAGAGAATCACAACTATTACAAAAAAAAAGTTTACATTATTTTGACAAATTATGACAAATAATAACAATGAAAACAAAGTTATACTTTAAGAATGGGGAATCTATATATAGTTACTTCACATATCTCCTGAGCGGTCTCCAATAATCTTCAAAATATATACATATACAGGGTACACAGCCCTTTTCTATGTCTTAACCAATTACTTGAACAGTTCCAATGACAGCTGTAGAGTCTGAAGATCTCTCTCCTTGGCACATATGAATAATTTACACTGTACAACAGGTAATCCCTTTAAAAGTGCATATCTTATTTTGGAATAAAATAATATGATTCACAAATTATAAGTTTGTGATGCATCAATTTGAGACGTTTCACTGCCTGTTATCACTGGAAGGATCATCTAAACGACAATGCCTATACATAACACAAAATCATTCTGGATTTCTGCTTCTTAATGTACTACAAAGGCAGATTCGGGAACAGTATTTCAGGGCCTCTTACTGAATAAATTTTCTGAGCCCCCCACCCTACAATATCTCCCACTCGCCCCACCTACCCTCACAAGCATGTTATCCCGGTCTAGTGTAATTTGGAGGGTGGTTGGGAGTAGTTGGTCAACATGCCAGTAATATTTTGCCACTCAATATGCCAGTAATATTTTGCCACTCAATAAGTCAATATTTAGCCATTTAATATGCCAGTATTTTGCCATTTAATATGCCAGTATTTTGCCCCTCAATATGCCATTCTTTAGCCATTCAATATGCCATTCTTTTGCCATTTAATATGCCATTCTTTTGCCCCTTGATATGCCATTCTTTTGCCCCTCAATATGCCATTATTTTGTCATTAAATATGCCAGTATTTTGCCCCTCAATATGCCATTCCTTTGCCCCTCTATATGCCATTTAGTGTGCCAGGATTCTGCCCCTCAATATGCCATTCTTTTGCCCTCAATATTCCAGGATTTTGCCCCTCAATATGCCAAGATTTGGCCCCTCAATATGCCAGGATATTGCCCCTCAATATGCCAGGATATTGCCAATTAATATGCCATTATTTTTGCCCTCAATATGCCAGGATTGTGCCCCTCAATATGCCAGGCTTCTGCACCTCAATATGCCAGGATTTTGTCCCTCAATATGCCAGGATTTTTCCTCTCAATATGCCACTCTTTTGCCAATTAATATGCCATTCTTTTGCCCTCAATATGCCATCATTTAGCCCCTCAATATGCCAGGATTCTGCCCCTCAATATGCCAGCGTTATGCTTGTGTGCCCCTCCTCCCCCCTTCTCCAGTACTTACCTCCTTCCTGCTCTGTCTGTCTCCCGGTGCAGGTCCACGGCTGTGAGGGAAGCGTTGTGCGCTCCCCTCCAGCCGCTCAGATTCAATAAAGTTTGAAAAAAACCTTTTTTTTTTAAAACAAACTTTATTGAAGCCGTGCGGCTTGGGTGGAGCTCACAACGCTTCCCTTAAACGGGGGAATTTTTTTTTTTTTATCCTGGCATGACTCTAGAGTGCAATAGAATAGTTACTTCTGTAGTATTTATTAAAAATAATAAATAAATTCTCTGACTGGGGGAAACGGGTAATGGAAACCCTATTGCAACAAAGAATGATTTAGAACAGAGAAATCACAGTAATGATAAAACTTAAATTTTAACGAAAATAATAAAACAGACTCGAAAAATGGTTTTTAGATAACAATATAGTTACAGAAATATACAGTGCTATATTTTTAAAAAAAATTAAAAAAACATCAACACCCAATAAAAAAATATAATACAAACCCAAAAATAGAGCTCCCTATAGAGGGATAATAGTTGGGAAGCAGCTAATCCTTAAAGGTCAGAGATAATCCTGTAAAATAAAATACACATTAAAAAGCTTTCATAATATAATCTCCCAAAAGAGGCAGCTTTACGCAATTAAATAACAAATTATCAAACTTAAATTTAGTTATAAAAAACAAAGTTACACAGGTAAAACATAGAAAAAAATAACAAGATATACAAAAAGGAAATATTCATTAAAAAAATACATGAAACGTACATGTAATTATCACAAAATCACAATCTATAGCACAGGTTAAGTAACATCCCTCAGTCTAGGGGATAGACCATATGCTTACAATTACAGAAGTAATAGGGAAAAAAAAGTATATTATGAGACAGTTAACAGTGTGGAGTTAACAAAGACCTGGCCCAGAACTTCTATTGTTGGAAAAAGACGTTTGCCATTTCTCACTTCTTTAGTTTGATCGCAATCCATTGCAACCAAATGCTGTACTTGGGGCCACTGTGATGTTTGTTTTTCTGTTAAAAAAAACTTTTTATCGATATATTATACCAATGTAATGCTAATTTAAATATCATTAAATGAAAGTATAATATTTTATTTTTAATTGAGTCCAGGTGACTCTTTAAGGATATTATATTATGACAACTGTCCCTCTTTTTAAAGTGAATTATAGATGAGGGCAGCACTTAAGTAGAAAATGATAGAGTATGAGTGTTGCATGGGAAGTTTTGGGTTCTTGATGTCATTTATCTTTCATAAATTAAGAGTTTGGGGGGCGATCTCATTATAAGCATCACTTTATTTTCAAGCAAGATTTTTAAATAATTACTGTTATGTGGTGATGGTGAAGGAGGCGCAGTGCCTGGCTGTATCCCGGGCTAGGCACAGCAACGTACCCTTTTTGGTGGGGCGAGGGGGCAGCTGTCATAAGAGAGGAAGGGCGAGCATATGTGCTCATATCCTTCCACATAGCGCACCAGCTGTAAAAGATCTGTTCATATCAGTGTGAGCCTCCTACAGCAGTACCGTAGACCACCATGGGGTAAGTGGGGAGTGGGGGGTATATTTAAAGAGGGAGGGTACCCGGGGCCATTTGTTCTGTAAGGGGCACCACAAATTCTGGTGGCAGCACTGTAGACACTGCATGTATATAAAACTCTGTACATGGCAAGTTCTTGAAGAAATAATGTAAATAATCACCTATTACTAACAGACTGAATATATGCCCAGAAAGTGATGTATGCCCAGCATACAGTAAATCATACAAGGTTTATGCTTATATATACCTGACATAAATAATGTTTGTGTGCACCTGGAATAATTCTATCTACAAAAACCCCCCACTGATCACTGTCCAATTATAGTAGGAGTTGTTGTATATTTTTCTGTCTCAATGTACTGCATCTGACCCTAAATCTGAGAGCTACATAACTCATGTAAATTCATGGCATAACAGCTACAGTATCAGCTGCTAAATGACTTGCCTACAGTGTCCGATGTCCCATCAAATGGAACTGCATCTCAAAAAAACATAATGTTTCCCAAATCGTTGAAAAACAAGAAAGCGGACACATTTATCACTTTGCTGCTAACTGAACATTAAATCTACAGCATGGCTGGTCAACTCACAAAAAGGAGTTTCTGACTTGAGAGCTATAACAATAATGGAGGCAAGACACGTAATCAAACATTTCCCACTTTTTCCCTTTATATATTTTTATATTAAAGTTAAATGATTACGAGATGCAATTTCAATCTAATTGTTTACTGGAAGTAAATGCAGTGCTACCTGAGCCTCCTGCTCACGCATGGTCAGTCTTATCTGCCATTTCAAATCTCATGGATATTTATGATCTACTTTGCTACACAGAAAAACGGTGGCCAGAATTCTACACAGTAAACACTGGGATCATAATAATAATAAAAGTAGAATAGAATAGGATGCATTATTCAGTGGCTAAGAGCATAGAAATTCAACATCTCCTTGTAAATGACAACACGCTTACCTATTTAAAACGCACTGAGTGCCGAGATTAGGATATATAGTGTAATATATATAAATATTTCTACTTATTTACGTTTAATTACATTTTGTGAAGTGGCCACTGTTGGTACCTTAACTTTAAATGGATAAGATCAGATCATTGATTGTAAAGAGGAAATCTCATCAATCTATATTCTTAATTTTGTGTGTCAGTTCCAGGTACGACTGTAAAAGCGATTAATACTTTGAGTGCTGGGTGTAACGCACTGGGTCGGGGATGGTAAGGGGCCCCGAGCATCTGAGATCAGGAGCTATGTTGCAGGGTGGAGACACAGGACCTGGTGCTGGGTAAATGCAATCCCTTGGAGGTTTGGGACCACAAGTTTTTGCAGCCGCAACCAGGCCCTGTGAAGCAGCTGCTGTATCCAGGTCTCAGGGCTTATGAGTAAATGAACTAAATGACAGCCAAGCAGAGCTAAAACAGAAAAGTAACTGAGGGATAGCAGTACTGAAATACAGAGTGCAGGGCTACAGGACAGAGGCAAGACATTAGATAAAGCAGAAACCCAAGGATAAATAATACAAGACACAGGGTAAAGGGACATAAGAGAAACATACAAAGGAACAAACATAAATACAGGAACTAGCCTAATACTAAATATTAGACATGTGCAAAACTAAAATTTTTGTTTCGTTTTCGTCCATTCGGACGAAAATGTTATTTATTTTGTCTAAAACGAATTTCGTTCATTACTGCATTCGTTTCAGACGAAATTCGTTCATTATTTTTTGTTTAATTTTATTCGTTCGTTTTATAGAATAAGTGTAATACTATTGGCTTTCTATAAACCGAAAATTCTTATGAATGGGGCTCTCGTTCGGTTCATAGAAAGGCAATAGTACTACATGTTTTCGATAAGCCGAAAGTCTATAAACCGAACGTTCGGTTTATAGACTTTCGGCTTATGGAATACATGTAATCCTATTGCTATTCTATAAACCGAACGTTCGGTTTATAGAATAGCAATAGGATTACATGTATTACATAAGCCGACAGCCTATAAACCGAACAATCGGTTTATAGGCTATTATGAATGGAGACTTTTTCTCCGTGTAGTTAAATGCCGACAGCCTATAAACCGAACGTTCCGTTTATAGGCTGTCAGCATTTCACTACACGGAGACAGAATCTCCATTCATAAATTTATGAATGGAGACTTTGTCTCCGTGTAGTGAAATGCCATTGTATTCTATAAACCGACTCTATTTCGGCTTATAGAATGCAATAGTACTACGAATGGACGAATGAACGAATGATTTTCGTTTATTAACCATTCGTTCATTCGGCTTTCGTTAGCTTAGCATTTTCTTTATTCGTTTTTCGGACGAATGGACGAAAATGCTATTTTCGTACGAAAATGCATTCGTCCGAAAACGAATGCACATGTCTACTAAATATGGTAAAGGTGGGGGTTTGGTTCACCAATTGGCCAATTAGTTGTTAGCTTGCCAACCACGTCAAGGTACCCCACAAAGAAAAGCAAAGAACAAATAATAAAATCTAAAAGACATACATGGAATAGACACCGAGGAAATACCTGTAGACTGCACTACTAAGGACTGAACAGAAACGGGTGTGGTTGAAATAGAAGTAAACTGACAAGGCAGAGGGAATGAGAAAACCTGGAATGAAACATAAGGACAGGCAGAAAGAAAAACATAACAGGACTACAGGACATGGACAGGACTACGGGGCAAGGACAGGACTACAGGGCAAGCAATAAGCATACATAATAAACAAGAAATCAAAGCAAAAAGAATATAGAAAAGCCTGGATACAGCCTGGATGAGTCTGCCCAAGGGTGCATGGTTACACTGGATCAGTTAAATACATATGATAACCCTAACCAAAAATGATGTGTTTTAGACTTCATCTTCGATGTATGAGATATGACTGTCCTGTTAATGTGGCAAAGGTGCTGAACACCACTTAACTTTTATGTACTGTATCTGTAGCACAGCACAGGAGATAAACAAACCATCTCATAAATCGTGCATTTTGGACCATTGAGTTAAGCATCAAAACAATTCATAAAACACAAATGGTCTGTAAATTTAATTCCATTAGACAGCAGGGATAGTGATCAACTGTTCTCTTAAAGGTAAATCTGATTGGGCTATTTAATGGAAGAGGCTGAGCCTTGCTGCCCATCTGCTTATGGGCTATCTTAGTTGCTAACAGGGGAGTCGCTAGGGGTGTTTTAGGGGGATGAAGCCCCTTTCCAAGCTCTGAGTGTCTTCACCTGCAGGGCGTGGAGTCAGCTGCTGACTATACAGGATCTGCCTCTGCTGTACAGACCTTGTGACAGAGGATATGGATATTAACCTTGGCTCATTACCCTGCTAAGGAATATACAGACCGCAACAGAACGCCAGTACAATACAACAGGGCCAAGGTTGTGCAACATTTGTGATTAAACACATGTTTGGTGTATTGAAATCTCGCTTCCGGTGCCTTGATAAATCCAGTGGGTATCTGTTGTACCCTCCAACGAAGGCATCGAACATCATTGTCTCCTGTTGTGTTTACATAAGATCTCACTAAGGCAGAATTATACACTGTAAAACTTGGATCATTATAATAATACAACTTTATGTGTTTTTCATTAGAGCTTCTCTTATGTTAGGAAATGTAACTTATAGGACATATATTGTACATGTTTGTTCACTTGTTCTTAACACCTTCATGACAAAGGAGGTGCCTGGCACGACCTGCGGTGAATCAAGCGGTTTTCGAGATCAACGATCGCGAAAACCGCTTTAACGGTGCTGGTCTATTGCCTCGATGTCAAGGCAATAGCCAGCACTGAAATTTCGGTTTTGGAGCACCCACGATCGCCCCACGGAGCAATCGTGGGGAGCCATATTGACGGAGCATGCTGCTCCGTCAATATGGCTAAGCCCTCTGCCGGTCTGAGCTTCGGAAGTGAAAGTAACTTCACTTCCGTCGCTCTGAATATGCTACTTGACTGCCCCTAGTGGTAGTTAAGTAGCATTGCAATGGAAAATATTTAAAATACATATTTAATTAATTAAAAACAGGTTATACAGCTATATTAGCCTATAGGGTTAAAATTAAATAATTTTTAGCATAAGGGATAGGGTTAAAATTAAATTAAAAAATATTAAGGGATATAATTAGGATTAGAGTTGGGGTTAAATTTAGTGTTAGGGTTACATTTTGGGTTGGGGTTGGGGTCAAAAGGTCAATATAGCGGAAACACTATTTTTGGTTTTTGCCCCATAACTCGCAAAAAAATACCGAAAAATATGGAAACATGCATATTTTTGAACTCGGGACAACATTTAGAAACTATTTAGACAGGGTCTTTTTTAATGATTTTATTTGTGTAAATTATATTTTAGGTCAAAGTTAGAAAAAGTGGGTTTTTTAAAATTTTTCATCATATTTTATGATTTTTTTGTAGTTAATTATAAGATATGATGAACATAATGGTATCTAATGAAAGCCCTTCTTATGACGATAAAAACAACATATAATTTGTGTGGGTACTGTATGTGAGAAAGAAAAAAATTACAGCTAAACACAAACACCCTAGAAATGTCAAAACATTGTCACCAAGGGAAAGTCAAGGTGAAAATGTCTTGTCACTAAGGGGTTAATTAATACATTTGTTTAAATTATTGTTAAGTTTGTGGGCTAAGTCCACCATCTACTAGACAATACTGTGAACAAAGGTAACCACATTATAATCAATAATGTTTTAGGTAACCAATGAAAGAAGGACACATATTCGCCACACCATTTAGAAGGTACATTTTACATGTAAATAGTTAGATATAAAGGGGTAGCAGATTGTATGGAAGAGAAAGTATGAAAAGGAGAAATGAGAAAAAGGCCAAATTGACACTACCACACTGTTATCTCAGAGAGCAGCTTGAGAATCTACTAAAATGTGGTAAATATAGTCTATCTTGAACTCTATATATTTAAATAGCATTTTCTGCATCTTGTATGGTACATTTAATTAGGTTCCCTTTGAAATCTAAGTATTTGGTAGGTTTTAGCAGTGTAGTACTGTATTTTCTAACTGCAGAAGGAAAATATAAATATAACTAACCAAAGGAAATGATCGTATTTCCTCTATTGTAGTATATATAATTGATCATTTATTATTCTACACATGACATGCAGAAATACTAAGTAGTTAAGTTAGGAAAGTCTATATAAATACCATCTATACTGATATTTATTGACGATAGGTAAGGTTAGATATCTAGTATAACATTTGACTTTTAGGTAGATATCTATTTCTACAATAGAGTTGGTTGCTCTTATTCACTAGATTGTGTGTATTGATGTCACTGTATCGCTCCAGATAAATATCCCTTTGCGTGTGTGTATTGTGGCATCTATTGAATCGGGAAGGGTATTGTTCTTATTATCACCCCTGCTAATCTTTCTCAGGGCTGTAACTTACTGGTATTGTAAGGTGTTGTGGTTGAGGTGTATTGGGCACAATATCTTATTGTGTTATTTCTATGATTAGTGTGTGTTATTAAACTGTCATTTTTTATTAACCGAGTGCATTATTGCTGATACAGATAAATAATATATTATCACCTTATACAACAAACTTGGATAACGCTGATTTTATGAATGGATATTAACCCTCTTTAGTGCCATCTAGTCATTCAGAATTATCCCAGGACCTTCGTTCACAGAAAAACACTGTTAAAACAATGTTTGCACCTGGAGTCCATTCAAGTACACATTCACCTAATCTGCACATGAGGCATAAGCTTGACAGTTGTACGTTTGTCACCGTTGATGTTCTCACTCATCCCCTGTCGATGTCTTCTCATGTGTACCTCTAATGTCTGCACCTTGGTTTAGATTGTATATATATATATATTATGAGGGGCAGCCATGAGGGCCAATAACTGTTTTGAAAGCAGTGGTGAGCGATGTGCTTGTTATTAGAGTACATTCAATAGCAACTGTAAATGTGTAATTACCTCTTTATATATATTCAAACTGGTGCTTGATGGGAGTGGATCAAAAGAGTGATAATAGTGACAGCGGGTGTATATTATGAAAGGGCAATTGTCTAATGTGACATATTATGACCATCTTAATGGTATGATGTTCAATTGTACAAGTACGGATGACTATAGCTGTGTGCCTGTCTATCACATGATGCATCCATGTGCATTGTTTGGTACCTATGGTTGACATAATTGGTTCATTCCCATCTCTGTTCTACCCACAGATGATATATTGGATAAGTCTGTGCAGATATGCTCCCATGGGGTCTGAAACATCTATGTTAACAGGTGTGTTCATTGATCCAACTGCTCATATCCCCTGTGTATGTGAGTAAGATGCAAATTGTTCAGATAACTTTGGAGATCAGATACGAATGACAGATTAGGCAACTTTCTATTTGTGCCTGTATCCTCTTCATTATCACTTGTGCACTGAAGTATTCCTAATTAACTACTTATCAAAGGGCCATCCAATTAGACTACCTATGATTAAGCGTTGTAATACGCGAAACGCGTAAGGTGCGGGTTTTTTTCTGAGACGACACTGAAGAGGGGACCCAGTGAAATAGGGCTCATTCAATTGCTTTTTTCGAGTTTCAAGTTCAATTACGCCAAACACTTTCTCCCAGATTTTTTGGATTGCTGGACAATCCCACCAGATGTGCCTATGGTCACCTGTGTTTTGCAAACATCTCCAGCTTAATGCTGAGTTTGTGTTGTTTAATTTATTCATGATTATAGGGACCAAATGTCACCTGTATAAGATCTTAATATAGAGTTCAACAATGTTTAAACAGTTAATTGACCTTTTAACATCTGTGAATGACGAATACCATTGTTTATTATCATATTCAATACCAATAACCCTCTCCCAGGAGATCTGGGTTTAGGTTCTTTTTTCCTTATTTTCAGTGTGTTATATCATTTTGGCATCACCTTAGTTTTTGGGGTTTGGTGAAACACAGTATCGATATCCCTTTCCACCAGACCTTCATCTCTTTTTAATTCTCTATTTTTTTTAGATACAGCTATGCCTTAGCCCTAATGGATGATTGTAATGAAACACCTCTGTCTGTCACTACTTGGCACATCTGAGAAAGCAACAGATTGGAGTTCATAAATTATGAATGGAGATTTTGTCTCCATATAGTTAAAAGCCGACTGCCTATAAACCGAAAGTTCGGTTTATAGGCTGTCGCTTATGGAATACATGTATTCCTATTTCCTATTGCTATTCTATAAACCGAACGTTCGGTTTATAGAATAGCCATAGGATTACATGTATTACATAAGCCGAAAGTCTTAAATTTTATGAATGGAGACTCTGTCTCGGTATAGTTAAATGCCCACAGCCTATAAACCGAACGTTCGGCTTATAGGCTTTCGGCATTTTACTACACGGAGACAAAGTCTCCATTCATAATTTTATGAATGGAGACTCTGTCTCTGTATAGTTAAATGCCGACAGCCTATAAACCGAACATTCGGTTTATAGGCTGTGGGCATTTAACTATACGGAGACAGAGTCTCCATTCATAAAATTATGAATGGAGACAAACGTATAGTTAAAAGCCGACAGCCTATAAACCGAACGTTCATATGAATGGAGACTCTGTCTCCGTATAGTTAAATGCCCACAGCCTATAAACCGAACATTCGGTTTATAGGCTGTGGGCATTTAACTATACGGAGACAGAGTCTCCATTCATAAAATTATGAATGGAGACTTTGTCTCCGTATAGTTAAAACGTTCGGTTTATAGAATAGCAATCGGAATACATGTATTCCATAAGCCGACAGCCTATAAACCGAACATTCGGTTTATAGGCTGTGGGCATTTTACTACACCAGAGGCGTCCACCGTGCGGCCCGCGGGCCAAATGCGGCCCGCCGAGCATCGAGGTGCGGCCCGTCTGAGCTCTGCTCCGGTAGCCGCCCCTCGAACTGCACACCACACAAGAAGCTGTGTCGGGGAACGAAGTTCCCTACACGCTCTGTGTAGGGAACTTAGTTCCCCGATACAGCTTCCTGTGCGGTGTGCAGTGCACATATCCCCTCCTCTACCCTGTGTGTGAGGTCATGCGCAAGGGTCAGAGGGAGGGAAGAAGTTCACCGGGAGCCCACAACCTTTCATTTCTTATGAATGGGGCTCTCGTTCGGTTTATAGAAAGCCAATAGTATTACATGTATTCTATAAAACGAACGAATAAAAATGAACGAAACGAATTTCGTCTGAAACGAATGCATTAATGAACGAAATTCGTTTTAGACGAAATAAATAACATTTTCGTCCGAATGGACGAAAATGAAACGAAAATTTTAGTTTTGCACATGTCTAATCATTTCCAGAATCTGCGAAATGGAAGTCTTATTGGGCATATTGTGCATCTTTGTGATGTCATCGTTACTGTATCATCAAGCCTTCTCTCTGGTTTAGGAACAAAAAAGAATGACATCTTTCGCATCTTACGAATAGGCAGCAGTAGGTGTGAAACGCATCTTTTTCATATCTGTCAAACAGTTTTTGACCTGGCAAAAATAAACATTAGAAGAAGGAACTGTTGGTGATGTTTATCTTAATGCTGAAGTGCCTTCAAATTTTGTTTATTTTTGGATCATTTGTTTGGGTTGGACCACCTTGTATTTGCATCAGAAACTAGTGCTCATCATATTTTTAGTGGCTAGATATTGGACATGCCCACTATATTATCATCCTGAGGAGCCCAGTGACCAAACCCCACAAAACATATATTAAGTTGTTGCTCCATTAGTTTCAATGGGGGAAGCACTAAGCATGTGTGCAATTCTGAAAGTACAAGTATAATGACCAATAGCAATATCAATAACACAGAATGAACAACCCAAACAGAACTGAAAGCTAACTGTGGTTACTTGCTCCTTTACTTGTTTGTTTTGTGATTAACTTACTTTTATGTTGCTTTATTTGGCCATTTAACCCCTTCATGACGCAAGGTGCTTGCGTCCCAAACAACGCAAGCACCAAAACGTCATAAATTATTCCTGGCCACCCATCACAAGGTGATTGGTAGCCAGGAACACTATGGCAGAGACCCGATCAGGGTCTTAATAGACCCTGTGGGTCCCTGCCAAAATATTGCGAGACCTCCGGATGTCACGTGTGACGTCACGGAGGCGTGCCCGAACCCGGAAGTTCGGGCACAGCGCGATTTAGAGAAATGTAGCCGGTGTTCGCTTTGAGCACCGGCTATATTTCCCCTGTCAGACTGAGGCCACTCAAAGTTTTTTTTTACTGGTGATTCCCCCCCCTCCCCCCACCCTACACGTAGGCAAGTCAAAGGTGGGGTGTAGGTAGGAAATTATTTTATTTTAAATTGTTTGATCTGGCCTGGGGGCTTTTGGGCAGCCCCCAGATCCGGGGGGTAAATAATTTTTAACTGGGGTCACAAGGTCATAGGGCTATTCATTTTAATTGGTGGGATTCAATTTAATTGGAGGGGTTTGCCCTGTCCTGAACTCTCAGTATGTAAATGTTATTATATGGGATGCCAGGGCAAATAGCTCTGGCCTCTAATGTATACAGTATGGGGACTGGGAGCAATTTGTCTGGCTTCCATTCTAAATAACCATCGTCGCAGGAATATTGGGGAAATGCTAAATGCTGCACATGGATTTCATACCACAGTCACAATCGAGAATCTTAACCTGCTATATAATTCACGAGTCAAAATCTAAAACCGTGCTTCCTCTAGGATCAAAAGAAATAGCCAGGGCTATTAACACTCAGTAAACAACAGGAATCTCCATGGCAACAGCTGACACCAGGGAGCTGACAAACAGGTGGAGAATTCAGTTCTGGTGATTTTTATTGTCAAGGAAGAGCTGAGATGAAACAGTATACTGATACATAGGATTAATGCTACTATGTTCAGATTTTACTTTCATTAGCCCGTCATTTGCGCATAGATTGGTCCGCAAATGGAAAATGGTCATGAAAAAAATAAATACATTTAAAATAATGTTTGTGCACTAATGGGGCCATTTATCATTCTAGTGCTGCAATGCCCCCAGACACTAGATAAATAATAGTATAGTAACAGTTTTGATTCCAGGAGACTTTGTTAATTAAGCTTCTGAATAACATGAAATCAAGAAATGGCCCCTGCTTTTGTGAAGATATAAAAATCACACTGACATAATCAGATAGCGTTTGTGAAGTGTGATGCTTGTTGTATGTAATTTTGCAGTGGGCGGGCATGTGATGTTGTTGGTTTTGTTTTATAGTTGTTGGTATAACTTACTAGAGCAGGGGCCTCCAATAGGTAGATTATGAATTTCTGGGAGCTTGCTGGATGCCTCTGAGTAGTAACACACCGGGCATGTTCCATCTAAGGCCACTTTTCTGGAAATAAATATACATGCAGGCTTTAAAGCTTGTCATTTCTTTACTATTGGAAGGCATTGGAGGAGCCTTGTCTGTGCACCCGCCATTTTGAGTGCGTATCCGGATATTACTCTTTTGTGACTTTAAAGCTATGTGACATCTAACATATGACTATTATTCCTAACTAAAGTATTCTTGGCAATTTATTAATTTGTCAGTGTATTCAATAAAATTTGCATACTTGTATTTTTATGTTTTCGCCTCCTACCCATTACATTAATTTATAATTGTGCCTGTGGGGATGGGCCTGGGGTGTGGCACCATATGACAGATGGTAACATTACATTATTTGACGTGTGTTACCATTTACTCTATGGCTTTAAAGCTTATGTTCATGGGACTCCTGTCAAGAAGTATGAAAAAGATTTGAGCCCAATGACACAGATGACCCCACATTTACATGACAAAGTGGTAGAAAAAAAACCCAGACACTTTGCAATGCCCCTATACCAGCGGTGGCGAACCTATGGCACACCAGTAGTGGCACGTGGCCAGGTTCAGCTCTCACCGCTTGTCTGCTCCATCGGAGAGGAGCAGGCATCAGTGTTTAAAAGACAGGAGCTGCTGGTCATCTGCTTCTTCTCGAGATGGTCACTTGTGCGCACTCAAAGTCGGAAAGCAATTAACTGTTTAAATTCCAACTTGAACACTTCCACAGATAGTTTGCATGTGCCAGATTATTGGAGAAGAAGCAGATGAGCAGCGGCACCAGTCTTTTAACAACTGATGCCTGCTCTTCTCTGACGGTGCAGACAACCGGCGGGAGGTGAACCTTGCTCTGTGTCTATGAGTGTGTGTGTGTGAGTATAAGTATGAGTATAAGTGTGTGACTGTGATTATAAGTGTGTGGATAAGTTTAAGTGTTTGTATATGAGTTTGTGTGAGTATGAGTATAAGTGTGTGTCTCTGTGAGTATGAGTATAAGTGTGTGTGTGTGAATATAAATATAAGTGTGTGTGAGTATAAGTGTATGTGTGTGAGTATGAGTATGAGTGTGTGTGTGTGTAAGTATGAGTATAAGTGTATGAGTGTGTGAGTATAAGTGTGTGTGTGAGTATGAGTATAACTGTGTGTGTGTGTGAGTATGAGTATGAATGTGTGTCAGTGTGTGCAAGTATGAGTGTAAAAGTGTGAGTGTATGAGGATAACTGTGTGTGTGTCTACGAGTATAACTGTGTGTGAGCAGTGGCATACCTACCACTGGTGCAGGGGTCGCAGCTTCGAACGGGCCCGTCACTCCAGTGGCCCGGCCGCCCTGCGACCCCTGCAACAACAAAAAAATGTGCGGGCAAACGGGGCAGCTGCCCAGGGCCCATTCATTCTTGGGGCCAAAGGCAGCTGCCCCGTGGGCCCCTGCTGCCCGTATGACTGTCTCACATGGAGACAGCCACTATCGGGCAGCAGCCGTGAGATCCGCATCCATCGGAATAGTCACTTCCGGTGGCTGTATTTCTGCGTGCAGGAAACATTTCTACTGAGACGGCTCAGCAGCATCCAGGTAAGGGGGGGGGGGGGGGGGAGGCGATGGGCACATAATGGGCAAATGGGCACATAAAGGGCAAATAACCTGCAAATGGGCACATAACTGGCAAATGGGAAAATAACTGGCAAATAACACTGGCAAATGGGCACATAACTGGCAAATGGGCAAATAACACTGGCAAATGGGCACATAACCGACAAATAACTGGCAAATGGGCACATAACTGGCAAATGGGCAAATAACTGGCAAATAACACTGGCAAATTGGCAAATAACTGACAAATGGGCACATAACCAGCAAATAACTGGAAAATGGGCACATAACTGGCAAATGGGCAAATAACAGGCAAATGGGCAAATAACACTGGCAAATGGGCACATAACACTGACAAATGGGCACATAACACTGACAAATGGGCACATAACTAGCAAATAACTGGCAAATGGGCACATAACTTGCAAATGGGCAAATAACACTTGCAAATGGGCACATAACTGGCAAATGGGCAAATAACACTGGCAAATGGGCACATAACACTGGCAAATGGGCACATAACTGGCAAATGAGCAAAATAACACTGGCAAATTATGGGCATAATAACACTGGCAAATTGGCAAAATAACAATGGCAAATGGGCAAAATAACACTAGCAAATGGGCAAAATAACACTGGCAAATGGGAAAAATATGACTGGCAAATGGGCAAATTAACACTGGCAAATGGTCAAAATATGACTTGCACATGGGCAAAATATGACTGGCAAATGGGCAAAATAACTGGAAAATTAATGGGAAAATTGGCTGTGGCATATTGACAATCTGACTGTGGCATATTGGCAATCTGGCTGTGGCATATTAGTGGGCAGGCTAATAGTGGCATATTAATGGGGAAAATGGCTGTGGCAGATTAATTGGCAATCTGAATGTCTGGCTGTGGCATATTAATGGGAATGCTAATCATGGCATAATGGCAAAATTGTCTGTTGCCAAAGTGATACTGTGGCATGTTTTGTGGGTCAAAATAACATGTACTATGGGGGAAAGTGACACTGTGGCATGTTCTGTGGGGCAAAATAACATGTACTATGCGGGAAAGTGACCCTGTGGCATGTTCTGCAGGGGCAGTTCAGTGGGACAAAGTGACACTGTGGTCAGGGCTGGCCTTAAGTGTCCCAGCGCCCTGTGCGGGCTTCCCCCGTGGCGCCCCCCGTCTCCCCCCCTATGTATGTGTCCCTTCCCTCTTCCTTGCCACGTCTGTCTCGCTCTAACTCCCCCATACCTGTTTTCTCTCTCTCCCTCTGTTCTGTCTCTCCCCCTCCCTCCCCTGTTCTGTCTTTCCCCCCCAGACCCCCGTGTTCTGTCTCTCTCCCCCCTCCCCCTGTTCTGTCTCTCCTCCCCCTGTTCTGTCCCCCCCTGTTGTCTCTCCTCCCCAGACACCCGTGTTCTGTCTCTCTCCCCCCCCCAGACACCCGTGTTCTGTCTCTCTCTCCCCCCCGTTCTGTCTCTCTCCCCCGGTTCTGTCTCTCTTCCCCCGTTCTGTCTGTCTCTCTCTCCCCTTGTTCTGTCTGTCTCTCTCTCCCCTTGTTCTGTCTGTCTCTCTCTCCCCTTGTTCTGTCTGTCTCTCTCTCTCTCCCCCTGTTCTGTCTCTCACTCCCCCCATTCTGTCTCTCTCTCTCTCCCCCCCTGTTCTGTCTCTCTCTCTCCCCCTCCCCTTGTTCTGTCTCACTCTCTCTCTCCTTGTTCTGTCTGTCTCTCTCTCCCCCTCCCCCTGTTCTGTCTGTCTCTCCCCTTGTTCAGTCTGCCTCTTCCCCCCCCTCCCCTTCCCTGCAAATGTTGATCAGGGAGGGGGCAGAGCTAACCGGCTGAGCGGTGTAGCTCCGCCCCCACCCTGTGAAGCAGAGCAGCGTCTGCTTCACGTGGAGCTGTGGGCAGCAAAAGAAAGTGCTGCTCGGCTCCCCATGCTTAATGCAGGCATGGGGAGCCGAGCAGCACTTTCTTTTGCTGCCCACAGCTCCCCGTGAAGCAGGAGCTTCTATTCTTCACAGGGTGGGGGCGGAGCTACACCGCTCAGCCGGTTAGCTCCGCCCCCTCCCCGACACAGCATAGCATGCCGAGCAGAGGGCTGGTGAGGGGGGATCTTTTGATCTCCCCCCAGCCAGTGCCTCTACCAGCTTTTTTTTTTTTTTAACTTTTTTTTTTTTTAGCTGGCGGGCGGCGGCCCCTGGGGTGTTGCGACCTGTGCGCTCGCACAGGTCGCACACCCCTAAGGCCGGCCCTGACTGTGGTATGTTCTGGCGGGCAAATTTATACTGCGGCATGCCAAATCGTGTGGGTGCAATATGAGTACAAACCAAATGCTGTGGGTACTGTATGGTGCAGTGTTAAGACCTTAAGGTGCAATGTGGGTGCGGAGGAACATAATAAAAATAAGAAACAATTTTTCAATAACATTTTCATTACATATAAAAATAGTTGAATATAATATTAAAAAGTTCATATAAGTATACATGCAGCTAGTTATATATATATATTTGGGGTCCACCTCAAGCTTTTGAAAAGGCTGGAAATATTTTAACATTTTTTTTGTGTCCAGAAAAGTAATATTACTTTACTGAGAGGGTGGTGGATGAGAGGTTAATATATGAAGGAGTTTAAGCATGCATGGGATAAGCATAAGGGTATCCTTGGTATAAGATAAGGCCAGAGACTAATGAAAATATTACTTTACTGAGAGGGTAGTGGATGCATGGGATAGCCTTTCAGCAGAAGTGGTAGAGGTTAATACAGTGGAGGTTGGAAACTTTGTATTACTTTACTGAGAGGGTAGTGGATACATGGAATAGTTTGCCAGCAGAAGTGGTAGAGGTTAATACAGTGAAGGAGTTTAAGCATGCATGGGATAGAAATAAGACTATCCTAGATATAAGATAAGGTCAGGCACAAAGAGGAACAGCTGGGAGGCATGTAAGTGGCATTTCTGGGGTGGAGTTGCATGGTGGGGTCGGGGGGCCCTGGGGCAATTTTTGCACCGGGGCCCGGTGGTTTCTAGTTACGCTTCTGTGTGTGAGTATGAGTATAAGTGTGTGTGTGTATGTGGGTAATAGTATAAGCATGTGTGTGTGTGTGTGTATGTGGGTGTGAATATAGCTGTGTGTGTGTGAGTGAGTATGAGTATAAGTGTGTGTGTGTGTGTGTGTGAGTATGAGTGTGTGTGTGTGCGAATATTAGTATAAGTTTGTGAGTCTAAGAGTATTACTGTGTGTGTGTGTGTGTGTGCGTATGAGTATAACTGTGTGTGTATGACTATGAGTATAAGTGTGTGTGTGTTTGTGTGTATGAGTATAAGTGTGTGTGTCTGTGTGTGTGTGAGTATAAGTGTATGTGTGAATCAGGGCCGGCGCTACCGTAAGGCAGCACAGGCGGCTGCCTTAGGGCGCACCAATGGGGGGGCGGGAAAATCGCCCGCTTCCCCAGACCCAAGTACTTACCTCCAGGGCTCGAGTCCTGCAGGAACGCGTGGGAACGGCGTTCCTGCACTTTTTTCATGGCAGGAACGCCGTTCCCTTTGCTCCTGCAGTGGCGGATCTGGATTTGAGCCGCCGTGATAAAAAAATTTTTTTTTTTTTTCTAAGTCCAATTCTCGCGAGATGCGAGATTTCGGCCGTTTCGCGGGCTTTTCTCTGCAGGGAGGAGGTGTCCGTCCAGGGACACGGAGCAGCAGCTACCAGGTAAGTGATGGGGAGGAGGGTAGTTCCTGGGCATCTGAGAGACATAATATTACTGGGCATCTGAGAGACATAATATTACTGGGCATCTGAGAGGCATAATATAACTGGGCATCTGAGAGACATAATATTACTGGGCATCTGAGAGACATAATATTACTGGGCATCTGAGAGACATAATATTACTGGGCATCTGAGAGGCATAATATTACTGGGCATCTGAGAGACATAATATTACTGGGCATCTGAGAGACATAATATTACTGGGCATCTGACTGGCATAATATTACTGGGCATCTGAGAGGCATAATATTACTGGGCTCTGAATGGCATAATATTCTTGGGCTCTGACTGGCATAATTCTCTTGGGCTCTGACTGGCATAATATTCCTGGGCATCTGACTGGCATAATATTCCTGGGCATCTGAATGGCATAATATTCCTGGGCAGCTGAATGGCATAATATTACCTGGCTCTGACTGGCATAATATTCCTGGGCATCTGACTGGCATAATATTCCTGGGCATCTGAATGGCATAATATTCCTGGGCTCTGACTGGCATAATATTCCTGGGCATCTGACTGGCATAATATTCCTGGGCATCTGAATGGCATAATATTCCTGGGAATCTGACTGGCACACTATTCCTGGGCTCTGACTGGCATAATATTACTGGGCTCTGAATGGCATAATATTCCTGGGCATCTGAAAGGCATAATATTACTGGGCTCTGAATGGCATCATATTCCTGGGCATCTGAATGGCATAATATTACTGGGCATCTGACTGGCATAATATTCCTGGGCATCTGAATGGCATAATATTACTGGGCATCTGACTGGCATAATATTCCTGGGCTTCTGAATGGCATAATTTTCCTGGGCATCTGACTGGCATAATATTCTTGGGCTCTGACTGGCATAATTCTCTTGGGCTCTGACTGGCATAATATTCCTGGGCATCTGACTGGCATAATATTCCTGGGCATCTGACTGGCACACTATTCCTGGGCTCTGACTGGCATAATATTACTGGGCTCTGACTGGCATAATGTTCCTGGGCATCTGACTGGCATAATATTCCTGGGCATCTGAATGGCATAATATTCCTGGGCTCTGACTGGCATAATATTACTGGGCTCTGAATGGCATAATATTCCTGGGCATCTGAATGGCACAATATTACTGGGCTCTGAATGGCATAATATTCCTGGGCATCTGAATGGCATAATATTACTGGGCATCTGACTGGCATAATATTCCTGGGCTTCTGAATGGCATAATTTTCCTGGGCATCTGACTGGCATAATATTCTTGGGCTCTGACTGGCATAATTCTCTTGGGCTCTGACTGGCATAATATTCCTGGGCATCTGACTGGCATAATATTCCTGGGCATCTGAATGGCATAATATTCCTGGGCAGCTGAATGGCATAATATTACCTGGCTCTGACTGGCATAATATTCCTGGGCATCTGACTGGCATAATATTCCTGGGCATCTGAATGGCATAATATTCCTGGGCTCTGACTGGCATAATATTCCTGGGCATCTGAATGGCATAATATTCCTGGGAATCTGACTGGCACACTATTCCTGGGCTCTGACTGGCATAATATTACTGGGCTCTGAATGGCATAATATTCCTGGGCATCTGAAAGGCATAATATTACTGTGCTCTGAATGGCATAATATTCCTGGGCATCTGAATGGCATAATCTTACTGGGCATCTGACTGGCATAATATTCCTGGGCTTCTGAATGGCATAATTTTCCTGGGCATCTGACTGGCATAATATTCTTGGGCTCTGACTGGCATAATTCTCTTGGGCTCTGACTGGCATAATATTCCTGGGCATCTGACTGGCATAATATTCCTGGGCATCTGAATGGCATAATATTCCTGGGCATCTGACTGGCACACTATTCCTGGGCTCTGACTGGCATAATATTCCTGGGCATCTGAATGGCATAATATTCCTGGGCTCTGACTGGCATAATATTCCTGGGCATCTGAATGGCATAATATTCCTGGGAATCTGACTGGCACACTATTCCTGGGCTCTGACTGGCATAATATTACTGGGCTCTGAATGGCATAATATTCCTGGGCATCTGAAAGGCATAATATTACTGTGCTCTGAATGGCATAATATTCCTGGGCATCTGAATGGCATAATATTACTGGGCATCTGACTGGCATAATATTCCTGGGCTTCTGAATGGCATAATTTTCCTGGGCATCTGACTGGCATAATATTCTTGGGCTCTGACTGGCATAATTCTCTTGGGCTCTGACTGGCATAATATTCCTGGGCATCTGACTGGCATAATATTCCTGGGCATCTGAATGGCATAATATTCCTGGGCATCTGACTGGCACACTATTCCTGGGCTCTGACTGGCATAATGTTCCTGGGCATCTGAATGGCATATTCCTGGGCATCTGAATGGCATAATATTCCTGGGCATCTGAATGGCATATTCCTGGGCATCTGAATGGCATAATATTCCTGGGCATCTGACTGGCATATTCCTGGGCATCTGACTGGCATAATATTCCTGGGCATCTTAATGGCATAATATTCCTGGGCTCTGACTGGCATAATATTACTGGGCTCTGACTGGCATAATGTTCCTGGGCATCTGACTGGCACAATATTACTGGGCTCTGACTGGCATAATATTCCTGGGCATCTGACTGGCATAATATTACTGGGCTCTGACTGGCATAATATTCCTGGGCATCTGACTGGCATAATATTACTGGGCTCTGACTGGCATATTGTTCCTGGGCATCTGACTGGCATAATATTCCTGGGCATCTGAATGGCATAATATTCCTGGGCATCTGAATGGCAT
Organism: Pelodytes ibericus; assembly: GCA_036172795.1. Lineage (NCBI taxonomy): Eukaryota > Metazoa > Chordata > Amphibia > Anura > Pelodytidae > Pelodytes > Pelodytes ibericus. The sequence goes on along the minus strand of CM069857.1, from coordinate 48,251,761 downwards.
AATATTCCTGGGCTCTGACTGGCATAATATTACTGGGCTCTGACTGGCATAATGTTCCTGGGCATCTGACTGGCATAATATTACTGGGCTCTGACTGGCATAATATTCCCATTGAAATACTGGTAAGTTTGTTGATTTAACTTTACTTCACTTTAAATATTGTATTTGTTCCCATTTTGTTTCTTCACTTCAAAATAAGATATATTCAGTGTGCATAGGAATTTGTTCATAGTTTTTGTTTTTACTATAGTCCGGCCCTCCAACGGTCTGAGGGACTGTGAACTGGCCCCCTGTTTAAAAAGTTTAAGGACCCCTGGGCTAAATACTGGCATATTGAGTGGCAAAATAGTGTGTCTCAGGTTATGTGTGAATTGGTGTAACTATGTGTGTGTAACTGGTAAGGGTGTCTGTGTGTGTGACTGCAAGGGTGTCTTTGTGTTTAAGGGTTTCAATGTGTGACACATTTAGAGCATGCGAGTTGAATATTTAGATGTATTTATTTTCTACACTATACATTATTCACATATATATATATATATATATATATATATATATAATGTAAGGAGGCTTAATGGTGTGGGAGGCGTGGCGGATCAGAGCAGGGGGGCACCAAAATGCACCTTCGCCTGTGTAGACGAAAATCCTTGCACCGGCCCTGGTGTGAATATAAGTGTGTATGTGAGTATAAGTATGTGTGGGAGTATGAGTGGGTGTGTGTGTGCGAGTATGAGTGTGTGCATGCGAGTATGTGTATCAGTGTGAGTATAAGTGTGTGTGAGTGTGAGTATAATTGTGTGTGTGTGTGTATGAGTATAAGTGTGTGTGTGTGAGTATAAGTGTGTGTGAGTATGAGTATTAGTGTGTGAGTATGAGTGTGTGTGCTAGTATGTGTGTGTGAATGCGAGTATGTGTATGAGTGTGTGTGAGTATAAGTGTGTGTGTGTAAGTATAAGGGCTTGGCCTATAGACCGGAGAAATTAACTTCATTCAGTAACAGGTCTGTATGAGTTTGCCTGTGAGAATGGTGTAGAACATGTGGTACTCTCTTACGCTCCATCTTAAGCTCCATCTTCATAATGCCACTCAAAACTCAGTTCTTTAAAGCAGCTGACATTCATCCCACTAGAATCACCATTAAGTAACCTCAGGCATGACCCACCCAACTGCCACTGTACCTCAATTTACTAGTACTGCCATCAGGTATTTGAAATCTCAGCCCTATTACCACTCAAAGGGTGGCGTGTTTTAATTTATTTTAGATTTTCGGTAAGGTAGAGGCAAAGAGAACTAGGTAGGGTATTTAAAAATTTTTTATATAAATATATATATATATTTTTTTTTTAATTGCAAGGGGCACTTGGGTAAGTAATAATCAATAACAGCAAACAGATCAGTGATTGCGGTTGTCATCTTAAATGTACAGTTCATTTACTGTCAGTATTACTCATGTTTAGTATATGTGAAATGCACTTATTTTTACTCCCCTACAAGAAAGTGCTTTCATTGGCCATTACTCTGGAATGAATCTCTCTTTGCTGAACACAGCTGTTTCAAGTGTTTGGAATTCAGAGGAAGATGGTTTCAGTCAGCTTTGTTGTTATGTCAATAGTAATAACCATGGAAGGGCTACTTTTCGGGGGGGGGGGGGCAAAAACAATGTAGTTGCCCTTGGTGACACTTTGTCAGCCCACCTGATATCATGGAAGACAGATTTGGTTACAGATAAGTTGCAGAAATTGATAGACACATATACTGATGTATAAATTACATAGATTGATAGACAAACAGATATACGGACAGATGAAGAACAGAGATTGATAGACTCATATACTGACATATAAGGTACATTGATTGATAGACAAACAGATATATGGACAGATGAGGAACAGAGATTGATAGACTCATGTACTGACAGTGCTGTACTTACCGCGAGGCATGCTAGGCGGATGCCTAGGGCGGCAAATTTTGGGGGGCGGCAGCGCCCCCCAGCACTGAAGAAAAAAAAAAAAAAAAAATTTAAAAAAAAAAGCGGCCCTTTAAAAAAAAAAAAGACCGCGCTTGCAGGCAGAGACAGAGGTGAGAGGGGATCGGAAGATCCCCCCTCACCATCGCTCTGCCTGCCAGGCTGCACGGGGAGCCGAACAGGCAGCACAGAGAAACCTCCGTGCTGCCTGTTCGGCTCCCCGTGCAGTGTGCCGACACGGAAGTGCCGACAGTCACGTGACGGGCGCGCTGACGTCATACGCGCGCCCGGTCACGTGACCTGTCGGCACAATCGCCGGGAAGCCGAACAGGCAGCATGGAGGGACCATGCTCCCTGCCACTAGGGAAAGGTAAGTGCTGATGGGATGTGTGTGTGTGTGTGTGTGTGTGTGTGACTGTGTGTGATGGGAGACAGTGTGTGTGACTGAGTGTGATGGGAGTCAGAGTGTGTGTGATGGGAGACAGTGTGTGTGACTGAGTGTGATGGGAGTCAGAGTGTGTGTGATGGGAGACAGTGTGTGTGACTGAGTGTGATGGGAGTCAGAGTGTGTGTGATGGGAGACAGTGTGTGTGACTGAGTGTGATGGGAGTCAGAGTGTGTGTGATGGGAGTAGGAGTGTGTGACTGAGTGTGATGGGAGTAGGAGTGTGTGACTGAGTGTGATGGGAGTGTGTGTGTGATGGGAGTATGAGCTTGATGTGAGTCTGAATGATGGGGCATGTCTTAGGTGTGTAACGTGGGTGTGCAGCTTTTGTAGGGGGGTGCCCGGATTTTGTCTGCCTAGGGCAGCACAAAATCAAGATACACCACTGTGTACTGACGTGTAAAGTACAGAGACTGATAGACAGACAGATATACGGACAGATAAGGAACAGAGACTGATACACAGACAAGACAAGTGGATAAAAAAATCAAAAGTGTTACCGTATTTGCTTGATTATAAGACAAGGTTTTTTTCAGATAAAAAATTCTGAAAACTACCCCTCGTCTTATAATCAAGGTCGTCTTATAATCTGACCTCAAATTGAGGTCAGACTATAAGACTGGGATCCAGGTCACAGCAGAGCTGCAGGGGACCTGGATCCCCCTCTCTAACAGCAGGGGATGTCTGCGCGATGAGCGCAGACTCCCCTTGCTGCTGCCCGGCACGACCGCCAGGACTTCTATGAAGAAGCCGGGTACTTCCGGCTTCGTCAAAGAAGTCCCGGCGGTCGTGCCGGGCGGCAGCAGGGGACGTCTGTGCTCATCGCGCAGACATCCTCCGCTGCCCCACTAGCCACCAGGGAGAATCGGGCAGCCGGGGGATGTCTGCACGATAGTGCAGACATCCTCCATGCTGCCTGACACTTCCGTCTATTATGACAAGGGAAGGGGGAAGAGAGAGACAAGGGGAGGGAGGGGGGGCACAGGGGGGAGAGAGAGACAAGGGGAGCGAAGGGGGAGTCAAAGGGAGGGGGAGAGAGAGAGAGAGAGACAAAGTTGGGGCAAGGGAAAGAGAGAGGCAGAATTGGCACAGAAAAGGAAATAAAAACAATAAATGCATTTTTTGATATAATTTTTTTTATTAAAAAAGCAATTTACATGTTAATATATACAAGTTGAACTTTTTTCCTATAGGGTAGTCTTATATTGAGGCTTTTAGTTTTTTTCCTAAAGGAATATCCAAAGTTTGGGGGGTCGTCTTATAATCAGGGTCGTCTTATAATCGAGCAAATACGTTAATTACTGGGGCATTTAAAACTGCAAAGTGGTGCAGTCCCAGCCCATTGTGAGAGATTTTAGATAACAGTCTGAGAGGCTCAATTGCGCTCCTGTATCATTTATCAGCTCTCCCCTGGCAATAACCTTAAAATACTATATGCAGTTTTTCCAAGATAAGAAATATTTAGGAAAAAAAGCCATATCTGTTTTGTTTTATTTTCACAACCACTGTGCAGTGAGACTGAGCCAGGTGTGTTGTGGCAGGGGGAAGTAAGGAGGCCACTACCCAGGTGAACAGACATCCTCAGGCTGCCTCTTGCGATCTTCGCAGGTCAGAGCTTTTGGGTTCGTGTAACCTCCTGACGCTCAGAGACTTATGGAATGCAACATGAGAGCTGCATCCTGTGAATGGAATCTGGTGCGCAAAGGCAAGTCCTGTGAGTGCAATCTGCTGTGCAAAGGCAAGTCCTGTGAGTGCAATCTGGTTTGCAAATGCAAGTCTTGTGAGTGCAATCTAGTGTGCTGTAGCAAGTTCTTTGAGTGCAATGTGGATGCTGCAAGGTGATGTTGTGGCAAGTTATCTGTTTGCAATCAGGTGCTGTGGGTGCAATGGCAAGGGATGTGGGACCAATAATGAACAGAGGGCAGGGGAAATGGAATGAAGGGGCAGAAAAACATTATTAGCTGATATCAAAATGTTACACCTGATGTGGCAGGGACTGGGGCCCCATAGGGCAATGTTCTACTGCTTTCTACGTGAACCATGAAAATATACGAAGGCTGAACATCAATATTGCTTTCATTATATATTTTTGCTACATGATGCAGTACTTAAAAAATATACCTTTTTGGAAACTGTTCCTTTAAGATCCCAAAGAAAGCACTGTGCTTATACTTATACCTCTCCTCTGTCATTTATCTGTATGTATATAGATGGAAAGATAGGTCTTTAAAAATATGTAATCTTGGCGCAGGAAATATAAAAACGAAAACAAAACACAGGTATGAGCGATTGCTTCTTTTATTTGGAGCGGCTTGAAACCCAGCTTCCAGAAATTGAAGAATTGCAGGCAGCAGGCACATCTCCTCTAATGTGGCAGTGAAATAAAGGAATGATTAGGAGTGTGTGGGAGGTAGAAATGCAAAATGAAAATTGTTTCCAATAAATCCAGCACCCGCCCCCCTGATGTGTAGTTGTCTCTCCTCCTCACAAACCTTTATGAGCAACTGTTTTGGTCTCCCGCTCTGTATAAATAAGGGGACGCGTGTCAGGGGAGAGCAAAGGCACGAGACCCAGTTGCTCTTTCTGCTGAAATTTATACGCCTATAAAGTATTTTGTAGCCAGTTTGCTGGTGAAGGTACGATGATTTAGCTCAGGAAGCAATCCACGTTACTATGCATGCCGAGCCGTTACTTGTAAATGTGGGACATTAAATGCTGCCGTGGTTTTCATGCAAATAGAGAGGTTAAATGAACAGGAATTCATCGCAATAGTTTAAGCCTGAAAGAAGCAGTCACGTTACTAGCAGTCCGATTGCGATGTAAATTGTGAATGTCACCTGGATACTAAAATAAGAAACAAAAATACAACAACAAAAAAATGATTTTGGTAAATGTATTTCAGATTTATTTGAAAAGATTTAAATGGTGAAGGCTGTTTATTTTCTGAATATGCTTTGAAATTTACTTGCATAGCAAAGTTATTTCCTTACTGTACAAATTAACAAAGAATTCCTGTGCCAGCAAATTATGACAAAGCCTGAAATGCACATTTGGGCAGAATTCCATGTCTGTAGTTATTGCTTTGTATCTCACTGAAATGAATGGGTTAGAACACCCTGAAGAGGAGGCATTGTAGATGTTTCTCCTCTTTGAATTTTATTTCCTAAATATCTTCTGGGGCTGTAGAAGGCACTGCATAGAAAGATATTTGCTTATTTTTATTTGTGATACCAATGAGGGTCTGCATCCTACACCAATGAAGCACATATGGGGCTATTCATTAAAATCTGAGTTGAAGTGAGTAGTAGGTGAGATGAGGTGCGTAGCAGGGGAGTTGAAGTGAATAGCAGGTGAGCTGAGGTGAGCTGAACATTTCATTTCCCCAATTTAGCTATACATTGTGTAGGAACAAACCTGTAGCTCCCAGACAGGGAGGGGCGACCATGACAGGGTGCTGAGGGGACATGTCCAGCCTATCAGTGGAGTTAGTGGGAGGAGTTTTGGAAATAAAAGTCCCTGTTTTATTTGGTGTACTTCGGTTTTATGTATTTTATGTCACCAGGTCGGCAGAAGCTTGCTGTGTATCCAGGAGAGTATGGAGGAACAAAATGGAGGGAGTCAAGACTCTGGTGGGAGGTTTGAGGGGAAAGTGGTACCTCGAACCTCAGGATATGAGGGGGAATTGGTATATGCCCAGAACACGGAGTCATTCGGCAGCCAGCTGGATACTCGTGCATGCTTGGTTGGGTTTTCTTTTTTTTCTTTTTTTCGACACTCAGACACCTACACATGTTTTCGTACTTAAATCGTATGGTAGTTTAATGGGTCATCCTTGTGTCTATTTTGTCCACTTTGTATAATTTATAAATCTTTATTCAATCAATATTCAACAAATATATCCATAAATATCAAAAAGATAAATACATACGCATCCAGACATACATATAAATCAGAGTTAGAAAACATCTGACAAAAGGTGCAGAGTGGCTATAAACCGCCCGTAAAAATAGATACAGGTTCACAAAACACACAAAAAAGAAAAAGAAAGAAAAAAAAAAAAACAGAAAGCTGACAAGAACAAACAACAATTCCGTCAGGGTTTTCTGATGTTATGTGAAATGTTATGTTAGTCATTGTATAATACTGGAATATGTTGTGGAATGTTATAAAATGTAATGACTAGTTAAATAAAGTGCTGTGGCCATTATTTCTACCCCACAGTCTGGTTTTAAGTTAGCAGTTATTTCTAGGCGACTACATGCCCCCGATGATCGAAGCTACCACTGTAATTGTTAGTTCCCCACGCTAAGTGAACTCATCAGGTTTGTTCCTGAACAATGTACAGTTAAATTGTTGAGAGGAAATGTTCATCTCACCTCAACTCACATGCTATTCACCTCAACTCACCTTTTAGTGAATAGCCCCAATAGAACCTGACCTCAACTGTGCCACCAGCCTGGACTGGACTCTCTTCTCCACATTGTTGCTAATCTATTTTCAGCACAATTGTGGAACCACAACGGTGGTTGAGAGCCTGCACTGGTGACTGCCTGTATTTCCTCATACAAGTCTCTGCATTATTGTTTTTATACACCATTACACGTTCTCCCTTTTTGGTGTAAATTATCTTATCTCCTTTTGAAGAAATATTATTTTTATACTGGTTACATCTCTTTACATGTTCATGGTGTATGCTGATTAGAGATTTCGAATAGTTCGCCGGCGAATAGTTCCCGGCGAACATCGCATGTTCGCGTTTGCCGCGGCGGGCAAACAATTGCGATGTTCGGTCCGCACCCTATTCTTTATCATTGAGTAAAGTTTGACCGGACCCTGTACCCTGAACCGAACGTTTACTATTGGCTTTCACTACACGGAGACAGAGTCTCCATTCATAAATTTATGAATGGAGACTCTGTCTCCGTGTAGTGAAAGCCAATAGTACTATTACAAATGCCGAAAGTCTATAAACCGAACGTTCGGTTTATAGAATAGCAATAGGATTACATGTATTCCATAAGCCGACAGCCCATAAACCGAACGTTCGGTTTATAGACTTTCGGCATTTGTCGTGGCTTTCACTACACGGAGACAGAGTCTACATTCATAAATTTATGAATGGAGACTCTGTCTCCGTGTAGTGAAAGCCCAGTAATATTGTGCCAGTCAGATACCAGTAATATTGTGCCATTCAGATACCAGTAATATTGTGCCACTCAGAGCCCAGTAATATTGTGCCAGTCAGATACCAGTAAAATTGTGCCAGTCAGATACCAGTAATATTGTGCCACTCAGAGTCCAGTAATATTGTGCCAGTCAGATACCAGGAATATTGTGTCATTCAGAGCCCAGTAATAGTGTGCCAGTCAGATGTCTGTAATATTGTGCCAGTCAAAGCCCAGTAATAGTGTGCCAGTCAGAGCCCAGTAATAGTGTGCCAGAGCCCAGTAATATTGTGCCAGTCAGAACCCAGTAATAGTGTGCCACTCAGATACCAGGAATATTGTGCCAGTCAGAGCCCAGGAATATTGTGCCAGGCAGATACCAGGAATATTGTGCCAGTCAGAGCCCAGGAATATTAAACTGCTCGTTTTAAACCACCCTCCTAGCCCCCTTCCCCATCACTTACTGAATTGCTGCTTCTCTGTGTTGCCGGACAGATGCCTCCTCCGTGCAGTCTACCCTCCTGCACGGAGGAGGGAAACACAGTCGCCGAATGTGACGTATTTTTTTTTTTTTGTCACCAGGTGGGTTCCGCCCCCCCCTCGGGACGCTAATGGTTGCATGTATGTACTCTAGAGTGGAAGCTTGCAAGTAGGGCTCTCTACCTCATGTATCAATCTGTTCTTGTTCACTTCTTAGTATGTTATTCCCCTCTATGCTATGTACCTAACGCTATGTAACTTTTTCGTGCTATATATATATATATATATATATATATAAATGGCAATGTAAAGTAATATGTGCATGTGTGTTTATATATACCTGTGTCTGAATATACATGTATGTATATTTGTCGTGGCATTTGTCGTGGCTTTCACTACACGGAGACAGAGTCTCCATTCATACATTTTTGAATGGAGATTCTGTCTCCGTGTAGTGAAAGCCACGACAAATGCCGAAAGTCTATAAACCGAACGTTCGGTTTATAGGCTGTCGGCTTATGGAATACATGTAATCCTATTGCTATTCTATAAACCGAACGTTTGGTTTATAGAATAGCAATAGGATTACATGTATTCCATAAGCTGACAGCCTATAAACTGAACGTTCGGTTTATAGACTTTCGGCATTTGTAATGAATGTAATAGTAGTACTATTGGCTTTCACTACACGGAGACAGAGTCTCCATTCATAAAGTTATGAATGGAGACTCTGTCTCTGTGTAGTGAAAGCCAATAGTACTATTACATTCATTACAAATGCCGAAAGTCTATAAACAGAAGGTTGTTCGGTTTATAGACTTTGGGCTTATGGAATACATATAATCCTATTGCTATTCTATAAACCGAACGTTCGGTTTATAGAATAGCAATAGGATTACATGTATTCCATAAGCCCAAAGTCTATAAACCGAACGACCTTCGGTTTATAGACTTTCGGCTTATAGAAAACGTACAGTAGTAGTGCCTTTCTATGAACCCATTCATAAGTCCATGTGTTAGTCCCCTTGAAACAACTGTTCCATCACTATTGTGGCCAGAAAGAGTCCCTGTGGTTTTTTAAATTCGCCTGCCCATTGAAGTCTATGGCGGTTCGCAGGGTTCGCGAACATTTGCGGAAATTCGCGTTCGCCGTTCGCGAACGGACAATTTTATGTTCTCGACATCACTACTGCTGATTATACCAGTATATTAAACTATTCCTAGATGTCCCTGTAAGCAATACAGCCCTCAAGTTCTACTAATCCCTTGCAAAAATGAGGGTCTTTGTCTGCACTAGAAATCGAGAGACCCCCACATTCTGCAGACCTCAATCAGATGGAGTGGGGCAAGCCCCCACTCTTACTGGCTGTGCACACACTGACACTGACAGCGTGCAACAGCCTGGAACTGCTGTGTCTCATCTGTAAGACACAGTAGAGAGTAAACACACCTCTCGGTCCTTTAAAGACCAAAGTGAGGATTCAGTAAAATAATACAGTTTTACTTGCTGGAGAACAGAACTTAGGACACAAAATGAAAAAAGTGCAGTGCAAAATCTGAAATCACACTCTGGACTCTTCATCATTAGAGGATAGTCAGATACTCGGAATTCACTGTTATGGTGGAAACCTTATAAATCCAAGCACAATGTTTAAAACCTGAAAGCTGTGCAATATCAGAAAATGAATTCTGGCCTGGGTTGTTGCAGTATTTTCATTTTTGCAAAGAGTTTTACCAGGGAGAATACATTGAGATTTCTCATGTTTTCTAATATGTCATGAAGGTAAAGATGGATTATCACTTGTATGTTATTACCCAGAATCCCTGAACAGAAAAACAGAAGTGCCATATCCTGCAATTATACACATATTTGTTCTCTGCTTAGGGAATATAGATTTTCTTGTACAGTAAACTGATGTTTTTTTTCTTGAGTGTGCATTGTATTATTGCAATTTATAATGCTGAGCTAACCATGCTACAATTTCCCCACTAATGAGAGCAGGAACAACCCGTGAGTGGGTCATTATGGCTTTTAAATAACCAACTCAGGAGATATAGATGCAGTTGGTTCTAATTTACCCCTTCCTGTGATGCTCCTCTTAATCCATTAAGCAGGGTGTTAACATGTGACACCGGGCTCTTTTTATTACATAGTTCCTTAGTTAATTAGATGGGAATAAAAGACATGTAGTCCATCAAGTTCAACCCTTCCACGCATCCTTAATTGATGATCCAGAAGAAGACAAAAAAAAAACTGAGAAGCTAATAATGTTATCTCAACGGAAATAAAATCCAAGGCAGTCGGACTCACCTTGGATCAACATTACCTAATCTACTTTTACTTGTGATAACCCTGAATGCCCTCCATATCTAGAAGCAACCTATTCCACAATTACTAGCAGTAAGGAAACCTTCTATGTTTAGGACAGTGGCTCCCATCTTCCAGCTAAAAGTTGCCTGGATGGTACAATTTATAAATACATTATTTGTACTGACATTGAACATATCTGTAGTCTCTTGCAACAGTGTTTTAAATTGGGTACAATTTTAAATTGTTGGGAGGTCGAATTTGATTTAGGTTAAAAAATAAATGTGGCCTCCCCACTCGACCACCTTGAACTATCATTAAAAATAAATTCACTCTCCCCCGTCCAACTCAGAATCCTTTTTCGAATGCAACCTTCATTGAATGCAATTGCTAATCACTAAAAAGTGAAGGGAGTTCGATTTGGGAGGCAAGTTGGACATTGATGTCCAATTCATTCTGTGCAACTCACCACCATTAATACCTACAGGCATCTGTCCTCTGATGAGGATGGACGTATTTAGTTAGCAGTGTAGGGGTATTTTGTTCCAGCACATTTTGTTAGAATAGGCACCCGGCCCCATTAATAACGAGATAAGCGCTCATCTCACCTTGGACTTTAGTAATGAAACCCATATAAAAATATATATATATATAATATTTATTATAATGAACTTGCCAATTAAAGTCACCTAAATATTGGTTATACTGTGAATGTAAAGAATTAAAAAAATATCTTAAGTGAGCTATACATCGTGTTACCAGTATTGCAAGAAAATACATAAATTAAGAGGAAAATATGCTTCAAATGTGTGCTATCTCCTATTTATAACATGGCCTTGATTTGCCAATTTACACCATTTCCCTTAGAAACGAGTGCATTTACATATCACACCACCAGGTGATGTCATTAATAGGAGTATGTTTTCTACTGACTTGTAATTCTGCAAAACCGAAATATAGATCATTTGTTTTTAGCATTTATCATTCTATATGTCCTCAGTATAAACAATGTTTAAGTGACAGAATCAAATATTTTCAAAAGGCCCTCAAACAGGATATGTTTTCTTATTTTTACCTACATAGACTGGAGTTTTATTTATTAAGGTATTTATTCCCAGTTTCATTTCCTGTGTTAGCACCAGAGAGTTGCATTGCCTGAGAGTTAATTGCAGAGTATGTGCAAGCTGTAGGGCACTCACAGGGTTAAGCAGCTAGAGGATGATTAGTGGTTTGACATAGTGTTTGACAAATGATGCTCCCAGAGCACTATTTCATGCTGTTAAAAATTCTATTTCTCCCCCATCTCTGCGGCTCGAAGGAATAAAAGAGAAAGGGAAATATTGGTAAACGGGGATGCTGGCATTTTAATTTCTCTTTGGGTTTTTCTTTTTACTGCCACATTGCTGCCTCTTCGTTTGAACACCCAGAAAGTGCTTTTGATTGGTGAGAATGAATAATACATGTGAAGGTTTGGAAGAGCTTGTGTGTCTCTCCAGAAAGCTGCTTCTGTTGACATAGCTTGCTTTACTGATGGAACGGTTTTGCTTTGAGCCTGTCAGGCAGTCATTTTTTTAAAACTAATACGGATGTTTTTGTTCTTGCAAATTAGAAAAAACAGCTTCGATTTCCACCTTGCACTGTGGTGGGCCACATCTTAACTGCAGAGATACTTTATAAAAAAAAAAATCAGTGCATGTGGACTGGCCTACACATAGCTATAGTATGACATATTTTATTTAGTGTAGTAGGTTTACGAAAACGGACAACTCCATGTGGTGAAAAATAATAAAAATTATTTTAAACAGTTCATAATAAGCACAAGTAGGCATTGAGTATGTATAGATATAGCTAACCTCAAAAACACAGACAGCAATGGCTCCTTAAAACAGTGGAAGAACAAGATCATAAAGTCCCTGTTAGAGAACTGGGCCATGCACTGGGCCAATATTACTAACTGTGACTGTGATACTATTATGGGGGGGGGGGATCTCCAATCTCAGATTGCCAGGAGGGACGTCCAGGGCAGGCAGCACAAATTCAGACACAGGGCTGCTTGCACAGAAAATGGTTCTTCCAGGTCCTCTGGAGACTTGCTCGTTTGTAATCTGGCAGCTGACTGCGCTCTTCTTCAAGGAGCCTATTTTTTGCCGATATGATTCAGGGTGACACCATTCTTGTAAATCTTGTTGTATGGCCATTATTTGCAGTTTTTGACTTTTTGATATTTGTATATAATGGACTAGTGTTGTTTTCTCACCACTACCCCTCTATTTTTTGTGGTTTACAGCAGAAAGCAATTAGTTTTGCGGTTAGCAATTAGCTTTGGGACCAATAGCTGTTTTTTCTTGCACTGTATTTTTTCAAATCTAATTTGTAGTGCGCAACTTGGCATATATATATATATATATATATATATATATATATATATATATTAAAATAGTACAAAAAAACTATAAATTACATGAATAAATCTGTAAAGCAAAATAGAAATGACATGTAATATTAAAATTTTTGAAAGGGCAGCATGACAACAGGTTGGTGATGCAGCCTCATCACTAGCCTGTCAGTCAGAGGACCCCGGACAGTAATTTCCCTTCATGGGCGGTTGTTCTCCTCCTTGGTGGGCTGGGCAAAACCTTTATAAACCCTGGCTGAGGTTTTGCCCAGCCTCTTTTCTACAATAAAAGAACTCAGTTCCCTCCCACCCAGCCCTCTTTGTCTTTGTCCATGTCGGTGCCGTGTTGGCAGGGGGTACCCGAGGTCTGACGTCAGTGCAGGGGGGTTGGCTGTCTTGGGTATGGCCAACCCGGGAGGCAGTAGCTCTGGTAGCTATCTGCATGGGCTCCCCATGGGCTGGTCCCAGGGGAGTGAATATTGGATGGCTACAGTGCAGAGGCATCGACGCCAGTAGCCAGATATTTTGGTGATGCCTATGTTTGTTGTCTGCGTGTTTTCTTGGGGGAGGGTGCGTTAATTCTCCATACCTTTGTCATGCCAATGAGTCACTACTATCTTTTTCTTTGTCGTATTTTGGGACGGTTACCTATAAGTCACTCATCATTTAACTGAAAATAGTGTCTCACCCACATATCATTTTTATTTTTAGAGTGTCTCTAATGAACCCCAGAAAGGAACAGCCTCAAATTTAGTGAAATATCAGTATGTATGTCCTGATCAAATTGTAAAAGTTGTGAGAATGCTGAATAGAAAATATAATGTAAAAACCAAAATGAAGATAATTTTCATAAAGTGCAATGTTAACACTGGCAATAGCAGAGCTGAGCAAAGGAGCCATCCAAAAAAACCGATGCAGGGCTGGGATTTTAAATGTAAATGGATGCATCTGATTGGGTGACTGGGACATTATTCCCTAACCTTCACAAAAACCAAATGATTTTTTTTTTTTCGGGTTGCAAGCATTTTATTGATTTGTTCCCCAACCTGGGTACAATGGGCAGTTGTTTATAATTATAGGAGTCCAGGGACACTTGGGAAGCCCTTGGTCCCATGGAGTGGGTTCAGGGAGTGCTGGTATTAATTTTATTATTTATACTAAATGAGGCCAAGAGCCACTGGCACCAAGCAGGAGGGAGCATTATTTTATTTTTAAAGTGGCTGTGGGCCAATAGATTTTTTGAAGGGTCCTTGAGTACAGCACTAGACTTTGGGCCCAGGCAACCAATTATTTTAATTTTTTATGGGACTAAGTACACATGGCCCTATGTACTATGCTGTACTATGTACAGCATTGTAATAATGTTCTCGCAGTACATAACTTACTTGGGTCATGTTACATGATCAACCATACTAATTAAGCGCAACAAAGGTTGACACCCCTTTCACTGATTACAATCACTTCATTCATTAAATCATTAAGTCTTTGTAATGCCCTGCTCTGTCTCCATGACAACTTTAATCAGCCATATTTCATGCAGCGCTCACTAATACACACTCACATAACATGCACAAACTTACGCTCACTAATACACGCTCATTCTCTTTCTTTTTTTTTATATTGAAATATTTTATTTTTCCATATAAAATTACATAAAAAGACATAAGAGGACATAAAAAGACAGAATAACCATGCCATACTAAAATATCCCTGATCTGGACCTTGTACCTTTGGCCCTTAGATCAGACAACACAGTGCGTATACCTGACACAAAAAAACAAAAACATTATTAGACATTTATGAATGAGGCAGTTCCCGGCAGAGGCGACAATGCAAAATTGGCTGGGAGGGCATATAGCGTTTCCCCCAACAGTTAGTTACATATACCCTCCGTTAGCTCAGTAAGCAACATAATCCACTTATCCCACAGCTACTTTTTTCTGGTGTAACTGATTGGAACTTTATTATGCCCTTCTCCATTTTTATCTGATGTAATACTTGGCTCCTTATTTCCCCCCATGATGCTAAGAGGGTGGAGCCCCATCTCCTTGTAATTGAAATTTTAACTGCCATCAAGAAGTGTATAGTAAAATTGCTTTCCATTTTGGTTAGCTTTGGGAAATTTAAGTGTAGCAGAAACACCTCTGGACGAAAAGGGAGCTCTTTCTCAGTCAAGTATCTGATTTTCCCTGCAAACCATTTTCACAATTTAACCAAGGGATCACATGCCCACCAGGTGTGGAGCATATCTCCTGTGTGGGACACACATCTCCAAGAAGTACTTGACTGTTCGGGATGCATTTTGTGTAGGCGGTAAGGGACTAAATATGACCAATTGGTTAACTTGTACTGTAACTTACTTACTAAATTCAATACTTAGAATATTCTTCCATTTTCTGACAATGGGGTCCACTGGGTCGCTATCCATACTCCTAATCAAGTCGATGCATCTCGACATTAACCCTTTTGTTTCCTTCCTTCCCTTAATCTGCTTTAGACTATCGATACCCTCACTTGGTCCCGTATATATGTAAATGGAGAGATAGCCTTTAATCTGAAGATAATTGAAAACCTCACCCTTGAGAGATGGATAGCTCTCAATAATTTCTGAGAATGGCTTAATCTGTGTCTCATTCATGAGATCCCCAATCTTCCCTATTCCTGCCTCCACCCACCTACTGAGATTTAAATCTATAATGTTATTTGATAAAACAGGTAGTGGGAGGAAATCTACCACCTTATCCTTTAGTCTGGCTCGCCTCCTGAATTTGCCAATATGCCAAAAGGGACTTAAGAACTATGCTATTTATATTAGGCGTGGGGCCCCCACCACATTTTTTTGTGGTCCAAAGAATCTATCCTAGGTACTTTAATTAAATATGGTTCCATCACATAGCATCCTTTGACCCTTGACAATTCCCCCTGGGTAACCAGGGCATTGCCCAAAAGGTTGGCATCATGAATTTCTTGGATATTGGGCATTGATACTACCCTTTGTTGTGTCTTTAGTTTGAACCAGGCTAAACCTATTTGGGGGTTTTTCCCTGTCCAAACAAAGTTCTTAAATGATGATTGTATCAAAGAGAGCCAACCCAGGCGCAATGCCAAGGGGATCATACGAAAAAGGTACACCCGTTTAGGTAATACATAGGATCTGATAATATTAATATGGCCCCACCATGAAAAGCCTAATCTAGTCCAGCCATTTATTGTATAGTTGTACTCTTTAATAGGGGAGAAAAATTGGCTTCCACTATCCCCGCCGGATCTGAGCCTATGGTTATGCTCAGATATTTTATACTAGAAGACCACTTAAATTTGTATTTCCCTTTAAGGTAGTTGTTTAAGATATTTGGGGCATTAACCAACATAGCAATCCTTTTCTCCAAATTTAATTTGTATCCGATACCCTTGAGAACTGTTCAAGTTCTTCCATAAGAAGAGAATCCCCACCCCCACCCCCCAAGAAGCCAAGGCTTCCAGGGAATATCTAAGGAAGCCCCATCCGACCCTGTCAAAGGCTTTTTCAGCATGTAATGACAGGGTCAGGTGGGGCCTACCCTCCCCTCTAACGGAGTCCAAAACATCAATCAATCTTCTAATATTATTGGAGGATGATCTCCCGGAGACAAAGCCAACCTGGTCTGGATGGATCAAAACCGGAACAACCCGTCTTAACCTATCAGCAAGAATTGATCTATAGATTTTAATATCCGAATTCATCAGGGAGATAGGACGATAATTTGTAAATAATTCAGGGTCTTTACCCTCCTTCAAGATCGTTACTATGTTTGCCTGCTAAAGTTCCGAGGGGATTTTTTTACCTTCCACAATTTCTTTGAAAGGTTAGATATTTTTTTATGTATAATACACGCTCATTCTCACTAATACACACTCACATACTACTGTGGTCTCAGGGGTTACTACTGGTGCTGTGGATGTATGGCACGTGGGAGTTGCACGGTAGGGTAGGAGGGCCCAGAATAAATTTTTGGAAAGGGGCAAAGTGGTTTCTAGTTATGCCTTTGACCCACAGCACTTGACATGCACACATAACACTTGCATATACCCACAAAGACAACGTGCCTCATGCCCAATAAAATATGCCACAGTCAGGTGCACATTCAAATATGCCACAGTCATATTATCCATTCAAATATGCCACAGTAAGACACGACCCCCAACCAGGGATGCAGCTAAGGCCACAATCACGCTACCGCCTCGCGGGAAGGCCGAGCTCTAGAGGTGAGTACCAAAAGTGGGGGGACCTGTTGGCTAGCGATAGAAGGCCCATGAATTTGACATAATTTTATTTACCCCTTTTATTTGGATATTATGAACCCCTTTCTTTCTGTTTTATTTTGCACATATGGATTTAAAGTGAAGTGGTATATTGTAGGCGGCATAGTAGAATTACATGTACATTAAGTGCGGTTTCACCTGCATTGCATTCTCATGTAGAAACACTATATTGGTTATTTTTCTATGCTTTTTTTTTACTTAATAACCAGTTGGTATTCATTCGTGAAGCACATCAGGCCAGATCCTAGGGTCATGGACGTCTGGGTGCAGGCTTTTGTTTGCAGCCTCCATGAAGCATGGCTATATTACTAACTCCTCCCCTTTTGGAAAATTGGCTGATTTTTTAAACCAGTTTGGGCCAGGACTAGGGAAGCTTATGATTGGCTGCCTTCTGTAGGAAATTGAAATCCCAGCCCTAACGGATTTTTTATCTCACTCCACTTTTTTAGGTCGATTAATTTTTTTTGTATGCCGCCTTTCCCTGAACCAAAGATGAGAGCTCGAATGTGGGAAAAACAATTTAATGGCACTTAGGCAGCCCCTGGCCCCAATGTATTTAATTCTATATTTTAAAGGGGCCACTTGCATAGTTGCCAACATCTAAAAAAAATTTCCAGGGACACTTTGCAGTTTATCTTCCAATTGACCACACCTCCGTTCAAAAGCTCCGCCCACTCAATATAATTAGCATAATGTAACTCCACCTACTTATCACAGTGTAGATTATATCACCAAGTTCCCACCAACATTACCATGCATCCTTGGTATACAACAGATACATTCACAGCACAACATCTACATTAGGAAATATCACTTTTACATGAAATATAGTAAGACCATGTGCAGATGTGCTTCAGTCAGAGAGCTGTGTGTACACCATCATACATTAGTGTAAACCTACCACTTCTGCTGGAAGGCCATTCCACGTATCCACTCACCTATCAGTAAAGTAATACTGCCTGGCCTTGTCTTACATCTAGGATAGCCTTATACCTATCCCATGCATGCTTAAACTCCTTCACTGTATTAACCACTACCACTTCTACTGGAAGACTATTCCATACATCCACTACCCTCTCAGTAAAGTAATACTTTCATTAGTCACTGGCCTTATCTTATATCTAGGATAGCCTTATACCTATCCCATGCATTCTTAAACTCCTTCACTGTATTAACCTCTGCCACTTATACTGGAAGACTATTCCATGCATCCACTACCCTCTCAGTAAAGTAATACTTTCATTAGTTACTGGCTGTATCTTATATCTAGGATAGCCTTATACCTATCCCATGCATGCTTATCCCACCTATCCCATGCTACTTCTTCACTGTATGAACCTTAACCTCTACCACTTCTACTGGAAGACTATTCCATGCATCCACTACCCTCTCAGTAAAGTAATACTTTCATTAGTTACTGGTCTTATCTTATATCTAGGATAGCCTTATTCATATACCATGCATGATTAAACTCCTTCATGTATAAATCTCTACCACTTCTACTGGAAGACTATTCCATACATCCACTACCCTCTCAGTAAAGTAATACTTTAAATTAGTCCCTGGCCTTATCTTATATCTAGGATAGCCTTATACCTATCCCACACATGCTTAAACTCCTTCACTGTATTAACTTCTACCACTTCTACTGGAAGACTATTCCATACATCCACTACCCTCTCAGTAAAGTAATACTTTCATTAGTCCCTGGCCTTCTCTTATATCTAGGATAACCTTATACCTATCCCATTAATGCTTAAACTCATAAAAAATACAATTTAATTGCCCAGTAATATGCCATAGTTTAATTGTCCAGTAATATGCCAGTTTAATTGCCCAGTAATATGCCAGTTGAATTGCCCAGTAATATGCCACAGTTTAATTGCCCAGTAATATGCCACAGTTTAATTGTCCAGCCTGATCCCCCAGTAATTTGCCAGTTTAATTGCCCAGTAACATGCTCAGCCTGATCCCCCAGTAATATGTCACAATTTAATTGCCCAGTAATATGCCATAGTTTAATTGCCCAGTAATATGCCAGTTTAATTGCCCAGTAATATGCCCAGCGTAATATGCCCAGCATAATTGCCCAGTAATATGCCACATTTTAATTGCCCAGTAATATGCCACAGTTTAATTGCCCAGAAATATGCCACAGTTTAATTGCCAAGTAATATGCCCAGCCTGATGCCCCAGTAATATGCCACAGTTTAATTGCCCAGCCTGACCCCCCGTAATATACCAGTTTAATTGCCTAGTAATAAGCCCAGCATAATTGCCCAGTAATATGCCCAGAATAATTGCCCAGTAAGATGCCAGTTTAATTGCCCAGTAATATGCCCAGCCTGATGCCCCAGTAATATGCCACAGTTTAATTGCCCAGCCTGATGCCCCAGTAATATGCCACAGTTTAATTACCCAGTAATATGCCCAGCCTGATGCCCAGTAATATGCCACAGTTTAAATGCCCAGTAATATGCCACAGTTTAATTGCCCAGTAATATGCCCAGCCTGATGCCCCAGTAATTTGCCACAGTTTAATTGCTCAGCCTGATCCCCCAGTAATATGCGAGTTGAATTGCCCAGTAATATGCTCAGCCTGATACCCCAGTAATATGTCACAATTTAATTGCCCAGTAATATGCCATAGTTTAATTGCCCAGTAATATGCCAGTTTAATTGCCCAGTAATATGCCCAGCATAATTGCCCAGTAATATGCCACTGTTTAATTGCCCAGTAATTTGCCACCGTTTAATTGCCCAGTAATATGCCAGTTTAATTGATTAGTAATATGCCCAGCATAATTTCCCAGTAATATGCCCAGAATAATTGCCCAGTAATAAGCCAGTTTAATTGCCCAGTAATATGCCCAGCCTGATGCCCAGTTTAATTTCCCAGTAATATGCCCAGAATAATTGCCAGTAATATGCCAGTTTAATTGCCCAGCCTGATGCCCCAGTTTAATTTCCCAGTAATATGCCCAGCCTGATGCCCCAGTTTAATTTCCCAGTAATATGCCCAGAAAAATTGCTAGTAATATGCCAGTTTAATTGCCCAGTAATATGCCCAGCCTGATGCCCCAGTTTAATTTCCCAGTAATATGCCCAGCCTGATGCCCCAGTTTAAATGCCCAGTAATATGCCACAGTTTAAATGCCCAGTAATATGCCACAGTTTAAATGCCCAGTAATATGCCCTGATGCCCCAGTAACATGCCACCACCCTCCTTCACCATTACTCATCTGCTCCATGTGTCCTCTGTGCCCCGGCAGAAGGTTTGTTTGTATTGATTAAAGTTTAAAAAACAAAAAAAACTCCCCCGCTCTGTTCAGTCTGTGAGCTGATGTGAGCTCAGCTCACAGACTGAACTGCGCGGGTCACGTGACGTCGCGCTATGACGTCACGTGACCCGCGATCGCGCTAAAACAGCTCAAATTGCCGGGACAGTTGGCAACTATGCACTTGGGGCAGCACCTGACCCCATCAGTTAAATAACTAGCCCCTGGACCCATTTATTAATAGGAGTCACATTTGGAGGCCCCAGTTTTCATGTATGATTAGGGCAAAAATGTATCATTCCCTTTGTCTGTTAATGGTTACTGTTGCTCACTGAATCACTATTTGTGCGATAACTACCTCATAGTTCAGTGCTTGTGTAGGGTTTATTAATGGGTGTGTCAATAATTTTACCATATCCATTACCTGTGTTAGTGGTGCGCACTGAATCAAAAATGCCTGTTAATTTACCACTTAACGCAATTTTTTTGGGTAATGGCCAGCAGAGATTTAGGGCCATTTTATATCTTAACCTCTCCATGTTGCCCATGGTTGTGATTGTTTTTGAAAAAAACTATGGTTATGGCAGCTAGCTAGTTAGCACCCACAGCATGTTTGGCAATAGCAGCATCTTTGCACCTGATTACTTCGTAGATATTTCCTTCTCCTTTCTTTACTTGTTATGTATTCAAGCACCTTCTGCCTATAAGCAATGTACCTTGTGTTTGGCAGGGTACAAAAGAAAAAGAAACCTGCATGCTCATTCCTCTGGGGCTCTTCATTGGCCATGTTTATCTGACACTGGGCCAGCATATTGCATGTCCTGAGAGACAGGTGTCTTCACTCACATAGCATCATAGGGCAAACGTTTGTAAGGAGAAGTGTTTTTGCTTAGCTTGAGCAGTGTGAAGAGACTCAGGCTGTGCATACCAATAGGAATTATGTATGAAGATGATTCTGCTCACCTGCCTGCATACAAATGACTTTATCAAGCTTGCTTTGTAGTGTTCTGTCCATTATGGCTTTTTTAATGGTATACAGCAGGGAGGTCCATGTAAGTCTACACAACATACTATGGAGACACCGAGATTACTGGCCACTCAGAGACCTGATGTCTAAATATTTGCAGGTTAGGCGTATGTAACTTGCCCAACAGCAAGAAGTTAGCAACAATAGTAGGGTGAATGTGAAAGGAAGATAAAGGCCATAAGGAGTCAGCGAAGAAAAACTTAAGACATGTTAGGTTGTGCTTTGTGGTTTTCAGATCAAAGATCAGTGTCTCACTGTTGGGCATCATCTGGAAATGGAGTCCAAATAAAGAGCTTTGCAAAAGTAATTCTTACCAGAGGACTAAGATAGTAGAACAAACATCCCATCTGATTAGCAAAAATAAGAACAGGGCCATTCCAGGTGTGATGTACAGACAGGATGTATCCAGAGACTAGACGTTCCACTCTAACTTCAGGCCAGACAGCAAGAATGAAAGACGGATATTAGGCCAAGCTCATTCAGGAAGCCATTTAGGTAAGATGGACGTGAGCCAGTAGATCAGAGAAGGCCAAGTTGCTTAGGAGACAACTGAGTGTCAATATGCATGAAACACTGTTTTGTAGCACGCCTGTTGATCCTGAAAGGGTTTGTCAAGCATCAATATTACTATCAATGCTTGTGTCGATGAAGACGCGACTTGGCATTGTAAATAACGTAGAGGTGATCATTTGTGTCCACAGAGCATATGTTAAATGTTAGTGATCCACGTCCCCTTTCTCTAATTTAGGACACATAAAACACATGCAGAAATTAAAAATCCCATTGTATTTCTTTGGACCCACAGCAGCTGTTATATCTGGATACAGCGTAAGCCATGTCATTATCTGTTGTTCCTCCATTTTTCTAACCAGTGTCTCACTCTTTCTCGTTGTGCCTGCCTGCGTCCACCCTACTGACCTCACTCTCTTTTTCATCAAGCTGTTTTCTGCCCTTATTTCTCTTTCAATCAGTCTACATCTGCAGCAGTCGTGCCCGTGTGGCAGGCACAGAACACTTAATGAGCACTTTGCAACAAGATCCTTTTTCATGTCTCCCTTAATGTTGTCTGACAGACAAATGAGGTGCATGGCAGGGCTGACCTGTCACCTTTCCAGCACTCTGTCTGCTGCAGCTCTTCATGTGACACTCAAGATTATATTGAATTAAAACCCATTGCAGATCTGAGCTGTATTGTTTTAACCATGGCCTTAAAGTGAACCTGTTTGGCACCCAAATTTCCTCTGTCAGTACTGTTACTGGAGAATATGATTGGACAGGAGGAAACTATTTTATGTATGTATCAATATTTGGAATGACATTGCATTTACTTATGTTAGGCTAAGGTGAGTTTCATGCAGAAAAGTAGATATGTTTGCAAATGTATGTGTTGCAATACACAACAAATATAAAATGCACAATCAGTTGTGCTTTGAACTTACAGAGGAGACGGGATTAACTATTAGAAAGGTGGCACGAGTCTCAAAAAGGAACAACAGATGAGTTGTTTAGCAATCATAGGGCCATTATTCAACTAATGTGGCATATTGACAGGCCGGGCAGAGAAGGGGGTAAAGTGCAATTACAAGGCTTTATTGCATGGCATTGCTGTATTGGATTTCTCGATGTTCCTCTTGGACTATGACCCTAAACTTTATTTTCCTTCTCCTGTATGGAACCTTATTTGTAACCTGTAATTTATTTGAGCTGGACCCAAGTCAAAATCAAATTGCAAACCTTGCAAAAGTGTGCTACGGCATCTATTCTGCAATATCAATATAGTCCTCCTTAAATGACCTTTTGTGTTGTCAGGTTAACTCATTAAGTTTACATCTTTAATGCTGGCTGGCCTGAGTTATTTGGAATTACCATACTCTGTTACAATACTGTACTATACTGTAGTGTTTACTCAGGTTAGCTCCGATTCCCAAAGGAAAATCAAATCTCTGAGTTTTTGATCACTTTGGATCACTTTTGTGATCTGAATGGTCCTTGAATTTGGGCTACTTAAAAATCACTGAAGTGACAAAATGTTGGCAGCTGAACTCCTCTGGAGTTTGGATCATCATAATAGTAGCCTGTGTCATCCCCATATACTTCTATTTAAAAAAGGTCTGAAGTCCCAAAGGCTCCTAGACATGATAAACTTAATTAAAATAAAATCACACAATTCGGACACAATTCGATAAAGTCAACTGTGAAAATAAAAGTAAACACCCTGGTACCTAACAGGTGCCCTGCAAAAAGAAATAATACCTTCTTAAATGTACTCAGCTTCGTCCCAGGGAAATGGGGCCATCAAAAAATTAAAATAATACTCTTTGCTAAAAAAAAAAAGTTAGAAAATCACAGCGATAAAAAAATAAAAAATATGACTGAGCTATCTACTTTGCATTCCATCCTGAACAGAGGGAGGATCCCTAATGAAATCTCATTCTAGGAGGCCAGGGATTTCAATAAATTAAAAGGAGGCTTACCCCTCAAGGGATCCAGACTGCCAAAGTGCTACTAAAGCCCAATAATAAAATTATTGAACTCCCCCATGAGAATGGAGGCTGGCCAAGTGCCTCCAGACCCCATGTTACTAACACCCCCCCCCCCCATGGGGGGGCTGGCCAAATGACCCCAGACTATGTCAGCCAATCAGAAGCCTCCCTTTGCAGCTACATGGTTGGCTGGGTTTTGAAAATCAGCAATCATAACAATCATATGGCTGGGCAGGGAGGCTGCTGATAATACTGACTGTAACCAGAAGTCTAGGCAGTCTGATGTTAA
Source organism: Pelodytes ibericus (assembly GCA_036172795.1). Taxonomy (NCBI): domain Eukaryota; kingdom Metazoa; phylum Chordata; class Amphibia; order Anura; family Pelodytidae; genus Pelodytes; species Pelodytes ibericus. The sequence goes on along the minus strand of CM069857.1, from coordinate 48,227,627 downwards.
TTCTTGTTTTGTAAGGGATTTGATATCTCCTCAGCCCAAGTCCTTAGGAATAGAGCAGGGGTCCTCAAACTTTTTAAACAGGGGGCCAGTTCACTGTCCCTCAGACCGTTGGAGGGCCGGACTATAGTAAAAACAAAAACTATGAACAAATTCCTATGCACACTGCATATATCTTATTTTGAAGTGAAGAAACAAAACGGGAACAAATACAATATTTAAAATGAAGTAAAGTAAAATCAACAAACTTACCAGTATTTCAATGGGAATAGTGTGCCAGTCAGATGCCCAGGGATATTATGCCAGTCAGAGTCCAGTAATATTATGCCATTCAGAGCCCAGTAATATTATGCCAGTCAGAGCCCAGTAATATTGTGCCAGTCAGAGCCCAGGAATATTATGCCAGTTAGATTCCCAGGAATATTATGCCAGTCAGATGCCCAGGAATATTATGCCAGTCAGATGCCCAGGAATATTATGCCAGTCAGAGCCCAGGAATAGTGTGCCTGTCAGATGCCCAGGAATATTATGCCATTCAGATGCCCAGGAATATTATGCCATTCAGAGCCCAGTAATATTATGCCAGTCAGAGCCCAGTAATATTGTGCCAGTCAGATGCCCAGGAATATTATGCCAGTCAGAGCCCAGGAATATTATGCCAGTTAGATTTCCAGGAATATTATGCCAGTCAGATGCCCAGGAATATTATGCCAGTCAGATGCCCAGGAATATTATGCCAGTCAGAGCCCAGGAATAGTGTGCCTGTCAGATGCCCAGGAATATTATGACATTCAGATGCCCAGGAATATTATGCCATTCAGATGCCCAGGAATAGTGTGCCAGTCAGATGCCCAGGAATATTATGCCATTCAGATGCCCAGGAATAGAGTGCCAGTAAGAGCCCAGGAATATTATGCCAGTCAGATGCCCAGGAATATTATGCCAGTCAGAGCCCAAGAAAGTTATGCCAGTCAGATGCCCAGGAATAGTGTGCCAGTCAGATGCCCAGAAATAGTGTGCCAGTCAGATGCCCAGGAATATTATGCCATTCAGATGCCCAGGAATAGTGTGCCAGTCAGAGCCCAGGAATAGTGTGCCAGTCAGATGCCCAGGAATATTATGCCAGTCAGATGCTCAGGAATAGTGTGCCTGTCAGATGCCCAGGAATATTATGACATTCAGATGCCCAGGAATAATATGCCATTCAGATGCCCAGGAATAGTGTGCCAGTCAGATGCCCAGGAATATTATGCCATTCAGATGCCCAGGAATAGTGTGCCAGTCAGAGCCCAGGAATAGTGTGCCAGTCAGATTCCCAGGAATATTATGCCTGTCAGATGCCCAGGAATATTATGCCATTCAGATGCCCAGGAATATTATGCCATTCAGATGCCCAGGAATAGTGTGCCAGTCAGATGCCCAGGAATATTATGCCAGTCAGATGCCCAGGAATAGTGTGCCAGTCAGATGCCCAGGAATATTATGCCAGTAAGAGCCCAGGAATATTATGCCAGTCAGATGCCCAGGAATATTATGCCATTCAGATGCCCAGGAATAGAGTGCCAGTAAGAGCCCAGGAATATTATGCCAGTCAGATGCCCAGGAATATTATGCCAGTCAGAGCCCAAGAAAATTATGCCAGTCAGATGCCCAGGAATATAATGCCATTCAGATGCCCAGGAATAGAGTGCCAGTAAGAGCCCAGGAATATTATGCCATTCAGATGCCCAGGAATAGAGTGCCAGTAAGAGCCCAGGAATATTATGCCAGTCAGATGCCCAGGAATATTATGCCAGTCAGAGCCCAAGAAAATTATGCCAGTCAGATGCCCAGGAATATAATGCCAGTCATAGCCCAAGAAAATTATGCCAGTCAGATGCCCAGGAATAGTACAGTGCTCGTTATACCTCCCCCTCCTTCCCCATCCCTTACCTCCAGCTGCTGTGTCCCCGGCCGGACGTCTCGCGCAGTGTTCCCTCCTCCCTGCACGGAGGAGGGAAACAGAGTACCGGGTCCGGATGTGAAGAAACGTCACATCCGGTCGCGGTGATTTTTTATTTTTATTTTTTTCCGTTTTCCTGCAGTCGCATCTTCTGCGGCTGCAAGAAAAAAGAAAAAAAAAAAGGTAAACAGCGGGGAGCGGGGGGTGCCGGCAGCACCCCCCGCGGCCCGGACAAATGTGCTCGGCGGGCCGTAGTTTGAGGACCCCTGCTATGATAGAGTATCTGGGGCCGGGCATACATGAGCCATGGCAATTAGAATTTATGGGGCCAGCTGCAGTCCGCTGGCCAAAGGCATGCAATTATTTTATTATTCTAATTATTATTTTATTAACTGGGGAATTGAAATGTCCAAAATGTTGCTGGATTCACTGGGCCAACTTCCCCGTACCAAGTATGCCAGTCTAGATCCATTTCAGGCCAGGTCAATCTACATTTCGCAGACCCTTGTAGGTTGGCCTTCCCTAAAAATCTAGCATGAAAAAATAAAATGTCTGGCACCGTCATAGTAAAAAAAATATTTTCCCAATTTGCATGGATACGTTGAATAATGTGGACTCGTCCAGTAAATGCTAGTCACCGGATGACCTTCTTCATACCTGATCAACATCAAACAGGAAGCCTATCAGAAGTAAAAGTAGAGACTAATTGCTAAAGATGTAAAGCTGTATGATGGAGTGTAATTTGGTGGACTGGTAGTTTCTAAAAAACAAAAACAAGTGACGAGGGCTACTAAAATAATAATAATTCAATCCTGCTGTTTAGAGAGTGAAAATACCTCTATTAACACTTACAAAGATCTGTAATAAGTCAATAATAATCAGTAAGAACAAGAAGAGCACACTCATAAAATGGGAATATTTTTTGAATGAATAATTCACTTAAATCTCTGTGCATAAGTAAATAATGAATACAGTAAGCAACGTGTGCAATATATAAAAAATATTATACTTATAATAATATATTTGTAGCGACATGTTGCTTAAAGATTCCAAATCAAATGGATTGGACTACAAAGAAAAATAAAACAAAATAGTGCTGTTTACAAATAGTATTAGGTGAAAACGGGAAAACATGGTAAGAATCAAACTCAGCTCACCAGTGTCACCCCTGTCTCCACTCAGCTCCCCAATGACACCCCTGTCCCCATTTAGCTCCCCAGTGTCACCGCTGTACCCACCCAGCTCGCCAGTGTCACTCAGGAATCAGTGTCATGTGCAATGTGGGTGTAGAGGAATGAAATAAAAACAAGAAATACATTTTTTGCAATAACATTTTTATTAAATATGAAAAAAGTTGAATATAACATATAAAAGTTATTCAGTATAAATTAAACTATCTATCTATCTATCTATCTATATACACACACACACACACACACACACACACACACACACGTATATGTATAAAATAAAAGTCCATATGTGAAGAGATGCACTCACAGGTCTTGTAGCAAACAAATATAACAACGTTTTAATATTTAAGTTGCATAATTACCAACGTTTCAGATCTCATCATGGCCTGTTTTCAAGAATACATATAAAATATGTATATTGGAATATATTAAAAATGTTGTTATGTTTGTTTGCTACAAGACCTGTGAGTTCCTCTTTATTCTTTTAATAATGACAGGCATAGAATGTAGTTGAGGATTAACAAGAGGAAAAACAAGGGATTATTTTGGTTGTGCCCAATATTTATATGGTCTGTTCACACAGCCAGTATATGCTATAAAGCCTTGCAAGAGACCAGTCACAGAAATCAATGTATCCAAACAAAAGGACATAAACTGCGCTTTAAGCAAACTGTGGATATAACACATTCAACACCTTTTTGGGTGACAATAGTGTAGTAATATATTAAAACCAGGAGAAACTTGGTCCCCCTTGAGGGAATGCACTCACAGACTTGCAGAGTGATATTGCACTTCAGATAAAAGTTGTCAGTTGGATGAACTCTGGTGTTGCCAATCTTCTACATATATTGGCTCAAAGACATAACAACACAAATCAGATTACTAGGTGAAAAGTAACATATTTAATAAACAAAGTATCTGCTTACATGGAGGTTTTCTGTAGCAAACGGAGTGGGCGCCACACTGCCGAAAATGCAAATATCCTCCCAGCAGACATAAATGAATTCAAAAACTTTAGATAATAAATAAAACAAGATTAAGTGGAAATAGCAGGTAAGTCCAGTCCGCTACGTGTTTCACCCTTCGAGGGCTTCAACCTGGCGTCTCAGTTTGAGCGTTCACTACATTTTCTAAGTGAGACTGAGGCCACTCAAAGTGGCCTCATCTGACACTGGGGATCCGGCTGCAAGTCCCTGCAGCGAGGTCCACACATAGCTCATCACGGGGGGCCACTATGAGCTGTTTAATGTAGGACGTTCCATGCCGTCCTACTAACCTCTAGGCACTAAAAAGTAGGACAACATGGAATGTCCTACAGATGGGAAGGGGTTAAAAAAACTAGTCTAATATGGCCAACTAGGCTGTTACATACTGAAAAACTTGTTTTAGGTGCCGCATAGAATGCAAATGTAGAAATACTAAAATTATAATTAAGCTAATTTTACTTGAAGAGTCATGAAGAAATGCTGTTTTGGTATAAGGTGTTGTTGCTTTGTGAGAGGCCTTGCAAGTATTCAGTATGGATTTCTAAAAATTGATTTACCTTAGGCATTTAAAACACATAACAATGCCATTGTTTGCCCAGTGTGAGTGAACAAAGGAAAATGCAAAAGCAAATTAAATGAAAAAGAAACTACAAATAAACACAAATAGGTTTTAGTGGGCTGTTACTGATAAATATCACTATTTGGATTACACTAAAACTACCTTTGTGGCTAATACTATCTTTTGCTTTTTTGCATTTGATTTAAAAATTGTCCAATTTATATTAAAATGACTTTGGGGTTCCAATGATAGATCTCTTGCCATTATTTTATCCTTTTCTTCAATATAACTTGCTAGCTAGCAAAAGGGATTAATTCTGATTTCCATCAAAGCTTTACGTGCTATTCGTTTTGCAATCTACCAGTCTTCCTGCCATGCATGAACTTTGTAGAAATAGCTCCATCGTATAGAAATACTAAAGATGCACTCTCATTCTTAAAGGAAATTATTTAATGTGCAAGCTCCATGCTGATTACAGACACATGTAGCTCATTCACTAGTGCATCACTTGTACGCAATACATATTTTATACCAATTCTAAACAAATCCTTTCCCATTACTCAGCCACACAACATAATTACACATCCCTATTCAGATGCACACAGGCATATGGCTTGCAGGCATATCTCAGCACACACAGGTCTTCATGTTGCATTCAGAGAGGCTGCTTGTTATCTTGGCTGGGTGGAAATAACCTATAATAATTCATCAGTGGCTTAACCTGCTGGGGAATTTTAGGTCTTTCATTTCTCACTGGGATAAAATCACAGCGGCTCCGGTGATATTAATGCTTCTCCTGTGCCAGCTTCAGGTTATAGAGAAAATAACTCACAAAGAATATTTTCCTCTTGTGGAAGCTGGAGTTGATCATTTAGCGAAACTTGTTTGTAGTACGTTAACGCTCCAGTGCCCTGAGATAAGAGATGCAGGGAGGAAGGAGGATTATTGACTGATATGTGTGCTCGAGCTACATTGTTTGCTACATCATAACAGAAAAGTACTAGTGCCCTGATTGGTCATTGTTTGGTGATGCATAAAATGGGAAAAGCGGTTTCTCATATCGGTTTGAAGGATTATTCTTTAAACTATTTTAAATTGACTTGGATGCCAGGAATGAGTTAATATCCTTGACTTTAAATGAAAAGTTACTTTTAACGGAACGACTACCCAGGCTTGGAAGCCCCTCTGTCCGTTGTGTTAAATCACCTCCTTAGCCCCCCCGATTATATCTCAGCATTCACCCAGCTAGTCTTTCTGGACCCTTGCTCTTTGTACCCAAATAGCAGACAGGACCACTAGCAGTTAGATACAGCAACATTGAACAACAACTTCATTTGTGACAACAGCACTTATAAACACACAAACATGACATCAACTAGGGGGGAGGCACAGGGGTACAAATTATAACATGTAAGCCAACAATAGAAAACCTTATCTGAAACAGGGAGTTAAACACAGTATAACTTTACACAAAATAAACATGCCATCTGAAGATCCAGACTACAAGGGACAATAGATGGCTCACAGGACAGTAAACACTTATTGATTGGATAAGTACACATTTCAACCCTAACATATAATAACATTTCTTAACCTGAGGGAAACACAATGAATAGAGCAAAGGCTTGGATACCAAGGTACACATCCTGAGGGAGCCAGGAAGTCCAGCTGTATTCAAGCAGGGTGTTACTGATGCCCCCAAAGTATGCACCCCCAAACATAGCACATCCAAAGACAGGGTCCATAGTCCACAGGGAGGTGTTTGGCCCTCAGGGCCCTCCAAGAACCCCAGTCACGTGGACTGTCATGATTCACTTTGTGACATTACTCTATTGTGAAATGTAAAACAAAAATATGGTCAATTATTTCACCAACCAAAATGGTGTCAAGCAAGGATCACACCTTTAATAATAATTATTCAAGCAAAATATATGAGTCTACAATATAGAGCAATTTGTTCCAAACTGGACTAGGATCAGGCATAATAGTCTAATCTAACCAATTACCAAAATTTGGCTACACAATATACAGGAATTTCACTCTGAATTGGCCATTCAGGTCATTTGGTAACCAAAGCATCAGACAGAATATTGATTACCTTTGATGTGTACTATTTTTGTTCTCATGCATCATGTGTAGTCTGCCTTGAGTTTATTTCTTATAATTTTTTTTATTGATTATATATTAAATATTTGTTGAAGTATCTGAACATCTACTTTGTAATTATAGCATTTGTGATGAACATTTCAACATATCAATGTAATGTAATTGCCTGCTGGTGTGTTTGTATCAATATCCTGTTCAGATCCCTGGGTACATGCTGGAACAGTGATGTTGCAAAGTGCCAGTTCATACTCATTGATTTGGATGTATGTTGTTTCATACCTGCTTGTGTTGACTTTTTCCTCTTCTTCATCACCTGTCTCCTGATATCTGAGTACCTGCAATATGACAGCAGGACATTTTAAGATTTATGGGTGTCATGATGCAGACAAGATAAGTTGTGTTCACTTGTCTAATAGACTGTATGATGTTCAGTGCAGGTGTGTTTGGTATGTGTGGTGTGGAATGGAAGGATGTATGTGTATTGTGATGTTTCTTACCTTTTCTTGAGAACTGATATTTATCTGTCCTGCATTCCAACTGTGTTGACATCCATGGTTATAATATTCCAGACGGGATATCTCATTTTCAGGCAAGTGTTTCTGGCTGTTGCCCCATTACCTGATGGTAAAATTTGAACACTTCCTTAATTAATGTTGTATTTTCTTCTAAAAGGAAAGTTATTTTTTTGCCTGTTTGCATTTCAAAGCTGATCACATCTTGTTTGTTCCTCTCTAATCGAATAGCTGGGGTTGCAATATAATTTTTACATTTAATTTTAATGTTGATATTTCACAGCTTGTTCTCTGTTCTTGTCAGTAACTGACTGCCTGTAGTTTTCAACCTTCAAAATGTATAATTTAGTTGCAAATATGTGCATTACTATTTGTCCTTCGCTTGCTTTTCTACTGTTCTGAATCTCCCATTCGAGCTGCATTCAGTTTCAGAATGTATCGGAGTAAAATCAGCTATGATGTCCTAATTGAAAGGCTATTTTGGGATCATATCAGGTCATATTTTGTATCTCAAAATTCAGCTTATGATATGACACCAAGTTTGGCCTATATTGTGATATTGCATTCTATAGATGTAAACTTATATAGGAGTTTCTACAATGGCAACACTTCAAAAATTGGGGATAACTCAGATATCAGCAAGGACAAAAAGAAGAGAATATTTGAAGTCTCGGATAAATTAAAACTTAACTTTTATTATATGTCCATAGGAAAAAATAAACAAATAACAAGACAGTGCACAAGTGCAGATAAAGGTGTAAATGTTAAAAAAAAATTGAAAATAACCCCATTGTTAAGTTTATCAAAAGTGGAAATCAATTCTAGCTTCACAATAAGTAACTGGGATAAATATTGGGCAGTCACAATCATCAATAGACACAATGTATTCAAATATAATTAAATGTAAACTGTTGAAAACTAGGTCCATACACACATTGCAAAACAAAAAAGATAGCTGAATAGCTATGGATTAATACAAAAAGTAACTATATAAAGACCCCCTGACGAAGCCACTGTCATGGTGAGCTGCATGCCCACATCTCTGCTCCGGTACTTGATCTTTGCTTGGATACAAGATCATACTGTTTTTCCTTGAGGATGACTTGGAGATCCATGATGGTTGAATAAGTTAATAAAAGCTGTGGCAAGCCCTTACCCACTATTTTAGTTGTTGCTGTCAATTGTTAAGTGGGTTTTGGTTGTTTGGATGTGTGGTTATACCAGTCAAGAAAGCTTTGACCGTGATAACTAGTGATCAATAAAACCTTTGTCACCTATCTTATACAGTTAATGGCAACAACAACTCATTATAATGGGCTTAAAAGAAACGTTGATCTTGTTCCTAAACATAGCAGTGAAATGGTAGTGAGACAATAGATGAAATGGATGGGTGAATTAGTGAGGTTTTTGATCAACAAAAATAGCTGGTGTCAAAGCACTTTTGTGCTCATGCCATTTGGAATCATTCTTCACATTATATGTTACATTATTTGTAGCATTACTGTCCTTTCAATGATGTTTTTGTTTTATTAGAGTGCTAATACATTTCATTGTTACTTTGATAAATTCCTACAATTACTATTTTGAGCAGACTTTGCCTTTGCTTCAATTTATTTTGTAAAAGCAATCAAAAATACTTTACTTGTACATAGACCAAAAAAAGATAACGGGTATTGTTTGGGAAGTATATTTTCTATAAGTTTATATTTTGTATGTCCTCTGAGAAGAAGTATTTGACGACTTATCTTCAGATACATACTAATTGTGAAATAAAAATCATGTTTGAAATATGCCCAACTACACAATTCATCTGCTTAATCTCATTTCATGTAAAAAATACTATGTTATTGTTTGGTTTTTTATTAGAATAACTTGACATATCAGGCCCATAGTGAATGATTTCACTGTTTTCAAAGAGTAAAATATGTTTGCAATGAATAACTAGACTTCTTACAGTTTGCTGTATTGTGAGATTATGTGGAATCAGGGATTTTTGAATGTTGCCTAAAATACAAACTGGTGAAGCAGACAACATTAATCTGAGTTCTGAGTATTGAGTTTCCATTACTCTTGGAGCCTACAAATGAGACCAAGTTGTGGGGAAAGCATGTACATTGGCTTGAGTTTGGCCATGACAAGTCATCTGAATAACATTCTATATGTATTATATATATAACTAAAGCATAAATCTAGGCTTGAGAAAAGTATGGCTTCCAGGTTGTTATGGCGACTAGAAGTTGTACAATGTAGTCTAATTTTAATCCTATTAGTGGCACTGATGCAAATAACAGATGTGGATCTAGCATTAGTTTATGTGAGGCACACATATACACACTATCTCTAATCTCACTGTGCATCAAGGATATTATCTTCACTGACTCTTAGTGACACGTGTGGACTTGCCTTCTAGTGTGGAAGCTCACCTAAAACATCTACAAGTAGTGTTTTCGTTCCTAAACACATATCACATAATACATCAGTCAGCCAGCACATTATATACAACCATTTACACACTAGCTGGTGTAAACCAATGCATCAGATATGTCACAATGCCTAACCAATACACTTATGTATAATGATATAATATAGAATGATGTGGCATACAATGATATAGCTGCAATTACTGTTGAAACCACTGGACTGGCACTACAGCATGCTTAAAGCTTGCCAGAAAATTACACTTTCTTATATACAAAAAACTCATGACTAAGTAAGAAACAGACACTTTATACAGAGCTCATAAACCACATGTGGTTTATTCTAAACTTGGCTTCAAATAAACCACATATTTGTAATGTTTATTGTTCCTTTAATGAAGGGTTCTTGGGTTGACTATGAAATAATTATTGTACTTTATGGCAGATTTATAACCCTACACTGACAGCAATAACAATAGAAAAGTAAATCATTATTTCATATTACTTAAAGACTGGCTTGTAAGCAGCAAAGTGATGGGAAATGGCCAGGAAGACATTAGCTACTTGGTTGGATTTTTATGTGATTTGCAAAGTGGAGTGACTTCAAATCATATTTCAATGCTTAACATCTGTTAAGCAAATATAGTGATGTTAATATTTAGGGATTCTGACTGCTATTTTCCCATATTGTTTATTGACTTGTGAACCCAAGGAAGTAGAGGAATACCAACTTGCTTTGCAGTCCTGTTCAAACATTCTCTCCTCTGATCTTCTCAAAGTAGTACAGTACGTGCCTGCAGCATGTTCAGTCAATTGTTATTGCAATTTACATACAATCTTTCATTTCATTCCAGTCTTCTCCAAAAATCCATTTTTTTTTAAGTATGGCAAACAGTTAAGATAACCTTTAAGAATGTTCATCGAGCAGCTGGATTACATCTTCAGGAGGGTCAAAAGTAGATATTTGAAATAACTTAAGGAGAGTAATTTGGAGAATTGCTATTTGGAATTTCTAATGCATCTTCTTCAACTTTCATCAGCAATTTGAACACTATTTGACTTGGTAGACTGTCTTTTTAGAAGTAGCACTTCAAGCAATGACCAGTTTTATTTATCTTGCCTGTCCCATTTTCGTTGCAATAGAGATTTATCAGGATTTTTTTTTTCAAATAACAGTAAAAAATACTTAATGAACCATCATCATAGGTCATTTTATGAGAAGAAATATTAATAATAATTTTGAAAGCAATGAAAGCCATTAAAAAAAACCCCATAAGTTAACTTCAAAGTTTTTCTACAAGTAGTGTCATAAAATAGACACAGGTAATGAACGCAGCAAATTTTTTTATCAGCGATATATAAACAAACCATAGGTAGGTAGAGAGAGAAGGAGAGAGAAAAAATAATGAAAATATTAATAATAATAATAATAATAATAATAAAAACAGACTATTGCTATCTTACTATTAATACTATAAAAATATGTCTTCATTAGAATGTCTTTTTTCAAAAATGTACCTATATTTATTACAATAGAAAAAAACATTTTCAATACATTGTTGTATTTGCATTTGGCCCCTGTATAGGGTTGCCACCCAACCGGTAATTTACCCCCAAAAAATGGCTTTCTGCCAATGTTAAGTCTATGGAGGCAATAGCAAGTCCGGTATTTTTTTGTGGAAAATGTGGCAACCCTACCCCTATAATAATGTTTTTTCTTCAAAATATATTGGTTCTGCCTCATGCTTCATTAGCTATTCTAGCTAGTGAGAAGATTTTGGAATCTTTTTAAAATGAATTTTTAGGTGTTGAGAATACCAAGATATTATCACTATAGGGTGTACTCAATAAAGAGAGAATTGCAGGGATCTGAGATGAGAAAAGTCGTCAATGCAGCTAAATGGGAGAATTGTTCTAACTCTGGCCTTAAGTTTGAAATTTCCATCTCAATTCCATGCAATTCTCTCTTTATTTAGTAGGCCATTAAGTTATTTTGCTTGGTAGAGAATATTTTACTATTACATAATATTCCATATTTTTGTTAGTGTATTTTTAGGTGTGATAGTAGATAAATCATAATGAATAGACATAAAAGTAATTTGGAGACAACAAAACAATTCACAATGCTAAAAACGGATGGCAAGTGTTATTAGTCCAGTGACATTCTTCTCCATACATTCTATTTCAGCCTGATAAAAGTGTAATACATCTTATTAGCACAGCTGCAACAGATCCACATAATAATTGCTAGATCATCAGAATGATAAGATTGATAAGATTTCCAGAATGTGGATAATTTTAATGATTAGGTTATAGTCAATTCTTGGGTTAATGTCCCCCCTTCAATTCTCCAATAACGACAGACACCAGATTTTGGAAAATAATTATGGCCATACCCTTATTAAATATGGCCATATTTGACTGACCCCTAAAATGGCTGCTACCCTTTATATGGTACATAACTCCTCCCCGTTACTACACCATCCCACTTTCTTACACTCTGGCCATTAACCCCTTCCTAACCCAGTCAATGCCCCCTCAGGTTGACTCTGCTGCCCCCCGGGGGCTCCCTTCTAGTCTGCTATGCTTTCTATTTTTTATAGCACATTTTTGGATCCAAACATATTCAACTGCATTTATATGTACTGGTTGGGTGAAGGTGCTTAGTTTTCCAAACATCCCCTCCATATAACGATACATAAAAATAAAAAAATAAAAATGGCAGATGAAGCAATGATTAGCGCCATTTTCCTGGAAAAAAATACACCACAAGTCTGATTAAAATTAGAAAATTGTGACTTCATTGACGCAATAGCTTTGGACAACTGGTGATGCTGATCTTTGCTTCACCTGGCATTTGGCTTTACTGTTTTTGAATGATGGAACAATAGAACCTGTGTGTCCCTTTCAATTTGAGTATGATATATTGATGACTATAGCCTGACTATTATGACTATAACTGCAAACGTATTCACAATTCAGAAATCAAAGCCAATTCCATGCCAATGTCTTCCAATGTCCAAATCAGCCAAAAAGCACCGAAATGAAGTGGTAGCCTCGGTTGTGCCCTTATCCTTTTATGGGGAGGACTTTGGCAAATTTCAGGGACCATTTATAAAAGGATCCAAGACCTCAGAAGGAGTGAAGGATTACACATTAGCATAGTAAAATTGCTGGCTGGTGGTGAGAACCATCTTTCTGCAAGGAGCACATGTTTCTAGAAATGAATGGTTATTATCAATAAAGCGTGGATGGTCAGTATCAATAAAACCTGCATTGATTCCTGGACAATATCAATAAAATGAGCAATGTATCTTGAAAGCACTGTATCAGGAACATAGAAGATTTTAAAACATTATTCATATATTTACCAGTTTTATGTTAGGTTACCTAAACCTAACTGTGTTTTCCAAAGGACTACCAAATATCAAAAATGTTGTCATTATTAACTTTCCTGTGGGAATATTTCTTCTGGAATGTCTGCGACAGTGCTCTATTAATTAATGTGTTTGTGACAGAGTGTCAGTGTTTGCAAATTGAGATTCCAATTATTTTACAACCATTGGTATTGAAGGTATGATTGCCAAGGCATCAATTAACACATAGTAGGAGATAATTAATCACTAACTACAGGAATCATGTTTAGATTTCTACATCTAGCTAGAAAATAGCATAGAGCAATACATATCCTGTATGCCCTGGAAGTATTGTTCTCTGTTCTTTGCACAGGGAATAGTAGTAGCAGTTTGGAACCCAGCTAATATGGTAAGTGCCCCATCCTTAGTACCAGTTAAATACTTTACAGAATATATAAATATAATGATCCATCATAGTTTCATGCAATAAATAATACATATATAAACATGTCACCTTTTACTAATGAACATAGGGCAACGCATTAACAATTAATTCATCAAATTATATATAAAAGCAACATGATAATTAAATAAACAATGTGAAAATAAATTAATTATAGCACCAATGAAGCACAACCCTTGAAGGACATAGCTAATGGCCTTCAAAAGCACTTTAAGGAACAATTTTATGTCAGAGCCAATTAATAATGTTTGCCCTAAATATAAGTATATATTTAGTAAATATTTTGGAAAATTAGTACTATAAAATGGTCTAGTGAAAAAAAGACACATAAAAAACCGATTAACGTGGCCAAATTACTAGTTTCTGTAAGTCAGTATCAGAAAAAACAGAACCAGAAGATGTTAGAAAAAGACAACAAATTTCTCGGGGCCAACACAATGGCACTTTATGGCTTGGAGAAAAAAAAATTGAAATGCACCTAGAATCTAGAAGCAGGAAAAGTACAGCCATTATCCATTATAAACTTGTCAAACCAAATAAAAAAAATAAGCTATATTAAAAATCCTCCAACAATCATTAGTTATACTTAGGTAATTCTTATTTACCTTATAATGAGAAAAGGATTTGGAGTGCCAACCACGTCTATTATACATTCTAAAAAGCCAACTCATAATATATACAATAATAATTAACTGAAGAGACAGTGGAAATCAAAGATAATGATTCTTAGAACCATGAATTTTCTTCAGTTACATACATGACACTTTATTACCATAATATCAATATTAATCAAACCAGAGGTCAGTGGGTTGATATCATATTGGGATCAACATACAGCAGACAATGAAATAGTAACATCTGTCCAATAGTACAGTGTTTAGAGAAAGGGAAGGGGACACAAGATTTGGGATCAAACAGGAATTATTTGCCATCGAGATGTCATTTTTTGCGTGCCACATTTTTAGAATTATCCAATTCTTGGACAGCACTGACGCTCATCCATAAACAGCAAAGAGAATAGAGGGGTACATTTTTCAGTCTTGGTATATAGATAATGATGATCAATGGCTTTGTACATTGGTTTTAGTTACAGTCGGCTATGTGGGCGGATAATGTACAGCAGTGTAATGGGATAGCAGTTAATGCAGCATTCCTTCATGGAAAGTGCATATTATCTCTCAGCTCATATCCATCTCATTAATGCCTTCAACATTCATACATCTCTTTGTGTACTTGATTCACCATTGGGATTCTGAAAGCCCAGTTAATGTCACATTTCATTTCTGTGATATGACTAGCCCATCGTATAATATACAACATGCATTGTGAAAATAAATTATTAGCTTGTCATTGTTTGTCTCCAACTCTTTCATCTGCATATCCAATAAACCAGAATCACAGTTTTGTTTTGTTTTTCTACAGAAAACTCAGATGAACCATTAAAAAGTAAATCACAAGCAAATATATAAATAATAGATTTATTTTAATTTATATTAACGTGACTGGAAGCTGAAATTAAATATTTAAACACATATATCACTTGTCTTTGTAAGCACTATTTCTCTTCCACTGTACAATGTCATTAGGACATCCTCCATTCATCCAAATTATATATATTTTTTCGCATTCTAGTGTATTTTACTATAAATGAGATCAATTATGAAGGAAAAGCTGGACAGGAAGGAGAGCACAAAACTACTTAATGAGTCATTGGCTTTAATGAGCAATTGAAAAACTTAGAGGGGTGCTAGAATTCTTATAATTTCCACTGAAATTCAGAATCATAATTCCCATGTATTCAATGGTTTTGCCTTTTAAAAAAAAAAATAGTTTGTGTAATGTCTGAGGGAGTGCTATACTATAGAGCAGAGGCACATTTTACAACAAGGGGCAGCACATCTGATTTAACTAACCATATTGTTGTAAGCCCTATTAATGTGTCGTTTTGAAGAGAAAAGAGGGGTGGGAGCACAAACTCACCGAGAACGGACAGCACTACAATAGCCTGCTTATAGGTTGGTACCTACTCGGGAGGGCATCTCTGTTTTTTGATTGCTTGCACCATTAAAGAGGAAACCCCTCCATAAGCATATCAGGCTAATCCCACCCATTAGGGCAGTCCAGACCCGAAATGCATGGCTAGTCTCCTGTGCACAATGAACACAGCAAACCACAGACATACGTTTCAGCCTACAATAGCCTCTTTAGTGTGGTATGGCTGATGACACTCTAGGTGCATTTCGGGTCTGGACTGCCCTTATGGGTGGGATTAGCCTGATATGCAAATGGTGTGGTTTCCTCTGTAATGTTGTAATGGTGATGACCTCCTGAGTAGGTACCATCCTATAGGACAGGCTATTGTAGTGCTGTCCATTCTCGACGAGTTTGTGCTCCCACTCCCCTTTTCTCTCCATAATGTGTAGTTTTGGTTTGATTTATTGCTTCTGTATTACTGCTAAATCACCAAACATTTTCTTTGCTATTTCTTCACTATTACTGTAAATTTAAAAAGTTACATTGCTCCATTCACACGGAGTCAGTTGTAGGCCAGTAAGTTGAATAAAGAAGGAACCTGTTAGCAATTGTGACACACCCTTGCAGAAACCCCTCATTGACTGATACGTCTCAGAAAGGTACAGGGTCGCAGCCAGTAAGCATCAGCACAGGGGCTGATATTAGGACGATAAATGAAAACAATGAAATACACGAGAAGTAACGATAAAAAAAATAATGCTGGTACCTTGATAGCAGGCTGGAAAAAATATGGAGGAATAATAAGAATGGTATAACAGTCTTGGTACTTAACACTTGACAAGCAGAGTAACGCAGCAGATGGTGCAAATAACACCTGGCAAGAAGATTAGCACAGCATACTTGGCACAGATGACAGACAGGATTGGCACAGCAGTCTTGGCAAATAACCACAGACTTGGCACAGATAACAAATGGATTGACACAGTAGCTGTATCTTGGGTAGTTTTGAAACTGGTACAGGTTCAGTGAGAATTTGTGAGCACTGGCAGTAACATCCTCTGGTGCTTTATACTCTCAGAGGGATGTGCCAATTGATGTTGGAGGTGGGTTAATAATCTTTAACCCTTCTACACATTGATGCAGGAGACTCTAATGGACTGCCCCTTCTGTCTTCATACATGAGAACATCATCCCTCCCACACGCACATGTCTAATTGCTTTATTGATGTCATGGGCACCCACCAACATAACAGACCGCAGTGTGGTTCTCCCCATTGGACACTGCACAAGGCATGCGCAATGCTTCTCATCAAGCTGTGGCGGTAAGTTGACACACACACATTTCCTCTAGTGTGGTCCACTTCTAAATGTACTTGGACACCCTTACAATACTGTAACCCTTTTACATGTGGACATGTTTTCTTTGTGAATTGTATCTTTATGAATGTGCTACCAAAGCATTCTATTTCTGCTTATTTTGCTGTGTGAGAACACACCATGGATTCTATTTGGAATGCTATTAAGTGTGCCCACTATATTTATTTTTGTTCCTGAAACATTCTTAATGGTGGTTCAGAATGGAGAGACATATAAATATAAGTGCATGCCCCCACGTTTCTTCAAATAAAGACAATGTCCAGGTAGACTCATTACATGCTATTAAGCAGGATTTGCAGCATTTGCCAATGCGTAAGTCATGTTAGAAAAAAGATAATTGTGTCACAGTTACCAATATTAGAGAATACCAGATTTACTATAAGAGAATTGTTCACTTTACTCATGGAAAGTGGGTCAGGTTTAGGAGAGCATGTAGTCACACAGGCCAGGTGGTCAGTATGAAAAAGTTCCATAGAGATGCACTTACTGCACGTCAGTAAGGAGCACACAAGGGTGATGATCGACAGTGAACATATTTTGTGAAACTTGAAGCTGCTTTGGGCCAGACTTCAGCATTCAAAGCAGACTTGCAGAGGCTAGAAGTGCAGACCTCAAAGTTAAAAACAGTTTGCAGCCATATGAAGACAAATAAAGGGAAATGGAGAAAAAGATGTCAGCTCTTTTAAAGCATTTAGGGTATGCATGCCAAGCATTCACTAAATAATTATAAGATGGGTAGATTGCTGTGAAGACTGCACACAGCATACAATATAAAGCTACCAAAAGACCAGATTAATATTGTTACATTTTTGAAACAGTATCAATGGTCAGAAAAATGTGTAGCTTGCTTGGGGCGAGAATATGTAACACTGGGGACACACAGACCTTTCATGGAATATACCCTAGAAGTTGTGGCTAATTCTCTAAGAGTCATCACTGCGAGAGATAATAGGAACAAACTGACAACATCATATACTTAGATTGAAGAAACCTTTGAACTGCATTTTTTAATGATGTATATCCAAAGTTATGCATAGATGAAGGGACAAATTGTGGCTACTAAGGAACATTTTATTTTTATGGTACAGCACAATAATGCATGAGCATGTGTATCCGTTTAGTTTTTTTACTAAACATAAACTGCAAGCTAACTGCAAAAATCAGGCATTAATAGCTGAGTTGGAAAGTTAATTCCTGATTATTGGAGTTCACATGTAATTTCACTTGTAATGAACAGCCCCCACAGTTGTTAATACTAGCATCTATACAAGTTTACTAGTTACACACATTCTTACATTTCTTTCATGAAATTGATGGTTTGTTTTGGAATAGTATCGCTGTTGCCAGGTCTTGACTCTGGAGGAACCCAAGATACAGGATTTAGCTAAACAATAACACCAGTAGTCTGTGCTGGATGATATCATCCCACTGGAGGCTGGGGCCCTAGCACAGGTTACCTTCAAAGTTGATACAACAATACTGGGAGAATAAAAATGTTTGTTTGTCTCTCTAATTGAGTGGCCTTACTGGAATTGGTGACAAAGGGGTTCCCATGAGCTGAGACTTCCCCCAAGGCCCCATTAACATTGATGGAAATAACACCAAGAACTAAGGAACAAGAATGAGTAGCAACAGGAAGAAACCAAAGGTTCTTTAGCAGAGAGTGTATAATATATTTGCCAAGTGACTGGTTCCCACTTCAGATCATTTCTAACCCCTCTTCAGGAGATGACATGTATCCTCCTATCTATCCCCTCTATTACACTCTTACACACTCATCTATTATTTATTAACCTCACAAATCATGACGCTCAAGGACAGACAGGACACAATGTCAGTATCCCATGGTGCTTATTAATTAATTTTAGGCTTTGTTACATTGGTTTTTTTTTTTTGTTTTTTATGTTAATTCAGTGTACATTAAGGGAACAAGAAAAATACTATATCACTAAATCTTGTAATTTTAATATTTTATGACTGCGTCAAATATACAGAGATGTAATTTGCTGTTCTGGTGACCTTCTGCTGAGGACACCTCTGAAATAAAAATGGTAAAAAAAATAATAAGAAAAAAATAATTTTATATAATAAGGAGGAAAAAAACTTATTCGGTTTCATGTATTTTGCCAGTGTTAAAGCTAAAGATAAAATTCAAAGAGGTTATTAAAATAATGAATGTATTACATATCACAATGTGTGTTTAAAGCTTCCTCTTATCTAGCCCATCAAAAAAACACAGCTCTTTGCAATATGTTTTTACTTAATGTGCCTTTCCCTTTTCATCCACTAAATGTTCATAATGGTTGGTCAAAGTCGAGGCAGAAATGCTGAGCAGGCTCCCATATGAGAAGCACTTGCCTGCTCTGAACACACTTTAAAAAAAAAATGTTAAGAAGAGAGAAATGAAAGCTACCAGAAGCTGCCTGGCATGTTCCTCTGACAACGTTGGGAAGCACTCGCAAGGGCCATTTTAATTATTTCTGTGTTTTTTTGGATCATTAGCTCTTCAACATTTTTTGCTTTCGACTGCAAAACTGAAGGAAACCAAGAGCCGTTTTTTCCCCCCAGAATGCTGTCTTGGATAGATAAAAAAGAACTCCCATAGATCCCATAAATGTAAAGGATTGGAAGTTAAAATATGCATTTATGGGAGATAGGCTTTCACTTTACTGGGCTTTTAACTACTTATAAAACAAGTGCATTGTACACTACATACATCAATAGCTCAGGTATGCATTGCTTTTTGATGCCACATGTGAAGGGACTTATTTAAATATGAAGCACTAGTTAGTCTAATAAATACATAACATCTCTTGCTAAGTTTGATTTTGATACAGGCTATTAAAATAGGTTTATACATATCAGTCAACGCTGCAAAAGGCTGAAATCTTTCTTCTCTAGTGGATTTCAGTTAAAGTAGTCTAAAAATACAGAGGAAAAAACTCAGTTAGTAGCAGCTTGAGGTACAGATACATCTCCCATCCCATTCGACTCTTTGACCGTGACTCCTTGCAACCTTAGCTGAGTTTTCGAGATGAACAGCACTTTTGCTGTTTCACAATAGGCCAAAGTGTTAGGTTCTCTATGTCCTCAGGCCTGCTGGATGTTTCTTTACAGAGTTCTGTAAGATATAAATACATACATAACTCGCGACACCACTGAGTACACCAAATATTTACAGTTTCGACATTGGTGGAGGAGACTGTTACCCTTCTTAGTCTTCTCTTCTCTTTGGGCTTTTCCTTCTATATAGATAGCGATTGTGCTTAAGTTCAGAAAGTTATTTCCCATATTTCCCATGATTTTTCTATTATTCCACAGCATTTACCTACTAAGCAAGCTCTCTCCATTAGGAGCTGGTATTCGACTTGTTTTTTTTTTATGTCAGCCACAAATTATTTAATTCTCTACAACTAAATGTGGAGATTCAACCTGACGGCATTGTCACATCTCCAACATCTGTCTGAACTAATAAAACTCTAGTTTATTATTTTTTTTTTATGTTATTTTAGTATACTTTTTGCACTGGTCGAATTGGCAACAGAGTACGTGACTATGATGCCGAATTCCGGTGCTGCTGTCGGCCTCTCCTATCACCTATTACTAACGGGCAGGATACGCCCATGCCCAATATGGCTTTAGCTGTCTGCCCTAATCTTGTGTGACACTGACTATGTATACAAAATCATTACCAAGATACACATTTTTTATTTGGGTTGAATTATGTTCCATCTCAATGATTCTATGTACTGTCAGGTCCAAGAAATTATAACTACCAATACAGTTTAATCTACTAACCTTCAGATAAATACTTTCCATATAACCCATTGTATCGCACTGCACAGTTTTGTGCTATTATGATATGTGTTTTTCATAACGTGGATGACCTTTTTTATGATGACCTTTTTTTTGAGAAAATGAGCAAAACATTCCACGTGTCCCATGTTTGTGTTGAAACATACCAAACACGTGTTTCTCTTGTGTGGAATGCATCCAGTTTAATGTAATTCAGCTGCTATAAATAGAAGTCGTTTTTTTATTTAAATTAAAAAGCCTAGGACCCTCAGGGCTCAGTAAAGAAACAAGTCCTAAATGTTTTAATTAACAAATATTAAACAGATTTTAATTACATTTGCAATTTTAAATAATGGCCCAGCATGCTTACATAACAAATGAAAATACCTATAAAATGCCTCATTAGTAGCTTAAATTAAGCTACAGTATTGAACCAAACTATGCTTTTGAATGATTTTTATTTTCACATTACTGTGTATATGCCAGCATGGTGGCCTAGAAATATCCCCTTTCCCCTTTAGAAACGACATGCTATTATCCCTGTACCAGCAATACCAACAATACCAAGGAATATGAAACTTTTTTTGCTGATCAGTGTCCTTTAAATCTACTTAGTAAATAGCTGACTTTATGCTAAATAGACCCTGCTGTTTTAGATTAAATCAATAGAAGAGATCCTAACCAGATCCCTTCTTATTATTTTACCTACAAACTGCAATCAGCAGTTTGGCTGCAGGTAGTATAGTAACAATACCAGCATGTTCCTGTAGAGCAACACACACAATGTGGGTCATGTCTAAAAACATGCCATGTAGAAATAGTGGCTCAATAGGCGTGTGTGCCAATATATAATGCTAACTCTTGAATTCGCACTTCTGGAGTGTACAGGTACATTAAGCATTACTGAAACTTTAAATGCGCATTATTACTAACTCTAAGACTCAGTGCTAACAAAATTATAAAATGTTGGTCACGGTTGGCCATTTAAATATTTGTGCCAGCGCAGGCATAGGACCTTGGATTGGTATATGAACTAGGACACATTATAATAATATGTATTACCATTAAAATCCTTTTATATTAATGGGTTGCTGAGAATCTCAAACTTGCACAAAGTGATGTTCTGCTGGTAAGAGACAACCATTGCTACAGTAATAGTTTATTTATCTGCTGTATATTGCGTAATGTGTTAAAAGCAGTGCTCCACTTTAAAGTAGGAACATATTTTATTGACAGCAGTGATTACCTGTCAAAAAAATACACTTGATTACATAATAAAATGATTACAGATTGCAGCATTTTTTGATGTGATTGGCATTATTTCTTCCCTTGCCTTTTTCAATTTTAATCCGCCAATTATTTTCCTTTTTCGTAAGCTGTCTTCTCCCCACTACCTTTTGTATCACAACATAAGAAGGTTTGTATTCAGAAAATGCTCTTGATTTTACTTACACCCAAAGGCCTTTAGTAATGCATTCGGCAGCCCATTATGTAGAACAGATATATATATATATATATCTATATATATATATATATATAGATATATATATCATTTTGCATGGGAAGAGGTGGCGCTTGTTCACCCACCATTCGAAAATATCACTGCAGCTATTATTTGGGGAGATTCCAACCAAGCAAAGAGTTTAGCAAATAGAGGCAGGGTCTGGACCTCTTGGCTAGGCACAGACTCTCCCTCCTGGACTGTGATCATGCTCCATTTAGAGTCAGAGCACTTGGTGTACAGGGCTGCTCTAGCCATTATATATAGGCCAACCTCCATTATTATCTGTGAGGCACATACAAGACACATTTGAATGGCTTTGCCAGCATGAGTACAACCTGGAGATACCTAAATTTACAACATACTATATCTCCTAACATTTCAAATACCAAAGAGTGCCACTTTTGTTCTCTTGGATTTAACTGGAGATACTGCTATGGGAGGTAGTGTTTCCAGCTCTGCCATTTTTTAAAGGCTACATATAAATGTTGCATGCTGATTTGCAATATTTAAACATCATATGTGACCATAAAGATATCAGTTAATCAAGTTGTGGATCCAAATAACCATGTTAATTAGTTAAATGATTTCCTTTTGGTCACATATGAATTCTACAAACTTTAAGGCAGCATGCAATCGTTAAAAAATGGTTCAGGAGAACATAATGACACCAGAGGAGAAAAGTGCACAAGTACACAAGTAATTATGACAAAATAGGGACATTCTCTCCTAAAACAGGAACACAAGGAAGGCATGAACATACACAAACAGTACTCGCCAAGGGCCAAACAATTGGGGGTGCAGCAGGGTCCGTGCTTATAAGCTAGAATGGGAGATGGATATTAGATTAGTTGGGAGCACAATCGATTGTTCTGCAACAGGGCCCTTTATGGTCTTGTTCCATCACTGGTACTTGCTTGCAGGGCCGCCATCAGAAATTTCAGGACCCCTTACTGAAAAAAAGTCTGATGCCCTCCCACCCTCCCGCTGGATAGTTTATCCATTAATAGCCAATGATAATTTCCTCATTAATATGCCACTGATAATGTCCTCATTAATATGCCACTGATAATATCCTCATTAATAGCCACTGATAATGTCCTCATTAATATGCCACTGATATTATCCTCATTATTAGCCACTGATAATATCCTCATTATTAGCCACTGATAATATCCTCATTAATATGCCACTGATAATATCCTCATTATTAGCCACTGATAATATCCTCATTAATATGCCACTGATAATATCCTCATTAATAGCCACTGATAATATCCTCATTAATAGCCACTGATAATATCCTCATTAATAGCCACTGATAATATCCTCATTAATATGCCACTGATAATATCCTCATTAATAGCCACTGATAATATCCTCATTAATATGCCACTGATAATATCCTCATTAATATGCCACTGATAATATCCTCATTAATAGCCACTGATAATATCCTCATTAATATGCCACTGATAATGTCCTCATTAAAAGCCACTAATAATTCTCTCAATAATATGCCACTGATAATTTCCTAATTAACCCCTTCGTGACAATGGAAGTGTCAGGCACGTCCAGTCGGGAACTACGTTGCGGACAATGTGGTGAAACGAGTCGTATACAGGAAAACTGCTCTGACAGTGTTGCTCTATTGCCTTGATTTCGAGGCAATAGCCAGCACCGAAATTCTGGCTCTGGAGCATCAATTAAATTAAAATTAAAATATATTAAGGGTTAGCGTGAGGGTTAGAGTTGGGGGTTCAATTTAGGATTCAGGTTAAATTTAGGGTTCAGGTTGGGGTCAAAAGGTCAATATAGGAAAAAAACATTTTTGGTTTTTACCCCATCTCGCAAAAAAAAGACCAAAAAAAATGGAAACATAGAACATGGAAACAAGCATATTTCTGAACTTGGGACAACATTTAGAAGCTATTTAGACGGGGTCTTTTTTAATGATTGTATTTGTGTAAATTATATTTTAGGTCAAAGTTAGAAAAAGTGTTTTCATCATATTTTATGATTTTTTTGTAGTAAATTATAAGATATGATGAACAGAATGGTATCTAGTGAAAGCCCTTCTTATGACGATAAAAACAGCATATAATTTGTGTGGGTACAGTATGTGAGAAAGAAGAAAATTACAGCTAAACACAAAAACCCCAGAAATTTAAAAACAGCCCTTGTCACCAAGGGAAAGTCAAGGTCAAAATGGCTTGTCACTAAGGGGTTAATATGCCACTAATAATTTGCTCGTTAATATGTCACAGCCTATCCCTCCCTCCTCCCCAGTACCTACCGGGATGCTGCTCGTCGGCCATCTCCTCCGCAGTGCTTCCTGCACACACTTGGTGTGCAGGAAATACAGCCATCGGAAATGACTTGCCTGTGACTAAAAGCCGGGTCTGCATCCACTGGTTGCCGGCTGCTGCCCAATCATGTCTCCGTCTGAGACAGTCATGCAGGGAGCGGAGGCCCACGGGGCAGCTGCTTTGGGCCCCCAAAAATCAATGGGCCCTGGGCAGTTGCCCTGTTTGCAACAATTTTTTTTTTTACAGTTTTTTTTTTTTAAAGGGCCTGGGCACTCCGACCTGGGCCCGCTGGTCCCCCCGGTGGCGGTCCTGCCTGCTTGCCCTGTGAACTTCAAATGGAGGAACGCTGAACTCTTTAACTTGGGTAGAAGAGATCCAAAAGAAATTATATAGGATTGCTACCCATAGTTTACAATGTTATCCCTAATCCCAAATGCTCAAATAATAATTTGTCAACTGCATTTTGCAAAAAAAAAAAAAAGTGCATTTGTAATCCATCATATCAATAATGTACACATGCAAACATTTATATAAATTACTGCACAAGGTTTATTCTGTTTTCTATGTTACTAAATAACTGGCATCTGTGTGAGAAGGACACATTTGGGGTCTGGTTATGCATAATGAGAAGCCTACTTGTAGGCCCCTCTCTGAGCTTTCACAAGGAAAGGTAATTACAATTTGCAAATTATCATTTTAGCAAATCTTCATTATTGAAGTCCTGTCAAACAGTGCTGACTTCTGTATTTCAGAATTAACACTATAGGGTCTACTCGGGTAGCATAAATTTTCTACGAGAAAATCGAAGCGCCAAGTTTCGGACCCAATTGGATCACTCCAGTGATCTGAATAGCCCTTAAATTCTAGCTACTCAGAATCAAAGTGATCTAGAATTGGAATGATAATGCGCCAAACTGATAGACTCAATCCTCCTTTTAGACTTCTACAGGGAGGGCTCCGGTTTATTTCTGGGCCACTTCGGGAGGACCTCGACAAAAAATGGCTTAGAAATTGGCCAAACTGTAATAGAACTAAAATTATTAAAAATAATCATTAAGAAAAAATAACACAATACATTAATTAAATACATAAAAAGAAAGTAAATTAACATAAAACAATATTAACTAACTAAATGTTCTTAAAATGTAAAAACATATATATTACAGTAAATATAATATATAACATTCATATAGTATAAATGTATATGAATACATTTGTGTTTATGACATGTTAACATTAATTCTTGTACACATTTCTATTCAACTTTCCAGCTTCTATCTGGAGAAATGAAATGACAAAATTCGGCTACTATAGCCGAATTTGGCCCATTTCAGCAGCTTTATGGGGAATCCTATGGATTCAGGCACATTTTCCCCAAATTTGGTCAGCCAAAAACCAGTTGCATTGCCTATTCCTGGGCAAAATCATGTCTATTCAATGACCTGAGTAACTGTATCACATGTCATTGAATCCCATAGACTTCATTAGAACATTTTTCGTTAAAAACTAGTAATTAGTGATGTTTTGTATGTTTTTCGGAAAAGAGTAGCCAAATTGTGGAAAATCCAACCATAAATTTAGCAGACCATTTAAGTGTGAAAATCACAAACATAACAATCAAAGCTAGTTTTAGAAATGTCAGTGTGTCTGTAACATGTTCAATATTTGGTCTGAAGAGAAAGGATAATCAAATAATTTTTTTGTGATATTGCCATTTGATTCTGTAGTTTATTTGTTATATGATACTGTTTCTGTATAGTTTTGTTGGTTTGTTTATTTCTCACTCTGTTTCTGCTATATCTCTTACTTTAAAGGGATAACCACCTACAGTGTCCAAAATGTATTTTAAGATAAGTACTGCATCATGTAATTAAACAGTTTTTTCCTCAACTCTTCCTAAATTGCAAATATAGTACAATAAATGTATTAGTGTTGCTGTAGCAACTGTCCTGCCTATTTCTATAAGCCCTCCTTATTGGATGGCACTAACATTTGTGGCCCTAAGAAAAAAAATCAATTCAAACTACAGCAGATTTTCTTTTTTAATTAGTAATAAGTGCATCACACATATTAGAAAGCAAGTATACAGCATACAAAAAATAAGCGAGGTGGGACTGCTCTTTTAAGAGTCCTTTTTTGTTTGTGTGATTGACATCAAAAGATTTTCTTTCAGAATATTCTCTTAGTTTTATTAAATGTGCTTGCTGGTTCTATTTTCACTGTGCCTGTTTGTACATCTTAATAAAATTTTGATTAAACAATGTAACTTTGAATGATTTAATGCAACACAATAGTTGTTGCAATTAAATCTGGTGCCAGTGTAGCTGGCAACCAATCAGCATAAAGCTGGAAAAAGGAACCACCAATCGGCAGGGAGGGGTTTGGTCCCTTTAATTCCTTTAAACTCAGGACCTTTGAACTATGTACCAATAGGAAGAGCACCTATGGTGTATGCTATGATCTGATTGACCCAATGCCTCTTTGATATGCACCA
Source organism: Pelodytes ibericus (assembly GCA_036172795.1). Taxonomy (NCBI): domain Eukaryota; kingdom Metazoa; phylum Chordata; class Amphibia; order Anura; family Pelodytidae; genus Pelodytes; species Pelodytes ibericus. Next base: position 48,200,646 of record CM069857.1, on the reverse strand, counting down.
ATCCCTATTTAGCCTACAATGGCCGGGGGATGGGAGAAGGAGCCAGGCAGCCGGCCATAACTTTTTTGGTGTAGCCATCTATGTCAGCCAATTAGAAGCTCCCTAGAGTCCTTAGAAATACCAGCCAGGCAGGTAGCCTGCACAGGTTTTTTTTTTAGCAGCAGGATGATATTTTTTTTGGGGGTGGCCCATGGGCCAGAAGGTGAGGATCGAAGGCACCGATGATCGCTGCTGGAACCATTAACTCTGCCCACTCTCATCCATTTGTGATTGACCCCCCACATGGGCAAGGTAGAGGTGAGGGTGTAAGTAGGAATTTTATTTAACTTAATTTAATTAATCTAATTACCCGGGGCATTTGACACCAAAAAGTGTTTCACCACATTTCCACCCCATGCTCTGCAGCTAAAAAATAACATGGAGTTATTTAGCGGGTGCGGTCATTGTTTAACGGGTGCGGTATTAATGTTACCGCACTTGATACAGCTGTTAGTAGGGGAAATAGAATCACAACTGCCTGGTAAATTCCCACTAACGCCAGTTTTTCAATTAATGGGGATAGAATTTTTCTGTTGGACAGGTACCTCTCTACCAAACAGGGTTTGTTAAATGTTGAAGAACATGGGGAAGGCTGTCTGCATCACAGCTAAATGTAAATAAGAGCAGCCTCCAATCTCACACCACTCCTAAAGAACTCAAGAGGAATGGGTGGGTGCCCATTGGCCTAAAGAAAGTAGAACAAAGTATGATAGGGGAAAAAATGTACCAAAAGCAGGCCTATTAAAGTGGCACATAGAAGACATAAAAAAGAAAACTACTACTAAAAAACTAACTAGCTAAACAAAAATACAAAGTGGAAATTTATTATGATCCTAAAAAACAAGCCCACAAGGTCATATCATATACATAATAATAAATAACACCAACATTAGTAAATATGAAAGAAAAGCACACTGAATATATAATCACACAAAAAACCACCAGACTCTGCAATAAAATTGATAGCAGCTGAATAGGTAATGAGTAGATGAAAGAACGGTCAATCAACAATACCTGAAAAAAGAAGGGATGCAAAAAAAGCAGCAGAAAAAATAAACAAAAGAGTATACTCGGAATGTAATAATGTTGCACTGATGACAAAATCAACCACCTGTAGCAAGCAAAAAAGGTATAGAAGAAAAAGAAATGAATTCAAAAAAATAGGAATGCAATGATGTAAGATTGATAAATAAGTTAATCCAAAATAATCAGCATAAAGGTATTGCAACACATCAATTCATGATGTTTCTGTGTTACATAATCAGTTCAATTCTGTGCTTAAAATAAACCTACACAAATGGATAGAACAGGCTTCTTCCCCCATAAAATAAACACAATAAATACCTTCACTAAAAGAAAAAATATTATTCATTAACTAAAGTGACAAGCACAAAGAAAACATTTTGAAGAAAAAAATGATAATACAAATTATGATAAGAAAGAATAGAAATACACAATTTTAAATTCACAAAATACTACAAAACAGGAATATATCCCTAAATCCCCAATCCAAAGACTAATCCATTCTTAAAGGAACACCACCTCCATTGTTCAAATATACAAATAGTAATGAATCTAATGTATTGATACATATTTGTGCTAAACCAAATAAATATAGCATACAATCAGAAGTATCAGGGAAAAAATCCTTAAGGGTCACCAGGGGTTAATATCTATATTGGTAAAAAAAAAAAAAAAAACACCCATATTTAATCTCTTCAGTCATTGCCTATGGTGCCAAGGCTCTCAGGTTAATAATCCACCTACACTATGTTTGTAAAATCCATCTATCCAGATTTCCACCAGGAAAATCCATCCAACATAACTCCCATAAGCCCAAAACCTTGAGGTCTGTCAATCTACTTTTATGGGCTGTCAGGAAGTGAATTGCCACAGGACTATCCTCCCATATCCTATTTCCCTAAAACTCTCATATCAAGAGACTGGGTCTTAAAACTTTGTTCAGTGGAGCAGTTCCTCCTAACGAGGAGGAACTGTCCCACGAGAATACCTTCAATCAAAGGGCGTGGGTGGTGGCTATCTGCAGAAAGTAGATAATTAGTAGATGCTGATTCTCGATATATGTCTGTTTCTAATCTATCACCCACTCTGACAATCTTCAAGTCAAGGAAGGAAACCTCACATATGCTATATTCAAATGTAAAATGTAAAATGAAATCATGATAGTTAATAGTCTTCACAAATGCTTCTAACTCCACAACTGTACTATCCCATACCATATCATCATCCCAGAGTGCAACATCTGCCCCAACCTCATCAGCCAAATGGCCCAGAATCATCACCTGCTCCCAATACAGTAGGTGGGGAGCACATGTTGCACCCATGGCCGTGCCCCTTTTCTGCAAGAAAAATCTTCTGGTCAAAAGTAAAATAGTTGTTTCTTAGTACCATACCTAATAACTCCAACACAACTCCAAGTCAGTATGGTCATCACACCTGGATCCCCTGCTCCTCAAAAAGTGTTCACAAGCCTTTAGGCCTTTTTCGTGAGGTACTGAGAAGTGTAAACTCTCCACATCAGTAGTAACCAATATCATTGAAGAGATACGCTCCAAACCATCCAGTGTGTCTTAGCGGCTCACATTCTCTAATGGACCTCCTATGCCAGCCACAATGGGACAACTTCTGGATAGGTCATGTCTTATGGAGCTTTAGTAGTATATAAAATGTAGGTGTAACAGGGTGGCTACCCCCATCTTCCTATTCTTTGAGGTAGCTATGTTATCCCAGTTCGAATCTGACTGAATTTCTCTAGGAACCTCTAGACTTCCTTACTGAGTAGACCATGTTTATCTTATAGTCATCACTATCTCACAAAAAATGTTTTACTTTGTCTGGTTTTAATCTCATCTTTTAAATACGTGAGATCTCTCTGTAAGTCCCTATTCAGTTTATCAAAATGGCTATTATCTACCCAACCATCAACCTTAAGTTTCACCTCCGAAATCTCTTTTTCTAACCTAACTTGTATTTTTGCTAAACAGTAGTAGCTCTCTTTTTTATTTATCGTGTGTGCCACTTTAGTAGGCCTGTTTTTGGTATGGTTTCTTTTACCCTATCATACTTTCTTTAATAAATGTTGGCAGCCACTCTATAAGCACATTACTGCTCCATTTTTTTTATACATAGGTTGCACACAGTCATAACCAGACACCACGTCCTGCAGCATCCCATGCACAAGACAGAAAATGGGACACAAAGAATTATTGAAACTATTTCTCCCCACCTGGGAATGTGCCAGAAATTGTCAAGCGTCTCCAACTTCAAGCTGAGCTGGATTATATTGCTTACCATGTTGTGACATCTCTTCCTGTTCATGGGGACACATCATGGGTTAATTGACTACACCTATAATTACCTATATTACCAAGAATGGGGAGTTTGCATTTTTAAATACATTTTTTCTTCTTTATTTGTTTTATTCAGTTCTGATTTCAACCATGTAAAAATAATGAATAAATATGAAAATGACTTTGTAAAATAAATCAATTTTCAATTTCTAGTTCATTGTTTTGAAAGCTGTAAGCATTCAAAGTGAATTTCTGATCACTAGACATGCAAGGGCAAAAATACAGAGCTTCTGTTTACATTTCCAACTTGCAATCTGCACTTTATAATAACTGGCTAATGTTAACATGGCTAAGTCAGAACTTTATTGTTCATGTAAGTAGCTAAAGCACTTTGCTGGCTTACTCAGTGTGCTAGTCTCTGGTATACAACAAGAGTGACGCATGCTGTGTACTATGGCAGTCAATCAGTAGCCTGGGATATAGTAAGGGGAAAAAAATGAAAGCTCCCAATCACCCCATACTGTCAAAATTGAAATGTTCAGTCAGTTTGAGTCAGTGAAATGGAAGCTAGAGCCACTGTTAGATGCCCTTTTGCCAGTTAACCCTTGCCTTGACAGAAACTAGCAGATAAAAAAGACAGGCTGTATCCGTCAGTGACCCATATGAAATGTTCCTCTTTGCTATAAAAGTTTCATAGCTACACTTGGCAGACAAAGCACAAGATTATATTTACCAGCTTCTACTGCTTCCATCACTGCAAGAGAGCAAGTCAGAGAACCACCCAGCGATTTAAAATATTTATGTGGTTCCTACAAAAGCACTAAAGAGATTCAGTCAAGCGACTCTGAGGGTTAAAATGTTGGCAGGGATTCTTCCCAGTATTTTTTTCAGAAGGTTCTAGATAGATTATCAAAACTTCTATATAATACTATATATATATATATATATATATATATATATATTACTGTTAACAAGGTACATTGAAGAAGACATTTTCTATTCTATGGGATCCATTCACTAAAATTTGGGAATAGTTTGAATTTTCACTTTAAAAGAAGACCTCTGAAGTTGACCCGCTCATGCTATTCCCTAAAATAAACTCGACCCCCATCTTCCCCCACCTTGCCCCAAGTCCACCTCGATCTCCCATTAAGAACTGTCTTTAGTGAAAAGCAACAAAAATAGCTATTCCCTAAAAGCTAAAGGGAGTTCTATTTGGGAGGAGAGTTTGACTTTTATGTCCAGAACCCCTCCCGCGATTTACCTCCTTTACATAAAAATTGTGCCGGGAGCTGCCGGCGCTCCCAATACTGATTATAAATATAGGGGGCTTGCTAAATGTCTCCCAGCTTCCCCCTGTTACTATTATAGGGGCAGGGAGCCTGCTTAATGACTCCCATCCTTCCTAAAATGAATGGGCCAGGGTCTACTATGCTCATTCGAAATCCCAGGCCTCCCTGGCTTAGCATTCATTATGATTTGCTCTTCGCTGAGATCAAGCCATGAGAGAACCATTTTTTTCCCTCTGGGCTGAATATGAAGAGTGAGTGTGTCACTGATCATTGAGGGACATATTTAATTCAGGTATAATTTTACTAACAGCACACCCTTTGTGTGCGAGGGGTGTGGTCAGTGATTAGCACTCAAAGGGTGGTGTTTATTAACAAGATTTGGGGCCATATTTCTGAATCCTCCCTCCTACCTGGCCAAGGTACAGGTAGGCAGAGTAGGTAGGGATTATTCAATTTTATTTCATGTAATGTAAATGTTATCTGGGGGCCCTGATGCAGCCCTGGGATAAGGTACCCTCCTTTTTTTTTTTTTTTTAATCTATTTTATTTATTATTTATTTATAGCCTTGGGCTGCCCCAGACAGGGGAGGAGTAGTGGGGGAATTCATTATTATGTTTGCAGGGACCTTGGAAAGTGCTTGAGTATCATTTATTTGGGCGGGTTATTATTACTACGCAATAGTGATGCCCATAGCGAAAAGAATGTCGGGCTCCTGGTAATTGTTGTTTTAGATTGTGAGGGCCTTGGGTAAGCCCATGGAATATTTGTTATCAGTGTTTGGGGGTTAATTATAACACCCCATCACTGTGTGCTATGGAGGGCAGTTTTGTTTGTTTTTTAATTCATTTTTTTTTGTCAAGAGTATGACAAAAATACATATAAATACAAAGTACATATATGCCATTTATATTTTAGTTCAAATAGACATAGAAAATGTATGGATTAGCATAAGACATTAGTTCTTCAACAGGTCTAAGAAAAAAAACAAGAGTAACAATACTGCTTGGGTAGTCTTAACCTCGTAGTACTGGTATAGACCATTGTATGACAAGTAATAGGTATTTAGAAATTAGATAAAAGTTATAAGCATGGCACAGGTGTAGCAGCCTGGTAGTATCTGTAGATCACACATCACTATAGAGAATGCAAGTTAGCAGTAGTGTTTATTGTTACGTGCCCTTATGGGGCCATGAATGGTGACAAATGAATAAAACACCAATTTACAATAACAATACAATGTGTATGAGGTAAGGTCTCCACCGCTAAGGCAAAACATACTGTGACCCCGTATTAATGGGGAGGACATTATAGCATAGACAAAATCCTATAAAATCTTGAGAAAGATTAGTGAGGCATCGACAAAACATCTATTTATCTACAATAAGAGGTGATAGCATACAAAAAGAACTAGAAACGGGGAGAACGAGAAGTGGAGAAGAAAAGGCTTAAGAAGACCACAAAACGAGGGAAGGATATCCCGAGAGTGGGTGTATCAGTAGCAATGAAGGAACGCTGCACCAAAAAGTGGGCTACTGGACCACCATCTTAAAGGCCCGCATCAACAGCGCTTTGTCAGAGGAGGAAAGCAGTTTAAGTAAAACGTCCCTGGGTGCATCAGCTGATGCCCTCTGGTCTTTGCAGACTCTGAAGTAATCTAATGTTATCTGGGCTGGCGTGTCCAGCTTTGGGCAAATTATTTTAAGCCAGTCCGTTAGGTAGTCCCGGAGGGAGGTGGGCCCTACCGTCTCTGGTATACCTCTGATTTGAATGTTGGAATGGCTGAACCTGGCAGCTCATTTTGATGTTCTAAGTGGTGGAGTTGTTCTGCCATACTGTCAAGTTGTGTTTGAAAGTCCGCTTGTTGTTGGGCATGTATGGTCTGTGTGGTTTCAATGTTGTCCACTTTATCTGTTAGGACTTTGACTTCACCGCGGATTGCAGCAACCTCTGTGATAATGGCATCTTTCATCTCTTATATGATAAGACGTATAATCACCTTGTGTAGCTAGGGTGCTGTCAGTAGATACACTTGGGATCATAGAAATCGACTTCAGTCGTCATCGGAGTCATCCGAGCAAAGAGGCGTCTTTGCAGGAGTTGTGTTGGTAATGCTAGATGCATACTTCGCTGGCCTAGTAAGAAGTGTGCCAATAACTGGGATTTTCAGTTTCTGTAGCCTTTTTTTTCCTCGATCACATGAGTTAATAGATTGGGCAATATATCAGGAATAAAACTAATAAGAAATCTTTTTATTAAGGATATACTGTGGCCAGTCCACAACATCATCATCTTGGAATTAAAGAACATGCAGAGGAACACAAAATAGTTTTTCAAGGTCAGAGTCATATGTTACCACAGGAAACAGGTTTGGCCTTTAATAAATTCTCAATAAATGTCTTAATACATTTCAAATTAAACAACATTCCCAATCAAGCCACAAAATAAGAGATAGAGGAATATTTAGCAAATAATTTATGTAATTAACTATATATCTAGTCAGCAATTTGAAGAGATAAATGTGCCAATAACAGTTAGAGAAGTACAGGGGCCAGACAGTTTCAATAATTCCTTATAATGGATAAGATAGCTGTCCCCTTATACGGTACCAGGGCCATCATCAGGGGTGACAGATGATACACCTGTCATGTGCCCATACCTGGGGGTCTCGCATTCAGGCCCCCTTTAAAAAAAAAGTAAGCTTGAAGACAGCGGCACTAGCTGGGGAGATCAGATGACCTCCACTCACTGGGCCTCTGCCGGTTGCACAGATAGACTGAAAGACTGCCTCTCACGGTCTCAGCGCAGTGCTCTGAGGTCAAAATGTAGAATATATGTGTGCCTGGGCAGCACACCAGGAACATCAAGAACCTCTGGGTGCAAGCTAGGGTAAGTCCTACAGTATAGTGAATGGGGCACTTCCTGGGATGCTGGGGTAAGTTATGGGTCTGCAAAGGGGTGATGGGGCATGTCCTGAGGTGCTGGGGTAAACCTGGGTGTGCAATGTGGGTGATGGGGCATGTCCTGGTTTGCTGGGGTAACTTCTGGGTCTGCAAAGTGGTGATGGGGCATGTCCTGAGGTGCTGGGGTAAGTCTGGGTGTGCAATGTGGGTTTTGGGGCATGTACTGGAGTGCTGGGTGTGCAATGTGGGTGATGAGCATGTCCTGGTATGCTAGGGTAAGTCATGGGTGTGCAATGTGGGTAATGGTGCATATACTGGGGTGTTGAGGTAAGTCCTGGGTATGCAATGTGGGTGATGGTGCATGTCCTGGGGTGTGGAGGTAATTCCTGGATCTGCAGTATGGGCAATGGGACATGTCCTGGGGTAGTGACGTAAGTCCTGGGTGTGCAATGTGGGTGATGAGGCATGTCCTAGAGTGCTGGGGTAAATACTGGGTGATCAATATGGGCAATGGGACATGTCCTGGGGTGCTGGGGTAAGTCCTGGGTGTGGAATGGCGGCAATGGCACATGTCCTGGTATGCTGGGGTAAGTCCTGGGTGTGCAGTATGGGTAATGAGGCATGTCCTGCGGTACTGGGGTGAGTCCTGGGTGTGCAATGTGGGTGCTTGGGCATGTCCTGTAGGTGCAAAGTGTGTGCTGGCTGGGGTAAGTCCTTGGAGTGCAAAGTGGTGCTATGGTTAGGGATGTGAGGGCAATAATAAAAGGAGTCGATTTGGTCTCTAGGAGGACCCACATTTTCATATGGTGACCCTGCATGACACATATAATAGCTATAAACTATTGAGAGCAAACATTAGTCTAATTTTGAAAGCAGGAAAGAAATCACATAGATCCATTGCTCATTTATATTGGCAGAGACACTTAAAATCATAATTTGACATCTTGGACATCGGGATCAGTCTGGATTTATATCGGGCAGATCATTGAATAATTTAAGGAAAATGATTGACATCTTAGATATCTCTCACAACAACAATACTCCCATATTGATGCTGCCACTGGATGCTAAGACAGCATTAGAGTATTTGAGTGAGTTGACACTTTATGAAGGAAGCCTTGCTGTCTTTAAGCCTTTCTGGGTGGATACTGAAGGCAATAATGCTGCTCTATACAGTTCTCACAGCAAGAACAGTCAGACAGACCTGCTTATACTGTGAAATTAGAGACCAACACTGGGGGGAGGGGGAGAGAGAGGCAGCATAGGCACATAAAAGGAAATAAAGACAAGAAATGCATTTTTTTTAATATCATAATTTTTATTTAATATTAAAAAGCAATTTACATGTGAATATATACAAGTTAAACTTTTTCCTATAGGGTAGTCTTTTATTCAGGCTTTTAGTTTTTTTCCTAAAGGAATATCCAAAGTTTGGGGGGTTGTCTTATAATCAGGGTCGTCTTATATTCGAGCAAATACGGTTTTCTCATTGGTTCCTGCCGCAAAAAAAAAGTAAATTACTCTCGGCTAGTGTGGGCAGTCCTGGCTTCTTGCAAACTGCTGTAATTTCACAATTTCCTCTTGCTGTGAGTATTTTATATTTTAAGCAATGCAAAATGTAAAAACATGCATTTTAAAGTACTTTGAAAGCACATTAATATGCATTAATAATTGGGAGTTGCATTTTAGGCACTAGACAGTCCCTTTAAAGGGTTTATATTTTAAATATCTAGGCCTGATGCAATCTTTCAATTAAATATGACTTTTATTTTTCACTCACTGATAAAAAGTAAAATATAGTAAAACAAGCAAGATTTGTCTACAGTTAATTTTACACAACCCTAGTATAATGCTATTAAACAACTTTAACATAAATTGTGCTAGTGAGCGGCAGAGACATCTCATATCTTTACATGGAGGCTGCTCTACTGAATATGCATCCAGTTTTGTTTTTGACGGAAGTGAAGAATCAGTTATTTTTCAGTCATTATTTTGTATCCCCCTGACATAAGGATTATGCCGTATACTGTGGCGTTATACGTGTCCTTAATAACATGCCCCATAAGGAGATGTGTTATATGAAGGAGGCCACTTCATGGGTTCATTAGCATATTATTTGTCCCTCTAGAGATGTGGAGTTTGTATTGTTCAGGCAGCTGGTGTAAGTCATGATATGATATCCAGGTTTACTGCAGAAAACACATTTTAGGTTATAGTATAAATCCTAATTCCACTCCTTTCTTTTATGCCACATCTTGGTTCCTGATTATATTTTGATCTATAAATCAAGCAGCACATGGAGTTTATCAGTTATGGTCACTGTGATTTCTTCTTCTTCTTCTTTACCAGCCACAAAGGACACCATGCAGTGACTTTTATAAATGCATCTAAAACATCAGTCTCACAAGATATAAATCTAGGCTGGATATTTATTGCAGTTTCTGTCCTAGCTCGTTAAAAAAGAGCCTTTTTTATGAACTAGTAATTTATGTCCCTTTTATCACATTTTCTGTAATCTTTTGTCTTTCTCCAAAAAGTGACTTATTTACAGACTGGTTCATTATATGATTTCTTACCTCTCTCTTTTTCTTTTATGATAGTTTATAATCAACATCACTTTGGGGATTAGCTTACTGCGTCTATATGGAATGCTGAAGATGCATTATTGTTGAACAATGGATTGTGTTGTTTAACTGTGCCCAGAAGCTCTCACATGGGTACTGACAGGGTTAACAGGCCAAATATTTCACCAAACAATACTTTTTCATTATTCTGTTTTTTTTCCCCTCCATTTTAGCAACCAGGTCTAGTATAGAGCTCGGACGAAAGGTGAAGTAAACATGCAAAGCACATACCCATAATGCATCTTAATTTTCTTGGACAGCTCAGCTCTGGGACTGCCAAGCAGTCATTAAATGACCACTGAATTGGAGACAATTCTGCATTTAAAACCTGGCTAGCTCTTGTGCCAAAAAACAGGTTAAAAAATAGGAAATCATGATACTCACAGGAAGATAATGAAATTGTCTGCACTGTTATCACCTTTTTTTCCAGTTCTATATGTATCAAGGAGCATTAAAAAAACGGCAGGGTAATTACTAATATTATACACCCTTTTTTGTCTGCTATTTGATTTAAAGTATGTACTGTGAATTTATTTTGGTTAGCAGCACAAAAGAGGCTAATTTTGCATTTTCCTCAAACACTTGCACTTTGTTCATGGGCAAGTGGTAGGTACACAATACAAGTGAACAACTGAGAATTAACAAGGAAGTTGTACAAACTGTGTTTTTAAGGTACCTTAACTTTGCTTATACTGTGAAATTAGAGACAAACAATTATACAACTATGTTTGGAGAATTGGAAACAAATGTATTTATTACGTGAAAATGAGTTTTACATGTGTTTGTCATATCTCCAGTTGTGTGTTTCTACCTAGGCCCATCTAAGCCTATGTCTTAGGGGGGATGGCAGCAAGCTGAAGAGGGTGACGGCAGTGCCAAAGCTACCAAGGTACTTTCTCACTGCCTTAAGCTGCCTGCACAGAAATCCAAATTGCCCTACTAGATTAACAGAGAGCAGTATGGTGCCATGGAAAGGGATCTTTGGCCAGAGATGTGGGAACCAACATGGCACTGTTGTAAGATATGTGCAACACTCTGTTATAGGGAATAAGTTAAGTGAGGAAGGGGTGCACACTGTACAGAAATAGGTAGGACAAATGTGGGTTGAGGTGCATGAATTTAGTCAGGCCTAGGGCAGCACAAAACCTAGATACACTACTGGCTGTCTCCTGTGTATGACATCACCTCTGGGTACAATATGCATATTTCCTATTGAAAATAGTTCATTTACAAATCAAGCCATAGCTGTTGTCATAAAAAGGAGACAACAACCCTTGGGGCTTCTGTTGTGGGATAATTTAGTAAGCATCAGCTTTGCAAGAACCAAAAACTTGGCGGAAATTGGAATGTACGAGTAAAATTGTTAAGATAAGAAATGAAGATCCTTTAAACAAAATACTCAACCCAGAGTACATCTTACACCAAACCCATAAAAACCCAGACAAAGCAATTTATTAAAACATAAAATAACATTAACAGGTCCCACATGTAATAACGAAGCCCCAGGACAGCAGTGATATTGTGTTAATGTTGTAAAAAATGTAATTGATATTATCACGTGTGTTGACAATGACATTGTTACAATTTATATGCTGCTTATTGCAATTGAATAATACTAAGATTGTATTGTACTGATTTACAATTTACCTAAATAAAATATAAAAAAAAAAAAAAAAAAAAAAAAAAAAAAGGAGACAACAAATACCCAACTAAAATACATTTATATAAATCTATGTATAAACAGGATTATTTGGGTGACAGAATCTATTTAAAAGCCGTTTCGTAAAAAATCTCCAATATGCCTATGTTTCCTTGTCAGTTCACCACACTTCACTGTTAAGTGAACAGACGCCGATGCCTCTATGCATTTGTTTCTGGGCATTGATCACAGATCTGATCCCATTGTACCTGCTTATCAATCTGCGACTCTGCATGTGTGCCAAGAACATAGGAATTAGCACCGTTTCATTTTCATTGTACTTCACACTTTAATAAAATGTATGGAATTTTGCCAGTCACTCTTAAAATGGGCTGAGCACTAGTCTAATTTGCTTAGAGTGGGAATTGTGAACCTTTCCTAGAACACATTCTATCACAAAGATTACATAAATGTACACACATATAGCTATGTATATATACATAATATATACTCACACCAGAATAGAAGATGCTTTCGCAAGAAAAGCTTTTAGTACTTTCAGCAGCTACTGTCCTCTCCTTATTTATGCTATGATGTTAGATTTGTGATACTAGAGGGGAGGAGGATGAGAGGGAACACAATATGGTTTTGTAAGTATTGCAAGCCCAGCGTGTGGTGGCTGTCCTCCAGCAGATAACTAATTACATCCCACAGGATGTGCCTCCCTCTAGGGTGCTGGATCCATGCTACCTGTTTATGTTCTCATTTCTGCAGCTGTTCCTTCTCTATATGTAAAGCCTATTTTGGAAACAACTGTATCTGTGTGATAGTAGAATGTGCACATTGTAAGCAAACACTTAAGAATGAGGCAGTCTAGATAAGCTACAACATTTTTCTATTTCACCTCAACTGATGCTAGAGTTAAATAATGCCCACACATTATCCATATATTTTAATTTTTCACCTCAATTGATGCTAGAATTAAAAAATGCCCTTATGTTATCCATATATTTTTCTTTTTCACCTCAATTGATGCTAGAATTAAATAATGCCCATTAATTATCCTTCTTATGTGACACTACTTGCTCACTATTTTAGAAGTCATTTTAGAAGATCCATCTCAGTAACTGGGAGTTCATTGGGTATGCCTCGAGACACATGTAATAGTAAAATTATTTGGGGTCAGGCAGGAGATAAAGTTGTCTTTTTTTGCTTTCTGACACTTTTCTACTAGACTGTGAAGTTGACTTGTAGATATGGATTATATCTTTTGCATCCTTTCTATAAGAGGACAGTAATAAGGTCTTCTAAATTTGTCTTCACTTCCTCTTTTAACAATTTTAGCAAAACTTTGCCAAAACAAGGAACCAAAACATCAGCATCTGAATGAGATGGTATGATTTTCATTGACCAGTAAAGTAGGCCTCAATGATGCTAGCTACTGGACCTCTCACAATGTCATGTAGTTATAGCCTACATTGTTCTTTCCCTGGAATTTGGATCTGCAAGATTCTATTCTTGGTCAAACTGACATAAAAGCGTTATAAAAGAGTTATACGCGGTTTCTGACAGTTATAGTTTAAAGAAAGAATGTTCAACATTCTATTTGGTCTCCATTCATCTTAGCCTTATCCTGAGCTCATAAACCTTCGATGTCTATGAATGTGTGCTCACATTCAATTTAGTTTCTAGCTCCTTCCATGTTTGTTATGTTGTAATGGCTTACAATTTGACTGCCACAGTGATTATTCACTGTTCATGGGGCTTTTTTGTTGATGACTAAAGCTGTGGGTATTAGGTTTATGGGGTTTATTCTTATTTTTGGATGGTAAGCCTGTGTATTGCTTTTTTGGGGAGGAAGTTCACGGTCACAATGAAGCTCTAGACAATTCCAGTACATTCCTTAGCAGTATCTGCACACATAGAATCTCTCTAACAATGGCAGAACTAGTGGTTTGCTAGATGATTATTATATTATCAAATATTCAGATAATCTAAAGAGAGGGAAACAGGCCCCAGGTCCGGGAGGGGAGAGGAACCCATCATAGTGAACATCCAGGGAACTCTTAATGATATGATTTCGATTGTTCTCTTCATTTTTGCCAGATACTCCAATATTTAAGAGAGTGGCTTTGTGCTCTGTAGTAGCCCTCCTCCATGGAACTTTGAAAATTAATCTGGGCCAGAATCTCTGGCCATATCGCTATCCTTTCCCTTCCAGTTTATGGCTACACAAAGTTTTACTGCCAAATATTTAAATCCTTTGGAATCTAAATAGTAAATAAACTATTGTTTATGGTGTAGGCTTGGTTTTCATCTATTGGGTCTATTCACTAAAATTCGCATTTTAGCTTGATGGGGTCAAATTTAGGAGGTCAACCTCATTTTTGATGAAGCTTTTTTTTATTCTAAGTCAAACTCGGGTGCCGAGTAGTGAACAGACCCATATGTCTTACAATTAAAGGCAAGCATGACCCCTTTGAGCATGCCTAGCCAACATTCACTGTCCCTAAGCCTCCTGTACCGAACATTTTGAGATAAACATTTTATTGCAAATGATTGGGTAAAATATTTATACCAAAATGAGCAGGATTCCAGGAACAGAATGAGTGTATAAATGTTTCAGTGAATATACCCAGAAGGAAGTACCATATAAATAGATTCTCTTGTGAATCATAATTTGTATTCATATTTGTACTTGTAAAGGTCATCTGATCTATCCAGCAGAAGCTAGTGTTTACAGACTAGCTATATTCTGCTTTAGCACAATAGGAAACCAGTGTAATATGGATCAAACTGTTACAGAGCACCACTAAAAATAATAATAAGCAGATAACAAAATTATCTTATAAATATTACACGTATATATTTCTACCATAAAATGCTACTATTTGCATGTCCTGTTGCATACTAGACATGTGCATTCGTTTTCGGACTAATGCATTTTCGTCCGAAAATAGCATTTTCGTCCATTTGTCCGAAAAACGTATAACGAAAATGCTAAACTAACGAAAGACGAATGAACGAATGGTTAATAAACAAAAATCATTCGTCCATTCGTGCTATTGGCATTCTATAAACCGAAATAGAGTCGGTTTATAGAATACCAATAGCATTACATATACATTCCATAAACCGACATAATGAACGACTTTCGGTTTATGGAATGCATGTAATACTATTGGCTTTCTATAAACCGCACTAGATTCCCCATTCATAAGAATTTCTTATAGAAAGCCAATAGTATTACATGTATTCTACAAACCGAAAGTCTATAAACCGAACGACCTTCGGTTTATAGACTTTCGGCTTATAGAATATGTGCAATACTATTGCCTTTCTATAAACCGAACGGGAGCCCCATTCATTAGAAATTGTTATGAATGGAGTCCCCATTGATAAGAATTACTTATGAATGGGGCTCTTGTTCGGTTTATAGAAAGCCAATAGTATTACACGTATTCTATAAGAAGAACGAATAAAACTAAACGAATTTCGTCTGAAACGAATGCAGTAATGAATGAAATTCGGTTTAGACGAAATAAATAACATTTTCGTCCGAATGGACGAAAACGAAACGAAAATTTTAGTTTTGCATATGTCTATTGCATACCTCCCAACTTCTGCCCCAGATAATTGGGGATGCCAGGGGGTTGGAGCTTGGCATCCCCAAAACTGGTAAAGCTACACAATGCAGATAATATACTGTACATGCGCAGTATGCATACACTGGAGAATTAGATAAGAACTGTAGGATTGCAGTCCCGAATCCCATTGTCCTGACGAGATCAAACTCCGTCCCTGAAGTGGGATAAAGTTAGAGCTCTGCTGGACAGAGCCTCAAAATATGTACTGTTGATATGATAGCTGGAAGGCATGGCATTTTTTGGCACAGTGTAATATGTGTCATAACCTTATTTTCCTGACCATAAAAATATGGGGGGGTGGGGGGAATTACATACAACAAATTAAACCACACAATGCAATATAAAATAATCCAGAATCATACACGTTTTATGTTCCATATCAGAAGGGTTGCCACCTGGCCAAGTATATTATCAGCATGGCCGTTAATGAAGCCTGATGGGCCAGTGCTAGTTTAACTTAAATACCGGCAGTTACAATGCCGGTAAATAATCCTTCCACCGGGCAGCACAAACTGCAAAGAAAGGTTCTGAAGCTCAGACAGACAGCATCACAGCAGAAGCAAGACAACAAGGAGCAAAAAAATCTTACAAATGTATAACTTTATTATTTTTTTGCTGGCTTGTTTCTACTGTGATGTTGTCTGTCTTGGAACCTTTCTATGTGTTTGTGTTGCTCAGTAGAATGTTTAATATATGACACCTCCAGTATGATAGTCAGTGAAGTTCTATAGTTGCAGCCTGGGACAAGTCCTATGTGTATTTGCAGTCTAGGTGTTGGGGCAAGTATTCCGAGTGCAATCTGGGTGCAATCGCTGAACCTCTTCAGGTCCAAAACACATACATGTTCAGAATGCATTGAAATTCCAGACAAAAAACTATAGGGTCTACTCAATAAACTGTGTATTGCAGGAAATTAACACCACACTTTAGGCCAATGTAGCTGAGTTGTAATAATTCTCCAATGCAGCTGAATTGGAGAATTTGATATTTATATTTGAAATTCACATCTCAAATCCCTGCAATTCACTCTTTATTCAGTAGACCTGTTTGTGAAACGTGTATGTGTGTCTGTATATATGTACATATATAATCATTTTTATATAAATGTCAATATTCATCATGCAACAGTGAGTGAATACACATCTCCCACTCCGACTCACAACTGTGGCTGGAATTGTTTTGATGAAAAGGTGGCAACCCTACATCTCAGACAAATTCAGTTGTTCTAGAGTAGACCATGGGTGTAAAACTGCAAACCAACTAGCTCTTTAAGAACTACTTCTGAGCTGGCATTGTGGTTATGGGAGATGTAGGGTATGAACAGCTCTAGGGCTGCAGTTTGACATCACTGTTCTAGACACATTCTTGCTTTAAATCATTTACTTATTGGATATGTCTGGTATCAGCTATTAGCATTTCCTTGTATGCCACAATGAATATTTAAAGCGTAATTCATTGGCAACGACAGCTGCCTGTTATATGCAGGTTTTGTTTAATGATCAATGAGAGGTTATTTGGGAAGAAACCCTTTCATGTCAGTGTGTAATGTCACTGCAGCCTACAATACATAACAAGTGGCTTGAATGCAATTGGCTGAGAGCAAAGGATTATATGTGTTCAGGATATAAAAATACATCCCACCAAATGTGTCAGCCAAACAGTATTCTGAAGACATGTAGCATAAAATGTAAACTTTAAAAGGCAGTGGTTCAATTAACACAAGATTTATTAACAGGTAAACTAGGTAACTAAACTAGGCAGCTGAAACCTTTAGCCATGTGCAACTCGAGAGCCCAGACACCAGCCATGGTCCATCATCCTACGTACCAACTTGAATTAACCTAGAGGGGAGTATTTAGGCACCAGCTATGAAATGTGTGTGCTTTATCACTCTCAAACTGGACCTTGGGCAAAATTCGGAATTATCCATTAAATAAAGTGACCTAAGAACCATCTATTACTATTGGGATAGGTTCTTTTTTTCGGTTTGTATTCTGCTGTGCCCTGGACACCATAACTGGATCCTACCTTCAGAAGGGAAGTCCAACATGGTCTTTGGGGGCCGAGTACATGGGGGCATCACAATCTTTTTTTGGTTGATAGGGAAACAAGCCGCAGTAAATCATTCATAAGCTGAATTGATAATTGTCTGCTGGATGTCCATATTTAACCAGTAATAGGCAGGGTCTACCCCTAGTTGAACATCAAATAGAGCTATATAATGCAGAATATGGCTATAACTTGAAATACAATCTGAAGTTCTTGCTCTACGCAGTATTAATATAATACATAGTGTTAGTATGACCTTAGTTATGGGTTATATGTTTGGATGTTATATTGTTACAATGTGAAAGAATACTAAACAAATTGATCAATAGTGAAACATCACCTTCATTGAGTGGAAAAATATCCGTGTCTGCTATTGCTTGCAGTGTAAGCTTTAATATCCCACATGATGGTTAAATGATATAAAGTTGTATGATTTCTTTAAAATAGAGGGTGAGGAGGATCCCTAAAGATTTCATTACCTTTGTACAGTAGAAATCGCAGAGCTCCATTACATTCTGAGCTGGAGCTGGCAGATTGCAGCAAACCAGTCTGTGTAGTGTTGGTGCTCTTATTAGATTGCACATCACACAAGTCACTGTCTCATTATGAATACAATTCCTTAATCTCTTCCTCTGTAAATGTGTCATGTTTGAAAATCCACAAATGCTCCTTTGAAGAGATACCAGGCAGGGTGATCTGCCTGTCCAGGCTTATTCTTCCAAACACAAATTAGATTCACAGTGGAAATGCAGGTGTATCCCTGCAGATGGGCTCCATGGAACAGCCATTAATGCTTCCACAAAGACGGGATTCTGAAACAGGAAGACTGACATCATCATTATGTGAGAAAAATGGTTATAGACAGAAATGTATCAGAACAGATCACATATTGTGTTGATAATAAATTTATATTGGATTCCAGACATTTGTTTCAACTCACACTGATATTGATACTATATTCTCCTGTCATATGACACTGGTTCTTACGTGAATTCCCTTCTCCCAAACATGTATACAACCAATGGGACACGACCATGGCAGACATTCCATTTTCCCATATGCTGACTGCTGCTTTGCTATTTTATCTTAAGCAAGGTTGACAAACTCCAAGACCCAGGGAGTCATAGCTCCTAGCTCTCCTACTGCTGGCTCCTAACTTTTTGATCATACACAGTGCTCTGTGGATGCACCATGTCCCTGGCTCCAAAAAACAACTATATTCACCATTGTTTAAAGATGGACTGAACCTTTGAGATGATATTGAATCAAAAAGAAGTCAACTTCTGTCTGATTGATAACGAGGCATCTATAGACCACCGCTGAGAAGCAATTTCAATTTGATTTGATAGTCTCTGTGAGAAAGCATATTACTAATTGTGCTGAGGCAGTTTGACTTCCAGGCTGTTATATGGTGGAGCTGGTTATCTATGGGGGTGCTGGACATTTCCTCACTTGGTTTGTCCCTGCACAATTCATAGTTACACTGGTGGGATGAAAGATTGCCCACTACTCACCTGAAACTCACTTTTTAGTAAATAACCCCAGTGTCTCCTTTTGAAAATAGTGCATTTTCACAAAAAGGATATTCTCTGGTCTCTTTTAAACATGATAGGAACACAGAATAAATGGTCCTTTAGCAGTACTCTCTTCATGTTTCAAGGGTATTTAATTATAGGCATAATGACTTGGTGCTGCACGAACATAAATGCACATGGCAATTAAAACACATCTGTTTTATCATCACAATCTTTAATTATTATTAAAACAATTAATTGAAAAGCAAAGCAGGGACTATTCTACAGCAGTAAAGCGTGATGTATTTGTGACCAGTAATAAATCAATACAGAAAGCAAAATGTACAGTATGAGAGGCCGAGGAGAACAAGCTATAGATCATAAATATTGAATTGCATGTCCCCAAGCAGCAGTGGTTCTAGATTTTGGGTAGCCCCAAGCAAAAGAAAATAAAAAATGTATCAGCTAAGTGCTCCAACTCCATGAATGTCCCAGTAAGGCCATCAGCATCCTCTTAATTGTCCTTTATGGTGGCAACACTTCTACCGCCAGGAAGCAGATGCAAATATAGTGAATGCATGAACACAACCCTATAAGACAAGAATATTAGACAAGAACATAGCTGAACTATAAAATGCAAAACAGTTCCCCCATCAGCCCGCTATTTATCCAAAAAGTCCCAAAAAACCCTTTAGCAATGGACCGCAGAGGGGAGTAAAACTATTTTAAGCTATACACCGTATATAAATGAACACACCACTACTAATGTTAGCGTTTCAAGTAAATTTGTAAACAGAATTGAGGATAGTTGTTATTGTAAATTATGTTCAACTACAAATGGTGAAAATGCATCAAGAGCTTCAATCTTTCTGTCAAATGTCTTTTTTTGCTCTCTGTGGACTGTGGAGAGAGGGTAGAACTTCCATTCTATTGTTTTGTCTAGTCAAAAATGTTCTCTGGACTATAAGTGTCTAAGCCACTGTACTGCTTTTTACAATGATGTTCTTACCAGGAGCTATTTTCGCTCTTACTCCCCACCAACAGGCCATGGACATCTGGATTATCATTATTGTCCTTATAAAAATAAGTTGTGGGGCAAAGGTAGAAAAGTGGTGCAATCATCAGGAACCTTCCCAAGAATTGTATCTTATTAATATACCTTTATGTACCTGTCAGGTAGGAGTTTCAGTGCCGCTATAGTGGAGGTGTCTGGTTGTATGTTATTTATTGTGCAGGTTGAGAACAGATAAAGAAACAAGGAGCTAGGGATTGGAATAAGGACTGAAGGAGAGAAAATGGAACTTTACCAAAGAACGTCAGAATAGGAAAAGGGAGAGTAGGGAATGCAGTATAAACAAAGCGCTATAGCAGGGACTGTAGACAAAGCAGAGATAGGGGTAGAGAGAGTAAAACAAGGGGTGAGGCCTGAGGTAGGGGTGAGGCCTGAGGTAGGGGTGAGGCCTGAGGTAGGGGTGAGGCCTGAGGTAAGGGTGAGGCCTGAGGAGGGTAGCTAAACAGGAACACATGGGGGAGGGTGAGATCTGAGAAGGGTAGCTAAAGAGGAACACCCAAGAGAGGGTGAAGTCTGAGAAGGGTAGCTAAACAGGAACACATGAGGGAGGGTGAGATCTGAGAAGGGTAACTAAACAGAAACACCCGAAAGAGGGTGAGATCTGAGAAGGGTAGCTAAACAGGAGGAACACCCTATAGAGGGTGGGGAATGAGCAGGAGAGACTTAAAAGGGAGCATCTTAGCTGAAGAAATCTTGCTGTAG
The DNA here is from genome assembly GCA_036172795.1 of Pelodytes ibericus. Taxonomy (NCBI): domain Eukaryota; kingdom Metazoa; phylum Chordata; class Amphibia; order Anura; family Pelodytidae; genus Pelodytes; species Pelodytes ibericus. The sequence continues at coordinate 48,179,856 of CM069857.1, read as the reverse complement.
TCAGAGGGTCATAGGAGATGCTGAAAAACATCCCCCAGGCTGGTTGTGCTGCCCAGGTTCAGTGTCCCAGTTCCTGGACAGGGTCACAATTCAAATGAGCTTTAAGCAGAGGATCAGGAACAGAATCAGCAGCTCTCAGAAGTCAGGCATCCAACTTCAATGCAAAAACCTCATTTGCATTAAACTGCAGCAAAATTGTACCAATCTGAAAATACTTCTGATGTTTTGGCTTCCAAACGGCCTGAACAGCCCATTTGGACCTGAGTTCAAGGATATTGAATAGCTGGGTTTCGGAGATTTCTGAAATGCTAATGGACTTAATAAACACTAATTGGAGATGTACATTCTTAAATACACTAGTGTACAATAAACAGAAACACACTCTCCCACAAATCACATGCTAATAAACACACCAATCTCACACAAACTTTTTTTTTATACTATATATCTTTATTTGGATTTATTAGGTTATAATCTTCTAAATATTACATTGTGTCATTTATCAAATTGTTTAACAGATTATAGAATTTATCAGAATTATTTACAAAGTATATGATATCAGATATACAACTTAATATTAATAAATGGAAAAAACCCTCAAATAAATAAAATTCTCACACAAACACACGCTCACACAAACACACGAATGCACATAACCCCTAACTAGACTAGGCATGCTTTTTTGGATGAAATTTGTCTCTTTCATCCGAATTCTTAATTCCCTAACCTTGTCTCACTTATTCTGAAATTAACTGGACTAAATTCCATTTGTCCAAATGGAATTCCCGAAAATGAAAATAATAGACTGATTTTGTCCGGCCAATGCGCCAATGGACGGAATTCGGTTCAGACAAACCAATTTAAATTTTTGAACAACCCAAAAATGTTGGCAGCACCCAAGTCAACTGTGCATATATCTAAAATGGCAAAGTAACTTCCTGCAATCATATAATTTAGCAAGTCATGGTTTAGAATGAAGTACAATACTTTATTCAGATATTAGAGAACACTGCCAAATACGGCATGTGCCAGAATAACACTGAGCTATATATATTAAACTGTCTATTAAATTGTGCTAACATAACGTCTCCATAAAACACATCTTCGGATATTTATTGCTGGAAAATATTATGTATCAATTCACATAAATTATCAATACACACACGCAGATTTAATTTTGAACTGTTATATTTTCCATAAGGATGGTTCATTTTTCATTTCTGTCAAAATGCATTGAACTCCAAGGTGACTGCTAATAAGTGCAACAATGAGGCTGGCAGAGGCAATAGTTTTAAATTCAAATGCGTAGAAAAACATCACATTAAATTATATTCAGTTTAACAATACATTGGACACTAATTAACGCGAACTCCAACGGGAACCCCTAACATACTAATAAGGAGGAGATGGATTGGATGTGATTAGTAAACAGCATATAAATATACCAATAAATATACAGTGCCAAAGCACAAACTGTATCCTCATTAGTTGCTTTTTTTTACATTGGTTTGAATAAACAGCCACAATGGTCTAGTTTATACCTTACATAGGGGTGATAGTACTTGGATGAAAATGCAACAATATACAGGCTCAGGCCAAGTGAAGGATGAAATTTGAAATCTTGCAGTCTTGGACCCTCAATGAAAATTGCATTTACACCTCCCAGATCATTGTGGACTTAATTCAAGAAAACAGGAGATAAAGTTATGTTTCATTGAAAAATGACATACAGAGAAGGCATTTTAAACAGAAATGGTAAATGAAAAAATGCTAATAAAATATTTTATTGAACCCTATTTGCTCTATATAGCTCTATCAGATGTCAAATATGTTGTTTAGCATCTTGGGTCAGATGAATAAGGACCTGTGCCATCTGCTCAAAGATGTCTGCCCCTTGGTACTGCTTTATCCACAGCTCAACCAGATGCTTAATTTTTTGTTGACACTTGTCTTTTAAAGCTACTTGGTGCATGGATTTTAGGGCAGCAGGAGTTGAGTGCAGTTTAGGACTCTAACCAAGTTACTAAAGCTTGATTTTTATTGAAAGAGCCTTATAATCTAATACTAAAATGTATATCAGTATAGAACAGTAATGGCACTTTACATCTAGAGTGTCTTCACTTGGTTCTGGGGTACCGATTAATTAATATTTCATTTGCTATGTATATTATTAAAAAGGTCACTATTTTCCATTTTAATTACAACCTAAATGGTGTAAAATTGTTTTCATCTTAATACATATGTATTAACAATAAATGTTCTGTCTGTTCAATTCTTCATAATCTGGTCTCATTTAAAATAGCACTTTTTTTTCTGCCTAGTTTGTTTGTAACAATAAGTATGGGTGTATTTAGAAAAAATCTTCACGCAAGTTTGTGGGTCCTCACCAGACTATTGACTAGTATCAAGCTATGACCAATACCAGAGTATCAACTCTGACCAAAAATAAGATCAAGGACATGTATGCTCTTCCAGAAGTGGTATATGTTAATACAGTGAAGGAATTTGAGCATGCATAAGGCTATCTTGAGCATAAGGTAATGCCAAGGATAAAATAAGGTTTGAGTAGGTAATACTCTTTCCAGACTAGAAGGTTCTATTCTGTCAACAGCTGAAACAAGGAAAGGCAAAGAGTTCAACTTGCTAATAAATTGCTCCATGTGGACATGTATTCGCTGTGCGTCAGTGCAAAACAACCAGGAACTGCTGTGTCTCGCATGTGAGACACAGCAGATAGTAAACCTACGTGTAGCTATTAAGATGCACGCCGGGTTTACTTTCAAAGTGCGGGACATGTGTTGTTTAACCCTTGCTTCCTTGAAGGAGGATATTACATTTGTTTATCAGCAGGAGTGTCTGGGTAGAGCTGAACTACAAGTATGCTAAATTGGCCTTGAATCATGTTAGATTAGAGCATACCACTTCCCCAGAAGCAAGTCCACATAGGTGGTTAAAAATCAGGCTGGTGAGGAGTTCTATGATATAGATATGACTAGACCGTTTCCTACTCCTCATCAGATGATGATGAGTAAATTACACTGTTGCACCTTGGTAGCAATCTTGGAACCCTTGGTTACCTACTATTCCTATTAACCAGTTGTACTCCTCAGCTGATAAACTCTCTAGTCCCTCTTCTTCCTGCTCTGGGCTTGTCATAAACAATTATATAACAAAACTAAAATTTAAAAAATTATAAAAATCAAGTTTAATTTGTTAGGCTAAACTCATTTGCAAATCATCTGGTGTCCAGTATGTATCCAGTTTCTTTGGTCTCCTTTCTATCCTTTGCTCACCTGTTTATTAGTTATGCTCGCTTTGTTATCTTTTGTACTTTACATTTTTCTGCTTATGTTTTATTCCTGTTCCAGCTTTTGTTTCATATCCCTGTTCCTGTACCTTCTTAGTTCTGGCCACAGAAGTGGCATTTCGTAGTTCTGGTCACAGAAGTAGAATTTGTAGTTCTGACCACATGGTGACACTTCATAGTTCCTGCCACAGAAGTGGCATTTGTTTAGTTTCTGTCTTGTGTGGCACCAGAGTGAGAGGCTAGGGACAGAGATGGCACTTGCAGGCTGTTTGGGGGCATAGATGGCCCTGGCAGAGAGTTTGGGGGCACAGATGGCTCATTGGCATAGCATGCATGGTGTATGCAATTGCTACTCATTGGCATCATATGTTACTGCTCATTAGCATGACATACCAGGTTTACACATTTCCTGTTCATGATATATCAAGTTTATGTATTTACTGCTCTCTGTGCCATCACTACTGCCAGCCTCTCAGGACCATCTCTATCAACAGCTTCTCAGTGCCATCACTGCTGCCAGCTTCTCATTGCCATCTCCCAGATTGTCAGCACCATCTCTGCCCCCAGTCTCTCAGTGATATCTCCTAGCCTCTCAGTGCCAGCACTGCTGCCAGCCTGTTGGTGACATCACCCTGCCTCTTAGTACCATCTCTGGCAATAAGATGCTGGGAGATGGCACTGAAAGGATGAGATCAGAGATGACAATAAGATGAAGGGGGCAATGATGGCAGTGATGACACTGAAAGGCCGAGAGCAGAGATGACACTGGCACTGTTTGGGGCACAGATGGCACTGGCAGGCTGTTTGGGGTATAGATGGCACTGACAGGCTGTTTAAGGGCACAGATGACATATTGGCATGATATACAAGGTGTGGGCATCTACTGCTCATTGAAATCATATAAATGTACTGCTCATTAGCATGATATACAAGGTTTACACATTTACGACCCATTGGCTTGATATACCAAGTGTATGTATTTACTGCTCATTGTCATGCTATACCAAGTATATGTATTTAATGTGACTGGCATGATCTACCAAGTGAATGCTTTTAATGCTCATTGGCATAATTTATCAAGTGTATTAATTTACTGCTTATTGTCATGATATATCAAGTTTATGTATTTAATGCTCATTGTCATAATATATCATGTTTATGCATTAACTGCACTTTGATATCATATACAAAGCTTATTTATGCATTTACTGCCCATTGGCACCATATACATCATTTAGATATTTCTATTAGTATAAAGTCTTGCATATAAAGTTGGTGTTCATTGGCATCATGTAAATCATTTAGATATTTGTATTGGTATAAAAAGTTGACATAATATAAATCTTTTATATATGTATTGCTCATAGTATATATACCTGTTGCTCATTGCCATGGGCTCTAGATCCAGATCTTTTGGAGATGTACCAATGCCCCTGTTGCCAAGTCTATGACTCTTTATAACATTACATTAACATTTATTTCTATAGCTCCAACCACATACCATGTTAGAGGCACAGAGACAAACTGATACATGATGTAGACAGCCCTGCTCGCAAGCTTACAATCTAGAGCCCTATGTGCTTTCATAGCTGTCTTTTCTATAAACAATTTACTCCTCTATAAATAATATACTCTTCAAATATGCATTAACCCTTTCCAGACGCTAGGACGTACTATGCCGTCCTGATTTTCGTGTACCCAAAAGACGCTAGGACGGCATAGTACTTCCAGTGTTAAACCGCTCATCGCAGCTCCCCACGATGTAATCCCACCTGTCAGATGAGGCCACTCTGACAGGGGAAATGTAGCTGAATCAAATCGAGCATCGGCTACATTTTAGTTAATCGCACGTCCGGGTTGGGGCACCCCTCTGTGACATCACACATGACGTCCAGAGGTATCACAATCTTTTGTGATCGGTGGCCAGGAACAAAATGTGACCTTTTGGTGGTTGTGTCGTCTGGGACGCAAGCACCATGAGTCACAAAGGGGTTAAAATGCATGGTTTTACCTTTTACGAACAAAAAAATTAATGATGTTATACTATGGGGCTGGTATAATGACACAATGCTATGTGGTTGGTATACAATTATTTCCAGGGCTGAATTTAGTCCCAGTCCGGTCATGCTGGATACTATGCATATTTTAGTGATTGGTGCTCAATGTACTTAGAATTCCAAATGGCAGGTGAATCTATCATTCTCCAGTTAAGACAAGAACTTGTGGTTCCTGTTACACTTAGCGCCATGGGAATGGGAATCCTAATTGTATTAAAGGGACAGTCTGGTCCCCAGATTCACTTTGGTGCAAATGGAAGACTACTGCCTAAATAGTGCACAGGCTTTTTTTCTAGTGTGATTTGGTGCAGGCATTCTGCCTAAATCAAATGTTTAATATTCTTCTCAACAGCCCTCCCCTGTATACTATCATACAGGTACTGCCACACTGATTGTGTGTAGGCACTACACTGATTAGGTGTAGGCCCTGAGCATGTATCAGTTTAATTAAGTCACACCCCTGCTGCTGTGCTGGTGGAATACAATGCATTGTGGGGAACCTAAGTGACTTTGCTCTTGTTTATAGTAGGATCTCTTAACAGTGCAACACATTGTCTGATGACATCATCAGAGAGACAGGAAATGCATTAATTTGAATGGCAATATTTTCATTGGTTCCTGCAGCAAAATAAAAAGTAAACTGACTTTTACTCAGCTAGTGTGGGCAGTGGGCAGTCCTGGTTTCATGCAAACTGCTGTAATTTCACAATTACATATAGCTGTAAGTATTTTATATTTTAAGCAATGCAAAATGTAGAACATGCATTTTAAAGTAATTTGAAATCACATTAATTTGCATTAATATTTGGAAGATGCATTTTGGGCACCAGACAGTCCCTTTAAAAACCAATCATTCTAACATACAAAATCCCTCCCACTCAGTAATAAACCATCCCAACAGGTAAATTATGCATCATATATGTTACATTGAATCCACTGTATCTCAACTTAGTAGTGGCACCAACAATCTTTTTGCTGGTTATGTGAAACAATATTCTGTTATAATCAAAAAATGTGTTGGTATAAAAACGTATGATTTTTTTCCCCCAAAAGGCTGCAAGTCCTGAAAAGATTATTGAAGACATCTCTAATGCTGTGCTACCACACATAGCAGAAAAGCTTTACCTGGCAATAGATGCAAATTTCACATCTCAGACACTAACAAAGTGGTCAATATTGCCAAACATTACTGAAATGTCAAAACTCAGGACATGAACAAGACCTGAGTCCAAATCCAAGAGAGAGATGTCCAAACAGCCTGTTGCCTCCCCAACTCTGACACTATCTGTTCTCCAAAAAAACAGGTTAAAGGCTCATCTCTCTCTCGGATTTTGTCTTGTTTGTGTTGTTGCCCTGAGTTTCGACATTTCAGTAATGTTTGGCAATGTTAACCTGTTTTTTTTTTTTTTTTTAGGAATTAAAGGGCTGTTTGCAGGCTTATAGCAGAGTGTATGGGGATTATCATTTTCTATTAATATCTGAAAAAAATATATATTTTTCTTGATATATCAATGCAACCATCAGCGTTACTCTAATAGACCACATTAAATGACCATTTAATTGTCAGTGTTCTTGAAGAACAATCACCTCATAAGGCCAGTTATATGTCAAACTGTCATGGCAATATAAGACAGAATGGACACTTGCTTGCTAAGAAACTGACATGATGCAGAAAATTGCTGTGCTTAACAGAAAGAGATGTTGCTTCACAGGATGTAGCTGCATCCTGTTACGTAGCTTAGCCTTAGCTAAGAGAACCTTTACATTTGCATAACGGCGTAGCTTGTCAATCATTCATCCTTATAACCAATCAATTGGTAACATAATAGCTTTCCACACCTATATCCTTGAAGTATATAATCAGCTGTGTCGCACTTAACCCCTTAACGACAGATGACGTGCCAGGCACGTCACGGCAAATCGAGGACTTGCCGACAGGTGACGTGCCTGGCACGTCATGCACTAAACTGAGTAAAGAAAGCGACCAGCGGTCGCTTTCTTTACTCTAACGGTGTTGCTACAATGCCTCTAGGTAGAGGCATTGTGCAACACCCCCCAAATGTGCAGGGGCGCGCTACGATCACTCCACGGAGTGATCGTAGCAGCCATTTAAAAATGGCTGCGCCCACTGCACACATGTGCTTAGAAAGCGAACGATCGTTCGCTTTCTAAGCATCTCCGGTGTTGTTAAAGTGCCTCGCCAGCGAGGCACTTAACAACACCGTCAGGCTGCCCAGAGCCGATGGTGGTCGCTCTCCTGAGCGACCCCATCGGCTCAGTAGAAGGGAACGCTGCCTGTACAGGCAGCGCTTCCCTTCTAATGGCAAGAGCATCGGAAGTGAAAGTATTTCACTTCCGATGCTCTAGGGGGAGCCAATCGATGCCGGCACAACAGATCTATGTGATCTGTGTGCAGGCATGTATGGTAAGTGCTCTGATGAGCACGTACCATACAGTCAAAGGAAATATTAGTAAATATTGCCATTGACAAGTATTGATCTGCCTCCCTCACCTTACTAGTTATAGTAAGGGAGAGAGACAGATCAGATAAAGTAAAAAAATAAAATAATAAAAAAAATATTTAATAAAATTTTAAACACCAAGGGCTTTTATAAAAGCCATTTAACCCCTTCCCTGCCATTGATCTCTGTGTACGCAGTGATCATACACAGCAGCACATTTTTTGCTGTCTGTGCATTTTTTAGGGGTTCATTTTTTTTTACTGTAATTCATTACAGTATAAAAAAAAGCTCTTTTAAGAGAGATTAACCCCTTTCTTGCTGTAGATCACTGCCTAAGCAGCGATCTGACGCAAATGCAGCAATCTTGCTGCAGAAGCATTTTTAAATGTTTTTGAACTTTTTTATTACACCCGTCACGTGTTAATTATACCCGCTAGGGGACTACGTTTAACGTAAAAAAAATTTTTTTAGCTGTCTGACCGCATGTATAACGATCAGTAACAGCTGATAAGTGACAAAGGCGGGTTGGCGTTTGCTTAGATGAGCATCACCATTCGTCTGGTTAGATCAATATTTGATCTGACCCGTGTAGATCTGCCTCCCTCTCACTTGAGTTTTAGTGAGGGAGGGAGACAGAGCTGTATAATGTAAGTTTTTAATTATAATATATTTAATAGAATTGAGACCCAAAGGCTTTTATAAAAGCCGTTTCCAGTATTTAACCCCTTCCCTGCAATTGATCGCTGTGTACGCAGTGATCTTACACAGCAGCACATTTTTTGCTATCTGTGCATTTTTTTAGGGGTTATTTTTTTTTACTTTGATTTATTACAGTATATCAAAGGCTCTTTTAAGAGCTATTAATCCCTTCCTTGACGTATATCACTTCCTAAGCAGCACATAAAGGTCACTGCCTAAGCAGTGCATATGGTCACTGCCTAAGCAGCACATATGGAGCAATCTAGTCGCAGAAGGATTTTTTTTTGCTATCAGCATTTTTTTTGTCAGACTCGCTTGGGGTTAGTTATACCCACTAGGGGATTATGTGTATTCCTTTTGAAGCTGTCTGAACGCGTGTATAGCGATCAGTAACAGCCGATCAGTGGCAAAGGTGGTTTGGTGATTTCTCAGATGAGCATCACCATTCGTCTGGTTCGTAAATATTGTTCTGACCCATATGGATCTGCCTCCCTCTCCTCACTTGAGTTTTAGTGAGGGAAAGAGACAGATCTGTATAACATAATTTTTTAATTGTAATAAATTAAATAAAATGTTAAAAAATTGTGAGTCCCAAGGGCTTTTATAAAAGCCATACCCTTTGTATAGTGTAGTGTATTAACCCCTTCCCTGCCACTGATCACTGCACAGCAGAACATTTTTTCTTGTCTGTGCATTTTTAGGGGTTAATTTTTTTGTACAGTACTACAAAGGCTCTTATAAGAGCTATTAACCCCTTCCTTGCTCTACGTGTTCAAATTCCAAGTTTGAAAATCAAAAAGCGCACCTCTCAAATGTAGCCTTTCAACACCCAACAAAGCTGACAAAGCTATGCATGGGTGGTATCCCTGTGCTCGGGAGATGTTGCTGAACATATATTGTGGTATTGTTTGTCAGTGACACATACCGAAATATGTGAATTTGTGTCTAAAGTACAATGTATGTGGGAAAAAATACACAATAAAATGACTACCACAAACTTTGACAAAGGCTGGTGGTAGAATTGGTGCATGGAAAGTGTTAAAATAACACCATTTAAAATAGCCTAGGGTGTCTACTTTTACAAAATATATACTTTTTGGGGTAAAATACACTGTCCTACTTTAAAAAAAAGTCCCAAATGAAAGATGGGCTCAGGCTGGCTACACGTCAATATTCCAAGTTGAAAATGCGCACCTTCACAATGTGGCCCTTTTAGCCCCCAAACAACCCAACAAACCTATGCATGGGTGGTATCCCTGTACTCAAGAGATGTTGTTGAACACATATTGGGTTATTGTTTGGCAGTGACACATACCAAAATCTGTGAATTTATGTCTAAAATACAATATTTGTGAAAAAAAAACATACAAAAATTACTACCACAAACTTTGACAAAGGCTGGTGGTAGAATTAGTGCATGGAAAGTGTTAAAATACCACCATTTGAAATAGCGTAGGGTGTCTACTTTTAAAAAATATATGGGTTGATGGGGTAAAATACACTGGCTGGTTTCAAATATGTCCCAAATGGGACATGGGTGCAGGCTGTCTGCATGTCAAAATTTCAATTTGGAAAACCAAAAACTGCACCTACCAAATTTGGCCTTTTACCCCCCAAACAACCCAACAAACCTATGCATGGGTGGTATCCCTGTACTCAAGAGATGTTGCTGAACAATTATTGGGGTATTATTTGGCAGTGACACATACCAAAATCTGTAAATTCATGTCTGAAGTACAAGGTTTGTGAAAAAAAAACACAAAAAAATTACTACCACAAACTTTGACAAAGGCTGGTGGTAGAATTAGTGCATGGAAAGTGTTAAAATACCACCATTTGAGATAGCCTAGGGTGTCTACTTTTAAAAAATATATGGGTTGATGGGGTAAAATACACTGGCTGGTTTCAAATATGTCCCAAATGGGACATGGGTGCAGGCTGTCTGCATGTAAAAATTTCAATTTGGAAAACCAAAAACTGCACCTACCAATTTTGGCCTTTTACCCCCCAAACAACCCAACAAACCTATGCATGGGTGGTATCCCTGTACTCAAGGGATGTTGCTGAACACTTATTGGGGTGTTATTTGGCAGTGACACATACCAAAATCTGTGAATTCATGTCTGAAGTACAAGGTTTGTGAAAGAAAACACAAAAAAATTACTACCACAAACTTTGACAAAGGCTGGTGGTAGAATTAGTGCATAGAAAGTGTAAAAATACCACCATTTGAGATAGCCTAGGGTGTCTACTTTTAAAAAATATATGGGTTGATGGGGTAAAATACACTGGCTGGTTTCAAATATGTCCCAAATGGGACATGGGTGCAGGCTGTCTGCATGTAAAAATTTCAAGTTGGAAAACAAAAAACTGCACCTCACAAATTTGGCATTTTAGCCCCCAAACAACCCAACAAACCTATGCATGGGTGGTATCCCTGTACTCAGGAGAAATAGTAGAATCTATTTAGCATGTTTTTTCGTTCGCTATTGTCGATGAGGAGAAGTTGTTTCAAATAAAAGTCAGGAAATTTGTGTATTTTTTTTTTTTTTACCATATTTTATTATTTTTTTTTAATAATATGATAAGATATGATCAAAAATATGGCATCCATAGAAAGCCCTTTTTGTCCCGATAAAAACAATATATAATATGTGTGGGTACAGCAAATGACGAAGAAGAAAATTACTGCTAAACACAAACAGCACAGAAATGTTAAAATAGCCATTGTCCAGAAAGGACAAAAATGTTTCAAAGGCTCTGTCCTTAAGGGGTTAATAAACCAGAGATTTGCTTTGACTCCACAGAGTGTGTCAGTGTCTTTTCTCTCCGTGCACGTATCATATCTAACTAATTTGGACCGACACATCAACATAACTGACCCTTGATCAGATCCAAAACAAAACCTTAAAACAGAATAGCATTTATTTAAGATGCTTTGTCCAGTTTTTGTACAATTTGCTATTTAGTTTTGGATACAAGGCATACTTTACTGTAAACTATTCACTTAGACTTTCGAAGCAACAATAAAAGAAATAATTCTATTATTACAGCAATTTTTATGCCATAAGAGGTTAAGGGTGATGTTTTTCTCTTAATAAAGAAAAGCTAATTTTCCAGAAAATGTAGTAAGAGGCTTATATCCCTAATGTGTTAAGTTGTTCCATGTGGAATAGAAATATTTTCTATTATGCCGGCCGTGATCGGATGAAATAGAAGGAGAATCTCTTCCGTTTCCAGTGTGGGATAAACCGCAGTGAAGGAGGAATGCGTGAGGAGCATGGAAGGGGAGATAAAAGGAAGCAAGATTACCCAGGAGGGGTAGTATCTAAAAGGAGATATTTGGAGCTACTTAACATAGAAATATACATGAAATAGCTGCTCAGTGGAGTTGAAGGCAGTAAGAAATCTTCAAAGAGGGACTCTGTTCTCCCTCATCGCAGCTGCTGCTGTTTTATCTTGGGCCTGTGTTTGCTGGACCTCTTGGAAGCCTTTTCTATTGTTCTTTTAAAGTGTTTTCTATCTCTCATAATGCAAATGGACTCATCTTGATTCTCTTTATCCTCATGCATGAGACTTATTACACAACATCAGTTAGTACTTAAAACAAGCCCACATCTGTCAATTTACTGGAATCCAAATGGACAGACTCACTAAATACCACCAATGGCATGAAAATACTGTAAATGATGCTGGCATGTTAAAATAACAGAGTGTGTGAGGGATGTCAATTCCACAAAAAATTAAGACCACTTATCAGTATGCAGTTGCTAATCATTTGGCTAAAAGTGATGACCAAAAAGATACATATAACAAGTCTCAGTTTATACCCAGTGTTTTACAACATGTGGGTCTCCAGATTTTTAGTTTATTTGATTTGTACTACAACTTCCATTATCCTTAGCCAAATTATATTGCAGCGACTAATTAGCAATCTATGCTTCTCCTGCTGTTGGAGTACATCTCTAGCTTCTAGCTTCTTCAGTCAGGATTTGCTTTACTGCTATTATCTGGCCTTGTAGTTCTTGGGGAGCAAGATTGAAGCATTCCTTATAGTCAGTTGATTATCATGGGAATAAATGCACACAACAACTAGCATGGCAAAGGATGGTAATCATTGGAATGGAGTATACATGGAGTTCCATTAAATTCCTTTGAACGTAGCAAATCTTTGTGTAAGACGGCAAATACTGAATAGAGTTGTACCTTTCTAAGGGCTGGAAAAGGAAGCAAGGTTAAAAAAAAATAGTGTCCACACCTCTAAAATAAACCCAACATGTATGTTTAGAGATGCCTACGGGTTTACACTCCACTCGGCCTCAGAGCTAAGGCACACTAGATCAGGAGGCTGGCATGTGCTGACAATGCCAGCATGTGCACAGCCAATCATAGAGGGGGCTCTGCTCACTGCACTAGCAGAGAGAGGACATCGCCGACCTGACCTTGGTGCCTGCTTCCTAGTAATATCAAAAGTACCAGTTTATCCTCACATCTTAGAAGCACAGGTGAGAAAAAGTTTAGTTTCCTTAAAATTTGAAGCACTGTAAATACCCGTCCCGGTTTAGTTTTTTTCATATTAGCTAGACATATTACTTACACCTTGCTTTCAATTCTATGGGCTCTGTTGTGTTATTTACAATTAGTTGTTTCCATAGTCTTAATATGAATTGCTGGTATTTTGTTATATATTACCCCAGAAAATGACGCATGCTGGATGGTTACTGTATGATTTAGAGAAGGGGTGTCCAAGTTTGTTCTGCAGTGGGCCACTTCACTGTAAATGTATTTTTGCGTGGGCCACATTCATGTTTCATTGAAAGGAAATGTGCGTGTGTGTATATATATGTATATATACACATAAAAACACACATTTATCCACATACATACGTGTGTGTGTGTGTGTATATATATATATATATATATATATATATACACACTAAATGCACACACATTCACACGTGCATACACAGACACACATACACAAATAGTCACACTTCCATACACACACAGAGTCCCACTTACACACAGTCACACTTGCACACACACACTCTGAGTTACACTTACACACACACACACACACACACACACACACACACACTGAGTCACACTTACACACACAGATATTGCCTTTTTTTTTATAAGAACAAAAAAAAAACACATTATTTTGTTTGTTTCCCCTCCATGCTCATTTACCTTGTTGCTGCAGGTAGGGGGATTGTTCCATCTATGGTCCACTCCCACTTACACACGGAGTCATACTTACACACATACACAGTCACACTTACACACACAGTCACACTTACACCTACACACAAATACTCACACTTCCATACACATATGCACACGCACAGAGTCACACTTACACACACACACACACACACACACAGAGTCACACTTACACACACAGACATTGCCTTTTTTTTTAAGTACAAACAAAAACAAAACCTTTTTTGTTTGTTCCCCCTCTCTGCTTGTGGACCTTGTATCTACAGGGAGGGGGATTATCCCATCTGTGGTCCGCAATCCTCTGTCAGATCACTGGGATGTCACTGACACCCGGTACTCCAACAGGGCCAGAGCCCCGCCTCCTCACACTCTGCCCCTGTTGGAGCACCGGGTGTCAGTGACATCCCAGTGCACAGTTTGTTTGAGCAGCTCAGAGGTGCACCTTTCTGGCTGGTGGGCCGCATTTGGCCCGCGCACCTCATGTTGGACGCCCGTGACTTAGAGCATATATGCCTTTTATTGTATTGTTTTGTCTGATATTTTGCATTCATAAGTTAACACACCTGAGTTATGCAGAAGTTTCTCTTTGCTGATTGAATTTTCTTTATCTTTTCTTCTCTTTTCACTTTCTTGCTTTACATTTCTTTTGCTGCTGTCTTAGTGCTTGAAATTAACCACTGTATCAGCCATGATTTTTATTTAAGCATGCCAGACCAGCTATTTTACAAGAATTATTTATTTTGTTTATTTACAGAGCTGTTACAGATTATTATAGTAATTATTATTTGTGAAATGGTAGGAAAGGAGGAGGAGGAGTACATAGAGATACAAGGTAAATACAGTTTGAGCTATACCAAAACTGATGTGCCAGATAGGTCTAGAAGAGGGCTTCCTGTGAATAGAAAGGAAGGAAAGAATAGATAAAAGAGGAGAAAATTAAGGAGAAAAGGCTGAGAGTTGGGACATGGGAGGGAAATAAGGAAAATGCAGCAATGAAGTCGTGGGAGAGAGGCGCTGGTTTAAGAAGCCAATGCCCGTCCCACAACTACAGGCCAATACAATTGGGCTCAAAATTTGTTGTAGTGGCAAATGTTGGGAAATTGAAACATAAGATAAATACGCTTTGGGGTGTGCCAAAACTGACATACCAGCTAGGTCTAGAAGAGGCCAAAAAAAAGAAGACAAATTGTTTGACAGTGCACACATTAAACCTAACATTATTAGCTTGCAGAGTGAGAGAAAACATAGTTTGCTGGATTTAAGTTGTTGGCTGGAGAATGTAAATGAAGAAAAGGTACCATCTGCCTAATGTGTTATTTTTATTATGAAATTATGAAAAAAAATTACATTAAATAAACAACAAACTTTGTGCTTTCAAGACAAGATTTACCTTAATGATTTGTAGTATATTTTACACTCCTAAAGTGCACATAACTTAACATTACTACTAATATTGTGCAGCACAAACATAGTATAACCACATCAACACAAACCCCCTCTCTGTGTCGGATCCTACTTTCTTCCACATCCCTCCACTCTGCTCTACCTACCAGCTAGATTTAAACTTCTTCAACTTCCATTTTTAGTTACTCTTTATTTATCGACTTACCTAAAATCCTAAGGTTGAAATGCATAACATATACTATCCATCGGCACCTATCATTAAACTTTCTTCCTCTCTTCTTTATTTGATCCTTCCACTCCATCCTCTCTTTTTTTTACATCCTCCCGTTCACACCAGCTCACATCCATATAATCGTGATAACCCTTATCTGCCTAGCTTACTATACCCAGTAGCTACCATCTTCTTGGGGCCTCTTCCTCCTCCTCTTTTCCTCCAACTTGTATCATTCAGTATTATTCTTCCATGTGTCCCTTATTTGATTATATTTGTCCATAGCCCCTATCGTATTATAAGGCATTCTTTCTATAATCAGGTTATTTTCTTCTAATTGTATTACTTCCTCATATGTGAGGATCATCGCTGTCTTCCATTTCCTTGCTATCAATGTTTTTACTGCTATAAAAGACTGTCCTATTATAATTTTGTTTGTTGCTATTATATTGCATGGTTGCCAACATTTGAAAAAAATATCCAGGGACACTTTGTAGCATAGCTATCACAAATGTACCACACCTACTGCCCCCAAAGCTTCACCCACTGCCCAACCCGCATCATTAGCATAATTTAGCACCACCTAGTTATAGTGCAGATTAGATCACTAAATTCCCACCAACCAGGGCCTATTTTAAGGAAAAATATGCCAGACCCACAGCACTGCAACATAATGTCTTATTACGGATGTTCAGAATAGGGAAATTGACTTTTCAAAGCATGCAGTTCATAGGTTGGACACATATAAAAGCACATAGAGCTTTATATTTGCTCCTTATGCATATCCTACATAATATCTTGCCCCTTTTACTCCATTTCTCCTTCTCATTATTGCCACCACATTCCTTGCATTGCACCCGCAGAACCTGTTTGCACCCAGATAACTTGCCACAGCACCCCCTTGCACCCATGTGACTTGCCACAGCACCCAGCTTGCACCTAAAAGTCTTGCCAGAGCACCCAAAATGCACCCTCAGGTCTTTCCATAGCACCTAGATTGCACCAACAAGCTGTGCTCTTACACAGCCAGCCTGTACCACTCAGACCTGCTCTCTTACACAACCTGATGTAACGCTATCCAGCCAGACTCTCTTACATTGATCTGATCTTTCATTACTGCTCTCTCCCACTACCCAGATAGTCTCCTCCCAGCCCTGCACTCTGTCCCACTCCTCCAAGCCATCTGTCTCCCTGAAATCTCCCTACTCCAAGCCATCACTCTCCCTGCACTCTCACTACTCCAAAGCATCTCTCTCCCTATACTCTCAAACTCCACGCCATCTTTCTCCCAACCTTTCACTCTCTTCCATTATATTGCAAGCCTAGCACTCAGGAAACACCCCCCGATTGTGATCAGCCTCGATTACCAAGCCCTGTCACATGCATCCTGTCTGCTTCCAGCCGGACTGTACCGAGGGAGGGAATTCCCCAGGATAATCTATATTTTGACGGGACTGTCCTGGCAAAAAAGGGACAGTTGGCAGCTGTGATATTGATTGGGATCATGTTTAGAATGTCTACTTTTGGAGCCCATGGTAGCTTTATTACTGTCTTCTGATGTATTTTAAATACCCAGTTCAACAATTTCTCTATATTTGGACAGGACCCCCATATGCACATTTGTGCCCTCCTGCTTACAATTTCTCCAGCGTTTGCTCTCTGCATTAGGATACATTTGCGTTACTCTAGTCTGGACCAGATGCCATCTATACAATATTTTCCTGGACACTTCCACATGGTTCACACAATGGGTAAAATCCCCAGGATCGCCAAACCTAAGATCCATTGTTCTTGTGGGAAAACTATCTCCCTTTCCCATTCCCGCACAAAGATCATTGTTTTCTGACTATTCCCGCTGCTGTAGCATCCCATAGCAGATAGATAACATGTTTTGTTTTTTAGTTACATTCATGCAGAGTTTAACTATCTTATTGTCACTATTTAAGAGCTTTGTTAAATCACTTTTATAATGGACATGCTGAAAGAAGAATCTCATCTGCCTAATGTCTTAATGATAGGAGCAGGAACATTTGTAGAAGTCGTATAGGTTGCATTGATCTTGAACGAGTGCCCTGAACTCACAAGTGGATTAAGGCCTAACATAGTTAATAATGATAGACTGACATATATGATGAATGAAATAGAGAATGATGGTTTAATAGTAAAGGGACAAAAGAGGCATACGTAAGTGACTCAAAACTGTGCAAGAGTAAGCATGTCTACTGGCCAAGCTACACCGGACATAAACTCCACAGACTTACATCAATAAAATGGTGAGGTGATGATGGGTACAGACAACTGGATAGATAGAGATCTAATTAACAAGGAGGGAAAGTTACTAAGATGGTGTAACCAACTTGAAACCTCTGCAATAGAGTAAAGGATTGTCTCATAACTGACCTAGCTTGGATATCAAGTCCCCTAAGTGACAACAAACATAAATAGGGTAACGAATACCCATTGATATGTAGTAATTACACAGTGAGAAAATATAGATACAAATTAACATGAACTGGATGTAGTACTAAGTAATACCTCAACATTCCATGAAACAGTGAGAGAATGGACAAATGAAAATATGGCCTAACTGGGTGAACTATGCTAGTCAAGATAAAGTGGGCACCTGTAACCGCAAATGCCCTGACAGAGATTGAACCGCAGACACATTGATACTTGCACATCTCATGTACAGGAGCAATGTTAAACACGTGCATGACACCACCTGAACATGAGCAAGTAGATAAAGCCACAATGTAAGAAGCCTCCCTGGAATAAGAACAGAGAATAATAGAAAGAAAAATACATTTGATAAAATGACAACATAATATCCTTAACCATACTAATTAAAGCTAACCCAATACAGGTTTGTGAAATAAATAACAGTAACAGAAAAAGATACAGAACCACGTAAAGATGGAGAAAAGTAGAAATGTCAATAGTAGCAAACTGACACATAAAAGTGAAACATGCATAAGTTGATATATATGCATAGTAAGATAACAGTCACAAGACAACCCGCATGCTGCCTCATCCAGGCTGTATCCAGGCATGTCTGTATCCTTATGGTTTTCTTGCTTTAGTCACATATTTATAGTCAATGCTGGTTCTTGTCTGTTCTTTGGATCTGTAAATCCTTGTTTCATTTCATAGTCCTGGCCACATGGTGGCATTTCCTAGTTGGCCTCAGAGTGGCACCTGCTCAGAGTGGTACTTGCCCAGTTTGGCCACAAAGTGGCAACTGCCTAAATATAGCTATTGTCTGGCACCTGCCCAAGCCTAGCCATAGACTGACACCTGCCCTGACCTGAGCCCTGTAAAAGGGATAACCTGAGCCCTATAAAATGAATCACACTTTGAGAATTATATCCCAAGCAGATAATTCCCAAATTGACAAATAACTCAAACACACTGCTGCTGCTTAGACAATAATAATTTCATAAAACAAGTTTATCAACAATGCTAACTAAACAATTATCTTAACAATACACTAGTTATATGCTAAGCTAAGCAACTAGCAAATGGATTTATCTGACTGAAGTCTAAATTACAGTATAAAAACATAAAGAAATTGATACAGTAAATTTATACATATTCCCCAGGTAATCTTTGTAGCTGTATCTCTGGGTGGATCAGCCTCTGGATCAATCGGTTCCTGATGGTTCTGTAGGAAGTTACTGGGTCTAATACATAACATTGCCTAGCTGATTTGGGCCTGCTGGCTGGGTGGATGGGGGTCACATGTTCCCTCTTCCTCAATCATTGCCAGAGTGTCTAGCTACCTGAATAATCTTAGCAACATTACAAGCCCATCCTAGAGTCACACCTTCAAGCCCCCAAACTGAACTAGTTACTGTGGAGGACACAAACAAACACATCCTTTGTTTGAAAGTAACCCTTCCACTGCTGATAACTTTCATTTTAAAAGAAAGGGAATGCCTGAATATAAAAAGTGAATTCTATTGCGGTAAATCACAGAATATCATGCGGTAAAGCACAGAATATCATATTACAACACTGTACCCACGCAAATTATATGTTGTTTTATTGTCATAAGAAGGGCTTTCATTTCACTGTTTCTCTCTACCTAGTTTCTCTGTTCTACATAATTGTGCAACCCCGCCATTTTTTGCTACTTTCAATTTCTGCAGTCTAAAGTCCTGTGCAGTGCAGTCTACAAGTATTTTTTTATGTGTTTAAGTGTCAATACTATGTATGTCTTTTAGATTCTATAATTTATTAATTTGCTAATATTAAGTCATAGCATAGGGACTTGCCAAAATGCGAGGTACCTTGACGTGGTTGGCAAGCTTAATCTTATGGCCATAATTTAACCAAATCCTCATCTCTCGTGTTAGACTAGTTCCTGTAAATATGTTGTTTGTATGTTCTCTTGTGTTCCTTAGCTCTGTCCTCTGTATGTAGTCTAAGTCTTATATCTGTGCCTGTCCCTTTAAGTTCTGTAACAATGCCTTTTGCCTGTGCCCTGTCTTCATCTGTGTTATTATTTGTAACCCTGTACATTTTATTGTTTATCCTTTGGCTTCAGCTTTATCTTTCTTATGTTATGTATGTGTTGTGATCCTGTATTGCAAATAGCATGGTTCTCTAGGGTATAAACATGCACAGTCTTGCAGATAAAACATAAATGCAGGCACTTTATTTTGAAGTACATTCAAGAGGCATCATCAGAAAAAATATCAAAGAAATAATTTAACATAAATCCCTACAAACAAAATCCTCGCTTGTCTGAACTCTTACTAACGTTCATGTCCCTATCTATAAAGGGTTAAACTTAAACAAAATACAGGTTTCACCAACCTTGGTTACTGCCCCTTTTCTGCACTCCAGTGCTCAGTCACGAACCAGCCTGCTGCTTCTAGCCCCATAGTAGAAACAAAAGTCTCTCCATTTGCCTAGCAGGGAGGGATTTATTTCCCTTTCTGCAGCTGATTACTTGCAGCTGAGCAATGGGTTGGAGACAGTCTAAATTCCTGGCCTGGAACTTATTTCTCCCAGTTACCTGTAAACGGAGAAGTGGAGCACCGGATAACCCTACTCTCCGAATGCTTCACCACATAGGCACATATCTAAACATTAATTTATATTGCATAAAGCACATACTCCCCCTGTGGTTAAATGTCATATGTATCTCTGAAAAATTTAGCAGGAATATAAACTCCCTCACAAACAACAACATTCACTTTATCACAGTGTATATACAGACTGTCACCTATTCAAGGAAAATTCTAATTGAAAAAGAAAACACAATCTTCTATAACTGTGCTAATGACATACTCTTTTGCAGACTACAATAAACAAATTTAACATAGCCTATCTGGAAACATTGTATTAAATACAGATTTAAAACATTTAAAGGCTATCACCATTTGCAAGATTATAGTACGTGCGTCAGGATTGCTTTGGTCATTGAATAGTATTTTACAGTTCATATAGAACAATAGAAATATATAATGTGTCGGCTGATAAGAACCATTCAGTCCACCTAGTCTGCCTAATGTGCTAACTACATTTAATAGTCCCTTTATCTTATATCCAGTTTATCTTCTTTTAAATATACTCTCTTTCTTTACTGTGTTGACTCACTTTATGTATTTAAATGTTTTTCTCATATCCCTTTATCTTGTCTTTTATCCAAGCTATACATGTTAAGATGCTTTAATCTTTCCTGGTAAGTTTTTTTCCTTCAACCCATGAATCAGTTTAGTAGCCCTTCTCTGAACGCTCTCCAAAGTATCAATATCCTTCTGGATATACGGACTCCAGTATTGCACACAATACTCCGAGGGGATCTCACCTGTGCTCTGTACAATGGCATTAGAACTTCTCTTGTTTTACTGCTTATAAAACCAAACATTCTGTTAGCATGTAATGCTGCCCTATTACAATGTCTACTTAACTTTAAGTCTTCTGAAATAATTACTCCTAAATCCCTTTCCTCAGATGTTGAGGTTAGGTCTGTATCAAATATTCTATACTCTGCCCTTTTGGTTTTTATGCACAAGATGCTTTATATTGCACTTATCCACATGAAATGTCAGTTGCATAATCTTATATTCCTTAATCATTTGCCATTTGTGTATCCCTCCAGGAACATCAACTCTGTTACAAATCTTTGTTTTATCAGCAAAAATCACCCCTTACTATCAAGACCTTCTGTAATATCACTAATAAAAATAATAAAGAGAATGGTTCCAATAACTGATCCCTAGGTACCCCACTAGTAATAGGACTTTGCCTCGAATATACTCCATTGACTACAATCCTGATTTATTATTTTAGTCACCCAGTCGAAAAAATCAAAAAGATCTCTCTTAAGTAAATCATTGTTGTCTCTGATCTTGAAATCCATGTGATTTTAGATGTACACCAATCCTATCCTCAGGGCCGTCTTTAAAGGGACACTCCCACCAGAAAATGAAAGGGGTTAATTTTTTTATTTTGTATTGTTGATTTCACATATCTTTACAGCACAAATTTCAGTTAGAATTATAAGTCATAATTCTAAACATACAGGGAGTGCAGAATTATTAGGCAAATGAGTATTTTGACCACATCATCCTCTTTATGCATGTTGTCTTACTCCAAGCTGTATAGGCTCGAAAGCCTACTACCAATTAAGCATATTAGGTGATGTGCATCTCTGTAATGAGAAGGGGTGTGGTCTAATGACATCAACACCCTATATCAGGTGTGCATAATTATTAGGCAACTTCCTTTCCTTTGGCAAAATGGGTCAAAAGAAGGACTTGACAGGCTCAGAAAAGTCAAAAATAGTGAGATATCTTGCAGAGGGATGCAGCACTCTTAAAATTGCAAAGCTTCTGAAGCGTGATCATCGAACAATCAAGCATTTCATTCAAAATAGTCAACAGGGTCGCAAGAAGCGTGTGGAAAAACCAAGGCGCAAAATAACTGCCCATGAACTGAGAAAAGTCAAGCGTGCAGCTGCCACGATGCCACTTGCCACCAGTTTGGCCATATTTCAGAGCTGCAACATCACTGGAGTGCCCAAAAGCACAAGGTGTGCAATACTCAGAGACATGGCCAAGGTAAGAAAGGCTGAAAGACGACCACCACTGAACAAGACACACAAGCTGAAACATCAAGACTGGGCCAAGAAATATCTCAAGACTGATTTTTCTAAGGTTTTATGGACTGATGAAATGAGAGTGAGTCTTGATGGGCCAGATGGATGGGCCCGTGGCTGGATTGGTAAAGGGCAGAGAGCTCCAGTCCGACTCAGACGCCAGCAAGGTGGAGGTGGAGTACTGGTTTGGGCTGGTATCATCAAAGATGAGCTTGTGGGGCCTTTTCGGGTTGAGGATGGAGTCAAGCTCAACTCCCACTCCTACTGCCAGTTCCTGGAAGACACCTTCTTCAAGCAGTGGTACAGGAAGAAGTCTGCATCCTTCAAGAAAAACATCTGAACCCCATTGAGAACCTGTGGTCCATCATCAAATGTGAGATTTACAAGGAGGGAAAACAGTACACCTCTCTGAACAGTGTCTGGGAGGCTGTGGTTGCTGCTGCACGCAATGTTGATGGTGAACAGATCAAAACACTGACAGAATCCATGGATGGCAGGCTTTTGAGTGTCCTTGCAAAGAAAGGTGGCTATATTGGTCACTGATTTGTTTTTGTTTTGTTTTTGAATGTCAGAAATGTATATTTGTGAATGTTGAGATGTTATATTGGTTTCACTGGTAAAAATAAATAATTGAAATGGGTATATATTTGTTTTTGTTAAGTTGCCTAATAATTATGCACAGTAATAGTCACCTGCACACACAGATATCCCCCTAAAATAGCTAAAACTAAAAACAAACTAAAAACTACTTCCAAAAATATTCAGCTTTGATATTAATGGGTTTTTTGGGTTCATTGAGAACATGGTTGTTGTTCAATAATAAAATTAATCCTCAAAAATACAACTTGCCTAATAATTCTCACTCCCTGTAGACTTGCATTGAATGGGATGGTAATGTGACTATTATATCACAAGGGGTCAGAGTTATGATCCTCTTTGATCAGTTCAATCTCCTCTCTTTGTGTTGGACAGCAGTAAAAAAAGTTGTACACAGTCACCTAGTCCTGCCCACTATGATACACAGGAGCCAGTAAGAGTGCAGTGGAGTATCTTATGATGTCATCATGCAGGCTTTGGCAACAGTTGTTAAGTGAGACTGGCTGGAAGATTTTGGAAGACGTTGAATCATGGGAAATATTCACAAAATGGAGCCAGGACATAAACGCCTAATTTTCTTTTTCTTTTTATATGCAGTTAATTCAGTCATATAAAAAACAGTGGCATGTGATGTATAATGTTTTAAATGACCAGGCTATCTAGTGACATTTTATGTAAGTGGTAGTGTCCTTTTAATATTGATTGGACCCTGGGCAAGAATTTGCTTGGGTTTCCTGGACCAAACCCCCCTCCCATGCAATCACACCCTTTACCCCAACTCCAATTTGCCCATTAATACGCCACTGTTAGTTTGTCCATTAATATGCCACAGCCAATTTGCCAGTTAATATGCCACTGATAGTTTGTCAATAAATATGCCACTGTTAGTTTGCCCATTAATATGCCACTGTTAGTTTGTCCATTAATATGCCACAGCTAGTTTGTTCATTAGTATGCCACTGTTAGTTTGTCCATTAATATGACACAGTCAATTTCCCCATTAATATGCCACTGTTAGTTTGCCTATTAAGATGCCACATCTAATTTGCCCACTAAGATTTCACTGTTAGTTTACTCATTAATATGACACTGATAGTTTGTCCATTGATATTCCACAGCCAATTTGCCCATTAATATGCCACATTTAGTTTGCCCATTAATATTGCACTGTTTGCCCATTAATATGCCACAGCCAATTTGCCCATTAATATGCCATAGTTAGTTGGTCCATTAATATGTCACAGCTAATTTGCCAATATTCCACCATTTCTCCATTAATATTCCATTGCCAATTTGCCCATTAATATACCATAGCCAATTTGCCCATTAATATGCCATAGTCAATTTGCCCATTAATATGCCACTGCAAATTTGAGGATTTCCTGAAATAAAAGAGTGAGCCTAGTGACGAGGCTTCAAGAATAATAACTGACAAGCAAAGGAGAGGACATAAATCTGCAGGATACATAGCAAACCCTTATTACAGCAGTGTTGTATGAGTTCACTAGGAATTGTTTATTTAATGACAGAAGCTGACCGATGTGTTTGTAACAGCAGGACAGTGTTTAAAAGAAAAGAAAAGAGGCTGACGCTGAGCAGCACACTATGTTCTGTCTGTTTTTGCCTATGGCCAGCCCTGGTTGCCATGACATTGTGGTAGGAAGAAGTGGTAGATTGAAGTTTAGAGGAGAACATGCTTCAACTCCTCCAAAGTACCTGGATATACACCTGAAGTGCAAGATTCTCTGCAGCCATTGAGGCTGCAGCAAATCTGAAGTTCGCACTCAAGTAGAGCATTTCACTTCTGGCGCATGACCTCACTTGAGGGTCAGCATTCCAAACAAGAAACAAGGAGGAGGGGGTTTAAAAGCCAATTCCCCTTCCATAAGTACAAACCAATACAACTGGCCTTAAAAAAAACTTGGTTTTGCCCTTATGTGTTGTTTATGGGTAAATGTTCTATTTCTAATTGAGCCATCAGCAGTGGCAGGAAGAGTTGGAGGCAGCACCCATATGTGGGCAGAGAAGTAAGGGAGTAGAGTACAATGTCATTTATACATTTTGTGGTCAGATGTAAGGATTAAATCATTTACCGTAGAGGGAGTATGTCATCTAAATAGTTTACACTGTTGTGAATTTAAAAAAAAGATCAATAATGATATATAAATTTTGTTAGCAGATTGCAAGCAATTGCATCAGGAGAACAATGGGGGATATTTATTTTAAAAAACGCACTGCAATCTGCACATACATGCCCCCCAATGTGTTTTTAATAAAGGTAAAAGTAATAATTGTTTATGATATCACCTATGGCTTGATTTTCAAATTAACTACTTTCTGCATATCTAGTCTATCTTTAATTCCCAAGTGTGTTGGCCATACAGGCCCTATAGAATGTTTTCATTCATAGTCAGGTGACTCATTATGTCTGTAAGCAAGATGTCCTGGTGGACAGCAACAAACATGGTGGCAGCTTATACATGCGTGCACTTTCCACCTCATAATTACCTAAAGAGGACATTATTATCCACAGGTTTGTGGTCAGCTTTAAATAGTAACTAAATTGAAGTAATTTATCAAAGCTACATTTCATACATGTACTATCAAAAGTAATTGCATATTTGGGGTGATTGCGATTAAGAACTTTATAATCATGGTGCATTGTCCATTAAAACCCATAGAATCATCTGGAAAGAATAATAATAAGATGCTCAGCCATGTCGCCAGTAACTTCCTATTGTCCTTTGTGCACATGTTCATAAGTATTATGGGAAATCAAACTATTTGTCACCAGCAGAGAACTATCCATTAGACTTAATGTCATCTCTGTGGAAACATCTGTTGCCTGTGAAATGACTGAAGTCAAAACACTCAAAATGTTTGTAATGTATACACGTGCATTAGCCCATTTATTGTATAGCAAGTGAAGTGAGGTTAACTTCATTAAAGAAGAAAAAGGAATTGTGTCAATTGGTTTATCAAAGTTCACTTTGCATAAGAAACGTGGATTTCTTTATATCCTGCCTAACTTGGCTTTGAAGTTTCCATAGCAACAAGATAACGTTTTCAAGGTCTAATGGTTCCAAGGTCAACAACAATAAAATAAGCCTTTCTCACAAGACTTTTGCAAAACCTTGCAGTTGTCAGTGTTGGGATCTATTCACTAGACATGTGCAAAATGAAAATTTTCGTTTCGTTTTCGTCCATTCGGAAGAAAATGTTATTTATTTAGTTCGTTACTGCATTCGTTTGAGACGAAATTCGTTTTGTTCCGCTTTATTAGTTCGTTTTATGGAATACATGTAATTCTACTGGCTTTCTATAAACCGAACGAGAGCCCCATTCATAAGAAATTCTACATGTTTTCTATAAGCTGAAAGTTTATAAACCGAAGGTCGTTCGGTTTATAGATTTTCGGTTTCTAGAATACATAGAATTACATGTAATTCTATGTATTCTATAAACCGAAAGTCTATAAACCGAACGACCTTCGGTTTATAGACTTTCGGCTTATAGAAAACGTACAGTAGTAGTGCCTTTCTATGAACCCATTCATAAGAATTAACCAGTGATAAGTGAATGGTAAAATTCAGATCTCAATAGTAGAGTTGAAAACATTCTCCTTCTTTTTCTAACACAGCTATTTATCTGAGCTGGCAGAGTATTATGGGAGATGTAAGACACTGCCAGCTGGAGCAGTTTGCTATCCCTGATCTAGTGCCTACATCAAAAGTTGAGAGATCTGAATTTAAAGTGATTTCTCCCCATCTATTGGGTGAGACACCAGCACACTCTCAGTATTTAAAATAAAACATGGCAATAAACCTCTTTCATTTATTTTAGGAAATGCATAGGGCCTAAGATACATACTTTTTTGCAGAATGCATTAAAGGAAACATAAAGTAGTAGGTGGAATCACAATGTTTTTTTCCAGAAATGTGCACTGTCGCCACTCTTTCTCTATTGGCTTTCTAGATGTCATAATAGGTGTGATAATCATGAATGGACACTATCAACATCATCCCATCTATTCACAAAATAGTGAACTGTGGTGTACTGACTGTAGTAGGACAGGTAGACTGTATACCCGTGCTTTTGGGGCTAAATGAATGAATGACACTGGAAGGTGTGTTGCACGGATGTTGCTCTGGCTCAGTGTTTTTTATCTCATCTTAAAGGGACAAGCCCAGGGGCATTGCATGTGCTACACCCCCTATTGTTCTTCCCCTGTAGAAGCCCTGATGCATGTCATGTGGTTTGAGGCGAAGCCCTAATCCCTCATCAACAGGCTAAGGATCACAGATCAGTGTGGCTGAACAGCATATGTGATGTCTGAAGTGAGACCTACACTAGGACTTTCATCACTCTAGTTTAGAAGGCTAGACATCACTAAATCTGGAAATGTATCCTACAATGACAGAAATACCCATATTACTTCTTCTGTATTCTGCATTTACAAACGGCTGTTTTTTTAATAACTTTTTCTCTAATCAATCAAGCAGCAGTGATGCACTCTGAAGGCTACAGGCTACAGAAAAGTAATTAACAGGCTAATAGTATTTATATTTTCTATGATTATGCCTTTGATTATTCAGTTCTGTTGCTGTAGTAAAATGCACCGGTCCCTTGAATTTTCTCTTGAATATTGTTTTCATGTAAGGTTATCCACAGCACTCGTGTATAATTCAGTCTGTCACAGTAGAGTATTGTAATAAGCAGGAGCAAGATACACTGTGGAGAGTTCCAGTGGAGACTGGTCCTGCTCTCAGAGTAGCAAGCAAACCCCGTCGTTAACCCCTCCAGGACAATGTTTTTCTTTGTTTTGATGTCTGTTCTGGACAATAGTTATTTTACAACTGTAGCTATGTGTGCTTACATAAAAGTGCCTGTTTGATTCTTACATTAATCCCCCCATATCGTATACTGTTTTTTTAAGGACAGATAGGGCTATCACTTGAGACCATTTTTGTTAAACTTAACCATTTGTGTACTGTATAAATTTTAATAAAGAGTGTAAAAATGTCCCAAAAAAAGTGTTTTTTGTTGGGGGTTTTATTTTTTTCTGGGACACAGTATATATCTTTCCTCTCTCTTTCTGATACAAGATCAAAGTGTATCAATGAGAGAGGGGAAGGATTATGACAATCAGTGTTCACACAACACTGGTTGTCATTTACTATATTTGATCACATGCAATAAATGCAAAAATGGGATTTATCTCCACATAGATCACATCATAAATGCAAAAAAATGATGGTTGATCCTGGTCTGCCTAACTGTTAAGATAAACGTAATCCAAATTTGTGGGAGGATGGCAATGGATTGTAATTAGCCTTTACTACAATCACAATCCACACTGTAATAGCTGAGACAGCCTGTCTCAGCTATTGGAGGTAAGACAGCCCCTTTTATGAGTGTTTCAGACTTGCCTCTGTCAGGGTGAGGGGACATGATTGACAGGTCAGTGACTATTGTCACTGGCCTGTCACTTTAAGACCGCCATGGGCGGTCCCAGCAGACATTTCTTCCACTCGTGAAGCATCAATGAATGCCAAAAAAGCTAAAATTACAGCAAAAAAAATGCCGCGATTGCTCTCCCATTGCATTGAGAGCCTATACATATATGTAGATTGTTGTTAAAAGGTTAATTTCACATGCAGGTTGTTATTTATTTATTAAGCATCATCACACTGCAGTGTGCTATAGAATAGGCAAACATAACAACATACTGGAATAAAAGGTGAAAGTCTTGTTGGGATATCATATAGAAGAAGTCGAATTGATTCAGGTATTAAGTTATAGGTAAGTGTTCTAAACAGGATCATACCTACTGTGTTTGACAGACACATGGGGTGGACCCTGTCTTTGACACCCCCTCCATTCACCAACTCAGGTTACTTTGTACATCCCATGTATCTTTATTTTTTAAATGCAGTTGGCCAGAAACACAAAAACACCATCAGGCTAGACACCTGTCACGGGCCTTTAAAAAAAGGTAGCCTACAGAGGAGCTAGCAGTGGACATCAAAAGATCTCCCCTCACTAGCCTGTCTGCAGGACAGCAGGCAATTTGTTGTCTGCATGGTGCCCAGGTGCAAATACTTCCTCCTATTCTGCCTTTCGCTACCCATGTGTGCTCAGACTCCAGACCATACAGGGAGCGTGAGGGGCAGCGTGATAGAATGTCTGTGTACCTGGATAGTACACAGATATCCAGCTGCCCACCACTAGACACCATGGAGCTGGAGAAGGGTGGGTAATGTGGGTACTGGGGCATGTTGTCGGTTCTGGGGCATGTCCTGTGGATGCAAAATAGGTTCTGGCTCTGGAAGGTCCTGGGTATGCAATGTGGGGGCTGGGACATGTCATCAGTGTGCAATGTGGCTACTGGGAAATGCCATGGGTGTGCAACATGGGTGATGGGCATGTCCTGTGGATGTAAAGCAGGGGCTGGCTGCGGTAAGCCCTGGGTGTGCAATGTGGGTCATTAGGCATGTCCTGGGTGTGCAAGTTGGTGCTATGGCAAGGGATGGGGGGGAAATAACTATAGTTTCCTCTAGTATTCAGTGTACCAAAGACATATACATGGTGCAGCATTGCTTCTTTAAGTATACACTATGCAAGGGACCTATCCATGGTGCTGCTTCGCAGGGCTTGGGCAGTCTGTAAATGGCACCACCTTCACCTTATCATCCAGGGTGGTTCGCTCTCCCTGCTTCCTGAAAATTACAAAACTGGATCAAAACAGTTCTAGGAATACAAAAAGGAAGATACACTGGCAGGTGTTGAAAACAATGCTATTACATTGTGAGCACTAAACACAACATGCTAGATCTAATAATGCCAAAGTAACCTTGTTACCAAGTATTAGACATGCCATTATTGTTGGTTTCATAGTTGCATAGTTATCAATTTCATAAAGATAGGAGTCTGTGAAACCAGAAGATCAATTTGCTGTGACTCTCCCTGCAAATTGATCCTGAGGTTATCCACTTCCCACAATAGTAACAGCAGAGGAAGTTCCATTAATGACAGCTCTCTGCATCCTGGCCTTAAACCAATTACTAATAAAAAACAAAGTAGACAGAGAAGCACTCCAAAGTAATATCAATAAATATAATGTGGTGCATCACCCCAAGGGGAGTCCATAAAGCACCCCAAGAAAATAGTATATACACAAAGAGGGCAGGAGGAGCACACAGAACGAAAATTAATAAGATAAGTCATACAGTGCCATAAGTTTGCAAAAAAAAAAAAAACAATTACTGTACAGCTTCCTATTACAGTTCTCATTTTATATGCCAAAAACACAAGCAGCATGTATGCTCTTCAAAATAAGGCTTTATATACAAATAATTCTATTTTCCACATCATACTTGTGTTAATGACATAACATTGAATATTATTACCTCATGTTTTTTACTTTACTTATTTATAACTAATCCTTTTCTTAATAGTGATATTTCATTGCCTTGTCTTCAGTCCGGTGGCCTTGAAATTCAGAGTCTGAGATGGCCAGACCCTAAATGATAAAGCTAAAGGTCTGCCAAGGATTTTATTACATTTTTAAAGAATTGCTACTATTGATATTAAACTAACTTTTACGAAGTTCCTACATTGCTTTCTTAATCCACTATTTACTAATGGCATCCACTTTGGCAAAGTTGCAGTGGGACAGAGTTCAGGCACCTGTTACATCACCAGCCCCCTTTATTACGACAAACATAGAGCCTTTCATTTAAAATTTGTTTGGTACATCAACAAAAAGTAGAAACAATTGTACTATTTCTACAGATTGGCCCTTTTTGTTTGTTTGCATGAGAATTATTAAACTGTTCTTGCATACATTTGCTTCTGAGGATTAATACTGAACTTATTTTCATCTAATACAACTTTGTAAAGGGAAACAATGTATGTTAATCTATTCTTTCTTATGCAGAGAAGAAATTATTCAATGATTGACTTTATTAACGTATTAACTGATATCTCTAATGAGACAGTTTCACAAGTTTTTCATAGGATTTTCATTAGGTTGAATCACAGTCCTTAATTAATTTGCTTAAGAACTGACAATTGCCAATAGCTTTTGCCGCTGCATTGATCAGACATCTTTTGCCTATTTTAACAATGTTACATAAAAAGTATTTGAAATGTGACTTCAGTTGCTTGTTTTTTTTTGTTTTCTGTGGATGTTACCAACCAGCCAACCCAAGCAAACCACAAAACAGGAATTACTTTTTTGCTATTAGTCTCAAAGTTTGGTATATTTTATTTTGTAGCCACAATACAACATGAAAGTACCTACATATATATTTATAGTTACATAGAGATTGGCCTGTATCTTATGATTGGCCATATCTTTCTGGTATAACTTCCTACACCTTAATAATTTCTGTTGTTAAAACTGTTAAGTAAAGCAATTATTTTCTACACGCTACCAGGTCTCACTCACAAACTATAATTTACCTGCCAACATCCTTGAACATCCTCAAGCTCCGGGGATATGGCAGGTGCAGAATTATGTGGCTGTGGCTATGTGACATCGCATGTCCAGCAAAGGCCTCATAGACATAAATAGTTTAAATTGATGTGCATGCTTAAAGCACTGAATACTTGCCCGAAAAATGAAATAATAAAAGAAAATGTAATCTGTCTCTGACAGATTAATAATCTGACCCTGTGCTAACCAGTTGATTTGCCACATTCAAATATATGCTAAAATTCAGGTTTTCAGCTTTTTTTTCAGCTCAATAATTAAAAGGTCTCTTTACATATGTACAAAAATATTCAGTATTGTAATTAACATTTGTATGCAACAAAATATACACAAACACACTAACACACACAAACAAACTCTCACACATAACACTCACTAATACAACTGACCCCTAACAAGGCATTCTGTTACAGACAAATTCATTCAAATGAATTACTCAGCTGACTAAATATTTATTCGCCTCAATGCATTTGGGGGAATCCAATATTTTGGCAGCTCCTATGTCTAGTATAACTTTAAACTTTAAAGAGAACAAGAAGGAAAAATAAAAAAAATGTGTTGTTAAAATTCATGGTCAACTAAAAATTAGAATGTCAGTTTCCTTTTGAAGGTAACATTGAATTATAACCAGTACTATTTAAGTTAACCTTTTTGGTTTGTTAACTAACCAGTTTGGCGTCTGGAGAATGGATTTCTGGTGGATATTCACTAAAACAGAACTAACATGGTACATGAACTGCAACAATCAGGCAGCAATAGCTCAGTTTGAAAGGTAGACAGGTTGAGGATTTTTTTTTTCAAATCAGCTATTAGTGCCTTGTCAGGTCAGTTTTAGAGAATATCCCCATCTAACCAGTGCTCCTCTTCATACTGCCCTACTAGGAAGGCATGCCAATAAGCTCATTACGCAGATCTATTCTCCAGTTGCAAGAAAATTCAGTTTACATAGTTTACAGCTTTTCCCAACTAAAATTAAACATTAACATGGAGGGATCCCTTTGTCCTTTGGACTCACATGCAATTTAATTGTACTTGGTTAGAATTTCTACTGAGGCCAATGGGAACTTAGTTTAAATAGCCACTATTTTTTTGTGTGCTTATATTACATAAGCACAAGTGAAAAGACCATTTGCCCTAGTGGGACTCATGTCCCTTCATCCTTTCACTAGCATGCTTGATGCTTCATAGCTGAGGCTGTCGCCAGCAGTCTCTAACTGCTAGTGCAGCGAAAGACCCTTGTTTGCACATGGCACCAATAGAGGGGACCTTAACCAGGTTCTCTCTGATGGTACCATGTGAAAACGAAGAAGCATCATTGCAGTCACTGAGAAACTGGAAAATACATCAAAAATTTAAATGATCTATATGATGAATAACCATAACTTCATACAAATTAATAAAATAAGGAAAAGCATGTTTTAAAGGAACTCTGTCAAACTAAACATTGTGTATACTCTGAAAGTAGAGAATACAAATTATTATAAATGATCTGTAATTGCATAAAATAAGAAAAATATATGTTTTAAATGTGTCTGTTGAGTCTCCTGTGTATGACATCATCTGTGGCTTGGTATGCAAATGAACTAGTTGTCCATGCAAAAAGTGTAATTGGCATATCAAGCCACAATGTGATGTCATAGACAGGAGACTCAACAGACACATTTAAAACACATATTTCTCTCATTTGATGCCTTAGCATTAGCAATTCTGCTAATTTTTTTTATTCTCTACATTGAGAGTATACACAATGTTTAGGTTGACAGTTCCTTTAACACAAATCAAGAAAGCATTGAACTCAGCGATCAGTGAATCTTGATGGTTATCTATCAGTTTTTCACAGCACATCAACCAGGTTGTATTGACGCAACTATACACCTAGAAATAGCCATATAATAAATAAACCCCTATGACACCTGTATGGTTGAGAGATTCATCCCAAGCTCTTCAATAACAAGTAGTTCTTTCTGCCTTTGTACACTTCAAAGATATAATATAAAGATGTTTCATTTTTGTGTTACACATGACAGGGTTCATTAATAATAGCGCCATTTGTGTATTGATTAGGCCTATTTTTGATTTCTATAATAGATTTAATAAATGGCAGGCCTATTGTATGTGCCCATTACATAATCCAACATGCCCACTTGTTTTAGTTCTCCCTTTTATGATAAATGCTCGCAATTCGTGTCTAAAAATATTTAATGGTTAATGTCAAGTTTCCTCTATCTCTTCCCATTAAAACACATAATTTCAAGACACAATGGAGGTCAATGCAGCTTCTTAGATTTAAAGGGGAGTCATCCCATGGAGTCTAAACAGTGAACTGTGATGAATTCACAGAAATTCACATTGCAAAAAACCATGCCAAAATACTTCACACATAAGTATATTTTTTGTTCTGGTTTCTGACTAGCTTACCCACCAACCCAACTGACCCTTTTTAAGTGTCTAAGAGGGGCATGTACTAAAAAAAAAAGGCAAATATATTTTATTCGCAAAACTATTTTGGCTCTTTGCTCCTATTGCAATGTACTAAAAATGTAACACTCAAATAGTACATACAAGCAAATTGCAAATAAAAACGGGCATAATTGCGAATAAAAACAGGCAATTTTGTGAATATATTTTCTACCTCTTTTGATAGCACTTGCTAAAAGCTGGTGCAATTTTCACACGCAAATAAGAATTATTTTTCATAAAAATTTCCAAAACACTATAAGCATGCGCAAATCTAATCGCAATTTATAAGCGCAACTGGAAAAATGCATGCTAAATAAAAATAAACGGAAGAGGCGCAAATCAGGGAAAACAAGAACAAAATGTTACAAATAGTCGCAAATTGCTTCTTACCTACTTTTTGCCCAACTGCACTCGTTTAGTACATGACCCCCTAAATGTTCAGAACCACTGTCACTTTGGCATGCTGCCTCGATCACAGCATGTTCCTAGGTTCCTCCTATAAAAAAAAATATGGCCCCTACTGACATAGGGTCGGCACAATGCCTACGGTCCCTGTAATAAATCACGAATGACCCAGCCGGGACCACAGGCTAGTGCTATTCCATGGCTGCGACACCTACTTAAAATTACCCTACTAATAATATACTGGATCCCCGGCTCTGTGCCTATGGCCTCAGTGCATATAAATGCAGGTCGGCCGAGGTCTCAGGCCAGAGCTGTCCCTATAGAAAAAAATAAAGGCCTGCAGCCCCTGGGTGCCAGCATTTATATGTACTGGAGCAGAAGGCATAGCACTAGCCATGATTTATTATTTTTAGTGACAGCTAGTATTGCACCACTTTTTTTTTAATTTAATGGGGCCAGCTAGAGGCTACTGCCCCCAGGCGGTGGCAATAGTTAAAATCTTTTGGGGGGGATTCTATGGGACGGGGGTGGCTAATGTGGCTTATAGGTGTTAACAGTGTTTTTTTGCAAAACATAGTTATTTCCTTACCCCAATACCAGTGTTTTCTGTGGTTTCCATCAGATATAACGAGTGGTATAACCCTAATGGCTGACATAGACTCTACCCCATTACCACAAGAAACTGAATCAGGTTTGAAACATCTATGATTTGTTATTTTTGATTCCTGAATAAAAGTTTAATTTATTTTTTAAAAATCTGTCAAGGCCCATGAGTGCCTTCCTCGTGTGAACGAATATGTTGATACTGGTGGTACACGCCCCTGGGCCAGTATATTACCAGCGAACAAAAAACTGCGTGCACATCCAGTGGAATTTGTTTATATGTATTTTGCAGACTTGTGACTATATAACGTGTTATACCATTAGAGTTGAATTTTGCACAGAGGATCCCCCTCTGTTTTCTGATGACACAGCAATGCATTCCTATGTTGCATTGCTGAAAGTCTGAAAGGAGCAAAGACTTAGCGAGGAGTGTCCCAGGATGTAAAAAAAAAAAGAAAAGGCAGCAGGCACTACAAATTAGATTGAATTCTAACAGCTGAATATAATATAACTAGCTGCATAATATGTCTAAATTATTAACAGGAAGAGGAAGCAAATGGCAGAATAATTTGAGTAAGAAGGTTTTTAACCAAATTCATTGAACACAGGGCAATGAAGAGGTTAAATGAGAACACATGTAAAGTGATTAAGCGTGCCCTGACATTTCAGACAGCAATAGTGAATCCCTCCTGCTGGCGGAGCTTGTCTAGAGAGAGACCTTGTCCTAAACCCTCCTCCCTCTTGTGCTGTATGTTCAGTGAAGAAGCAAGTAAACATGTCTCTCCCAAGCTGCACAAAGTATGACTGCATTGTGATTGGTGCTGGAATTCAAGGATCTTTTACAGCCTACAACCTGGCCAAAAGCGGAAAGAAGACTCTGCTGCTAGAACAGGTAAATAGATCACAGCAAAGCGGAAACTGTTTATTTGCCCTGTGTAGCACTTTTTTCCTTGAGTATTTGCACCATGGTTTCTTTTTGTTGGGCGGGATATTGTAAAAGATCTGCTCTAGATCTAAATACTATCACTCAAGGCCGCCATCAGAAATTTTAGAGCCTCTTACATGACAAATGGTCTGGACGCCTAACCCCAGAAATATACCCCCACTCCTGACACTTGTCCGCTAGTGGTCTATAGTACTGCTAATTTGTTTGAGTCTTGCACTTATATTAAGACCTCTCTTCCAGCTGGTGCACTGTACGAAAGGATACTTGCCCTTGCTCTCTTCTCAAAGCGCGCTAGGGGCGCCCTGAGCAAGACAGTGGTCTTTACCAACAAGTATACATTGCTGTGCCCAGTACCAGATACAGCAAGGTGCTGGGCCTCCTGCAGGGATAGTGGTGTCACTTACTTGACAGGGGCCATATAATGGAAAAAGACAAAAACATGTTGTATTTGATTGGAAATAAAGTAACTGATTGGGGACAACCCCCCAAACTCTTCATTTATGAAAATACAAGGCCAAAATATAAGGCAATCCTTGGAGGAAAAAGTTTTTGATAGTAAATATATTTGAATACTTACGGATGTCTGTATGCAGTGCACAGACATCGTCCGGCTGTGTGCCCCCCAGGGCAGCTGGGTCCCTTACTGGGGTACTGGTTGTATTCCTCCTCTGCTATAAATATACAAGAATTATAGATTGGTGAGCAGAAATTTATAACAACTGTGGTCATATGTCAGTTATATGACTGTGATTGGTTTTCTAGCCTTTAAAAATTTGTAAGAATATAAGATCCATTTTTATTGGCTGTTCCGCTCAGACTTGTGCATAGAAAGTACTACCCAGCAGTAGTTGATCATGTTTTAATCACTCCAGCTCTCCACCAGCTATTCCATCATTTTTCAAGAAACATGAGCAATTAGACAAATGTTTTCAGGTGATGCAAAAATTATGCCAAGGGTATAAAGGGCTAAGGAATGGGAAGCGCAAAATTTGCCCCCTTACCTAGCTCCATGCCACAACCCAGCAGTTGAGAGATATGAGAGCACTGAACATGGAGAGGCTAGCATGATTGCTTGGGCAACACCAGATGCACCAGGAAACTAGCAATCCCGGGCACTGAAAGGGCAAGGAAATGAACTATAACTTTTGAATAGAGCTCCAATGTGCATTGCTCAAAAGTTATCAAACCATAGAATTAGTAAGAGAAAAGACTAATTGGCTACCATTTGATGAGCAACCAGTTATCAGTATTGATATGTGGGTGCATCAATGAGTAAGTGACTTATTTCATGATTAAGCAATGCATGCTGATGCTTGGATATGCAGAAAAGCTGCCTCACAAACTGTTGATTTGGAAACACAGGTCCAAGCTTTTTTTCATAGGCATAAGTCACAGTGATTGGTGGTTCTGTTGCTAAATGTAAGCATTGTGGTTCTGATTGCAACAAAGTATTTTGCCAGGAAGCATACACTGAGAATTCCTATTGTAAAGTATATCCTGAGTGTCTTACTCCGCGTAATCAAACCCGACTCCCAGACTTCTCCTCCAATGCATTTGAACTTCCTAGACTAGGCCAGAACCATTTTCAATCTCTGAATGATTGTTACCAACAGTACTGTCATCGCATCTTGGTTACCATCTATTTATTTCATCCACAGGCACTATATAATGTGATGCACATCTTGGAGACATAATAATGTCTCAAGCCTGTGTATTAAACTCTGTTTGTCGTAATAAAGACTGTGGGCCACTGCTCAGACTTCAAATACCCTTTCATTCGTAACTTTACAGGGCAAAACTATAAAAAGGTTTTGGCTTACAAAGTTTCCATCATAACCATTTTCATTTGACCCTACAGAGAAGAGGCAGCAGCTCATCCCATGAGGCACAAGTCTAGCCACAGTGAAGCAACTCATTAGAGTTACTCATCCTAGTCTCCAAGCCTTTAATATTTATCACCACCTGCACTTCCAGTGAGGTCTCTAGAGGAGAATCTGTCACATACCTACTTCCTCAGAGTCTTCAGTTAAGCAGCTGCTATCTTTCTTTCAAAACTAAATAAGAAATAAAATGGTAGCAGCAAATACGGTTTTTTTTCTTCCTGTTTTAATGGGGAATTTATCCCTTGCTAAATAATTATTTAGAATTTTTGGGGGGTTTGCTTTTAGAAATAATGTCACAAATACAGCATCAGTAGCTTTTATATTCTAATACGGTAATAGAATGTAGAAACAATGTCATCAAACAAAGGGTCAAGCCAATGCAATGATTAAGAGCAAGTATATGTGGCTCTTTATCTCAAGGCATACCTCCCAGCTCTTGCCCCGGAAAATCAGGACTACAGGGAGGCAGAGCATTGGAGGCTGATACCGTGCATGCACAGTAGGCCCTGTCACTCAGACTTGCTGTGCTGCTTCTGAAGGTCTGTGGTTCATAGAAACATAGAAACATAGAATGTGTCGGCAGATAAGAACCATTCGGTCCATCTAGTCTGCCCAATTTTTTTTGAGTACTTTTATTAGTCCCCCGTTCCCGGTCTTATAGCTAGGATAGCCTTGTGTCTATCCCACGCATGCTTAAAATCCTTGACTGTGTTTACCTCTACCACTTCTGCTGGCAGGCTATTCCATACATCCACTACCCTCTCAGTAAAGTAATACTTCCTGATATTACTTTTAAATCGTTGCCCCTCTAATTTAAGACTATGTCCTCTAGTTGTGGTAGTTTTTCTTCTTTTAAATATACTCTCTTCCTTTACTGTGTTGATTCCCTTTATGTATTTAAATGTTTCTATCATATCCCCCCTGTTACGTCTTTCCTCCAAGATATACATGTTAAGATGCTTTAATCTTTCCTGGTAAGTTTTATCCTTCAACCCATGAACCAGTTTAGTAGCCCTTCTCTGAACTCTCTCCAAAGTATCAATATCCTTCTGGAGATACGGTCTCCAGTACTGCGTACAATACTCCAAGTGAGGTCTCACCAGTGCTCTGTACAATGGCATGAGCACTTCCCTCCTCATACTGCTTATACCTCTCCCTATGCAACCAAGCATTCTGCTAGCATTTCCTGCTGCTCTATTGCATTGCCTACCTACCTTCAAGTCCTCTGAAATTATTACTCCTAAATACCTTTCCTCAGATGTTGAGGTTAGGACTGTACCAAATAGTCTATATTCTGCTTTTGGGTTTTTACGCCCAAGGTGCATAATCTTGCACTTGTCCACATTAAATGTCAGTTGCCACTGCTCTGACCATTTTTCTAGTTTAGCTAAATCATTTGCCATTTGGCTTATACCTCCATGAATATCAACCCTGCTGCAAATGTTTGTATCATCAGCAAAAAGACATACCTTGCCAACAAGACTTTCTGCAATATCGCTAATAAAAATATTAAAGAGAATGGGTCCAAGTACAGATCCCTGAGGTACCCCACTAGTAACAAGACCTTGCATCGAATATACCCCATTGACTACAAACCTCTGTTGCCTTTAACTCAGCCATTGTCTAATCCATTCAACAATATTGAAATCCAAACTCAAAGATTTCAGTTTATTGATAAGCCTTCTATGTGCAACAGTGTCAAAAGCCTTACTGAAATCTAGGTAAGCAATGTCTACTGCACCACCCTGATCTATTATTTTAGTCACCCAATCAAAACAATCAATAAGATTAGTTTGGCATGATCTCCCTGAAGTAAACCCATGCTGTCTCTGATCTTGAAATCCAAACGACTTTAGATGTTCAACAATCCTATTCTTTAACAAGGTTTCCATTATTTTCCCCACTACTGAAGTAAGACTTACTGGTCTATAGTTGCCCGCCTCCTCCCTACTACCTTTCTTGTGAATGGGCACAACATTAGCTAATTTCCAATCTTCTAGAACTACTCCCGTTAACAATGATTGGTTAAATAAATCTGTTAACAGGTTTCCTAGTACACCACTAAGTTCTTTTAATAACTTTGGATGTATCCCATCAGGTCCTATCGACTTATTTGTCTTTACTTTAGACAGCTGAAGTAAAACCTCTTCCTCTGTAAACTTACATGCATCAAAAGACTCATTAGTCTTTTTCCCTAAATGAGGTCCCTTACCCACGTCACGCTGTCCTGCTGAACTTTATCTGTGTCCTGTGTAGGACAGAGGTAGAGCTCGGCAGGACAGCTGGATTGCCTCCCAAAAACTGTTGGAAGGCATGTAAATGTCATACTTCCTAATCAGGGCCAGCGCTACCGTAAGGCAGCACAGGCAGCTGCCTTAGGGCTCCCCGGGGGGGGGCGGGAAAATCGCCCGAGCCCCAGACCCTTTTACTTACCTCCTACCTTCCTGCTGTGCAGGTCCGTGACTGTGAGGGAAGCGTTCTGCGCTGGGATATTAAATGGCATATTGAGGGGCAAAATCCTGGCATATTGAGGTGCAACATGCTGGCATATTAAATGGCATATTGGAGGGGCAAAATCCTGGCATATTGGAGGGGCAAAATCCTGGCATATTAAATGGCAAAATGCTGGCATATTGAGAGGCAAAATTATAGCATATTAAATGGCATATTGAGGGGCATATTGGAGGGGCAAAATCCTGGCATATTAAATGGCAAATTGGAGGGGCAAAATCCTGGCATATCGAGGGGCAAAATTCTGGCATATTAAATGGCATATTGAGGGACAAAATGCTGGCATATTAAATGGCATATATAGGGGCATATTGGAGGGGCAAAATCCTGGCATATTGAGGTGCAAAATCCTGGCATATTGAGGGGCAAATCCTGGCATATTAAATGACATATTGGAGGGGCAAGATCCTGGGATATTAAATGGCATATTGAGGGGCAACATCCTGGCATATTAAGTGGCAAAATCCTGGCATATTAAATGGCATATTGAGGGGCAAAATGCTGGCATATTAAATGGCATATTGGAGGGGCAAAATCCTGGCATATTAAATGGCATATTGGAGGGGCAAAATCCTGGCATATTGAGGGGTAAAATCCTGGCATATTAAATGGCATATTGGAGGGGCAAAATCCTTGCATATTGAGGGGCAAAATTCTGGCATATTAAATGGCATATTGAGAGGCAAAATATTGGCATATTAAATGGCAAAAGAATGGCATATTGATGGGGAAATACTGGCAAATTAAATGGCATATTGAGGGGAAAACACTGGCATATTAAATGGCATATTGAGGGGCAAAATACTGGCATATTAAATGGCATAGTGAGGGGCAAAATACTGGCATATTGAGTGGCAAAATAGTGTGTCTCGGGTTATGTGTGTATTTCTGTCACTGTGTGTGTGTAAGTGGTAAGGGTGTGTGTAAGTGTGTCACTTTCTGTGTAAGGGTGTGTGTAAGTGTGTCACTTTCTGTGTAAGGGTGTGTGTAAGTGTGTCACTGTGTCTGTGTAAGGGTGTGTGTGTAAGTGTGTCACTGTGTCTGTGTAAGGGTGTGTGTGTAAGTGTGTTACTGTGTCTGTGTAAAGGTGTGTGTGTAAGTGTGTAACTGTGTCTGTGTAAGGGTGTGTGTAAGTGTGTCACTGTGTCTGTGTAAGGGTGTGTATGTGTGTCACTTTGTCTGTGTAAGGGTGTGTGTGTAAGTGGTAAGTGTGTCTCTGTGTGTGACTGCAAGGGTGTCTTTGTGTTTAAGGGTTTCAATATTTGCCACATTTAGAGCATGCGAGTTGAATATTTAGATGTATTTATTTTTTATACTATACATTATACTTATATATATATATATATATATATATATATATATATATATATATATATAATGTATGGAGGGTTAATGGTGTGGGAGGCGTGGTCAGAGGAGGGGGGCACCAAAATGCACCTTCGCCTGTGTAGCCGAAAATCCTTGCACTGGCCCTGTTCCTAATGAAAGTAGTTAATTAGCATATTAGGCCAAAAGACGATGGCATAACAGATGACACCACATTTAATACTGTTTTTTTAAATTCACAGAACAAATCATTTTATGATGCATCAGTCTAATTTAATAAATTATAAGCACAGAGACATTTATCAACAATTAGCTTTATTAAGAGATCAATTTGCCAGTTTACTGTGATAAATAGTATTTCCGGTGTCTACTGGTTAAATATCCCTTATCCGAAAGATCCAAAAGAAGATTTCAGATGTGTGTCAGTTCAGATAAGGGATACTCCCCTTCCTGGTGCCCCAGTATTGAAGCACCTTTGCTTCATCTTCCTGGGCGCCGTTCATCTGAAGCCAGTGCTCATGGGAAATGTTGTACCTAGAGTGCTGTGAAGCGAGGGACTACTACTTGACGATGGAGCATGTTATTTCATTAGGTCCACTTCTGTAAATTATCTCACTGAATTTAGGTCGTATAGATCATGTATAGGGCCGGTGCTGCCAAAATCAACAGTTAACCATAACAATCCACTATCCGAAATGCTGCCAGTCCCAAGAATTTCGGATAACAGATACTTAACCTGTACACATAATAAGCTGAAGAGAACAATATTCTTCAGAAAAATAACTTGACTTTACAATGTATTTTATTCAATTTCTAACAATGTTATACAATGCCACATAAAGAATATATATGTGTGTGTGTGTGTGTGTGTGTGTGTCCCTAATAGATACCCCTGGTCCCAATTTAGGTCCTAACTAGGTAAACACAAATATCCAAGGCAGGTCTTTACTTGCCTACAAATGACCTATTATGTGTGGAACAAATGTCCTCTTCAGTGTCATCCTTGAGAAGACATTAACTCTCAAAGGCTACCTGTGATGTGTATTTTGTGACTACCTCAAAGATCATCTGCCTTGTTGGTCTATATTAAGGTCATTACTAATAACTGCAACTTGTGTTTATCAGAGAATATCCATGTGGAGTGGGAAGTCACCCATATCATAATTTGCTTAGGGCTTTTCAAACCCTTGGGCATCATCCTGACAGCTGCACAGACACTCTCTATTCATTATTGCACTTTATTTATCATGACAGTTTCATTTAAAAAATGTATACAATATCATGCAATTTTAATGTAGAAGTCTTCCCCATCAGACGATGAAAAGGATGGTGATTATAATGCACAAAGAAGACCATTTAGGAAATTCACCTTCAAAAAATCTAAGGTCCTAAAGTCACTAAGCTTCATCAAAAAAATGCTTACTATATTTGCCAGAAAAGCCTCTCTTACATTTCAGAGTAAATCCGAGTTTATAATAGGGTTAACAATTCTCTTCATTTGCATAGTCAAATGTTTAATACTTTATGTGGCGGTAGATATTTTTAGATTCCCATTTTCAAATGATTAATTAGAATTCTCTTTCAAGGTCATACATTTAACTTTTATATAAAAACACATAGAGGGACAGGTTTATGTTAAATAAGGATGTTGTTTTAATCAGAGATTTAATGACTATATTCATAGACATGTATTTCCATAGGGAAACTTTAAACCTTGATTTAAAATATATGTCGGTTTTTTTCCCACATGGGTTTAGATGGCCCTGGTCTCACCTCTGCCCATCAACCTTGGCCCCACCTGTCCTTCTGCAGATTTGTTTTGGTTCCCCCACATATGTACCCAGTCACTCAGGGTGGTAGGTCTTTCAGGGGATTTACTGTTTTGGAATGTTTAATTTATGGAGCAGAATCACAAAGATACTACAATACTCTTAGCAGTGCATTACTGGAGACCACGCCTGCTTACATGCTGGGTTCTTGAAAGCTATGTTGTTTCTCTACTGAAACTGATAGAGTGGTCAACTATTTCTCGATTTCTTTGGGTAGTAAAAGAAGGGTAGAGGTAGATGTCAGCCAATCATAGCTGGGGAATAGCTTAGCAGGAACACAGAATTGTATGCTGGAGTTAGTAACACGCTCACATTGAAAACATATACTGAACTTGCTACAATATATACAGAGGATAGATCACTAGTTATATCTAGACATTACCTGTAATTCCCATGGGAGCTACATATTTATCATTGTTGTTGAACTGTACGTAGTGTTGGACTACGAGGGGGAAAACAGCCAAGATGCCTCTGCTGTCAAGTACTCAGTCCATATTTCCACTAGTGAGCCAATCTATTGGTTTGTTCAATGGCAGTTAAGATGTGTGGGGGGGGGGGGGGGTAGATATTTCAAGAACCCATCATTTTGCAAGGAATACTTTCCATTTCAAGGGAAGTCCTATCTCAATATACTGAATTTATTTGACAGAGACTCTCTGTTTAAAGATAAGCGCATTTATTTAGAATATACTTCAGAATATTTAAAATGTTTCAGTCTGTATTCTCCAACCAGTGCGTGCCATGAAAATTGGTAAGGTTTTAAACATTTTATTTGCAAAACAATTCAAACCCAAAGGCTTCAAAACTAGGAACTGTGCAAAGGCGCTTACAATTATCCAAAGATTATTTCTAATAGAGATTACCTTTCAAATCAATAAATTTTTACCCAAGAAGATATTTACATCACTATTCCAACTATTAGTGTCAAGTTCCAAATGCCAGCCATGACACCATTAGCAGGGTTAATGGTTTAGCAGGCTGAATTTAAGAGACTTGGTTTAGAATTGGCAGGTTTTCCGGATTGCATGTTTCAAAGTGGTAGATATTTCAAGAACCCATCATTTTGCAAGGAATACTTTCCATTTCAAGGGAAGTCCTATCTCAATATACTGAATATATTTGACAGAGACTCTCTGTTTAAAGATAAGCGCCTGTGCACAGTTCCTAGTTTATAAGCCTTTGGGTTTGAATTGTTT
This sequence comes from Pelodytes ibericus, assembly GCA_036172795.1. NCBI lineage: Eukaryota > Metazoa > Chordata > Amphibia > Anura > Pelodytidae > Pelodytes > Pelodytes ibericus. The sequence goes on along the minus strand of CM069857.1, from coordinate 48,135,129 downwards.
TGCAAATAAACTGTTTAAAACCTTACCAATTTTCATGGCACACACTGGTTGGAGAATACAGACTGAAACGTTTTAAATATTCTGAAGTATATTCTAAATGCAGGGACTTTATGGACCTGTATTCAGCTGAGTGACAAATAAAATCTTGCAGGTGAGAATGGATGTTGTCACCAATCTTTATTCTATTGTAAATGATCTATTCATTGTATTTGCAAAATTGCAAGTAAATGCCTAAATTAGGCGAAACATTTATTTTACATGTGTCTGTGGAGTCTCCTGCTTATGACATCACCTGTGGCACGGTATGCAAATTATAAATTTTCCATTTTAATAGCAGTTCATTTGCATACCGTACCTCAGGTGATGTCATAAGCATGAGATGCCACATTTAAAACCAACATTTCTCATAATTTAGACATTTTCATGCAATTTTGCTAATACAATGTATAGATCATTTTCAATATGTTTTTACTGTGCAACTAGAGCATTAAAAAAAGATCAGGTGATACAGTCCCTTTAAATATTATACCATAACACAGTCCCTTAAGTCACTATTTCAAGGAATTTAAGTTTTCTAAGATTCTTTTTTTTTTTTTAAATACAAAAAAAAACATACATAAATCTTTCTATGACATGTGTTGAACAACTTTATTACCTTGCCTTTAATTCTCATTTCAGTTTCCACTGCCGCACACCAGAGGGAGCTCTCATGGGCAAACACGCATTATCCGCAGGGCATATGAAGAAGAGTTCTACACCAACATGATGGAGGAGAGCTACCAACTCTGGGCAGAACTGGAAAGAGAGTCAGGAACCAAGCTCTACAGGTAAAGACGCATAATACACTCATCCAGTGGGCAAAACGTCACTAAATGCAGCATCTCCCAAAAAATATATATATATATTGGGTTGATCTTTTTATATTCTTACAATTAAATACACTTTTCATATAGGCATAGCATATTTCAAATATCATTGCAAGCCATGGACAAAACTGAGCTACTTTTAAACTCTCCATCTATAGTTAAAGTGCATATTTAACCATCCTCAGCAAACATGATGGCATGTAACACACAGGGGCCTGATTGGCCATTCCTGGGTCCTTTTAAAAGAGAGGTCAGCAATTCCTGGGTTGTGTTATATACCTCACTTTCTTGTATTGTAAATGTGAATCACCTTTATTAGAAAAAAAACCGGCAGTACTATATAAGGCTAAGGATGCCCCATGGAACAATGTGTTTCACTCTCTAAAAGCTAAAAGCACTTAGTCTGAGGCCTATGTATTCTACATCACACAAAACAGGAATCATCTGCTTCACTTTCTAAATGTGCTTTCTGACTGTCAGCTGGAATGCTAACCATGACTCCTGTTTGCATCAAGTGAAGGAGTTCTATTCATCTAGACAGTCTACCGACCTTCCATTTTTTGTTTACTCCCACACCGTGTTTACACACTGCAGTATGCAGAATGTGTTCAGAGGGTAATTCCCCTCTTTGATTGATTAATTAATTGGCTTCTTCTGGACACACAAAATCTACTACTGTAGGGTACCATAAAATGCATACAAGAAAAAAATGGCAAATCCTATATTCACAGCTATATATCCTATATTTCAGTCCGCCATATAGGATGATAATGGTGGTAGTGGCATCACAAAGGAGGTGCGGGGGGTGTGGACCGCACCGGATGACACCCTCGGGGGGGGGGGGGGGCGACACCTTGAGTTCCTGCGCCAGGTGACACCAACCCTAGTGACTCCTCTGAATGGTGGCAAATAAAGTCTAACACAGTAAAGGCTGACTGAACATCATGGCATATGTAATTCCCAAACAACTATCAGCTTGGTAGACAAGTTGAACATCAACATTCACAAACATCACAAAAAATATGAATTTGTTTGCAGCCATAGTCAATAAAATGAATGTTTAGGTGTATCATTTTTTTAAATTGTAACTTCATTCTTACTTGATACAGCTTCTTGGTTATGAAACGGTTGATATAGAAAGTATTATATCAAATGACAGGTAGAATTTGGTCACGGTTTTATTGATTCACCTTACTCTAATAGCCATTTACTGAAGCTCAAAGTGCCAAATAACATTTTAAAATCCATCCGTTACAATAGCAGCCAATGACTTTACCAGTCCCCTGTTTAGGTCTGGGAACAAGATAGGAATCCACTGTTAAATACATGTACATGTTCGGTAAAAGGGCATGTGTAACTGGATATATTGATTGCTATGCATGTGTTAATCCCCTTGTATTGATTGTATATCGGAAGGTTACTTGCAGGCTTACTGAAGACGTCAGTTACTTTCATGAATTAAATACCGGGTTTAGTAAACGTAGTACAGGAAGTTTCCTGTTGTATCTCATGATGCAGGTCTAAACTTACCATAATGTTAGTTTGTTTCACACTGGCTGTGTTCAAGGTTTGAAGCTAAGAACAAACACAGACAAAAAGATTTGTTTGCTAGAACTGTTATTTCAGGTTTTCCATGTTTTCCTGAAATAGAATTATTATTCTAATCATATATTTTAAAAGCAGCAACAAATTCTGTGTGAAAAGCATGTATATTTATGACAGGTCATATCAAATGTTTGTGTAATACCTGTCCGACTGCCCAATCAGTGAGGTCTGCATTCCCATCTTGGTGGTAGTAGATCCCTGTGTGTTATTGTTTTTCCATTGGATTAGTGATGTTATGGGCACTTGCAGAAATGACAGGTTTCATTTCCCCCCTTCTTCCACCTTGCTACTTACAGTGGAAAATGTTGTAGCTTTAACTGTGTTCTTTCTCTTCTCAAACTGGCTTCACACACAGCTTTGCAAGTAAAATGTTTAGACTATAGACGCCATTTTGTTCTGCTAGGCCTGCTCATTATGTTTCATGGCCTTGACTGTTTTCCAAGAAATCAAGACTTAAGGTTAATTAATATTTTCTTGATTGACCGAGATTTACCCCAAAGTAAAACCGTAGTTACCTGTTTTAATGTATCGTATGGTATTTTTCCTGCCCATAAATGACCGGAAGTAAGGTTATCTAAAATCTATATAAACCCCAATTATCAGTGAGTTGACACAGAATGAGGAGACTATGTTGATGTGACAGCATTAACACAAGAATGAGAGATTAACCTGTAAACAACCAGGAGGGTATATGATTTTATTTTACTCATTGCAAGCATATACATTCAACTTTATTTACTCTGCTTTTATTGTAGATTATTAAGCTGTTTTTTATACATTGCCTATATTTATTTACATTCAATAAAATATTTTAAAAGACAAAAGGTTATTGCTTCCAACTCCCTATTTTTATTGTATTCTCAATTATTTATAAATATTAATAGAGAAACCTGCTGATCTATATAATATTATTGTTAAAAGATATCTATATGGTTAGCCCTGCTAAATTCTATGCAATCAAGACATTATGGACGGAAATAGGGTATCACATCGGTTACAGTGAGGACAGGGAAGGAGTGTAATGGGGGAATGGGTCCACCAGTGACTCCCTCTCATCATGAAGAACACTGAATACATGAAGAATACTAAATTTATATAGAAAACTTAGCAATTAGTAGAATCTGGTAGCTGTTCACTATAGGTGATCTCATCGTAGTTCACTGTAAGTAAATAGCTCCATGTGTTATGAGAAATTATGGTGAGGTGAGCAAAGTTTCTTCATATGTTTATTGCACCATTAGAGTACCCGGCATCCACGTGCAGTGAAGTAAACCACGCCTAGTGCGTTTCGCGACAAATTGGCTGTAACACATAGTATTTATACTAAAAAAAAAAAGTCTCCCCCTCATTTAACTCTTTTAGTGCATAAGACAATTCAGATGTAAATCTCTATGTACAAACAGGGAATTGCACATCATAATATAATATATATGTATATACAATTAGCAAAATATATACAAATGTGTAAGGTGGAAATGGTATTGGTCAGCAAGGATGTCGCTATACAGCAAAGAGAGGTACAATGATTGGTAACTTTGTGTCTCCAAGGCTTTGCTGTACATGTGATAGTGAACATAACTGCTTAAACTTTACATGAATGTTTAAATGTAGCAAGGTATATAAATGTTGCAAATCAAAGACATGCCCACTTTCTGAGCTACTAGATGGAGAAGACGCAGCACAGCTGAGTATAGTTTTCGGTCAGAGAAAGCAGCATAGTAATCTCTATTGGTTAATAGACAAGAGGAAGTAGATTGCGCCTTCCTTCCGTCCACAGTATAAACATTCCCCTTGAGTAATATCTGGTTACTACTAAAATAACAATCCTTCCTTTATTTAATTTGTTTAATTTTTTTTTTTTTGTTCACCCTCACTCTTTACAATAAAATGCAATCTTTGCATTTGAAAGTTGTTGAATGGACTGGGTAATAGCCGAGTGACAGATAACAGTGGGTTGTAGTCTATAGATTAAATCCTGATGAAGTTCTTGTTACTAGTGGGTTACCTCATTGATCAGTTCTTGGACCAGTTCTCATTAATACATTTATTAATGGTATTACCAAAGCTTTTAAAGATAGCGTATGTCTTTTTTTTTTGATGATGACACAAAGATTTGCAACAGAATCGATGTTCCTGGGGCGATAAGCCAAATGGAAAACTATTTAGGGAAATTAGAAAAATGGACAACGCTGTGGCAGTTCAAGTTTTAATGTTGATAAATATATACAGGGCCTAACAATTCAAAGTCAGAATTGTGTATGTTGGATGCAGCGCTGCAATACTGTTAAATAAATATGACTTACAAGTGATTATTTCAAATGACAAGAGAGGAATGAAATGTATCAGAGCAACAATAATTGTAGCAGGATGCTTAGTGGTAAAAGGATTAGCAGTTTTAAAAAAATGAGGGTTGAGTCCATGTCTCTGTGTAGCACACTGCAGTGGCGTCCCGAGGGGGGGGCGGCCCGCCCCGGGTGCCACTGACTAGGGGGTGCCACCGGTGCTGCCGGCACCCCCCGCGCTGCTTACCTTTTTTTTTTTTTTTTTTTCTCGGGTGAAAAAAAGAAAAGAAAAAAAAATCACAGCGACCGGATGTGACGATACGTCACATCCGGTGACTGTGTTTCCCTCCTAGGAGTTGTCCGTCCGGGAGAAGCAGCGATTTGGTAAGTGATGGGAGGGGGGGGGGGGGGGGGGCTGGCACTATATTACTGGGTTCTGGCTGGCACTCAGTGGTGTATCTTGATTTTGTGCTGCCCTAGGCAGACAAAATCCGGGCACCCCCCTACCCAAGCTGCACACCCACGTTACACACCTAAGACATGCCCCATCATTCAGACTCACATCAAGCTCACACTCCCATCACACTCAGTCACACACTCCTACTCCCATCACACTCAGTCACACACACTGTCTCCCATCACACACACTCTGACTCCCATCACACTCAGTCACACACACACATACACACTGTCTCCCATCACACACACTCTGACTCCCATCACACTCAGTCACACACATTGTCTCCTATCACACACACTCTGACTCCCATCACACTCAGTCACACACACAGTCTCCCATCACACACACTCTGACTCCCATCACACTCAGTCACACACAGTCTCCCATCACACACACTCTGATTCCCATCACACTCAGTCACTCACACACACACACACACACACACTGTCTCCCATCACACTCAGTCACACACAGTCTCCCATCACACACACTCCGACTCCCATCACACACACTCTGACTCCCATCACACTCAGTCACACACAGTCTCCCATCACACACACTCTGATTCCCATCACACTCAGTCACTCACACACACACACACACACACTGTCTCCCATCACACTCAGTCACACACAGTCTCCCATCACACACACTCCGACTCCCATCACACACACTCTGACTCCCATCACACTCAGTCACACACACTCTGACTCCCATCACACTCAGTCACACACACTCTGACTCCCATCACACTCAGTCACACACACTGTCTCCCATCACACACACTCTGACTCCCATCACACTCAGTCACACACTGTCTCCCATCACACACACTCTGACTCCCATCACACTCAGTCACACACACACACACACACACTGTCTCCCATCACACACACTCTGACTCCCATCACACTCAGTCACACACACACACACACACACACAGTCTCCCATCACACACACTTACCTTTCCCTGTTCGGCTTCCCGGCGATTGTGCCGACAGGTCACGTGACCGGGCGCGCGTATGACGTCAGCGCGCCCGTCACGTGACTGTCGGCACTTCCGTGTCGGCACACTGCACGGGGAGCCGAACAGGCAGCACGGAGGTTTCTCTGTGCTGCCTGTTCGGCTCCCCGTGCAGTCTGGCAGGCAGAGCAATGGTGAGGGGGGATCTTCCGATCCCCTCTCACCTCCGTCTCTGCCTGCAAGCGCGTTTTTTTTTTTGTTTTTTTTTTTAAAGGGCCGGATGTTTTTTTTTTTTTTTGTTTTTTTTTTTTCAGTGCTGGGGGGCGCTGCCGCCCCCCAAAATTTGCCGCCCTAGGCATCCGCCTAGGATGCCTCGCGGTAAATACAGCACTGCTGGCACTATATTACTGGGTTCTGACTGGCACTATATTACTGGGTTCTGGCTGGCACTATATTACTGGGCTCTGACTGGCACTATATTACTGGGCTCTGGCTGGCACTATATTACTGGGCTCTGACTGGCACTATATTACTGGGTTCTGGCTGGCAATGTATTACTGGGCTCTGACTGGCACTGTATTACTGGGCTCTGGCTGGCACTATATTACTGGGCTCTGGCTGGCACTATATTACTGGGTTCTGGCTGGCACTATATTACTGGGTTCTGGCTGGCACTATATTACTGGGCTCTGACTGGCACTATATTACTGGGTTCTGGCTGGCACTATATTACTGGGTTCTGGCTGGCACTATATTACTGGGCTCTGGCTGGCACTATATTACTGGGCTCTGACTGGCACTATATTACTGGGTTCTGGCTGGCAATGTATTACTGGGCTCTGACTGGCACTGTATTACTGGGCTCTGGCTGGCACTATATTACTGGGCTCTGGCTGGCACTATATTACTGGGTTCTGGCTGGCACTATATTACTGGGCTCTGGCTGGCACAATATTACTGGGCTCTGGCTGGCACTATATTACTGGGCTCTGGCTGGCACTATATTACTGGGCTCTGACTGGCACTATATTACTGGGCTCTGGCTGGCACTATATTACTGGGCTCTGACTGGCACTTTATTACTGGGCTCTGACTGTTACAATATTCCTGGTATCTGACTGGCACACTATTACTGGGCTCTGACTTGCACACTATTACTGGGCACTGACTGGCACAATATTCCTGGGCACTGACTGGCACAAAATTACTTGGCATCTGACTGGCATAATATTCATGGGCACTGACTGGCACAATATTACTGGGCATTTGACTGGCACACTATTCCTGGGCTCTGAGTGGCACACTATTACTGGGCACTGACTGGCACAATATTCCTGGGCACTGACTAACACTATATTACTGGGCTCTGACTGGCACACTATTACTGGGCACTGACTGGCACAATATTCCTGGGCACTGACTGGCACAATATTACTGGGCATCTGACTGGCATAATATTCCTGGGCACTGACTGGCACAAAATTACTTGGCATCTGACTGGCATAATATTCATGGGCACTGACTGGCACACTATTACTGGGCATCTGACTGGCACAATATTCCTGGGCTCTGAGTGGCACACTATTACTGGGCACTGACTGGCACACTATTACTGGGCACTGACTGGCACACTATTACTGGGCACTGACTGGCACACTATTCCTGGGCTCTGAGTGGCACACTATTACTGGGCTCTGACTGGCACATTACTGGGTTCTGAGTGGCACTATATAACTGGGCTCTGACTGGCACACTATTACTGGGCTCTGAGTGGCACACTATTACTGGGCTCTGACTGGCACTATATTACTGGGTTCTGAGTGGCACTATATTACTGGGCTCTGAGTGGCACACTATTACTGGGCACTGATTGGCACACTATTAATGGGCACTGACTGGCACACTTTTACTGGGCTCTGACTGGCACTATATTACTGGGCTCTGACTAGCACAAACAATAATACTGGCTCTGACTGGCACAATATTCCTGGTATCTGACTGGCACAATATTCCTGGTATCTGACTGGCACAATATTACTGGGTTCTGAGTGGCACACTATTACTGGGCTCTGACTGGCACATTACTGGGTTCTGAGTGGCACTATATAACTGGGCTCTGACTGGCACACTATTACTGGGCTCTGAGTGGCACACTATTACTGGGTTCTGAGTGGCACTATATTACTGGGTTCTGAGTGGCACTATATTACTGGGCTCTGAGTGGCACACTATTACTGGGCTCTGACTGGCACACTTACTGGGCTCTGAGTGGCACACTATTACTGGGCTCTGACTGGCACAATATTACTGGGCTCTGACTTTTACAATATTCCTGGTATCTGACTGGCAAACTATTACTGGGCTCTCACTTGCACACTATTACTGGGCACTGACTGGCACAATATTCCTGGGCACTGACTGGCACAAAATTACTTGGCATCTGACTGGCATAATATTCATGGGCACTGACTGGCACAATATTACTGGGCATTTGACTGGCACACTTTTCCTGGGCTCTGAGTGGCACACTATTACTGGGCACTGACTGGCACAATATTCCTGGGCACTCACTGGCACTATATTACTGGGCTCTGACTGTTACAATATTCCTGGTATCTGACTGGCACACTATTACTGGGCTCTGACTGGCACACTATTACTGGGCACTGACTGGCACAATATTCCTGGGCACTGACTGGCACAATATTACTGGGCATCTGACTGGCATAATATTCCTGGGCACTGATTGGCACAAAATTACTTGGCATCTGACTGGCATAATATTCATGGGCACTGACTGGCACAATATTACTGGGCATCTGACTGGCACAATATTCCTGGGCTCTGAGTGGCACACTATTACTGGGCACTGATTGGCACACTATTACTGGGCACTTACTGGCACACTATTACTGGGCACTGACTGGCACAATATTCCTGGGCTCTGAGTGGCACACTATTACTGGGCTCTGACTGGCACATTACTGGGTTCTGAGTGGCACTATATAACTGGGCTCTGACTGGCACACTATTACTGGGCTCTGAGTGGCACACTATTACTGGGCTCTGACTGGCACTATATTACTGGGTTCTGAGTGGCACTATATTACTGGGCTCTGAGTGGCACACTATTACTGGGCTCTGACTGGCACACTTACTGGGCTCTGACTGGCACACTATTACTGGGCTCTGACTGGCACAATATTACTGGTATCTGACTGGCACACTATTCCTGGTAACTATAATTGTACAATTTTCAAACATTGAAAAAATTGTGGGTTTTTTCTTTGGCACCCGGGTCCGCCCCGGGTGCCAAATGCTCTAGGTACGCCCCTGGCACACTGTGAGACCTCATTTGGAGTATTGAACACAGTAGTGGAGACCATGTCTAGAAAAGCATATTTCAAGAAAGGATTACAAAATAGTTCTTATTTTACAACACAAAAATTATAAGGAAATTATAAAACTTCTTAACAGTTCCTTAACTTGGACGAAAGAGGGGATATTTTAGTTATGTTTAAATACATTGTAATATAGACGCACAAGTAAAATGTCCATTGTCCCTAGTATGAGGATGTGCTGGCATGTACTTTTGATAGTACACGCCAGTTTATCCTCTGAACGACAGCTGCCATGCTTACATAGGAAGCAGGCAGCCGTCTGGTCGGCAACTGGCTCTCTCTGCTAGCGTGGAGAGAGCCCCTAGATCAGCAGGGGGGACCTTAACTAAGATACGCGTCGGGTTTACTTTCCCAGACCGGGACATGTATTGTTTAGCCCTTGCTTCCTTGAAGGAAGCAAGGGTTAAACAAGTTGGAATGTCCCTTTAAGCATACATTCGATATAAGGTATTTTACAACAGGTAGAAATATGAGTAGACTACATGGGCTGAATGGTTCTTAACTGCCAACACATTCTATGTTTCTATATTACTGCTCTCTCTCATATTGTACTAAATAGCATTGTAAAATCTAACTACCAAAACACAACAATTCAATTACTGATATGGCACTAGGTAAAATACCAGAATAAATCACATGCAGTCAAATTACCATAGTACCTAAACATCCATATAGAGAACCTTGCATTAGATGAAAGATGGCATGGAATGAAATAATATTCTTATTATTATATTGTATTATATTATTATATGTATGCTGCCAGTGTTTTATCATAGGGGAAGTTATTATGTAAAAAGTGAAGTAAAACAAAAAAATAAAGGGGTCCAATGGTGAAAATATCTATATAGTAATCACATTTTAAAGATAACAATGTATTTGAATATTGCCATCTTAACTTAATATCCGTGTTTCAAAGGATTCATTCATCTAAATATTGTTAATAGTGTGAATGTAGAGAATAAAAAATAGCAGAAAATAGCAAAAGTGACTAATGGATCGTGTTAGCAGAATTGCTAGCAAATGCTTACATTAAAAGAGCAATAGAAATGTATCTGTGGTTTCTCCTGTTGATATGAAAATTCAAAGTCACAGGTGATAATGTCATAGACATGTGTTTTAAATCTGTCTGTGGTGTCTCCTATTTATTTTATTTTAAACATCTGGAATTATGCCAACACAATGTATAGATCATTATCAAATATTTGGTATTGTATATTTCTGCAGTAAAACAAAGTGTAGGTGATGGATCCCTGTAAGCTAGTTTGAACAATATAGTTTGTCAATGAAGAGTATTCATGTTGTTTTTCCACTTGATGGTGTTCACATTACCAATTTTTGTCTGTGGCCTTTAACTAGCTGTCTGACTTAAAGGCCTAACTAGAAACCACATGACCCTGATGTAAAAAAAAAAATGGCCAGGACCCTCCCACCAACTTCACCAAGAAACAAGTGCCAGGTTGTCCCTTTTTTATTTGTGCCGCAATTGCCACCAAATAGTGTCATTCCTGCCCCCAAACAATATGTCAGTTCCATCCATGTACCGAATCAGGTTGTTGGTGCCCGCTCTGCCCCCAGATTATCAGAGACCTAGCTTGTGTCAGCCGATAAGAACCATATGGCCCATATAATCTGCCCAATTTTCTGAATACTTTCATTAGTCCTTGGCATTATCATATATCTAGGATAGTCTTCTGCATATCTCATGTGGGCTTAAACTCCTTCACTGTGTTACCCTCTACCACCTCCGCTGGAAGGTTATTCCATACACCCACTACCCTCTGAGTAAAGTAATACTTCCTGGTATTTCTTTTAAACTGTTTCCCTTCTAATTTAAGGCTATGGCCTCTGGTTGTGGTTTTCCTTCTTTTAAATATACTCTCCTCCTTTATTGTTTTGATTCCCTTTATGTAAATGTTTCTATTATATCCCCCATCACGTCTTTATTCCAAGCTATACATGTTAAGACTCTTTAACCTTCACTGGTAAGCTTTATTATGAAATGCATGAATCAGCTTATTAGCCCTTCTCTATCAATATCCTTCTGGAGATATGGTCTCCAGTACTGTGTACAATACTCCAAGTGAGCTCTCACCAGTGCTCTATGCAATGGCATGAGTATTTTCCTCTTTCTAATGCTATACCTCAACCAAGCATCCTGCTGGCATATTCTGCTGCCCTATTTCATTGTCTACTTTTCTACCTATCCTCGGTAATAATTACCCATAATCCCTTTCCTTGCATTTTGAGGTTAGGACTATATAAAATATTCTATATTCTGTCCTTGGGTTATATGCCAAAGGTGCATTATCTTGGACTTATCCACATTAAATGTCAGTTGCCACAGCTCTGCCCATCATTGCCCCAAATAACTTGGCAATGCCATCCTTATTTCAAACAGTTTGGCAGTGCCATCCTTTCCCCCAAATAGCATGCTAATGTCATCCATGTCACAAAATAGCATGCCAGTGCCATCCTTGCCCCCAAACAGCATGGCAGTGCAATCATTACCCCCAAGCAGCTAGTCAGTGCTAGTATTGTCCCCAAACACAAGCAGTTTTAATTTCAGTTACTTCACCAGCTACTCGCTTCTATCTTTGCCACCAAACAGCCAGACAGTACCAGTCTTAACCTTTAACATCTTTCCAATGCTGCCAATGCTTCAATAATATATAAAAGCAGATAAAAGAACCAATCGTGTGGTCTGTATAAAGTGCACAGTGAAAGTAATTGGAGAAACTTACAGGTTTAAAAGCACATGAGTAATGTGCAAATAAGCAGAAATAAACAGAGTGGGTGAGTCAGTAGAAGATTCTCACTCCCACAACTCTGAAGCTGATGCCAAAGTAGATGGTATGAAGACTCTCAACGCGTTTCGCTGGTGGTATCCAGCTTTCTCAGGAGACAAAAAATAAAGTCTCCAAGTACTTCAAATTCAGGTAACAGCAATGCCCTTTCACTATTCCACAGGGTTTAAATATTGTCAAAGTATCCGTTAATATCCTGTGGACAGCATATTAGTTAGCATAATAATCACATAGCATATATAAAATACAAATTAAAGCATCAATATAAACATATACAATATAAAGCATGAACATGAGTAAAAAGATTGAGAAAATAAGCTGGCGAGAATGAATATAATAGTGATATGGATTAAATAAACATAGAAACCAAACTCCATATCACTATTATATTAATTCTCAGCAGCTTATTTTCGCTGGATGCTGCCGCATATAGTAATGTGAGATAATAATTTCTTGCTGCTAAGGGTTTTACATACAGGACAGAACACTCGTGCAGCCTACATTAGGTATTAATTATTTTAATTCTGTCACCCACTCACTTCCAAATTAACTTGCTTTTATTTTTTATTAAATATCCCAGTTGGTTTGAACAGCCCCTGGAAAGCACATAGTCTGTTTGGTTTCCACTTGTCTCTTCCATTAATAACTCTCGTTCATGCACTTTTCAAGGCAGCTTTATCATGTCTGTATTATGGTACACAAAGGAGACATAATGCAGCCCCACTGTACCAAGGCTTTCTACATCACTATGACCTTCCACTGCCCTTTGTAGACCTACAGCATGCTGTACATTTAAATCGAAAGACAAAAATTGGACAATTCTAAGTCAACTGTTACAGTATTGCAATAAAACTTATTCTAAGTACTGATTTTAGTTTTATTTGCTCATCCTGATTACACCCTTCATTGGGGGAACAATGCATTTATATTTATAAGTTCCTCTTTTTAACAATGTCTGATGATTAAAAACATTTCAGTCAATGCTACTATCATGGGCGTCCATAGGATTTTAGCCAGGAGGAGGAAAAATAACCTCCCCACCCCCATACTTGATTACCTTCTCTCCACTGCTTACCTTTATTGGCTCAGAAGAGGGGTCTCCTGGTGGGTGGCAAATGTTACCAGTTACCCATTAATAGGAACGTTACATGACCTTGGTAGTAGTAGCCAACAGACCAGCATATACTTGAGCATTATGGGTGTTTACAATAGCAGGGGTGGTAAAGATTGACCACTACTACCCCAGTATACAAATTCCTATGGTGTTTAGGCAGTAATGGGCTGGCTGTATATTATGGGAGCTGCTGTCAATAGCAAAAGAGTTAGTGTGTAGTGTAGGCCACCACAATCCCAGTTTATAATTTCAAATCCAATAAAGTTAAGCTAACAATATAGCTGGATGAATAGTATTGTAGATGCAGTCAACAAAAGTTTGTTTGCACTGTAGACTAACTGTAACCATTTGCCCCCTCACGCAGCCCCCTCAGCAGTTAGCAACAAGCAATATTGTTTGCTCAACGTCATGGGAGTTGCATTCAACAAGTGTTAATGTTGTGTTTTGTAGTGCAGCTCTGTGATGCACAGCAAACATGTGGTTAACCTTTGGCACTCCAGGGTGCGGTTATTACATTTTCACATTTTATGATGTTCAGCTACTCAAATGGATGGCTGAGAATCATGAGATGTGCATTCCACAGCAGCTGCAGTAACCAACCATTATCATGTAATAGCTAACCTTTGGCATTCTAGTTGCGGAGTGCTCTCTTTCCGATAATGCTTAACTTACAAGATTGGCTTCGAGTCATGATAAATATAATCTCAACAGCTGGAATATTAACTCCATTTTTATTTTAGACTTCAGCCCTCTGGTTGGTTTGGGATTTACACTATGAGAGGTTTCAGTATTGTGATGCATTGTCCAAACAGAGTATAAGGCTTTAATTGCCATCAAAACCTTGTAATATGCCACATAAAACCCAGTCTCTTCCAAACCCCATTCTCTTTCACAGAATGTGACACTAATGGCTACTTCATGTAGGGAGTATAGAAATGTATTATAATCGTAAAGATTACAAGCCAGCATGTAACTGGTGTCACCTTACCACATTGCACATGTGGATCAAACACTACCAACAAAACATACTGTATTTGTTTTAATAGCAACATACCACCCTTTGATTGCCAGAAGGGCTGCACTGAAAGGGTTCAAAATAAAGATCTTCTTACCAGCTTGGCAGTTCTCGTACAGGTAGTGGAAACATGAATAAACAAAAACCAGCCAATCCAAGGTAAAGGTCCAAGGTAAAGGAAGTAAGTTGAATGGCTACTTTGCAGTATATGTTTAATTCTGTTGTTAATTAAGTATCAACCAAATCTGGCAATAGGTAATAAGGGTTGGGTTACATTTTGTATACACTTTACATTATTCTCCAGGGTGCAGCTACATGAAACTAGTACTTACAATCATTTGGGGGGGGGGACGGGGGGGGGGGACAAAGAGAAAGCTAAAGCAGTGTAGTACATGTATGTCTAAGGAGTTCCAAAAGGCAAAAATGTAAACCAGTAGAATAAAATCTACAAGCATTGCATTGTGGGAACTGTGGGAACATGTGTATGTGTACACACTGCACTGCACTTACAAGAAATACAGTTTAAAGGGACTGTCTGGGGCCCAAAATGCATCTTCAAGATGTTAATGCATATTAATGTGCTCTCAAAGTACTTTAAAATGCATGTTTTACATTTTGCATTGCTTACAATTTCAAAAACAGCTTTGTGAAATTACAGCAGTTTGCAAGAAACCAGGACTGCCCACACAAGCTGAGTAAAAATACATTTTTCCTGTTCTTGTAGGAGCACTATAAAACCAAGAAAAGGAATGTATGGCATCAGCAGGCCTGTTATCTCAAATACACTTAGGGCTTTATTCCTGAAAGAGAGAATTGCAGGGAGAACTTTTCTAACTCAGCTAAGTTAAAACTTCTTGTCTAAATTCCCTGCAATTTCTCACAGCCAATGACCCATGAACCTTGTTTGTTTGTGCCAATCTGCCTATCGTAGATGGTGGATAAAATTATATTCAGATTTGAGGGGGGAATGGTATAGAAAGGAGCAGATAGGTGTAACGTGGGCACCCCCATCTGGTTCTTTGCTTGGGTTCCCCAATAACCTAGAACCACACTGCTTAGAAAACAGCTTTCAAAGTGGAGAACTTGTGTCATAGATTATGGCCAATGACACAACAGCAGTAGTTTGTGCTTGTCCTGTATATCACGGTGTTACACAAGGTTGTTTTGCACAAAATAAAGACGAAACACCTTAAAGCCCAATTTGCTAATGGAAATTCAGCTAGAACATTAGAACTAGAATAAAACAGTATATGCACTTAGGTGTGAAATTCAGAGTTAATATCTGCATCTACTACAAAGAGTGGCACTATTTCATAATTTTCAAGTTTCTTCCAATCAATATTTTTGAAAAAACGTTTGAACGTTTGTTGGTAGCCCTTTCAAGACTATCCTGTCATCCCGTTTGGAAAGTAACTGTGTGAAGAAAAATTTAAGAAAAAAATGTCAATCCCTTTGTTGTAAACTTTATAAAGACGAATGATATGTGGATTCATCATTTCAAGTGAACTTAACATTTTAAGACAAGTACCTTAAGAAGCATTTTGTTTTACAATTGACTTGACTTTACAAATAATATATGATTTATTCTCACTCCCAGAACCTTCTTAAGTTAAAATTATTCACACAAACTCCCAAGAAAGATGCTGTTTGGTGCAATCAGAAAATTGTCTTTCTTCTTGCCTCACACTAGTTACGCTGCTCTAGAATTACTGTCCATATCGCCATTGATGGCTTGGTTGCACCATTTCATAGTGCAGGGAACTGCTTACCTTGTAAGTATACTGACAATCATGACTATACAATATCTGAATATACTCACTAGTTGTAGGATACTCTCTGTGTCAGGGTTGACAGACTTTGGGGTTTTGGTGTTTAGCAGAGGACTGTTTTAACCAGTGTGTCTGATGGGTGGTTTCCTGTGGCCATTTCCAACAGGATCACTGAGAAAGCCCACCAGTCAACCGCTGCATTATAGCTCTAATTTCTGATCATCTGTGAAGAAAGCAATGGTAGAAAGTTAGAAAGCTGTCAACCAACTTGCCATAAAAATAGCTCTAATCACAAAAGCATGAAGGGAGTAATCTGAGGCGGTATACTTTAGGTATGGAAAGTGTAGACAGTATGTATTAACTTAATGCTGCTCAAGAGCAGACATAGGAAGTGTCCATACATGGAATTCAATGTCCGTGGCAATCCTGATACATCACTGAATTGTTAATCAGGTTGTGGAAGACCATACTCTGCACACGTCATTGGTCTACCGTGAAACCAAAAGTGGATCATAGTTTGTACAATTTGTTCTGAATTTAGAAATATGCCATGTTTTACAGGTTTTTCTGTCGTTGGGAAATAACCAAAAGTTTTTTGTTTCCCCACCATTTCTCCTACAGAGATAATACCTCACTTTTATTGTGATGTGAGGCATCATTGGGAGAGAGAGAGAGATTCACACAGATTCACACTTACACACACACACCCATGGATTCACACTTACACACAAACACGGATTCACACTTATACACACACACGGATTCAAGCTTACACACCCAAATACACACAGATTCACACTTACACACACATAGACTTAATTTCTTCTTTGTGTGTTCTCCCTGCTCGGTTACCTTTTAGCTGCAAGGAAGGGGATTGTTCCATCTGAGCACCCATATGTCACTGTCATCCGGTGCT
Source organism: Pelodytes ibericus (assembly GCA_036172795.1). Taxonomy (NCBI): domain Eukaryota; kingdom Metazoa; phylum Chordata; class Amphibia; order Anura; family Pelodytidae; genus Pelodytes; species Pelodytes ibericus. Next base: position 48,117,933 of record CM069857.1, on the reverse strand, counting down.
CCAACAGGGTTAGTGTGCAAAGGTGCTGAGCTTTCTATTAGTTTGCCAATTAGTATCCAAGAGGCAGTTTGCCCATTGAGTGCCACAGACAGTTTGCCCATTAATATTCCGCTGACAGTTTGCCCATTAATATGCCACTTAGTTTGCACCTTAATATACCACTGTTAGTTTGCCCATCAATATGCCATTGCCAATTTGCCTTTAATATGCCACTGTTAATTTGGCCATGAATATGCTACAGCCAATTTTCCCATTAGTTATTCTTCCCATTATTATGCCATGCCGGTTTGTCCAAAAGCATTAGCCCCTCTCCCCCCTTACCCAGTACTCACCTTGCTGTTGCTCTCTTGGCTGTCTTCCTTCCATGCAATGCTGCATACGTGGAGGAGGGAAATGCAGCTGCCGCATATGACTTACAGTCATGCTGGCAGCACTACCATTTTGGGCTCAGCTCTTCCTATACTGCAAATAAATTGTAAAAGATGTATTGCTGTTGTTATCACAATAGCCCTGCCTACCCTTCCACGTTCTGTGATATGATGTCACTGATTTTAGCTGCAACATACAGAAAATGAGTCACATTGAGCAGCAAGTAACTGAATACATTTAGTGTGGGAATGCTCTCTTATGAAGCTGGATGACATGCACAAAGGTCACCTAGTCCATTTGAGTCAGACTGGCCTTTATAAGATGCTGTTGAAGAGTCCACATTACGGATGGCAATCACCGGGTCTGACAAAAGGAAACTGAAAAATAAAAGCATATTAAAACAAATTGTATTGTTCCCGTATATTGTATATGTATTGTTCTCATTGCATTAGTACAAGTCTCCTGAGGCTGCACTAGTTTATAAGCAAATGTAATGAAATCCTTACTACCATTGAAATAATGCTTATTATATTAAAAGTGACATACTACAGCAGATATAAATGCCTGAGTGCTAAGCTTTAAATAATAAAACATTTGTATTGTGCGTTAAATTATTGTGAGCTTTAAGTGTATTCTTCCCTGTGTGCGAAATGTTAGCTAAAACATAAAAAAATGCCTCACTTAGCATTACGGCTTGGTAATATTTCTGTTTTACTCCTTCACCCCTCTTTATAACCCTGCATTTCTTTTTTATTCTAATAGATGTATATATTTAAAATATTTTCTTTAAAAAGAAAAATAAATAAAATAATAAAAAACTAAAATCTCGAGAATTGAAGCTACTGGAAGTTAAAGGGACAGTTGCATACAAAGGGAAAATATGTATATTACACACATAATACAGATATTGTATATTAAAGAATAAATATACTACATCATAGCTAGAATTGAGCGAACCTGAACCGCACAGTTCGTGTTCGTACTGAACTTTACGGGTTTTTGGACCCCGGACCCGAATACGGACATTTCACTGTATGTGCGGGTTGGCGTTCGGCGATTTAATGGCGCGTTTTAAAAGGCTGTAGGGCAACCAATCAACAAGCATTTGACTTGTTTGCCCTTAGAAGCCATCACAGCCATGCCTACTAATGGCATGGCTGTGATTGGCCAGTGCAGCATGTGACCCAGCCTCTATATATAAGCTGGAGTCACATAGTGCCGCTCACATGAGCTCTTCTTAGTGTAGGGAGAGGATGCTGCAGCTGTGAGATTTTTTTTTTAAAAATCACACTTTTTTGTGCTAAATAGTACATTTGCGTCCTGCGGTGCACTTCATATCTGACACTCAAATAGAACCGTCAAATACTGTGGTTACAGCGCACTTTGAAAAATTCTAATAGTTTTGTGTGCTAAATAGTACATTTGCGGCCTGCACTTCATATCTGACAGTCAAATGAACCGTCAAATACTGTGGTTACAGCGCACTTTGAAAAATTCTTTTTTTTTTAATCCAGAAAATATGTATTGATCCAGTTAAAGGTACAGGTCACTTTAAAAACAAAAAATGAAACCAGATTGTTTAAACAGTTATAATAAAAACGTGCACATTAGCCAACCAGTGGCTTCGAAAATAAGTATTAACTGTTCCATTCATGATTTCACTCCAACTAAATCTATTCTGTGATCATGTGTTCTAATTCACACACACCCCTTTATACATTGCATCCATCCCTTGTTTTAACAATGAAATGTATTATTAATTGGCTTAATTATGGAGCATTGTGCCTACATATAATAAGTGATCTACGGTAGCATAATCATTTTAGTGTAAAATACCACTAGAAAATAAAAAAAATATCCAGTGGGGCAAACAAAGTATTTAGTCAGCCACCAATTATGCAAGTTCTAAAAGATGAGAGAGGCCTGTAATTTTCATCATAGGTATACCTCAACTATGAGAGACAAAATGAGAAAAACAAATCCAGAAAAATACCAGTCTGATTTTTAAAGAATTTATTTGCAAATTATGGTGGAAAATAAGTATTTGGTCAATAATAAAAGTTCATCTCAATACTTTGTTATATACCCTTTGTTGGCAATGACAGAGGTCAAATGTTTTCTGTAAGTCTTTACAAGGTTTTCACACAATGTTGCTGGTATTTTGGCCCATTCCTCCATGCAGATCTTCTCTAGAGCAGTGATCTTTTGGGGCTGTTGCTGGGCAACACGGACTTTCAACTCCCTCCAAAGATTTTCTATGGGGTTGAGATCTGGAGACTGGCTAGGCCACTGCAGGACCTTGAAATGCTTCTTACGAAGTCAAGGCCCTTTCTGATGGAAGGAGGTTTTCACTCATGGCCCCATTCATTCTTTCCTTTACACGGATCAGTCGTCATGGTCCCTTTGCGGAAAAACAGCCCCAAAACATGATGTTTCCACCCCCATGCTTCACAGTAGGTATGGTGTTCTTTAGATGCAACTCAGCATTCTTTCTCCCCCAAACACGACGAGTTGAGTTTTTACCAAAATGTTCTACTTTGGTTTCATCGGACCATATGACATTCTCCCAATCCTCTTCTGGATCATCCAAATGCTCTCTAGCAAACTTCAGACGGGCCCGGACATGTACTGGCTTAAGCAGGGGGACACGTCTGGCACTGCAGGATTTGAGTCCCTGGCATCGTAGTGGGTTACTAATGGTAGCCTTTGTTACTTTGGTCCCAGCTCTCTGCAGGTCATTCACTATGTCCCCCATGTGGTTCTGGGATTTTTGCTCACTGTTCTTGTGATCATTTTGACCCCACGGGGTGAGATATTTCGTGGAGCTCCAGATCGAGGGAGATTATCAGTGGTCTTGAACGTCTTCCATTTTCTAATAATTGCTCTCACAGTTGATTTCTTCACACCAAGCTGATTGCCTATTGCAGATTCAGTCTTCCCAGTCTGGTGCAGGTCTACAATTTTGTTTCTGGTGTCCTTCGACAGCTCTTTGGTCTTGGCCATAGTGGAGTTTTGAGTGTGACTGTTTGAGGTTGTGGACAGGTGTCTTTTATACTGATAACAACTTCAAACAGGTGCATTAATGCAGGTAATGAGTGGAGGACAGAGGAGCCTCTTAAAGAAGAAGTTACAGGTCTGTGAGAGCCAGAGGTCTTGCTTGTTTGTAGGTGACCAAATACTTATTTTACTGAGGAATTTAATTCACTAAAAGTCCTACAATGTGATTTCCTGGATTCTTTCCCCCCAATCTGTCTCTCATAGTTGAAGTGTACCTATGATGAAAATTACAGGCCTCTCTCATCTTTTTAAGTGGGAGAACTTGCACAATTGCTGGCTGACTAAATACTGTTTTGCCCTGTTCAAACCATTAATGCAATGTTGGAAGCCATCATCTGTTACTATAGGTAACCACACATTCTACAAAATGCCAGAATTTCCATAATAGATGGGTCTACTGGGAGAAGAAAGATATACATTGGAATTTGGAAGTTTTACTAGGTCTAGTGCAGAATACATCCTGACACTGCAGTCATATCCAGATTCTAGATCGGTTTACATCAAATATAAATGGTGCTTCTGCACTAAAGCTATTCAAGAGATCTTGCAATATAGATACTTGTAGCATTCTCATATTCTTGGTATTTTTCTGCAACTGTGAGAAATTGCAGCCCTTCCTTTTGGTCTAGAACTTCCATATTCTGGTCAGGAGTATACGAGATTTAATCCATCGGCAGCCAGAGGGCCAAAGTTGGATACCTGCTGGTGTTTTGGAGTGCTGGGACCCTTAACTAATGAAACCAAGTGGTAGGTCAGCAGTTAACAGGGCCACTATTGCCTGAAAACAAAGTTTTTATACCCAATTTGTTTGTCCTTTGCTGACAATATTCGTGATTTACATTTTCTACAGTGATTGTATTAAAAGTGTACAAAAATACAACAAGTGCCAAAATTGTAGTGAAAATAAAAAATATAAAGTTTTGTATACAGTGGTTTTAAAAAAATCAAAAAACTTGCAGAAGTACAATCTTCATTCATTCTGAGTGTCCAGTCTAGTTGGCCTCTTTAAATTGGCACCGCCAGCAGAAGGCAGGGTTAGCATGGCCGAAATGTGGAAAAGCTTTGTCAGCATGCCACAACAACCAGCACCACCATCTGATATGGAACGTCTTAGCAGGAGGCAGCATTTCAGCAACATGGTGGAACAGTACGTGTGCACACGCCTACACGTACTGACTGATGGGTCTGCCCCATTCAACTTCTGGGTCTCCAAATTGGGCACATGGCCTGAGCTTGCCCTTTATGCCTTGGAGGTGCTGACATGCCCTGCACCCAGTGTATTGTCTGAACGTGTGTTTAGCACAGCAGGGGGTGTTATCACAGACAAGCGCAGCCGCCTGTCCACAGCCAACGTGGACAAGCTCACGTTTATTAAAATGAACCAGGCATGGATCCCACCAGACTTGTCTGTACCTTGTGCAGAATAGACATTTATACCGGCCTCATCCAGCCATTATACTCAAGTGCACTTATTCTTTGTTTTCTTTTTTTATATCTCCCAAAATTTTGGGGGCTACCGCAATTAAAAAACAAACAAATAAAAAACAGTGTTGGCTACCTCCTCCTCCGGCGCTTCCACCTACACCGCCACGGTCACCGGCTCCTCAACCTATGGGTCGCTTAGTATAAACTATGTACACAATAGCAGAGGCTTGTGAAGGCCTTTTCTCCATGCATCAGGAGTTGAGCTCAGTTTGAACAATGAAACAGAATACCCTGCACTCCAACCCTCTCTCAAATGGATAATTAGGTTGATCCTCCTGGCAGCCATGCTTTAGATTTTGATTTATGTTCTTCCAAAGCTAAAATCAAAGATTCCATCTAGTGCTATTTTATGGCTCAGCTGTATTTGTCATTTGTATGTATTATATGTTATTTTAAGTTATTTCCCTATCCACATTTGTTTGCAGGGCACTTGTCCTACTCTTACCCCCATTTTACTTCCTTTTGCAGCCCTCTAGCCTTTACCAGGACTTTTTTAGAGGCATTTTAGTGCCCAAAAGTTCAGGTCCTCATTGACTTCAATGGGGTTCGGGGTCAAGTTTCGAGCCCGAACCGGGACTTTTTTCCGAAGTTTGGCCGAACCCGAACATCCAGGTGTCCGCTCAAGTCTAATCATAGCATATTTTTTACATTGAAAATATAAATAAACAAACAAACACACCAGAAGACACTTGCTAATACTTTACCATTTAAAGTGGATAATCTTTAAAGCAATTAATAAAGTTTAATAGGATTATATATACATCGACAAGATTACGCTAGTAAGGGATTAAAAACAATACAAAGAAATAGAACTAGTGGAAATAAGTGAAATGGATGGAGTGAGTATCTAACTGGAGAATATTTTCATATGAAATATACAATGAAGGGAAAAACTAAAATAAGCACAAACTATCAATATATCCTGATAAGGAAATATGTCAATGGGAATGCAAATAGATATGGATTAAATAAGAAACCTGTTCCATTCAAAGGGGCAGAATTATTCCTCCTATGTCCAGAGGATGACCCTGCCTTTGATACCCTTTGATACTGCCCAAAAGCCTCGGGTGTGTCTTCATTCTGAAATTTAAGAGAAGCAATGTATTAAGAACAAAATGGCAAATAACCTTCATGTGACCTTATAATGCACCTTGCACAGTGTTATTGGCCAAGGATCAATAAAAAAAAATAAAAAACAGCTATACCAGTTTAATGATCCCACATTATTAGTATGATAGCATGAATAAATCTTAAATAGTATTTCATGTATTTTCCACACATTCCCACCTGAATTCCACCATAAAAAAAGAAACGGCATCTGCATATTCTCTCTCTTGTATTCACATTGCTTTCTCTAGCAGAAACTCCCTGTCAAGAGCAATTTCACCTTGATGATAAAATTGTTTGGTAGAATCCTTTCCCCATACTTCATTTCCAAGCTGCCACTCATAGTTCACAGCATGCCCTAATGTAGCCCACATGCTATCTCTAAACAGGCCTAGTGCTGAGCTTCCCCACAATACATCTATTTTAAGCTACTTCAAAGTTATCACACAATACAACAGAAATGTTCCTGGGGACCTCACTGAGCAATTCTCCCAGGGAAGATGAATCCTTAACCCCTTAAACAATCTCTGATCTTGAGAGAGAGAATACATAAAGGATGAAAAATAAGATTTATCCTCATCGGGTTGTTGCATCGTTAACATAATAATGATATGAGAAATATAATTGGCCTGCCCTAGACATGTATGTTTAAGAGTTTAAATCCATTAAGGCAAAAGGAAAATTAATAATTCTTTCTATTCCATGTCTGAAATCCCGCTCTTTTCACGGAGCTCTTCAGGAGCAATCCCTGCAGGCACCATGTCATACATGCTAAAGAGATGCAGAAGGGAATGGTTCAACACCTTTTTTTTTATGTGTTAACATTTAATTTTAGAAATGGTTCAGCAGTTAGTGATGAAGCAGCAACCCAACGAGTGATATCCCCATATCACTATAGAAAGTACAAAAATATACAAAAAACAAGTGTAAAGATCCACTTGTTAACAACTGAATCTCCTAAACATGTCTAAATACACATAGGGGGCTATTGACTAAAAGGTGAGTTGAAGTGAGATGAACATTTCATCTCACCAAGTTATCTATACATTGTGCACTGACAAACCTGGTGTTTGCTTCGTGGGGGAAACATAGCAGGTTTGTCTCTTTAATGCTCCAGGAGAAGACAACGAAGGAGAACAAAATAAAGATATGATGGATAGTTTTGGCTCAGAGCCTGCAGCATTTACACAGGAAGCACTAAAAATAGCATTTGAATCTCAATTCTCAAAAATCAAAGAAGAAATTTCTAAAAGTGCAGGAGATCTTAAACAAGAGATAAAGAGTGATACAAATAAATTAGGAAAAAGACTCAATAACACTGAAGAACAACTGCAGATTATAGTATATCAGATGGATGAACAGAAAGACCACAATAGAGGTCTAGAGTCTAAAATCCTAAAACTAGAAGAGGAATTAGCAGACATGGAGGACAGGTCAAGGAGATGCAACTCAAGGATAAGGGGAATCCTGGAGATGGTGTGTCAGGGTTCAACACTGACCTTCTAACTCAAGCATTTAAAAGTCATTATTTATGTGCTTATATTCCTCCTGCCTCCTCTAGAGGTCTCCCTACCTTACTTTGCTTGTATTCCTTCCCCTCTGTTTGGTGTCAGGTGGGCTTGTTAACTTTTGCTCACACCCAGGTTAAATAGCTGCAGTTTCTGGCAAACAGGGCTTTTACATTGAAGTTGGATGCCTGACTTCTGAGAGCTGCTGCTTCTTTTCCCGATCCTCTGCTTAAAGCACATTTGCATTGTGACCCTGTCCAGGAACTGGGAATCTGAACCTGATTGGCTCAACCAACTCAGTAGATGATTTTCAGTATCTCCTGAGACCCTCTGAGTACATCAAGATTTATTGTTCCCTTAAAGCTACCCTTCTCATTTCTCACCCTCACTATGGTGTTCCTTACTGCTTAGCTACCCTTCTCATACCTCACCCCCTCTTGGATGTTCCTGCTTAGCTTCCCTTCCTATACCTCACCCCCTCTCGGGTGTTCCTGCTTAGCTACCCATCTAATACCTCACCCCCTCTCGGGTGTTCCTGCTTAGCTACCAACCTCTGACCTCACCCCCTCTCGGGTGTTCCTGCTTAGCTAACCATCTAATACCTCACCCCCTCTCGGGTGTTCCTGCTTAGCTACCCATCTAATACCTCACCCCCTCTCGGGTGTTCCTGCTTAGCTACCAACCTCTGACCTCACCCCCTCTCGGGTGTTCCTACTTAGTTACCAACCTCTGACCTCACCCCTTCTTGGGTGTTCCTGCTTAGCTAACCATCTAATACCTCACCCCCTCTCGGGTGTTCCTGCTTAGCTACCAACCTCTGACCTCACCCCTCTCGGGTGTTCCTGCTTAGCTACCAACCTCTGACCTCACCCCCTCTCGGGTGTTCCTGCTTAGCTACCAACCTCTGACCTCACCCTCTCTCGGGTGTTCCTGTTTAGCTACTTACCTCTGGCCTTAACCCTTACCTATGGCTTCTCCCCTTGTTTATCTCTCTCCACACCTACCTTTGATTTGGCTATAGTCCCTGCTATAGCTCTTTGTTCATACTGCAGTTCCTACATAAACCCTTTTCCTATTCTGCAGTTCTTTGCTAAATTCCCTTTTGTCTCTCCTTCAGTGTTTATTCCAATACCTAGCTCTTTGTTTCCTTATCTGTTTTCCCTCTGCACAATATATAACATGCAACCAGACACCTCCACTATCCCTGCACTAAAACTCCTACCTGACCTGGTAAAGGCCCTGACATGGTGTTACACCCGGAACTTGAACATTATTTGGAGGAATGTTTCGCTTCTTTGAGAGTTCAAAGTAAAGATATCACTGTACAGTGAAGACAAAAAATACACCGGAACATCTACCAAGGGACACGATAATCTGTTTTCACTCATATCGGGATAAACAGGAGATCCAGAAGGAGTTCTGGGGGGAAAACTTAAAAGGGTCAAAATATGAACAACTGAAGATTTTCCCGGACCTCTCTTACCACCACACCAGAGTCATGAGGAGATCATTTAGGGCTCAGACTGAGATATTGAGGAAACAAGAAATAAGATATTCATGGAGGTTTCCTCCAGGGATTTATTTAAACCATGAAGGGGACAGAGAAACATTTAATACTCCACAAAATGGCTAAAGCATAAGAATAGTCAGGGTGCAGACCCCCATTAAAAGAATGAAGGGAGGGAGGGCGGAAGAGCAAGAGAGACGGTTAAGATTAGATTAAGAGATAGAGGTGATTGCTAAAGGTATTTATGTATTTGTAAGTGGTATAGGGCATATAAGAGGGGATAGGGAATGAGGGAGAGGATGGGGAAGAGGGGAATAACTATTTAACTAGTTTGTTTTTTTTCCTCTCTCCCTTTGGTCCAATGGGATATATTACACATGAGGAGAATACAGTTACTAATGATAACACAAATAAGTCCTGGGCAAATATAAACTAATAAAGATAAAGGGGAACTGGTCACAATAAAATATAGCTGCTAAAGCATTAAGTAAACCATAATAGACTAGACACAACAAGTAAATAGAATAAAGATATATTTAGGCATCAGTTAGCACTATAGGGATTTATGAATGTTAACACAATTAACACTCAGGGTAAAACACATAATACTAAAGTTAAAACAAAATAGACACAAAGGAAGTAAATAAACAAAGAAATTAGCACAATAGGGAAATCAAGGAATACATGCAAATATAGAAGTAGCCACAGGTGTGGGGGGGGGGGGGGCAGTGAGTTGAAGAGAGAATAATAAATGGGCAATGAGGGGGAACACATATTTAAATATAAATGAAATATATAAAATCTAGGTATTAACATAGAGATGGAGGAGACGAAGGTAAACTCCAATAAAGAGAAATATTAGAAGAGATATCTAAACTTACTAAAGATAGGGATTATGGGTAAAACGAAGAAGATATAATTAATTTTTCTTTCTTTTCTCTTTTCTCTTTTTCTTCTCTCCTCTTTATTATTCCCCTGATGCTCTCTTGCTCTCTCTCTTCCACCTGGCATGCGCTCCCGGTATCAATGGAAAGGAAAGTCTATTCACAAATACGGAAGACAAATGTTTATATGTGTACAGTGTATGTCATAGCTTGCGACTTGATATTCAGATAAACTGATTTACAGAGGGAGATATGAGATTGTTGTGTGAAGTCACAGGTGACGTCATTAATTTACATGTAGGATGAAAAAACGTAAAGTATGAAAACAAAGGTCATGGTAGCATTTTTAAGGTACCATTTTTAGTAGCTACCCAACAGGAACTCCGTATATATATATATATATATATATATATATATATATAGTGTTTCAAAACAATAAGGAGGGGACCTACCACTTCTGGTTAAGGAATCCCAACCAGGGTGAAATTCTATGGCATTTCACCAAGAAAAGGGGGAGGTGCGATTTTATGTTAAATGTAATTTGTTTTGTTTGGTATGTAAGCATCACTGAAGAACAGGCAGGGAAACTATGGAAACATTTAAAGGCACAAGATAAAAGATGATTCGATTTTAATATTGAATGTACAAGGCATTAGCTCCCCACAGAAAAGTAACATCATACTCAATTTTCTTAAAAAAAAAAGAATAAAGATATGTGCTCTCCAAGAAACCCGCTGGAAACGAACAGATCCAACAAGGTTTAAAAATAAAAACTATCCAATAATAATACACACCTCCTTATCCCAACAGAGAAACAGAGGGGTGGCCATTTTATTTTCTAGGGATCTTGCAGTTAGGATAATACATCAAGATTGTGATTGTGCGGAAGGGAGATATATCATTGCAATAGTGGAAATAAATAACAAAATATACACAATTACAAACATATACACCCTAACCAAACTCCTATTAGATTTATCCAGACAATCTTGAAAAGAACACAGAGAATTGCCCAGGGAACAATAATTATGGTGGGGGACTTTAACTGTGTAATGGACCCCCAATATGATATTGCAAATCCTAAAGGGAGTTTTGGGAGCAAAAATACAATCAGTAATGCAAGGCGTCTTAGGGAAGTTACTAGCTATATGGAGGGTGTTTCACCCGAAAGAGAAGGACTTCTCATGTTTCTCGAAGACACACCTGTCCTACTTCCAAATAGATCTAATGTTGGGAGGGAGGAGATTAACAAATAAGATCAATAAAATAACTATTATGGAATTTACATGTTCAGGCCATAATGCAATAATAATGGACTTAAAAGACCATCAGAAAAACCCCAGACAAGAATGGAACCACAACATTATTATTTAAAGAAACCAGAAAATGTGGAATATATTACTAAGATGACAGAGAATTATTTCCATGAAAATGGTGGAGATGTAGTAAGTCCAGCTGTGGTATGGTGCGCATACAAGAGTGTTATAAGAGGACATTTAATAAGTATGGAAATAAAAGGAAAAAAAATTGAGGGGAGTACCTTAGGCACAACTATATATAGATTTAGATCAAGCCTCAGCCCAAAATAAAATCATCCCAAGTATACAGGGCACTAGGAAAACAGAAGAAATAGTGAAGGCTATAAACTAAATACTGATCCATAGTGCCAACTGATCATTGGAAGCACTGCGCAGAACATGGTATTATCACGGAAATAAAGCCCAAAAATCAGTGACAAATAGATTAAAACAAGATACATTTAAAAAAGTCATATCAAAAATTAACGAAGGAAAAAGGGATATAATGATGCCAGATAATATCAGAGAATCCTTAATGACATTTTATAGGGCCCTTTATACCCTGCCTATACAGGATACAGAATTAAAAATACAAGAATATCTGAGCAAGTTGAATATAAAATGTTACCAGAACAATTAAATATATTAAATAAACCAATCTCAGTGGAAGAAGTGGACAGGGCCATGGATAAGCTAAAGCAAAAGAAAGCCCTAGGACCATATGGCTTCAATAATGGGTTTTCTAAATCAGTAAAAGAACAAATAAAACAGGATTTAAGTAAAGCCTTCAATTAGTTTGATGAGGGAATTCCACAGGAACTACTCAGGGCATTTATAATACCAATCACAAAACCCGATAAGGACCCAAAAAATGTTAAGAAATATAGACCAATTGCTTTAATGAATGTTTATTTTAAGCTATATGCCTCAGTTCTGGCGGAGAGAATAAAAATACTTTTGCCATCTATCATACATAAGGACGAGACATGGTTTATCCCAGGGAGATCCTTGATAAATAACATCAGAAGATTGGTGGATATCTTAGGAGCAGTAAATAGAGTAGGGAGGCCCATGCTGACCCTGTCATTGGATGCGGAGAAAGCCTTTGACAGAGTCAGCTGGGCTTTCATGAGACACGCACTCCAATCATTTGGGTTTAGTGGGGAGATCTTGTCAAATATAATGGCTCTATATGTAGGCCCAACAGCAAAGGTAAAAGGAATAGGTTTTGAATCAGGGTGGTTTAACATACAAAATGGAGTGAGACAAGGATGCCCACTATCCCCTTTGCTTTATTTGTTATCTGTAGAACCTATGGCCATAGCTATTCGATCCAACCAAAGAATAAAGGGATTTAAAGCTATGGGAGAAAGCATGAAAATCAACCTATATGCAGACGATGTGATACTTACCCTAACAGATCCAGCCAACTCTCTGCCGGAACTGATTAAAGAAATACAAAACTATTCTCTAAACTCAGGATACAAGTTAAATTTAGATAAATCACTAGCTAGTAATATAGAACAAAATACTAAAACAAAATTAGCACAGCAATTTGGATTTACATGGGCAAAGCATTATATAACTACCTGGGTATAAAGATAGGACCCGGTCCAGCAAAAATAGTGCAAATAAACTTTCTCACTCTCCTTTCAGAAACAAATAAGAAACTGAAAGATTAGAAAACCAATGGGATTCTCATGGTGGGGGAGGATAAACATCCTTAAAGCCTATATTCTGACAAAATGGACATATTTGTTGAAAAATATGGATATACCTAAAAGCTGGATAGAGATACTACAATCAGCCATGGGCAAATTTATATGGCAGAACTCCCACCCAAGAATTGGACAATGGCCCTAAGAGTAAAGGAGGGTACCAATTCTGGAAGATTATTTGAGGGCCTGTAGAATAGCTCAATCAATCGCCACACAACAAGAGGGAATAGAACAAGAAAGTTGGTATAGGGTAGAACAACAGATCTGGGTGCATTATTTTGGTGTATAAAAGGAGAAGAGTAGATCAAAAAATGCGTAATAGCAAATTGCTCAATACTAAATGACATATTAAAGAGTTGGCAAAAACTATTGAAAGATGTGAAAATAAGAAATCACTTATTAACAGAGTTACCTTTGAAAACAATATATACAAACGTGCAGGACTTAAACCTAAAGAGGTGGGAGGAGGGAGGCTTCCATAAGATTGAAGATATGTATAATACAACAGGAATAAAAACTTTTAGACAAATCTTGGATGAGTCAAGGATACCAAATAAAGAGATGTACACATACCTTAGATTCAAATATTTTATTGTGAAATATGCAAGGAAACCTAAAAACGAGAATGAAAAATTACTAGAACAAATACTGAAACAGAAAAATATGACAAATATGATATCTAAATGTGTTGCTCTCATTAAGAACGTTAACCCAATAATAAAATGGCAAGGTAGGGAAAAATGGATCAGAGATTTGGGACAGCAAATAACGCAGGAGGAGTGGATATCATCTCTAAGAGTTACATATAAAACGGTACATTGTCTGAACTTGGATGAAATATATTATAAAATATTAAATCGTTGGTATCTGGTCCCAACACGCCTGGTTAAGATGAGGACTGATAAATCAGACCAATGTTGGAGGTGCGATATAGAAAGAGGAGATATATTGCATGTATTCTGCGGATGTGACAACATTTTACAAATGTGGAAAGAAATGAATCTGAAAATAAAAGAACTATTTTAAAAGAGTAGATTTGGAGTTTAAACCAGAAGGATTTTTCTTCACTTCTTTAGACAGTTAAAAAACACAAAGAGGTTATAATTCATATCTTGTTGGCTGTTAAATTAATAATAGCTAGGAGCCTCAAGCAAAGTACCACTATGGTCAGAAGTAAAAAATCAAGTACTACTTCAAATAAACAGGGGATAGCTAGTCAATTTAACACAAGAAAGGAGCATAGGAATAAGTGGGAGGAGTAAGTGGAGAAAATAAACAATATGACAGAGACGAGGGGAGGGGATGATAAAGAGATATAAAGGAAAAAGAAAAAGATTTCTTTAGTGATGTAAATATATGTATGTATGTGCGTATAAGCCCAACAAAGACCGTCTTTCTGGAGGGCTGTGTGCATGGAGATGATATCCCGAGTGCCCATTACATAAAAAGGTCAAATTAGCCAGTGCAGACTTAAAAGATATCCCAATCAAGGATGAACCACATGCTCATGTAATGTACTGAGCAGAGAATTTTAGACAGAACTTACCCACTGAGTATACGTGATAATAGTGGACAAGAGTTAAGTAGCCTTAAATGCACAGGAGTATCCATGCAAGGACGGGACAAAACAAAGACCACCACCACAAAGGCTAAATCACATATAAAAAATACCAAAGATTAAAATATAAGAAATAGAGCGAAAAGCATTCAAAACGATGAAACAACATACACAGTGTACCAAATAATCAAAAGAACAAAAAATCAAACAAATGAAAAATAAAAATATATATATATATTAAAAACATTTTTATTACATCTCACACCCTCTTCTACATAAACACCTTAACCTATTTACAGTGTATTTTATATATATTTAAATTTACGGTTTTTCTTTATGCTCATTGAGGAGGTCATTTAAATCAGAGGATCTCCACAGAAGGACTGGGAACTGGTTTCCGTTGCCTCTGTTGTGGGACAAGTATAAGCATGCGAACGCTGTCCAATGGCGAAGACGGGATCAGGAAGTAACCCATCACAAGTAACCAGAAACCACGCCATTCAGATGCCAGTGAACTATGGAGATCAGTTATTTTCTTTGTAGAAAAAAGGTCTATGGTGTGTACGGTGCTATCCAGATTTGGTGTTGAGAAGATACTACACTATATTACGGCGCTTTGTTCCTTTTTATTTTACATGTACCATTATAACGTGGACTACAAGAACAAGCTTCTGTACCTTTTATTATACCCTGACAGTGACCAGGTTGGAATTATATCTCTAAGTATATATACAAATGTTTTAGGGACAAAGCACACTGTGCACCATTACACGTTTTCGTATATTTTTGTACCTTCACATACATACATCAGTGTATGCATATAAACACATGCAGATGTGTATAGTTCCTCTATCTATAATATTTATTTTTAATGAAAGGGGTTTGTTCTCCACAGAAAAACAGGACTTCTAGTGTTGGCAAATGAAGACAACCATGAGTTTAAGGAAACGTGTAGAAACATGGAACATTTCAACGTACCATGGGAATTTCTGAACCAGGAGAAGTTGAAAGTCCGTTACCCTGGATTTGTTCTAAAGCCTGGAGATGTGGCCTGTGCTGACCATGCTGGTGGTGTCTTGTATGCTGACAAGGCACTGAGGGCAGTACAGGTAATGTTACCATGTATTTTATAAAGAAAATGTAATTGGAGCAGTGTTATGCACGACTGTCCTTAGGGGTGAGACCGGTGTGCAAAGGGCGCAACACCCTGGGTTGAAAGCTCAAAACATCAGTCCTCTTCGTGAAGGGGGACAGAGGAGGGTAGGCAGCCGATGCTTGTTGGTTCTGAAGTTGCCTCGCACTGCCTGCACATCAGAGCTTCGGGGGTCATGTGACCTCTCAACGCTCAGGCCACACAGGTGCGGGGAGCACAAAGTGAGACTTTTGTGGTGTATCTTGGGTTGCAATCTGCATGCTGGAATAAGTCATGCGTGCTGGCCTAAGTGTCATGTGACAAGCATTAGTCATGACTGCAGACACATGTGCATACGTGGACTCCTATAAGTTAACCCTCCTCCTGTGGCTGGTCAGCCCACTGGCTCCTCCCTCTAGCCTTCTCCTCCTATTGGAGCACATAGTACACAATACACAGGAATATTGAGTAAATTTTACAAAAGGAGAGAGAGAGAGAGAGAGAGAGAGAGAGAGAGAGAGAGATCCATCCAACATCTGAGATTAATGACATTAATAAATGGCCAAGGGACCAATTCAATGACCATTCCATCTTTTCAGGTGTAAGAGTATATCACTGATAGATATATAATATCTTAGGAGAAATGTTTGTTGATTATTATTATTATAATATAGAGCATATTGGCAAGTCTCTTGTTTTGTCTTTTAGGGGAGGTTTCAAACTTTGGGCGGGATCATCCGTGATGGTGAGGAAGTGAAGCATATACAGCCAGGACCTGTGGTTACTGTGACAACCATTGCCAGTACATATGAAGCAGAAGGACTAGTAATAACAGCAGGACCTTGGGCCCAGAATGTCCTCAACCCCTTAGGCCTTCAACTCCCCCTAAAGGTGAGAGACCCAATTCATAAGACGTTACCACTGCAATACAACAAAAACAAAAATAAACAACTCTCTCTTCCATCTGAAAGTCACTCGGATGTCAATATGCAAGTGTTATTCTTTAACCCCTTAGTGACAAGACATTTTCACCTTGACTTTCCCTTGGTGACAATGGCTGTTTTGACCTGGGGTGTTTGTGTTTAGCTGTAATTTTCTTCTTTCTCACATACTGTACCCACACAAATTATATGTTGTTTTTATCGTTATAAGAAGGGCTTTCATTAGATTCCATTGTGTTCATTATATCTTATAATTTACTACAAAAAAATCATAAAATATGATGAAAAATTTGAAAAAAAAAACTTTTTCTAACTTTGACCTATAATATAATTTACACTAATACAATCATTAAAAAAGACCCCATCTAAATAGTTTCTAAATGTTGTCCTGAGTTCAGAAATATGCATGTTTCCATATTTTTTGGTAATTTTTTTTGCGCGTTATGGGGCAAAAAACAAAAATAGTGTTTTTTTGTTTTACCTATATTGACCTTTTGACCCAACCCGAACCCTAAATTTAACCCTAACACTAAAGTTAAACCCAACTCTAACCCTTATGCTACCCCTTAATACATTTTAATTTTAATTTCATTTTAACCTTATCCCTTATGCTAAAAAAAGTTTGATTTTAACCCTATAAGCTAATCTAACTATATAACCAGTTTTAAGCTAATTAAATCTTTTTAAAAAATTTTTTTTTATCATTGCTATGCTGTTTGCTGCCTTTAGGGGCAGTCAAGCAGCATATTCAGAGCGACGAAACTGAATTTACGTTCACTTCCGAAGCTCAGACCACCAAAGAGCATGCTGCTCCATCAATATGGCTCCCATAATTGCTCCGTGGGGCGATCGTGGGTGCCCCAGATAGGAACATTTGGTGCTGGCTGTTGCCTCAATATCGATATCGCGAAAAACGCTTGATACACTGCAGGAACAGGGTTACCGGCAGGGCATGCTTGACACGTCCATTGTCGCAAAGGGGTTAGAAGAGAACTGCAGATAAAAGGTTTCTCGGTATAAATTCCCTGGGTAAATTATTTCATTGCATGGGTAAATTATGCAATTTTATTGTTTTTACCAATAAATAGGTTTCTGGACAGTTTCTCTGCTACAGACAAAAACATTTTTTCCTTCATGACTCCAAATGGCAATCAGATTTCTTGGATCAAGAAGCTCTGTTATTAATGCCTAGTCTATTAAAGGGACACTACCACTTGCATTAGATATAACCAGATTATTTGTCCATTTAAAACAAACATATATACATAAGTCATATGCCACTTTTTTTTACCTGTCTTCCAACACAAAGAGAGGAGATTAACCTGATCAAACAGGATCATAACTCCGCCCCCTTGTGATGTAATAGTTACATTACCCTCCCATTCAATGAATTATGACTTATAGACTGCATTCGGTGTCCCCAGCCCCAAAGTGAGATATTAGTGCTGTAAAGTCACTGGGGGGTGGCACCCAAAAACACTATTTCACAAAATGGCGGCACCCACTCACACTTGTTTAGTATTGCCAGCATGGTGCCGGCATCCCCCTTGCAGCGAATTGTGCTGCTGAACTTTCTCAGAGGGGGCGGGCGCAGCCGCAAGTTTAAAAAAAAATAATTGCTGCCGGATATGACAGTACGTCATATCCGGTGACTGTACTTCCCTCCTCCGTGCAGGAGGGAAGACTGCACGTAGGAGACGACCGGGGACATGGAGCAGCCAGGAGATGAGTACTGGGGAAGGAGGGATAAGGGTAGAATATTGGCTGTGTCAGCATGGCAGCATAACATTGGCATATTGTTGGGCAAATTGGCAGGGGCATATTAAATTGCAAAATAATACTGGCATATTATTGGGCAAATTGGCTGGGGTATATTAATGGCAAAAGTAATAATGGCATATTAATGACAAAATGAATGTGGCATATTAATGGCAACATAAAACTGCATTATGATGGGCAAGCTGTGGCATATTTAATGGACAAACGGTGGCATGTTTTAATAGGCAAACAGACTGTTGCATATGTTAATGACAAAGTGACTGTGGCATGTTAATTGGCAAACTGATGCTGTGACATATTCTGTGGAGTAAAATAACATGTACTATGGGGGAAAGTGACACTGTGGCTTGTTCTACAGGGGCAGTTCTGTGGGACAAATTGACACTGTGGTATGTTCTGTGGGGCAAATTGACACTGTGGGATGCCAAATTGTGTGGGTGCAATATGAGTGCAAGCCAAGTGCTGTGGGTGCAATATAGGTGCATGGCAAGTGATGTGGGTTCTGTATGGTGTTGTATAAAGTCCTGTAGGTGCAATGTGGGTGTAGAAAAAGGGAATACAAACAAGAAATGCAATTTTTCAATAACATTTTTATTACATATACAAATAGTTGAATGTGATATGAAAATAGTTGCACATAAAGTTTACATTTACAGTTTTTTACAATGAGACTTTAGAAAAATTGGGTCGAGGGAGGCCTACTGCTAAAGACTGTGACCAGGGACCAGTGGGGTCTTAAAGCGGCCCTGCTTGCCATAACAAAACATGTAATCAGCACCGCTCTGACAGCACTTGCTGCCACGCCACAAGGGAGCACTGCTCTCCCTCTGACGTCGCGTCACCTGGCTGTCAGTTCCCTGATTTTAATTGTTTCGGCTGCTTGCTGAGCTTAGACTGAAGAGCATAAGCAGACAGCAGAGCAAGAGCAGTGAGGAGAAGAGCAAGCAAAGGGGAAAAGAGTGAGCATAGCACATAGCAGGTAGACTTTAGCATATTTCACAATGTTGCTGGAATGTGCTGTATATGTATATATATACACACACACATGTATTATAATGCCCCCACACACACACTTTTGTCACTGGCCCCCCATGTGCCCCCCCCCCCTCCCTAAATATGAATGCTGGAGACGCCACTGGAAGTTCCCATAATGGCAATTCTCATTTTTTTAATGAGCAATATTTTATTCATGCTAGGAATCCTGCTAAGTAAAATATTGAACTTTTGTATAAACAGACTATAATGTACATTATTTTAAAATCTATTGCAATGAACAGTTTGTGTTCTATATATATATATGATTTAAATCATTACATTTGCTAGCTGCATGTTATATATTAAATCTGTTTATATGGCTATAGTGGATCTATAATAGCTATGGCGTGCTTATTTGGTGACATATCAAAGCCAAGTGTTAAATGTTAAATTGTTAATGCTTTACTTCATTAAAATACATATATCTTACAGACTTTGGTAATCAATGTATGTTACTGGAAAGAAAAGACTCCAGGGGCATCTGGACTACTGGAGAGCTTGCCATGCTTCTTGGCCATGGATTTAAATGGAGAAAAAAATGAAGTCTATGGACTGCCTTCCCAGGAGTATCCAGGGCTGATCAAGGTGCGTTGACCTTCACAAAAGCATCAGAAAACTATGAAATAAGGCTCCACTCAAGTCACAAAGTAAAATCAGCTCTGACAAGCGACCCAAATCTGATCAACCATGGTGGAAAATGTTTGTTCCAACATTTCAGCACCCAAGTTCCTTGACCTTAATAGGGCCAAAGATCGGCATAAAATCTGAAAAAAATACTTATTTCAGGATGAAATATTGAGTAGCCGAATTGCACATTTGTCCGCAATTTAGTTACATATCCTGGTCTGGCACAATCGCACACCATGAGAAATTTAAACATGGACAAATGTAAAGTTATGCATTTTAGTAATTTGTATAATTAAGGGCACTATGTCTGGAACTCTATGATTGGCATTGTCACTTTTTGGGATTAACGGCAAGCTAGATGACTCTTTTTCAGTGATCACTTCTGCCATGTTCTAACTTATCCCTTGTTCACTACAGAAATGATATCTGGAGCTGTTTGACTAAAATGTTTGAGTGACCACATATTGACTATTGGTTCTAAATAGCACAACTGCGTTCAGAGTACTCTCATGATCTATAATTAACAGGACATCTGAGGTGTATGTTTTTCCCAACAGTCACGAATCCTAGAGCTAGACAACCTACATGCAGACATCCCTCTCTTCACTGGGAAACCTCTTCTGTTAGCCTTGATGATTTCATGCATCTGTTAGGCAAGTTAACTTGTAAAGATTGCCTTCGTCTGTGTCTGCAAATGATTACTCTTCACATCTCAGTTTTAGCGAATCAAACTGCCTTTAACCTTAAAAAAAGTTGGAGGGGGGACTTTTTAATTTTTGCCCGTCAAAAATTGTAATAACTAATGTTGTGTTAACTGAGCAAAAAGTGTACCTTTTTACAATTATTAAAAATATTTTAAAGCCCATTGTAAATGAAGAGCTGGCTTTAGGCATTAGTGGGACCCTGGCAGAGCTTTCAGCAGGGCTCTCGAACCCCTTAATATTTACAAAAACATCAAAGCATCATAAAATGTGACGATATAAAAGAAACAGACTATTAGCTCCTGTATTTGGTGATTCTCACACATTAAGTATTTGTTAGCCAGCTTGGATTCCATTTCTCACACTTTATAAAATAATAGTTTTCATATATAATATTTTTGTGGTTGAGGTATGTGGTATTTTAATATAATACATATTTGCCCTCTTTGTAAAATAAAGTTTCTATCTCGCTAATATTTTGATGTTTCAAAAGCACTTTTCAGCAGGCCTTTTGTTTCTGTTTTATAAACCAAACACAAGTCAGTGGCCATTTCCTACCTCATTTCTGCAATTTTCATACAATAAAAATCACATCAGGTACCTTAAATTATACACTTTCAAAGCTACAAGTACCACACGCCTACTGATCAAGACAATCCTCTTTAATTTCAAAGTTTCAAGCTTTAATAGATGCTACTGATAACATTTAAAAGTTGTGTTCTTGATTTTATTCCCAGAAGGAACTGCCTCGATAACTTTTAATTTATGGACGTAATATTCTAGACCCGTATGTATTTCCTTTCCTCCAGATATGTTACCATGGAGGAAATGAAGCAGAGCCCGAAGAACGTGATCTCCCAATCAAAGACCCCAAAATCCAAGACATCTTAATTCTTTGCAATTTCATCAGCCAGTACATCCCTGGTTTGCACCCTCAGCCAGCTGTGACAGAGCGATGCATGTATACGGTGAGCAAAGGCCTAGACTCTAGAGTATTTGGGGGAAGAAGATGAGCAAGGCATTATCAGGTTCTGTTGTACTTAGACAACTGCTTTTCATCTTTTTGATGTGGGGGTCTGTATACCATGAAAAAGGATATATTGAGGGTCAAGACATTGTTCATTTTATGAGGTAATACCATATAAACTAGAGCCTTTTCATCCAGCATAGAGGACTAACAAAAAAAAAAACCTTGACGACCACATTGGGCAAAGAGGCCACAAGCTGACAATAAATGAGCATTTTAAATGATCTATACATCGTGTTAGCAGACCTGTAAGCAAATCCCTAAATTAGGAGAAGAATGTGTCTTAAATGTATCTGTGGTGTCGCCTGCTCATGACGTCACCTGTGGCATGATATGCAAATGAACTGCTTTCCAATGGAAAATGTGTAATTTTGCATATCAGGCCACAAGTGATGTCATAAACCGGAGACTCCATGGATACATTTAAAACAGCTTTTCCTCCTAATTTAGGTGTTTACATGCAAAAACAGTGTTAAGCTGATGCAGCCCCTTTAAGGAGACAACACTTTATATAGTTACAAATACATAGAAGCATTTTTTTTAGATTTATGGCAATTAAACCTTCCACTCTATTGGTTAAATATTGAGCCATAAAATGACGTTAATAATTATTTCTATGCCTGACCTGCTGCTATACTTAGCTACAAGATGTTATATATCAGCAGAGTAGGTAGAGCAGTATCGTTATGTGTTACTTTAGTTAACAAGAGAAGAAATAAAATGTGGGCTTTTACAAGTAAAATACCCAGCTGTGTCAGATCCATGGGTGGTTTTGCAAGATAAAAAAAGCAAAGGTTTGTATTTAGTCAGGAAGAGCAGGGCAGTCTATTAGGTTAATTAACTGCACAGCTGTACTTTTTGTAGTAAGGCAACAATTAAAATCTCAGGAGTAGAAATGTGTTCACCTGTGTGTATTAAAGTAAATTGCTGGTGATTTCCTATAAGTTAACAGGATAGAGTATTATCCTGAAAAAAATATTCAAATGTATTAAAGCTTTGGTGCATTTACTTATTAGGTCAGAGTTGCTTACAATAGTGCCAGAGCTTTTAGCCATTATATGGGTCCTGTGATGACAGATTGCAGTTCTGGCACATTATGGGGTTAAACTGAATGGTCTTTGGATTCTCTTATTGTGCAAAAATGATTATGCACAAAGCCAGAAAAAAAAACTATTTTATATGTCCTAAACCAGTGATGGGGAACCTATGGCAAGCCACTACTGGCAGCCAAGCTCTTTGTTATGGCACACATGGCTAGGGGTAGATGATCTTAGCTCCACTGGCCCAAAGTAAAATTTCACTGCTAAATAAATATATACATCAGTATTGTTGCTCAGGAGCCAGCAGGATAATCATTTCAGTAACTGCAAACCCCTCCAGATCGCAAGTTGGTTTAGCCTGCAATGTATGTGCGTGGGTATACATGTGCTGTGTGTATGTGTGAGAGTATGTGCGTGGGTATACATGTGCTGTGTGTATGTGTGAGAGTATGTGCGTGGGTATACATGTGCTGTGTGTATGTGTGAGAGTATGTGCGTAGGTATACATGTGCTGTGTGTATGTGTGAGAGTATGTGCGTGGGTATACATGTGCTGTGTGTATGTGTGAGAGTATGTGCGTGGGTATACATGTGCTGTGTGTATGTGTGAGAGTATGTGCGTGGGTATACATGTGCTGTGTGTATGTGTGAGAGTATGTGCGTGGGTATACATGTGCTGTGTGTATGTGTGAGAGTATGTGCGTGGGTATACATGTGCTGTGTGTATGTGTGAGAGTATGTGCGTGGGTATACATGTGCTGTGTGTATGTGTGAGAGTATGTGCGTGGGTAATCAATATAAAGCGGTGTTGGCACTTTGAGGTCTGGAACTTGGTTACATGCAGGAAATTGGGCACTCTGGCCCAAAAAGGGTTGCCATCACTGTCCTAAACTATGGCTTAAAAGTAAACAATGTTTTAACAGTATTATATGCTTGTCCCCTATATCATTGATCATTTCTTAGGTGAACTAAACGGGAAAGAGGAAGCACGGCATGAAACATGTCCATACTAAAAATGCATAGTTACTTTTGTCCCATAAAAAAGGCGTTGGGGTGTGTTGAGACGTTTTTGGATTGTTAGTGCCTGCTATGTCCAAGATATAAATCCTGCCCTGATTAACTAATATTAGAGAGAGTTAGAAGTAAGGCTTTGATGGTCTATACATAACATTATGATGGATACGTTCATTTGCATTTTGTTCCTTTAGATCACCCCGGATCATAATTTTATATTGGATCATCATCCACTTCACAAAAACATCATCATTGGAGCAGGATTTTCAGGTGAGAGAGCACAATGAAAAAAATATAGACCATGAGCATTACACTTTTGTCAGAGTGGTAATTTTGTTGTATTCATTCCCCTTTTGCACTAGGACATGGTTTCAAGCTGTCCCCTCTGGTTGGAAAGATCTTGAGCGAGCTCTGTCTAGGAAAGCAGCCAGCTTACAATATGAAGCCATTCCAAATCACTCGCTTCCAGAAATAAGCTCTCTCATGGGCACCAGGGAAAATCCTCAGGATTAATAAAATACCTCAAGAAATATAAGCACAAATCTCAGAGTAACACAAGCCTTTCAATGCTGTACCTGCCATGGCTCTGGATCTGAACATCAGGCCAAGTACAGAAACTTTGTCCATATATTTTTGACGGAGATTCTTTAAATGGTCAGTTGGTTTTACTTTCACCAAGGAAGAGGTTATAAAATAACGTTGAAGTGGCCCTGTCACATTAGAAAAATGTGTATTAATAAAAAAATGTTGAAAACCTGTTGCTGCGTTGATATTTTTTAAAGGTGCAGTCATGCTATATCACTGCAGTTATGGAGCTATTCCTTTAAAATTTAGCTTAATCAATAAAGCTTACAAAATGACTTTATTTATAGTCAACTTTTCTTTTTAATGAAAGGTGAAGAATTTAAGATGTTTTAATAGATTATTTTGACATATACTAACGATAGTATATCTCGGCATAAATATATCCCACCTGATTTTCTCATCTTTTTGTTTATGGCTAAACTTTTATAACCTGTTGTATGATTTGTTTAAACATCAGAAAATAAGATTGAGTATATATAAGTGTCTGAAATACCCATGCATAATAACTACCATGAAGACAAAAGAAGTAGGTTCCATGAGAACAGACAGCACTGAAATAGCCTGTAGAATGGTACCTACTTGGGGTCCAGGACAGTTCATCGCTGCCATTTCATCGTTGTCAGAGGTGAATGACAGCGTGGCTGTTTCACCGCAGCAGTGTAATCGCTGATTGTCAGCACTTACAAATATAGTAATAACTCCTCTAATAAATTAACCGCCTCCAAAACAAAACCCTAATCCCCTCCCTAATACTAAACCTGAATCCTTAATACTGTCCTGTCACATGATGAATTGTCCATCACAAAAGAGTTCAACATGAATCAACTTTGTGGAAGCAGCCGCAATGAACCGTCCCATCCCCACCTACGCGGCAGGGGCATCAACCAAAGTTTGATCACTGGAAACAAATAGACAGGATGCTCAGCACTTGAGTGAGGTGAAGTTTAATCCAACATGCATGGCAATGTTTCAACCCCCCTGAGTCTTTGTCGTGCATGTTGGATTCAACTTCACCTCACTCAGGTGCTGAGCATCCTGTCTTTTTCTGCTGTTGGGGGTTTGTGGAACGTTGGCTCGTGCATTTTGGGAGTGCTGTTTTCCAATTGTCTCTGGGTGTATAGTTTGCTCACTGTCACCATTACAGAGGAGACCTCTCCATTAACATATGGAGAGTCTAGACACAACCATAGATTAACTTTTTGGCCTAGCATTGGTCTTGTCAGTATGGTACGGATGGTGTTCCAGTAAATGATATGATATGATCTAAATAATGGTACCTAAAAAAAGCCCTTCTTGTCCTGGAAAAAAAAAACATAGAATTTGTGTGGGTACCATAAATGAGAAAGAAAGAAAAATTACAACTAAACACAAACACCACAGCAGTGTTAAAACAGCCATTGCCCAGAATGACCAACTTTTTTGGGTCATGAAGGTGTTAACGTAAAAGTTATTGTTTATATTACTCAGTATCAGTTTTAATATAAACAAAATGTGGTTAACAAAACGCCCCAGTTATGAGTTATTTGGTTTCCCTTAAACAAAATTACATAACTAAATCTTTGAGAATTCGTTACATTTTGTCGTTCCGTGCACCTTAATATTGATAATGCAATTAGACATTTTGGTGGTTGTCAGCATACATCATCTTATCTCATCAGCAATTGTAACTGTATAAAACAAGAACCGCTAACAAGAGGTGAGCACGGAGAGTATGAAAAGCTATAAATCTGCCTTCTGTCACCTAAAACGCCAGCTAATTTGCCTTCTCCCAGTACTTCAAATAAAATATGTGCTTAATAGGTATAATGTAGTTGTCACTATCCAACATCAGGGTTTCTCAGAGTTAGCAATAAAAAACAAAGCATATTTAACAACTACAGCACCTCTCCTGGAAAATGTGTGCACAAAAAAATGTTTGTTTAAAAAGAGTAAAAAAAACGACACATGGTCTGTCAACTCATATATATTTTGAATGATGTTTAAGAAAATGCACAAATGACAATGTTTTGGGTGTCTAAAGCATTTTTATTAATTATGCAAATAATTCAAAAGGTCAGTCAAATTCTCCACAATAAACATAAAGTAAGGTTGTCAGCAAAAAATACTTTTTTAGAAATGCAGCTCAAAAAATTTCATCACTTCACCAAGGTGTAACAAGTCATACCTGTTTCACTCCTCCAAACAGAGCTTACTCATAGGGGTCTATTTACTTAGAATCAAGATTAAAGGTTGAGATTAGCACTGTTTTAATTATACAAAGAAGCTAGGCTAATTTCCCTGGCTGCCATATGTGTTAAAGCTCTGTGGGCTATTTGGGGAGACCCCACGACCCAGTTTTGACATGGAAGGTCGTTTATTTTGTTTATATTTTTGGACTTTATGCCAACTCGCCTTCCAATTTTAACTTTCTTTTGACTTTCAGTGAAAAAAATCTGTATTGGAGGCATGTAAGTGGCATTTCTGGGGTGGAGTTGCATGGTGGGGTCGGGGGAGCACCAGGGCAATTTTTGCACCGGGGCCCGGTGGTTTCTAGCTCTCTGACCCCACAGACTTATTTTAGGGGGAAAAGTCTAGTTAAAAACAATTGCTTATACACGCAGAGCAAAAATACAAACATAAGAGAGAAAATGATACAAACATAAATAAAATATAAATCAAGGTATTGCATAAATCTAACATACCAACATAGCATATGCTCTCCATTTAGTGGTCTATATAAAGGAAAGGTAGTTCCAGTTTGGTAGATCTGGTAGCTGGAATCTTATCTAGGACTTGTTTACGCATTTGCCATGATCTAACAGACGAGGCCGCTGAGAATAGAAAAAAAAACCTGCAAAATTACTCACACTGTCCACAACGTATAAAACTTCTCAGGACCTCTGCTGTTAGACATAGAGAGTACAATACCATGCAACAATTAGCAACCTTAGGTTCAATCTCTACATCACTGGTATGCATCAATAGCTATTCATTTGTGTGTCCTGGATACATAGAAGCACTATTGTGTACCGCATACACTTTCTAGTCATTAGATACTGACAGGGCAGGGCACATGCATGTGAGTGTGATGTTTCATATTTTTATATTTGTAATGATCTAAGCACAATTTAAATTACAGTAATACAGATAAGTGCAAAGATGGTTAAAAAAAAAGAAAAGACTCAATGTAATATTATCAGCAAAAAAGAAAAAAAGCTCTCATCTCTTATTATTATTTCAATAAACATAATTTATTGTGTTTCACATTGTGAGCAATAATTTTTGTTATTGGCTTTAATATTTGCCTTTCCAGTTGTGTTATTATATTTACATAATTAAATACTTAATCTTTTCAGATGTATAACATAGATACAGAATGATTTACCCAATGTCAGCTATAGTTATAATAAATTTAACTGACTTGACCTTTGAGAGAATTATCATTTGTAGGTTAGTATCACGCCCACCGAAGCTTGGGGCCCCAGGTTTTTTCAGTCACATTCCAAAGAGAGATATATATTACAGGACAACATATAGAGGACAGGGTAAGGGCTGAGTGGACACAAGGGGAACTAAGGTGGACATGGGGATAGGAGAGAGGAGTGGAGATCCCCAGGTGCTTCAGTGAAAGAGGGTAAGGGAACATATACATACAAATAAACATACAGGAACTGACCTAATATTTAGTTAACTTATGGCCATAAGATAAAGTTTGCCAACCACGTCAAGCTACCTCACAATTAGGCATGTCCCAAACAATTAACTTAATAATAAACAGATACACAGACACATGCCTGCAACAATAAACAGATTATACAGACACTTACCTATAGCATTATTGCAGAGCTGCACAAACTCACAGCGTAAGACACAAAACTTGTGTGGTTAAATAGAATAATAGAAAACAGAGGAAGAGGAAACTAAGAAATTCTGTAATGGAACAACAGTATGACAAATATCAGGAAAACTGGAAATTAATGAGAACAAAAGAATAAACTAACAGATGCCGGAAACCCATAAACAAGGTTCTAAGATGGGACAGAACTGCGACAGGGCTAAACAATGCAGGGCAGACTCATAACATGACTTCAGGTACAAGGCTCTAAGACAGGGCTCTAGGATTCAGGGCATGCCATTACAGGGCTTCAGAATTCAGGTTACGTAAAGGAGCTGATATAGTCTCTAATTTCATGAGCACCTTCAAGGGCATTTTCTTTAAGGGAACATAAGTCATTGCACATAATATAATAAGAAAAAAAATGAAAGCAAAGCAAAAGCAGGAGCAAGCATAGATAATGAAAGCGAGCAGAGCAAAAGGACACAGAAATCACTGGACACAGCCTGAATGAGTCTGCGCACAAGGTGAAGCCTAACAAATATTTGCTTTCATAGTCAATATGATAAATTCTGTATGGCCCTTGTATGTTTTTAGCCTTCAAATAAATTAATATAATACATTATTCCATGTAGTACATGTTATTTACAAAAATAATCTGACTTATCTCGCAGGAATAATTTAGTATCAATTAAATTGTTTACACCAGTGGCACTGCAATGGGGGGAAAATGTGCCCCATCCAATGCAAACATCTATGTGGGATATTGGTAATGAAGCCACGTGATTCAGGATTAAAACCCTTTTAGATCATGTACCTACTGGAATTGACAATACATTGATGACCTGCTGCTCATTTAAACAGTTACACACGAAAAAACTCATCTTTTAGAGATCTGATTTTTGGATTTGAGGCTGGTTGCTGACCTGATAAGTGAATTAATAATAAATGACAAAATGGAAACTATGGTTAACACCCTACTATATGGCACAAGTTGCCATCCCGATCATACATTTAGGGAAGTTACTGTGGAAGTTACCAGGGTGTGGTGAAATCTGAGAGTACTTGAAAAACAAGCGTTGGCTCTAAAGGGCAGATTAAAATAGAGAAATTCAACTACCAGGGCTATTGAGAATATAAAAAGGCCAAGATTTGTGAAAACGTGTTACATGAGGTAAAAAAAAAACAACATTCACTGCTAAAAAAAAAAAACACTATAAAGAATGCAGAAGGGGAAAAAAATATTTGATTTTCAAGCTATTGAGAAAATAAAAAAAGAAAATAGAGGTGGTGATAAACAGGCTTTATTATCAAAAAGAGAGACCTATTAGATATTTAAATTAGGTAAATGCCACCTATAATGGCATTAATCATGAATCGTATTTAAACCAAATTTTAAGACACTAACCGATCCTTTTAAAGGTGTGTCTTTATATTGTACTCAAAATAAAAAGTAAAAATAATAATTCAAATTAATAACCAATATATTTGGAATAATTGGATAATGGCCCTGATATGGTAGGACATGTAATTACATTTATTAGGAACTATGTACATTATCACATAGGAAATGAATAAATAAACATATTTATGATTAATTCATTCTGTAAAAGTGAGATGTATTGTTTCATTTTAGTGTTGTGGATCTGTAACAATACTGTAATGTGGCAATAATTCAGTGACTAAAAAACTTAATTGATTCTAAATTATTCATAGGATCTAAATATGATAATGTTTGTAAATAACATGTACAATATGCAACAGTTTATTATTTACATTTATTTGACATGTGTGTGAGTGAGAGGAAGAGTATGTGTGTTGAGTGTGAGTGGCAGAGTGTGTGTGTGTGTGTGTGTGTGTGTGTATGTGTGAGCATCAGAGTGTAAGTGTGTGTGTGGCAGAGTGTAATAAATGGGTGTATCACAGTACTCTATGGCAATAAAAAAGAGAGGATTTGCATATTGAGTACTTGTGAGACACTGTGTGACAGGGGCGTTGCTAGGTCTTTGGATGATCTGGGGCTAGAGCCCAGATGAGCTCGGTCACACACAGGGGCGTACCTAGAGCATTTGGCACCCGGGGCGGACCCTGAGTGTTGCACCCCCCACCCCATAATAAAAATGTAAGAAAACACCCACAAATTTTTCAGTGTTTGAAAATTGTACAATTATAGATACCAGGAATATTGTGCCACTCAGAACCCAGTAATATTGTGCCAGTCAGATACCAGTAATATTGTGCCTTTCAGATACCAGTAGTATTGTACCAGTCAGATACCAGGAATAGTGTGCCATTCAGAGCCCAGTAATATTGTGCCAGTAAGATACCAGTAATATTGTGCCACTCAGAGCCCAGTAATATTGTGCCAGTCAGATACCAGGAATATTGTGTCATTCAGAGCCCAGTAATAGTGTGCCAGTCAGATGCCTGTAATATTTTGCCAGTCAGAGCCCAGTAATAGTGTGCCAGTCAGAACCCAGTAATATTGTGCCACTCAGAACCCAGTAATATTGTGCCACTCAGAGCCCAGGAATATTGTGCCACTCAGAGCCCAGTAATATTGTGCCAATCAGATGCCCAGTAATATTGTGCCAATCATAGCCCAGTAATATTGTGCCACTCAGAACCCAGTAATATTGTGCCACTCAGAGCCCAGGAATATTGTGCCACTCAGAGCCCAGGAATATTGCGCCAATCATAGCCCAGTAATATTGTGCCACTCAGAACCCAGTAATATTGTGCCACTCAGAGCCCAGGAATATTGTACCATTCAGAGCCCAGTAATATTGTGCCACTCAGAACCCAGTAATATTGTGCCAATCATAGCCCAAGAATATTGTGCCACTCAGAACCCAGTAATATTGTGCCAATCATAGCCCAAGAATATTGTGTCACTCAGAACCCAGTAATATTGTGCCAATCATAGCCCAAGAATATTGTGCCACTCAGAACCCATTAATATTGTGCCAATCATAGCACAAGAATATTGTGCCACTCAGAACCCAGTAATATTGTGCCAATCATAGCCCAGTAATATTGTGCCACTCAGAACCCAGTAATATTGTGCCAATCATAGCCCAAGAATATTGTGCCACTCAGAACCCAGTAATATTGTGCCAATCATAGCCCAAGAATATTGTGCCACTCAGAACCCAGTAATATTGTGCCAATCATAGCCCAGTAATATTGTGCCAATCTGAACCCAGTAATATTGTGCCAATCATAGCCCAAGAATATTGTGCCACTCAGAACCCAGTAATATTGTGCCAATCATAGCCCAGTAATATTGTGCCACTCAGAACCCAGTAATATTGTGCCAATCATAGCCCAGTAATATTGTGCCACTCAGAACCCAGTAATATTGTGCCAATCATAGCCCAAGAATATTGTGCCACTCAGAACCCAGTAATATTGTGCCAACCATAGCCCAGTAATATTGTACCAACCATAGCCCAGTAATATTGTGCCAATCAGAACCCAGTAATATTGTGCCAATTATAGCCCAAGAATATTGTGCCACTCAGAACCCAGTAATATTGAGCCAATCATAGCCCAGTAATATTGTGCCAATCAGAACCCAGTAATATTGTGCCAATCATAGCCCAAGAATATTGTGCCACTCAGAACCCAGTAATATTGTGCCAATCATAGCCCAGTAATATTGTGCCACTCAGAACCCAGTAATACCCACACACACCTAGACACCCTGACACACACACACACACACACCTAGACACGCATACACAGTCACACTTTTTTTTTTTTCTTACCTTACACTTGGTCCGTCATCCAGGACCTTCTGCCGGATGTCCGTCCACCTGACATCCGGCAAGCAGCTGACACAGCGCGACGGGGGCGGAGCTTGCACCCGTCGCGCTGTGATCTCTATGGCCAGGAGGAGAGGCGAGGGAGCGAGCTCCCTATAGCAGCCTCTCCTCCCGATCGGCCCTCACCCCCGCGTGAGGTTAATCCTCCGAATCTGGGACTATGTCCCAGACGGAGGAAAGCTCACCGGGGGATTTTTTTTTTTTTTTTAATATTTATAGCCCTGGAGTCTCGGGGCTAAAGAATACTTTAGCCCCAGAGTCTCCATTCGGGGCTATGAAGGGGGGACTCGGGGCTATAGCCCCAGTAGCCCACCCCTAGCGACGCCTCTGCTGTGTGACTCTTTGTGTATATGTGTGGCTGCATATGTGACTGTGTGTACATGTTCCTTGTGCGGATCTGAAACAATCACGTTACTATATTGCATGTGTATGTGACACTAGATGTGTGACTGTGTGTATTGATTCCTGAGGACTGAATTGGCAAGGGGCTGCAAAATATATGTTTGCGTAGGGCTGAAAAAAGCCTTGTATCAGCCTTGTCTAGAATGTGTTCTAAAATCAAGGGAACCCTAACGAGAGAGTCTCCATGGAGGTTTTCATAGATTTTAGCATCATTCAGTATGATGAAAGATTCCTTCATGTAATATTTTCTCTCAAAGAGGACTACACCCCCGAAGGCCCAAATCCAAAAAGGGGATATATAAAAAAAAAATGGGTGTAAAAAAGAGGCTGAAGGGGAGGCAAAAAACAGTAGATAAAAATGAATATTAAAAACATATCAATTTAAGCAGAATTTGTTTAACAGAACCTCACAAAAGGGTTATAAAAAAGGGTGATCATTGCTCCCACTAAAATACCCAACATATTTCATTTATTTGTTTTATTTGCTCATAAAAAAAACCATGTTGAAGGATTGGATTGTTGATTAGAATAATAGTTCTAACCTCAACATCTGAAGAAAAGGATTTAGAGGTAATTATTTCAGAGGACTCAAAGGTAAACAGAATGGTTGGTTTTGTATGAAGAGGTGGTAGCAGAGGAGGGAGGTGCTTATGTCATTGTACAGAGCATTGGTGAGATCTCACTTGTGACAAACCACTAAACTAAAACTTACCAGGTAATGTTAAAGGATCTTAACAACAATCAAGACAGAGAGGCAGGGCCTATTGGGATACCAGGAAAAATCCCAGTAGGCTGCCTGCCCAGGGGCCGCAAGAGTATGACATAACATTCTCACGGCCAGTGTTCTGTCATACTTCTGTGAGTGCAATCTGCATGCTGGGGTAAGTCCTGGGTGCTAGAGATGTTGTGTGAGTGCAATTTAAGTGCTGGTGTAAGGTATGTGTGCTGGGGCTCGTCAGTGCAATCTAAGTGCTGGGGTAAGCTCTGTGAGTGAAATCTACATGCTGGGGTAAGTCCTGGGGGCAAGTCCTGTGAGTGCAATCAAATTGCTGGGATAAGTCCAGAGGGTAATTTAAGTGCTGGGGGAAGTCCTAGCAGGTTGTTGGGGTAAATATTGTAAGTGCAATCTAAGTGTTGGGGCAAGTACTGTGAGTGCATTCAACTTGCTGGGTTAAGTCCTGATTGCAGTCTGAGTGCTGGAGTAAGTCCTGCTGCTAGTGCAAGTTCTGTGAGTGCAATCTGGTGCTGGGATAAGTCTTGTGTGCGGGGCAAGTACTGTGAGTGCGATCTGGAGTAGGTCAATATAGCCAAGCAGAATTTACACATGTTTATATCTCACACACTGCCCTGCTATATACCCCTGCACAGTTCAATTTATGTAACCTTGTGTACATACTGGGTGTATATTGCGCTTTAAAATGCATAGTTTTCCCTTTCATAAACAAGAAAAAATTACACAAAGCTATGGGGCTGGTATGCAATTATTTCCAGGGCTGGTTTTTACTCCCAGGCACTGCAGAGGGGAGATGATCAAAGCATTTAAATCCATAAAGAGAATCAACTCAGTAATGGAGGAGAGTATATTTAGAAGGGAAAAAACTACCAAATCAAGAAGGCATAGTCTTAAATTAGAGGGACAAATGTCTAACGGTAATATCAAAGAAGTATTACTCTACTGTTCTGTGCATGGAATAACCTTCCAGCAGAAGTGATATATGTTAATACAGTGAAGTTTAAGCATGAATGAGATAGGCAAAAGGCTATCCTAGATAAAAGATAAGACCAGGAACTAATTGAGTTATTTTTTAATTATTTGATTTAAATTAGGCATGCATTGACCATGGGTCTTATCTGCCAACACATTCTATGTGTCTATGTTTCTAGATTCAGAGTACAAACTCTTATGCACAGCCTAACAAATTCCTCTAAGGGTTTTGTGCTCCGACTAATGTCAGACAAAAAGGAACATTGTGTAGCATGCTGCAGGAAAGAGGGCTCTTTATCGGTCAACAGTCTGAAATAGAAACAACATTGATTGGGCTTATTACACTAGTAGATGGTTTTCTTCAGAGCACCAGGTGTCCATGGCAAGGTCTGTGAAGGTCCATAAATTCAGAACATCATTAAATTGTCCATCACAAAGTACAAGAACTGTCCACCATGAGCAATGTTAATGCCTAACCTCGACCAGGAGACAAGTCCCTGACTAAAATAGCTTATTTGTCATGATAGATGTGGTTAACTTTACAATACAACACGCAGTTCTTAACTGCAGACATAATAGATTGATGACAGGTGAGGCTGTGTTGAGTAGTGGATATATTAAATTGGCACACCTGTGTTCAGGCAGGGATATCTCGTTGTAATCTAAAGCATTATCACTGAGATAGAAATGCAGGGTTGACTCAGCCCTTCATCCTTCCAAAGTAGATAAAATGAGGACCATTAAGTTGGGTAAAAGTAACATCACCTAGAAGTTGGGCAAAAGCAATATCCCCAGGATAAACCAGTGATTATCTGAGCATACCACTTATAAAGCAATGGGACTGGAAAATATGGACATCCAATGCACATCGTTCAGCATCCTTACCAGAATTAGAACATGTGAGATGCAGCTGTCATCTTGCTATATCCTATTCTTGTGTATTCTCTGCTAATGAATAGACCATGTAAATTAATCTGTCCTCACCATATTGCAGTTAATACATTTCCAAACGCTAGCTTCTCTAGAGTTTCCCAGATGTAAACAGTTTTTTGTATTTTTTTGTTGTTGTTGTTTGTAACCACTGACAGATATTAAATCCACATCTCCCAGCTCAGATTCATGCATTTTATTTATAAGACATAGAGCAAGCTCTGGTGATAAACCTATATCTCTCAGCGTAGCAAATTAGATAGAGTTTAAAGCAATGTAAAGAATTCCCATTGCTACCTATTAATTATACATAGCAGCTGTGTAATAACGATGGAAACCAAATGCATGTTTACAAAAGGAGGATATTTTATGTACGCAGAAACATTTATAAAGCGTTCCTTTTTATGTACACATTTTCTCTTTCTCTCTTTTTTTTTTCTCTTCCATCCTCGTCCTTTTTGATTTCAACCTGATCTTCTTATTACACATTTCCTGGAGGTATCCTACACCCGGGATTGATCACACTAATAGACCCACTCTTCACCATGACTCTTGCTTGTAGATTTCACGGCATAGTCACACTGAAAATGTTCTGATTTCACGCATTGTAAGAAGATGAAAAGAAGAACATTTCTAATGAAAACTCTTATGTACTAGTCCCACACGTTCCGGTGAGGATTATTTCCTCTGGTTAATGTCTGGAAACAGAAAAAAACAGCGCATCATGTAAAATTACACACGGACAGCAAACATTTGCTAGTCAATGAGTGATCAAGGTTACTGGAGACACACAGGCCAACAAGGAAAGCATAGTGTAGACAATATGGAATCACAGCCTTTGACACTATGAAAAATCGTCTATTAAGCCCTGTTTGAAGTAGGGGTATAAGAAAGGTAAAACAATTCTTGAATGAGTTAAATATAATGAGACATATAAAGAAATAGTCAGCTTGCACAAAGTGTGGTCGATTCCATTCCAGAAAGAAACCGAAAAAGAGAGTATCTTAAAGATGCATAATCTTACAAAATTCATAGCTAAGAAGGTGTCAATACAAAACATCTGCATACCTGCTATAATGATGAAAGGTTGGTATACCATGAATCTGACATACCATGAATGTATTCTTAGACATATGAACCATAAATGTAATCAGCAAACGTGTGCTCAAGTACAGAAACTAATTACCGGTAAATGGCGCAACGGATTTTAATTCAAATTTTTGTATTATGCTTAACACCTGGTGCTGTTCTGTGGATGCATTGGTTATTTATGTATTTTAGGTTCCCATCTAGCTGCTTTATAATCTTTCCAGAATTAAAAGCAATGGATAAAGATTGAATGTGAGTATGTTGCATTTTCAACAAGGGTGAGACCCACACAGTTGGGGGAGCCACCATGAAAGTTAAATAACTTGACTGATGCCCTCTCATGATGCAATATAACTCTTGCTTGCTCTCTAGTGTCAATCACATTATGTTCAGGACTAGTCATATTAGTCAATGGGATTTGAAGCCATATCACCACACACGGGCAGTAACTTGCTGCTAAATAACTTGCTGCTGCATTTAGAGGAGAAGGTTTCTGGAAAGAGGCAAATACCTACAGCTCCCTCAACACCACTGATCACTATGGAACAACAGTGAGGAAATGAGCTTCCAAATTAGATGAACAAACCAGGAAGGCTTGTATTTAAATTATATCGAAGGTGGTCACAGTGTAAGATTATTACTTTGGACACAGAAGAGCTAGCTATGGCTATGGAAAATAGTCCTTAGTAGATTGTCAATGAATAAAGTGTTGGTTGTATTTGTTCTCACCACACCTCTGTGATCCAAAAAAATCATTTTTGATAGGTATGTACATAGAAACAGCAAGATCAATATGTGGTGGCCCTGTCTACATTTGCTAACAAGTGTAAAATAAAATTCAAAACAATGAGCACATACAGGGCTGCCATCAGGTGATACAACCCTTACAGTTGAAAATGGCTTGGTGGTCCTGGGGGGGCTGGATGGGGAGAGCAAAAGGTTTCCCCTTACCAGCCCTCTCCCAGGCAGCTGGATGTCTGTTGATGCCCAGGTGCACTGATATCCTCCCATGCTGCCTCTTGCACTCCCTGCGCATGATGTTATGATGTTGAGCATCGGGGATCATGTGACCTGCTGGCACTCAGACTGCAGACACACACGATAAGCACGAGAGGCAGTGATGATGCCTGTGTATCTAGTCAGCTGCCCACCACTAGACACCAGAGAAGTCTTGTGGATGCAACATAAGTGCTGGAGAACTCCCGTGGAGTCTTCTGGATGCAATGTGTGTGCTGGCTGGGGTGAATGGGTGCACAATGTGGGTGCTGTGGTAAGTCCTAAGTGTGCAATGTGGTGCTGGGGTAAGTCCTGGGTTTGTAATGTGGATGCTGGGGCATGTCCTGTGCAAGCAATCTGGGTGCTGGCTGGGGTAATTCCTGGGTGTGCAATGGGGGTTCTGGGGTTAGTCCTGGGTGTGCAATGTGGGTGCTGGGGCATATCCTGGGTGGGCAATATAGGTACTGTAGCATGTACTGGGTGTCCACTCTAGGTGCTCTGGCAAGACCTGTCAGTGCAATCTAGGTGCTCTGGCAAGTCCTGTGGGTGCAATCTAGGTGCTCTGGCAAGACCTTTGGATGCAAGCTGGGTGCTGTTTCAAATTATGTGGCTGCTGAAAGGTGATGTGGGGGCAATTATGAAAGGCATGTAGGAGAAATGGAATGGGGGGAGGGGCACAGTCCATTTGTTCTGTAAAGGGCCCCAAAAATTTGGATGACGGCCCTGTGCCAGTCTTCAAATTCCATATTTACAATGAATATATCACACAGTGGTTCCTATTTCAGGATTTGAAAAGTAATCATTCTATGCTGCACCCTAATTTCTTGTAATTAAAACTGCACAATGGGAAAAAAACAATATCTCTAATAACTCAAGTGACAGTGTTTCATCGACAAGCTGCCAGGCTCCACATCTTACAATTCAAGGCTGTCACTGATCACGGTTTGTAGTGAGCTCTGGGCACATCCACAGCTACAGGTATCTGATTGGAATTAAGGTACTTGGAGAAAATTACATTGCAATGCCTTCTGGGTATTACTGTTTGTCACATTAAGCAATAAGTAAAAGAGGCAAATGTCACAGGACAGAAAATAGGACAAGGCATTAGTTCTTCTAACTTTCTTTCTTTCTTGAGGTGCTTTTCATTTAACCCCTAATTGACATGACCTTTTAACCTTATCTTTCCCTTTGTGACCAGGGCTGTTTTGACATTCTGGGGTGTTTGTGTTTAGCTGTAATTTCCTTCTATCTCACATACTGTACCCACACAAATTATATGCTTTTTTACCATCATTAGATACCATTATGTTCAGCATATCTTATAATTTACTGCAACAAAAATCATAAAATATGAGGAAAAATAAATAAAAAATAACTTTGACTTAAAAAAGAATTTACACAAATATAATCATTAAAATAGTTTCAAAATTTTATCCTGAGTTCAGAAATATGCTTGTTTCCATGTTTTCCTGCAGTTTTTTGCAAGTTATAGGGCAAAACCCAAAAATAGTGTTTTTGTTTCTACAGTCACCTTTTGACCCCAAACCAAACTCTAAATTCAACCCTAACGCTAACCCTTAATTTTTTCTAATTTGTATTTAATTGTAACCCTATCCCTTATGCTAATCCTAATTTAATTGTAACACTAACCATTATTCTAACTCCAACCCTAGATTTTTTTATCTAATTAAGTCTTTTATTTTATTGCAATGTTGCTGACTGCCTCTAGGGGCAGTCTAGCAACAGCATCAGAGCAGTGGAAGTTAATTTTTTTTCTGCTTTTGATGCTCTACCCACAAGAGGGCAGCAGCCCTTTTTGGAGGAGCATGCTGCTTTCCAATATGGCCCCCATATACACTCCGCTGCCTGCTTGACGTGCCTTATATGTCCTTTGTCGCGAAGGGGTTAAAAATGAAAGGAGGCATTGTTATTTTATAGTAGTTACTGTCGAATATAAATTCTCTGTATATATAGACACTTAAAATGTCTGAAATGTACAAGCAGTATATATATATATATATATATATATATATACATTCACAATTAATACAAATGCATAGCAATGTTTAGTCATCTTGATACTAAGTAGAAAATCAGGAGCTGCATTATAACCCTATGTATACTTTATCACTCAGCACTATTGAAAGCATAGTTGGAGGCACTACACCGCAGTAGAAACTCTCAAGCAACTCAAATCAAATATGAAAATATACCACACTAAAATGTAATCAACTCCGTGTCATCATCTCTTCCTTAGCAGATCTTAAAAATTAGGTAAATACAACCTCAAATGAACAACAACACATGACATATTACATTGTGTCGTGATTTATTTTACAAAAACGAAGCCAAACTGGAGAAGCCATGTGTTAAAAAAAAGAAGTACATTCTTACAGCTTCCATATGAAGTAAGAGGCTAAGTAGCAGACTAGTGCGGCTGGTCAAATTCCCTTGATTAATTGATAATCAGTAAATGTGACCACCTCAATAAAAGCCAAAGATTTAGCAGTTTGCTGGTCTGGGACATTCAGGTGCATGTTAACACAATACCAAGGACGAAAGGCATTAGCAATAATCTGAGAAGCGAGTATTGCTGCCCATCAAACTCCATCATTCTACAGTGAGAAAGATTACTAAAAAGTGGAAAAACCTTCAAGACAACTGCCATCTTCCCAGGAGTGGACATCCCATTATATTTACCCCAAGGTCAGACCGTGCAACGCTCAGAGAAATTGCAAAAAACCCCAAGACCTACATTTCAGACTCTACAGGCCTCAGTTACCATGTTGAATGTTAACGTTCATGACAGTATAATTAGAAAAAGTCTGAACAATTATGGTTTGTTTGGAAGGGTTGCCAGAAGAAAACCTCTGCTCTCCAAAAAGAACATGGCAGCACGGCTTCGGTTTGCAAAGTTGCTTCTGAACCACAACAAGTCTTCTGGAACACTGTCCTCTAGACCGACGAGAACAAAGTGGAGATGTTTGATCATAATGCACAGGGCCATGTTTGGCAAAAACCAAAGACAGCATATCAGCAAAAACACCTCATACCAAGTATGAAGCACAGTGGTGAAGGGCTGATGGTTTGGACTTGTTTTGCAGCCACAGGACCTGGGAAGTTGTAGTCATTGAGTTGTTATAATGTCCTGATATATAAAACCCTAGATTTCAAAGAGCGTGTACTTAATAATTTTACATATAAACATTTTTTTTTTTAGAAATACAATAATTTAATGTACATATTTATAATAATAGTAGTAAAAATAATATATAGATTGTATAGTGATACAAAGCGCTCAACAGTAAAAAAAAAAATAAATGTGATTGAATTATACCACCACCTTGAGAATAACTATAAAATTCAAATATAAATGTAAATAACAAATAGAAACCTAAAATATTTTTTGGACAGAATATGCACAAACAAATTTACAAAAAAAACACACAGATGGTCCTGGTTGGTATTTTCTGATAATTAACACCTAAGCCGCTAGTCTGTTTGAGATCCCCACAGTATATTGGCTACTGCCAGTGGGGCTGAAGGAACTGAAAGAAATGTATAGGAATTAGACAGCGCTTACACAATGAAAATCAAGAGACCAATATACAAATACATAAATGTTTTTAATAAAATAATATATCTTGTTTAACATTGTTTACACAGAAAAGGAAATATACATACATTAGACATACAGGCGTACACAAACCTGCTATATAGTGGCAGATTCGGATGTCAATCGGCTGAGGAAGTAACGAAACACGTCCGTTGTGGCGTCATCCTTTTTTCTGTATTCTGCCTATGATTGCACCTATAGCACCTATAACTATTGCATATAATTTCTCTTTAATTGTATATTTCAGGTGTTAAGTTTGCAGGAGGAATATTTTGGTTTTATTTACTTAGAATTGTCTGGGATGTATATGTTGTAAAAACTTTCACAGATTTTCATACTACAAGACTGAACCCAGTGACTAAGTGGGAATGAACCACTGAATGAATATTCTCCACGATCATGAAACTGTGTTAACATTGTCACTCTTCATAGGAGATGTTTAATGATCAAGGATCACCCTGCTCCCAGGTGCCTAATTATCTGTCAATGTTCACCATGGTCATCCTTACGTCCTTCAACCAGTCCTTTCTTCTTTCCTGTGTTTCTGTGCATCTCCTGTATAAAATCTTTAAATAGCAAGCTTTATTGTACTTTCTGTACATCTTTGAAAACTGCCTGTAAAAATATTTCATAGTATTTAAGTTGAAATTGCACCTAAAAAAATACATGGTGTTCCTTTTTTTTTCTCATTGCATTATGCGGGCATGTATAGGTGAATTGCTATAACGTTTACCATTTTTTTGGAATGTCTATACCAGCAATGTAACTTTTCAACCACCTATGGGCCAGAACCGATGTATCAGAGCCATCATGGAATTCTAGTAGTTGAGTAGTAGTCAAGATCATTATGGGTTAAAAGCCACCCCATGATCATCCAGGGGTTGTCACTATTGCCCAATTTAATGGTATTCATTTTATTATACATATAGTATGAATGGGTCTGCACACTTACAAGTATCGGGTGCGACGAGGGAGCATCATTCATGCCCATAAAGGAAATGGAAAACACAGGAGACTTGAAAAAAGCTCAATGCTGGGCTGAAACTTCGCTATTTTTTGGTGGATTAAACTCCCTTAAATGGTGTGCTGAGTCTCCTGTGTTTTATATATATGTATATATTTTTTTAACTGACCAGTTTGCTGGTGCAGTTTGCTTAAAAATGTATTCCAGTAAAGTGTCCTTTACATTAAATATCTGTTTTCCTGCTACACAAGATTAATGGAATTACTAAATTAATGGAATATATAGACTATTTTCCAGTTAAAACAACTTTAGTGGAAGAATATATCTGCAGCCTATATTTGTTACAACTTTTTTTTTTTTAAATCATCGGGTGGTCACAATACCAAGTCACAATCAGCCAGTGTAAAACCTAGTTTGTAATTAGCATTGGGTGTTAAATGAAAGAGATAGCATTGATTTTATTTTGAAGCCATATATTCAAATATTAAACTTTATCTGCTACAATGAAAAGGGTTATATGTAATGTAAAGAGCAGTTCTGTAGCAATCTTAGTATCACTCTTAACATATATGCCCAAATCTCCTCCACCCACTTCATATAAGTCTAGAATTCCACTTATTAATCATTCAGCATTATAGGAACATTTCCAGCAAATATGTGGCCAATTGACAACTGTATGTAATTGGATGTGAGTCATTTAGAACATAAATTTAGTATTTTATTTACACAAATTAATATAAAAGCAAATTTACTGCCATTTAAAATCATTTTATTGTGAGTTGTATTGCTCTGGAGCTCTATCATTCAGTTATAAAAAAAAAAAAAAAATTCTGAACTCCCAGAAAAGAGGGACAAAAGCGGTGGAAAGAGGGACAACAGAGGTGGAAAGAGGGACAATAGAGGTGGAAAGAGGGACAACAGAGGTGGAAAGAGGGACAATAGAGGTGGAAAGTGGGACAATAGAAGTGGAAAGAGGGACAATAGAGGTGGAAAGTGGGACAATAGAAGTGGAAAGTGGGACAATAGAAGTGGAAAGAGGGACAATAGAGGTGGTACCTTTGAAGGCAAAAAGGTTGCCACACCAAATTTGACTTGATTTAGATTTTTCTTCTGTTCAATCACTTTGCATTTTGTTTACTGATAAAAAAAATAAACTATGAACATGCAAAGGTGTAACTAGAAACCACAGGGCCCGGTGCAAAAATTGCCACAGGGCCCCCCAACCCCACCATGCAACTCCACCCCAGAAATGCCACTTACATGCATTCCCAACTGTTCTGCTTTGTGCCTGGCCTTTTCTTATATCTAGGATAGCCTTATACCTATTCCATGCATGCAATTCCTTCACTGTATTAACCTTTACCACTTCCACTGGAAGGCTATTCCATGCATATACTACCCTCTCAGTAAAGTAATACTTTCATTAGTCCCTGACCTTATCCTATATCTAGAATAGCTTTATACCTATCCCATGCATGCTTAAACTCCTTCACTGTATTAACCTCGACTACTTCTACTGGAAGACTATTCCATGCATCCACTACCCTCTCATTAAAGTAATACTTTCATTAGTCCCTGACCTTATCCTATATCTAGAATAGCTTTATACCTATCCCATGCATGCTTAAACTCCTTCACTATATTATAAATAAATATAAAACTGGAGCGCTAGAAGTAATAAGTGTATAGAAATAAAAACAAAATATATAGAACAATACAAAAATACTTATATGCAGACGTGTTTCTTGAAATGGAAGAGTCTTCTTTTTGAGAACAGGTCTCAGGCAGGGATGTATGAATATATGCGAAACAAAATCAGAAAAAATTGTGATTTGTATTATCTATAGCATAATATAGCATATTATCTATAGCATCTATAGTCATATTTTGCCCATTTGCCAGTTATTTGCCCATCTGCCAGTTATTTGCCCATCTGCCAATTATTTGCCCATTTGCCCGTATTATTTTGCCAATTATTTGTCCATTTGCCAGTTATTTGCCCATCTGCCAGTTATGTGCCCATTTTCCAGTTATTTGCCCATGTGTCTGTTATTTGCCCATTTGCCAGTTATTTGCCCATTTGCCAGTGTTATTTTGCCCATTTGCCAGTTATTTGCCAGTTATTTGCCCATTTGCCTGTATTATTTTGCCAATTATTTGTCCATTTGCCAGTTATTTGCCCATCTGCCTGTTATGTGCCCATTTGCCAGTTATTTGCCCATGTGCCTGTTATTTGCCCATTATGTGCCCCTTGGCCAGTGGTATTCCCCCCCCCCCCCCCCCCCGTACTTACCTTTATGATGCTGTGCAGGAAGTACAGCCACCGGAGGTGATGTTTCTGGTGGCTGTGACGAAAAGCCGGGTCGATGGATGCGGATCACACGGCTGCTGCCCGTTAGTGACTGTCTCCGTGTGAGACAGTCACACGGGCACCGGGGGCCCATGGTACAGCTGCTTTGGGGCCCAAGAATGAATGTTTTTTTACATTTTTTTTGGGGGGGGGGGGGGGGGCAGGGGTCGCAGGGCGGATTGACGGGCCCGGTCTCAGCTGCGACCTCTGCACCAGTGGTGCTTAGATTACAGCATTTTTTCTTCCCTGCCTAAAATTCTTGCACAGGTCTATATGTATAATATTTACCTTTTCAGTCCAATAAGTCCACTTTACATGTTTGATTTTACATTTGTTTATGAACATCAAATATTTTTGTTTTTATGTAATTTTTTTGTCACTATTGCAATAGAAAAAAATTATATGCTTTTCAGATTATCGTCCTCCTGATTATATTATTGGAATAAAGTATGGAATAGGTTTATATTGAAATAAGTGTAATACCGGTAAATAATCCTTTATCAATGTTTGTCTCCCTGACCTATCCTCTACCTTGTGCTCATTTCTATTGTTACTTATTCCATAAGGAATTGTTTTTTTACATGATAAGCAATTGTGGCTTTGGAGTAATGGAGCATCTCAGATCTACATGACAAGGATTCACGTCCTAACTTGTCTTGCCTCTTGCTGCCTTGGAATGAGCAGTTAATACGATAATGCTACTGCAGAAAGGAGGAAAGCATGAACTTGGGTTTGCTATTTCAGATCCCATTTATTCCATATATCACCTGAAACCGATTTCCTTCCATTTGATAATAGAAAAG
This sequence comes from Pelodytes ibericus, assembly GCA_036172795.1. Classification (NCBI taxonomy): domain Eukaryota; kingdom Metazoa; phylum Chordata; class Amphibia; order Anura; family Pelodytidae; genus Pelodytes; species Pelodytes ibericus. Next base: position 48,073,066 of record CM069857.1, on the reverse strand, counting down.
AGTGACACCAGCTTCAAGAGATCCCTCACAATTCATCTGCTGAATGTAGTACAAATCTTCATACTAAACTTTTGGAAACAATCTACAACATCCTAATACCAGAAGTCGTTCTACCCTGTTATACTGATCTCAGCCAGCTGAGGATCTGGTCATTTTGACCCAAGAAATGGCTCCCCTGGTGCATATTCCGAGAGAGCAAGAATTATCTGCAAACCCTGCATCATGACACAGCCTAATCATTACCATACTGTCTCATTTCATCCGTATCCCTACAATGTGAATTATATTATTAAAGACACAGAACTGGTTATGCCAACCTATCTCTGGGTAATCTCTGTTCCCACACCTTTTCCTAACCACTTTACTGACCTCACGTTACTACTAGAGTTGAGCGGACACCTGGATGTTCGGGTTCGGCCGAACTTCGGAAAAAAGTCCGGGTTCGTGGTCAAACCCGAACCCCATTGAAGTCAATGGGGACCCGAACTTTTGGCCACTAAAATGGCTCTAAAAAAGTCCTGGAAAGGGCTAGAGGGCTGCAAAATTAAGTAAAATGTGGGTGAGTGTACCCATTCATACGAATAGGTCAACTGAATGGGGAATCTATTTCAGTTTATAGAAAGCCAATAGCCATGTAATGCTATATGCTTTCTATAAACCGAAATAGAGTGCCCATTCATAAGAATAGGTCAATTGACCTATTCTTATGAATGGGGACTCTATTTCGGTTTATAGAATAGCAATAGCATTACATGCATTCCATAAACCAAAAGACTATAAACCGTAAGACTGTCGGTTTATAGACTTTCGGTTTATAGAATACATGTAATGCTATTGCTATTCTATAAACCGAAAGTCTATAAACAGAATGTCTTTCGGTTTATAGACTTTCGGCTTATGGAATACATGTAATGCTATTGGCTTTCTATAAACCGAAATAGAGTCCCCATTTATAAGAATTTCTTATGAATGGGGACACTATTTCGGTTTATAGAAAGCCCATAGCATTACATACAATGTAATCGCCGAACCCCGAACTCCAAAACGGACATACAGTGGAAAGTCCGTGTTCGGGTCCGGGGTACAAAAACCGTAATGTTCGGTACGAACCCGAACAGTGCGGTTCGGGTTCACTCAATACTAGTTACTACCATATCTTTCTTCACTTTTTCTCACTTATAACTGAACTGGATATCCAAAGTTATTGGCACCAGTAATCTCTCTCTGATCTTGGAAACTGTGCTTCAGCTATATTTACTAACACACTCTCTATTCTACATACATTCACTAGATCCCTGTATTTCTTACTGTTGTTGTTTTATCTGTAAAATTTGAACATCATAATCAAAAAATATTGAACAAAAATATAAAAGAGGGACAGTTCTTTGTGATTTTGACACTTTACTTTGAGACTGCAGTCTCCATATATCCATTACCAGGCAATATAGTAGTATAATAAGTAATAGTAAATATAAAAGTATAATATAATAGTTTATTCTCATAGATTTAGTCGTAGACTAAAGAAAACACTCAATTGAAAACAATTCAGCACATTTTCTATGGTTACTGCTTCTGGTCAGTAGGAAAATTCTAACATAAGTCAGTGTGCAGAATAACTTGTTAAATGTTTGACCCTTTTGTTTGCAAAATGAGTTAAATGAATATATTTCAATATGTACTTTCCCACGCAGGCCTTTGGACCTGCACCACCACAATTCTCGACCCTCCTCTTTCAAAAGTTCATTTCCTGAGTGTCAGTGAATTCCCGCTCTCCCCCTCTGTCCTGTGGTATGTAGCATCACGCAGAATCTCTTGCTTCAAATTTGCAGAATTCCACACATTTATATTTAATAAGCAGCCAAAACCTGTGACCTGTTAATAAGCTATGAGCATAGAATGCAGGACGACTGGGAGCAAGTAGAAGTGAAGCTAAAAGCAGCAAAACTCTGAAGCGGCTGTTGCTTCTGCAGGGGGGCTGTAAAACCCAGCAGCTTCCTCTTGACCTTGGCAAATAATCAGATTGAAGTTGGTGGAGGGCGACAGGAGGAAAGATTACAATATTCCTAGACCTTCAGCACTGGCTGCTTCTTGCCGAACCTACACAACAAGCCCACCATTAAGCTAAAGCCAGCCGTCTCTGAATTAGTAAGGCTTTAATAATTAAGGTGGCAGAGCACTAGGCCTCTCTCCTGCACCGCTTCAGATTAGCATATTTATTAAGCTTCATAAATGATTCACACAGTGCCCCTGCTCGCCTCTTCCACGGTCTCCTCATCTCCCCACCAGAGGAAAAAGAATGTCTAGCAGCTTCCCTCGAAAACATGTTTCAACTTGCTTGATATACGTATAATGAAGGAAGAAAGGAAAGAGCGCACTAACATGTTTATTATATTTAATATACACTTGAAAAACACGCAGCAGTTCACCGAGCTCTGAAACGTTATTCATCCACCCAGCATTAAAGCGCTAAAATAAAAGCATAGGGTTATACTCTGTTACTTCATTAATTAACTTGTCATTGGATGCTTGCAGCTTTTTATTTATGCATGTACCAGAGCACTTTTACGTGAGCTAGGATACAATGAAGTTAACAGAGAACAAATAGGAAATTGGTGGTATGAAAATAAAAGGTTCAGGAAGCTCACTGTAAATGTCCACCCCAATGCCTTACCTTCAGGCCAGTAAAAAATCGGCTTGACCCCAATTTAAAGTCTATGAAGGTAGTAGCATGGCCGGTATTTTTTGGAAAACCCTACTTACCTTACTTACATGTCCATGTTTGGTGAAGGCCTTAGATCCTAGGTATCCAATGGCACCCCTCAAGTGGTTTCTGGACTACAATTACCATAATTTTATATAATTCTTAAAAACTGTTGAAGGCTTGTGGGATTTGTAGCTCAGAAGCGTCTGATGAGCCAGTTGGATGCTTAGGCCCCTAGAACATTTGTATACCTGCCTGATGCTGTATTAATGTGTTGTAATATTTATGTGTCAAATCAAAAATAAATATGCGGTCTTTGGCACATAGTGAAAAATGTATGTTTATTAATATTAATTACACAGTAATATAAACTCTAGAATAGACTACACTGGAGTCAAACAAGGTCCCTGAAATGGCGCACTTCATCTCGAAGAGTCAGGGCTGATAACATAATCAACGAAGCTGCATGGAGCAAAGGTCAGAACAGGCAATAAGACAGACAAAAAAAAAATCAGCAAAGGAAGCAATCAAAGAATTTGAAGCCACAAGACCATGCAAAATATCATTGCAGTGAGACTCACACAGGAGTAGGTCTAGTTTAAAGGGTCATACTTGTACTGGGAAGATGGTGATTTGTTTCAAAATGAAATGAGATCAGTGGCTTTTGTTTTGCGATATATATATGATGTGTATGCTCTCCTTAGGTAAGAAGAGGTTATGCAACCCTATTATTATTAAATAATAAGGAAAAGATAAACAAAACAGGGAATGCATTGAACACAGAAGATTTGCACAAGGACCTGGGTTGTTACATACAACAAAGGGCTATGGGACATAAAGTTTGTCACTACTTCAAGGTACCTCTGTCAGGGAAAGGCCTCTCACAAACCTTGTCTAACGCATAACACACATACTAACAAACACACTGAGCATAGGGGAAAGATGGCAACTTTTGGCTCAAAGGGGCAAAAGCAATATAGGTCATTGTGTGGTCCATTGTGTAACTTCACATAGACACAAAGAGACAGGCAAGAAAAGAAAATTAGATACAAAGCTAGAAAGTGCTGTGCATGGCTTCATATAAAATCAAGAGAGAGCATTGAGTCATGTTAGGAAGCCCCGAGTCAAAACCTTCCTTGATTCAGAAGGTGCTTTTCTATAGATTAACAGCCATGTACAACAACAGAGAAAGCAACTGCAGAGGGCAGGCTTAATACACAAGTAAAAAAGGCATATTAAGCATGAATGTAAAGCACCGACATAGAAAGGAACGTGGAATACAGTATTTCAGCCTCAGTATGCTATTATATTTACGTGCAATAGTGCCAGCACTTCCCCTCCCACGGAATCACCGGTGGGACATGGTGTGAGGTATGCTTCAGACATCTGCTGAAGGCTCCTGTCTCTTCCACCTTTTTTCTGCATTTCTCCTTGCTTTACATCATCTATTGCAAAATGATCTTAGACACACAATTACAAGAAAGCTGATCACAGCAGTAGCAATAGTTTGTTTCAAGGGAACACAAAATGATTAGCATATGTGGTTATATCTGAAGGTGCAAGTCATCATATGAAACTACCTTACAAATGAACACTGCATAAAAACAAACTTTTACCTCCATCTCCGGGTTAAGTCACTTTAAATTTCTCACCAGGCTGCATTTTTGTAAAATAAATTGTTGAAAGATGAACATTTTCTGCTGTGTGAGAGCTCTGGTAATCATTTCTGACAGAAACAGATTAAACACTCAAATGAGTGACTGCAAATAAAAACACAGGTGAAGTTTTGCTCATCCCAAGTATGACAATCCTTGGGACATGTCTTAGGATACTGCTCTCTTCATGTCCAGTTCAAGATTATGTTTCCGAGCAGTTTATTTAATATGAATAAGAAGGTATTTTTGTTCATGAAAGTGGAACCGTCACTTTCTTAAATTCTGCAATTGAATGGATTATTATCTGTATTCTGGAAGAAGCAGTCATTTTTACCACCTTTACATTAAGTGATTCCTTCCTTATACAGGTCATCCTGGATCCCTTATCCAGAAATCCGTTATCCAAGCATTTTTTTTAGAATGTTGCCAAAAGTTACAAATTCCACACATACCTGTCAGAATGCAAGCGCACAACAGTTTATTCACTGTCCAGCCCCCTTAAGCTGTGATATAGCCTTTGCATGCATGCTCAGATTCCCCCATGTTCATATAGGGTAATACAATGGCACGTGTGCAGTCCTAAAACGCCAACAGCAGGTTGAGCCCTGGCCACTTAAAAAAAAAAAAAGAAAAAAGAAATTTGTAAAATAAAAACGTGGGCAAACAGGGAAGCTGCCCAGGGCCCATTCATTCCTTGGGGGCCAAAGCAGCTGCCCATTTGGCCCCTGCTGCCCGCATGACTGTCTCACATGGAGACAGTCACGATTGGGCAGCATCCAGCTTCCTGTTACAGCCGCTTGCGTGCAGGAACAAACACTGCGGAGGAGACCTGCAGTGACGAACAGCATCCAGGTAAGCACTTTTTTTTAGATATTGAGCAAATTATCAGTGGCATATTAATGAGCAAATTATCAGTGAAAAATTAATGAGCAAATTAATTATCAGTGGAAAATTAATGAGCAAATTATCAGTGGTATGTTAATGAGCAAATTATCAGTGGCATATTAATGAGCAAATTATCAGTGGCATATTAATGAGCAAATTATCAGTGGAAAATTAATGAGCAAATTATCAGTAGCTATTAATGAGCAAATTATCAGTGGCTATTAATGAGCAAATTATCAGTGACTTATAATGTTCAAATTATCAGTGGTATATTAATGAGCAAATTATCAGTGGTATATTAATGAGCAAATTATCAGTGGCAAATTAATGAGCAAATTATCAGTGACATATTAATGAGCAAATTATCAGGGGCATATTAATGAGCAAATTATCACTGGTTATTAATGAGCAAATTATCACTCGCAAATTAATGAACAAATTATCAGTGGCATATTAATGAGAAAATTATCAGTGGCTATTAATGGACAAATGATCAGTGGCATATTAATGGATAAACTAACACTGGCTGTGGCATATTAAGTCTTTGGTGTGGGCAATGGAGGTAATGGGTAGCACCAAATCCTATATGTGCAATACAGGTGATGAGGCATGTCCTGGGGTGTATTTAAATCATTGGCATGATATACAAAGACCGTGGATAAAATGACTTTGGGAGGGTAGGGGGGCGAGAGGGAGATATGGGGGGGGGGAATTTTTTTTCAGTAAGAGGCTCTGAAATTTCTGATGGTGGCCCTGATTGTATTCCATGGGTGCTGAAATATATCTCATTGGTGAAAATAATCCGTTATCCAACACTTCTGGTTTCAGGCATTTTGGATAAAGGATACTCAACCTGTAGTAGAAACTGGTCAGAGCAACCTGTGAAATGTTAATAATTAAAAAGAAATTGTCCCTGTTTTGCTGCTTACTTTTTAAATTATCTTGCTAGTCCTTTCTGTTAAGTGGATACCACATATAGCACAGAAGAAAACAAACACTGAGAAACTATTTCTCCTATTGTTTGTCAAGATGCTCCCCTGATGCCCAAGAACTTGTTACTGACCTCTAAGCCACAACCACGAATAGGAATTCTGGGATGAAAGTCTCCAAAAGTGTTGATCAGCAAAACAGGGTACATTTATTATTAGTTTTAGAGTGTCAGAGTTTTTAGCATTCCCTCTTTACAACTAGCTTATGTAACCATGCCATTTTTTAATATATGCTTAGTGAATTGTTTGGATTTCATCTTGAGTGACTGTTGTAAATACATCTACACATGTCTTTGTAGAGAAATCTTAGAGCACATGGGTTTGGCACAGCAAGGCATCAAGACTGCAACATCTCCCACTTACTTAACACTAGAGTTGAGGGGACACCTGGATGTTCGGGTTCGAGAAGTTCGACTGAACTTCGGAAAAAAGTCTGGGTCCGTGCTCGAACTTGACCCCGAACCCGAACCCCATTGAAGTCAATGGGGACATGGACTTTTGGCCACTAAAATGCCTCTAAAAAAGTCCTGGAAAGGGCTAGAGGGCTGCAAAAGGAATTAAAATGTGGGTAAGAGTAGGGCAAGTGCCCTGCAAACAAATATGGATAGGGGAATAATTTCAAAAAACATAAAATACATACAAATAAAAATACTGTACTATTTAGCACCCAAAACTATTAGAATTTTTCAAAGTGCGCTGTAAGCACAGTATTTGACGGTTCTATTTGACTCTCAGATGTAATACATGTAATGCTATTGCTATTCTATAAACCGAAATAGAGTCCCCATTCATAAGAATAGGTCAATTGACCAATTCTTATGAATGGGGACTCTATTTCAGTTTATAGAATAGCAATAGCATTACATGTATTCCATAAACCGAAAGTCTATAAACCGAAAGACATTCGGTTTATAGACTTTCGGCTTATGGAATACATATAATACTATTGGCTTTCTATAAACCGAAATAGAGTCCCCATTCATAAGAATTTCTTATAGTATTACATGTATTCTATAAGTCTATAAACCGAACGACGTTTGGTTTATAGACTTTCGGTTTATAGAATAGTAATAGCATTGCATGTATTCTATAAACCGAAAGTCTGTAAACCGAACGACATTCGGTTTATAGACTTTCGGTTTATGGAATACATGTAATGCTATTGGCTTTCTATAAACTAAAATAGAGTCCCCATTCATACGAATAAGTCAATTGACCTATTCGTATGAATGGGGACTCTATTTCGGTTTATAGAGTAGCAATAGCATTACATGTATTCTATAAACCGAAAGTCTATAAACCGGAATGGAATGCAGCAACATGAGAAGTTTCTAACTTACTGTAGCAATAGGGTTGCCACCTGGCCTGTATTTTACCGGCAGGCTGGTAAAAAAAAAAAGTGGCATCAGGCCACTATGGGAGACAGGTCTATGGGAGACAGTAACAAGGCCGGTATTTTTTTAAGAAAAGGTAGCAACCCTACGTAGCAATAGGAAAAGTTACTTGTTGTTCATAGTCACATTAATTGTGCCTTTAATATTCCTTTCATGATAAGTGTAAAAATTCAAATGAGTGAGAAAATTATATGATTTCTCACCTTAGGTACAAATTTCCAGATTTTATTTTTGGTAACACTACTGGTAGGAAATATATTTGTTATAAGTGTTGCATTTAAGGGGTTGGCATGTATAACCGTAACAACATAATATTACTTTACTTGTGAAGGACCATATTTTTGATAATCATGATAAAAATAATTTTGCAGTATTTGTTCAAAGAGTCACATTATCTTCGTAAAGCTCTACTTTATATGGTGTCCTAATAGAGTATGAAATAATAGGCTCAAGTTTCCAGTGTACAGTGGAGGCCGCCATTAAAGGAGTATTCTGACTTGGTTTTTCAACCATATTAAAGTTCAATAATTCTAAAAATGGATGTATTCATTACAATGTAGTATAACTATGTTTTATTTACTCACAAATATCTTCTAGTGACCCTCCCATTAGAATCTGGGAGAAAAATAAGCAACATCTGAAAGTGTTTCAAATAAGCAAACAATAAAATATCTTAAATATACTGTGTGCATGTCTTTTTTCAACCTAAATTACTATGTTACTATGTTACTATGTTACATACATATAATGTACAGGAGTCTGTACAGAACACTCATCTGCACTTGTTGTACTGTTATGGTTTCCAGGTCCACCATATTTTTTAATGGACACATATGACATCCTAACCTGCCGAATATGGAATGCATGTGTGTTATGTGGCAACCAATTAATTAACTATTGAGAAGATCCCATAGGAAGACCCTTAATGAAATAATTTATTTCTCCAGAACACACATAAATTATACATTCTGCAGAAAATTATACATGTCCTTCAAAAAAAATAGCTAACCATACTTATCTTTGCATGGAATCAAATAATAAAACAGTAGAGATTGTTTTTCTTGGAGTGGGACTTTAAATTAAGGGAAATACTGCAAGAAGCAGATATATTAAAACAAACAAATATACTCTATATTCTATATTCTATTCTGTCTATTTTATTATGTTTTACCCATGTATTATGTCATATTTTAATGATATATATATATATTTATACACAGAGCGTGAGGGAGAGATAAAGAGGGGGGAGACAGAATAAAGAGAGTATTCTTACAATCCATACATCGTCACATACAAACATGTATTAGAACTTTTTCTGGTCAGTGTTAATCTGTTTTTTTGTTTACAATTCAGGTTATTGCATCTAAAGTATAAAACTAATCAGGGTACATGATATGATATGTGCATTGCTTCAGCAGATAAAGGTTTATTCACACTTGTCTTTGTATGTGTATAGTGCATTCTGTGGAGCATGTGCTTGTTTGTTTTTTGCTACCCCATGACTAAATTTGGGCACCCCCCTTCACTCACATTGCACACCCAGAACTTACTCCAGCACCCCAGGACACATCCCATCACCCACACTATATGCCAGGCCTTACCCCAGGACGTGCCCATGTACCCATGTTGCAGACCCAGGACTTACCCTAGCACCCTAGGATATGCCCCATCACCCACATTGCAAACCCAGGACTTACCCCATCTCCCCAGGACATGCCCCATCACCCACATTGCAGACCCAGAGCTACCCCATCATCCCAGGACATGCCCCATCACACACATTGCATACACAGGACTTACCCCATCTCCCCAGGACATGCCCCATCACCACATTGCACACCCAGGACTTACCCCAGCAACCCAGGACGTGTCCCATCACTCACATTGCAGACTCAGGACTTACCCCCTTCTCCCTGGTGTCTATGCGTTGCCCAGGTGCACCCGCGAGTTCTGAAGTATGAGTGACACCCGGCACTCTGACCTCAGACATGTGGGGAGAGCAAGAGCCAGCATGGGAGGATGTCTGTGCACCTTGGCATAGCACAGACACAATGATGCCTGCTAGCCAAAGAGAAGCAGGTGCAGGTCTTTTGATCTCCCCAGCCAGTGCCTCTGCTGGCAAGCTTTTTTTTATTTTTAAAGGGATGGTGTTTTTTTTTATCCAGAGAAAAATACAAACAGGGGTCTCAGAGGTATGATTCAAAAGTGAAAAATATTTATTGTGGCATAAAAAGGTGCAGGCTCACCACCCCAAGAAAAACAGTAGAATACACCCCTAGGCTCAAGTTGCTTTTGAATCATACATTTGGAGTTCGTGGAATTTATTTGATGCCCTTACCGCTGAGACCCCTGTTTGTATTTTTCTACTAAGCTTTCTCGGCGGAAGCACCGAACGGAAGATGGAGTTTACCTGTATGCTGTGCCGTACTCCCAAACCACGGCGGGAGCCCACTTACTATCTTTTTTTTTATTTTTATCCCCACCCCCTTCCAATGTCACCCTAGGCACTTGCCTTGTTTGACTTGAGCTGAATACACAGGGTGGGGGTGGACCTTCACCTCTGCAGCCGGTGCTCTGCTCAAGGGGGAGAGGACAATTGCCTCGTTGCCCCCCCTCCCTCCCAGGATCCGCCACTGTTGTAGGTGCATTGGATACATTTCTTCTGTAACTGTGTCATCTTAAGAATCTAAAAGTACTAAACACATCAAGGTATGACATGACTCCATCTAATAAAATGTATTCACATGTTTCTTCTGTACATGTATGGTATATTCCATAGGGGGTTTGTGAACATTTTGGACACATTTTTCTGTAGCTTTAGACTGAAAACTAAGGTATATCATTTTTGCATTGAACGCATAGGACTGATCAGGACAGGATATGATATGTTTGTTTTCAGCCATTAAGAAAGGACACTGATTGCACAGACAACTTGTTCCCATGTGGAAAATTGTTCCAATATGTATTGTATATTCTGTAAGAAACGTATGAACATTATGTTAAATGTTTTATTGAAAAGAAATAGCAAATAAAAAGATTGGAATGTAAAAATTCTGGTGTAGAAAAATATTCCATTTTGAGTTAGTGTGTTACTGAAAATGTATATTAGACTTTGCCTTCAAACTATTGCATAAAAGGAAAATTAGCTTGGCGTCCTCAGCAGGTCTCCTGTTATTTTCAAACATATGCTTGATCGCATTGTAGATTTTTACTGAATATAGAATAAACCTTGTCAGCGGTGTCTTTGTTGCATGTTTTATGGTCAAACTGATAAATTTACCTTAGAGTCAGTCGTGAAGTGAAATTAGTTATTTTTTTCCCCCTCTTTGAGTTAAAGATAAGCCTTCTATTGATGAGTAAAATTGGAGAGTGTATGCCAGAGTCTATTGGTCTATGATGTAGCCACACCGCCTTAGGTGTTGGTACTTGCATCCAGGAAAGTGAAAGATATTGCACTAGTGTGTATATATATATATATATATATATATATATATATATATATATATATTTTTTTTTTTTTTTTAAAGGATTAAAAAACCAAATAATTTTTTGAGGTAATATCGATCTTTAAAGTTATTGGATTTACAAGGACATAGGTCCTTGTAGGATACTTGGTAATATTTAGCATCCCCCGTTTCAGCTGTATTACCAGTTAGATGACCTTATGAATTAGAAGACAAAAACACATCCGTTGTCTGAGCAGTGTATCCTGGGTACCAGCTTGCATTCTTTAAATTAACTCTTTAATCATGTGATTCTCTAAGCATGGTGATAGGGAACACATTTGCGTGTATATTTAGTAACATTATCTCACCCAGATAATACAAAGAGTAGAAGCACTTGCAATATCCTGAACCTTTTACGTTTCCTCTTTCGGTGGAAATCATTTGTATTGTAATAAATATTGAAACCATTCACCTTCAGCTATTGCTCGGTGGACTATACCTTAAAGTGACAGTTTCAGGGCTGACTGCTGACGCATTCAAAAGTATTAATATTATAAACATTATTATTTTAATGTTATATATTTGTATATATTTATATTATAGTTAATCGGAGTGCTTGACAAAGGGCTTAACAGCCTGAAACGTCGCTTTAGAACTATGCTGACGATCATCTTTATTAAAACCTGAATGACTGTCCTTAGAAGTCCTGTGAGTGCATTCTTTACCTTTTTTGGATTGTATACATTGATGTGGATTGCACCCAGGCACGTTTTTGCATTTTTGTGACTTAAATTGGGCAGAGTGCTGGTACTTTGGATTGATATATATATATATATATATATATATTTATAATATATAATAAAAAAGTTACAAAAAGAATTTTCATTGGCATGGTGACCGTTTTAACATGCCATAATCACATAAGTTATTACTAAAAAAAATCATTGTACTTTTTAAAATTAAAATATGCTAATACGGCATAAATGGTTAAATTGCCACGTCAATAAACATATCATGTAATATAAACCACATATATCAAACACACCACTTAGTAACCCCAACAAAAGTTAGGGAATGGCCACAATTATAAATATATATTTAATTTTATAAACCACCATAACAGCTGGTATAATGGTGATGTCATGCCAGCTATAGTTGGCAGCCCATCACCAGTTTTTGTTCACCGTCAACAGCTTTTAGGCTATACACGTGGCATGATGGCGGGGAATAATTGCATTATTGCTTCATAACTCACCTAACTTTTGTTATAGCTAACAGATGGTTCTTCACCAATGTTATGAGTGTGGCCCAGATACATAGGCAATTCTGATCAAGTGGCCCACTTCAGAAAGCACTTAGACGCCTCCAACATATTATTTTCGACATACGTTCTTAAATTACATGTGTTATATATTCTACCCCCTGCTTAAAATGTTAACCACACTACTATTTATTTAGTATTCTTCCAAAAACAAATCTCCTTTTATCCTCACATTGTCAACGAATTTGTTTTTTTGAAATAAATAAATAAAACTTGGACACTTTCGATGCTTCATCAACAAGAGGCTGCAATAAAATTACCGCTGAAATAATCAATATCCTTTAAGCTTCATCTCAGATGTTTTTCTCACAGTAGCAGAAATAATTGCTAAATTGGACCTCCGGGGAGACTTGACGCTGATATGAATTCAACAAGGCGATGAGTGGTAGACAGCCTTTAAATCTCATGACCACTCCTATTTAATGGGTATACAGTGTTTCAAGCTTTTAACTGCAGCAGGGATTGCTCAATAAACATGTCACTGGCAAAATAATAATATCGTCAAGATAGACTATGTGAGAACATCAGCCTTGATCGGACTTGTGTGATTCCAAGAAAATAACCCACACATTATTATTGCTGAAAAATCCACGGATGCTAGACTGAATTTTATTAATCAGACCTTGCAGATGGACGCAGCTGAAAGTTACAAATACACTTTAAACTAACATCTGTGCAACATATTTGAAAACATACACACAGTACAGTGGGTTTGTGTGTAGTCTCTGAAAGTGAAAAAAAGTATGAATGGGTCTGCACACTTACAAGTATCGGGTGCCACGAGGGAGCGTCATTCACGCCCATAAAGCAAAAAGAAAAGATAGGAGACTCAGCAAACCGTTTAAGTGAGTTTAATCCACCAAAAAATAACAACGTTTCAGCCCAGCACTGAGCGTTTTTCAAGTCTCTTGAAAAAAGCTCAGTGCTGGGCTGAAACGTTGTGCACATCTAGAGAAATCTATGACCTCATGTCTAGGTGAACCACCATCCAGTGAGTCCACAGCTATATCTCTCAATACAATACATGTTACTGGTCCCAGGGACCCCTGCAACAGTACAGATGAATATCTACCACCCGATTGTGCCAATGGGACTATTGAATCTGACCCCACTGCCTTTTTTTGTACTGACTCGAGCCATAACTGGCCAAATGGGGTTCATGGATGGAGAGTGTTGTTCTACATGCGGAGGGAAAGGTGCAAGTAAAAAATGCTCAGTGTGAAAATTGGTAATTTACTGCGATAAGAACTGCCAACAACTCCACTGGGTTACACACAAGAAAATCTGTAAAACACTAAAATAAAAAGGGAATAAGTTAATGTCTAGAGAAATGTATGACTGCTGTCTTGCTAAATCACCCTACAGTAAATCCAGAACTATATCTCGCAATGCAACACATGGTTCTGGTCCCATGGACCACTACAACAGTACACATGGCTGTGGGCAAATAGCCAGGAGTTCGCGGAGTGGAGTCTCATTTGCAGCTCATCAGCTGTTTTGTCCTGATTCTGCTTTTGATCTACGTTGGTTCCTGGGTTTCCTAGTTCCAAGCCTGAGCCCATCCTGCTAAGCAGATCTTAATTTTGACCAGGGAAGCTGTGGAAGACGTCTTTCCTGTTCCTGTTTTTGGGACGTCAGTCTGCCTTGATAGTTTCTGCTGGTCGCTCCCAAAGGTCGCTGAAGAAGAAAGGAGTTGTCTGTTTGGCTTTATCTGGATCCGGCTTCCATTAATCTGGTGTTTTCTCAAATACTCTGCCTGAAACCCTCCTACAGAGCAGATTGACATCCAGACCAGGGAGTCTGTAAGAGACTATTTCCTTGTCCTTTCTTGAATTTTTGAAGGAAGTTGTCTACTAAGCGGAGGTACTGGTCACGCCAGAAGGTCACTCTTTGAGAAGGGGGTACTGTGAGCCATCACCCAGTTTGCAGACTCATCAAAGCTGTTCCAGTGATTTCAGAATCCTTTTGCTTTGCTCGCTCCTGGTTTTGCTTTCCTCTCTGGTCTTGCTCATCACCTATGCTCATTCCTACCTCTGTTTTGCATACCTGTACCTTGTCCATCCCTCTGTCGCTTGGCCACAAAGTGGCAACCCTTCCCTTGCTTGGCCACCGACTGGTACTCCCCCAGAGTGGCACCTTCCCAATCTGGCTACAGTCCGGATCCTGCCCTGTTCCAGAGAAGCCCCTCCCTGTGAGCACTCGATGATATATCACCAGGGAATCTGTACGTGTTCCCTTAAAGAAGTTATCCAGCAAAGCAGTACTGCTGGTCGTCTCCGGAGGTTGCTCATGTAATTGTAGGCTATGTTCGGCTCATCCTGATTCCCTGTATTTCTCGGTTTTATTGCTCTTGCTCTTTCTTGCTCTCTCGGAAGGACCCAGCTTCATCATAGAAGTCCCGACGGACGTGCCTGGCAGCAGCAGAGGATGTCTGGGCACATTGCGCAGACATCCACAGGCTGTTAGCAAGGGGGATCCAGGTCCCCTCCAGCTCTGCGGGGGACCTAGATCCCTGTCTTATAAGCTGACCTCGATTTGAGGTCAGATTATAAGACGACCTTGAATATAAGACGAGGGGTCTTTTTCAGAGCATTTGCTCTGAAAAAAACCTTGTCTTATATTCGAGCAAATATGGTATTTATCCCTTTTCTCTTCAATAGATAACACTGTTTCTTCTGTGAAGATGGGCGCCTACCTTAGGAGATTTTCCTCCGGTTATATACTATACCTCTAAGTCGATTGAGGATACCATTTGTTTCCTTCTGTTTTTACTGTTCTTTAAATGATGTAGCCCTCTGCCAAAGATGCTGTTAGTCTCATCTATCGGCTGGATTTAACAATGTTTGAATACCTGAGATTTGGATCAACACTTAACAGGTGTCTCTTATTTAACTGTGCAAGATGATCTGCTGTTTGTTCTCTTACCATCTAGGAACACATTTGATTCATCTATTTTACATTTTCTGTTGAAAATGTTTATTGAGGGTTGAATAGGCATCTTCCCTAACCAAATTAGCATCACTTTGTAAGGTTATGTCTCTCGTGATGCAATCCTCACCTTCTATTTAGGTATCATTCTGTTATAATATAAAATATGAATGTACTGTATATTATCAATGATGTGATTGATATGTATGTGATACAATAAAAAAAACTTTGATTAAAAAACAACTGAGTCAAAAAAACGTTTAGTTGTCCTTTAATAGACACTAAGAAAGTATTACACACTTGGCTGAGGGAAGGAGGTTCTCACCCAAGATTTGATGGTACATGGCCCCGTCCATCGTCCCTTTGATGCGGTGCAGTTGTCCTGTCTCCTTAGCATTAAAACACCCCCAAAGCATAATGTTTCCACCTCCATGTTTGACGGTGGGGATGGTCTTCTTGGAGTCATAGGCAGCATTCCTCCTCCTCCAAACAAGGTGAATTGATGCCAAAGAGCTCGATTTTGGTCTCATCTGACCACAACACTTTCACCCAGTTCTCCTCTGAATCATCCAGATGTTCATTGGCAATCTTCAGACAGGCCTGTACATGTGCTTTCTTGAGCAGGGGGAGCTTGCAGGCAATGCAGGATTTTAGTCCTTCACAGCGTAGTGTTACCAATTGTTTTCGTGGTGACTATGGTACCAGCTGCCTTGAGATCAGTAACAAGATCCTCCTGTGTAGTTCTGGACTGATTCCTCACTGTTCTCATGATCATAGAAACTCCACGAGGTGAGATCTTGCATAGAGCACCAGACCAAAGTAGTCTGACAGTTTCTTCCATTTGCGAATAATTGCACCAACTGTTGTTACCTTCTCACCAAGCTGCTTGGTGATGGTCTTGTAGCCCATTCCAGCCTTGTGTAGGTCTACAATCTTGTCCCTGACATCATTGGGCAGCTCTTTGGTCTTGGCCATGGTGGAGAGTTTGGAATCTGATTGATTGATTTTGGACAGGTGTATTTTATACCTTTATGAGAGTGCTCCTAATCTCAGCTCCTTACCTGTATAAAAGACACCTGGGAGCCAGAAATCTTGCTGATCGATAGGGGATCAAATACTTATTTCACTCATTAACATGTAAAATCAATTTATAACTTTGTTGACATGCGTTTTTCTGGATTGTTTATTAAAATTAAAACGATAGACTGATCATTTCTTTGTCAGTGGGCAAATGTTCAAAATCAGCAGGGGATTAAATACTTTTTTCCCCTCACAGTAGGTAATTTAGCCTAATAGATGAAATAAGCCAAAAGTTTACTGGCAAATATTATTTATGTGGCTTGGGTCTTATCTATTTGTATAATGTAAGTTTTAAATAATGACCGTTTTAATGTTTTGTCCATGTATATGTAATTGATGTACTGTACTCACAAAAGGTTTATTTTATTACGTACATGCCAATTTTCTGTTTTCTATTTCTAAAAAATAGTTGTATGTATATATTTTTATCATTTCACTTCACCAACTTAGACTGTTGTGTTCTGATCCATCACATACAATTCAGATTAATAAAACATTGAACTTAAGGCTGAAATGTAACAAAATAGGTAAAAAGTGGTGAATACTTTTGCAAGGCACTGTATCTTTTGTATTTTCACCATTCACACTCATGCTTCAGAAATGCGCAATAAGGCTTTTGGCTGATCTACATACACCCCGACTCAACTGCTGTGGGACAGTCCCAATTCAGAATAGCTATATCCCAGTGCTTCCATTCTATAGTGTTCAGTGTACTGGAAAATAAACATGCCACATGTTCAGAGTGCTGACACTGTTTGTTCCAAGTCCAGTGCTGACGTCATGTGTTTCCAGTGGACCAGGTTAGGTGGTAGGGGTAACGGGTGAACAGAGGATAACAAGCACGTAGGATGGGCAACAAACAGAGCTGCCTCATCTGGAAATGGAGCAGGTGATTGCACTGCTGACAGAAGGGGTCTGTGACGATGTAGAAAATCAACCACAGTGCGGAGCTTGTGCCTGTCTTCAGCCAATTATGATGTTATTGTCCTGTCTGTCTGCGGCTAATTATGATGTTATTGTCCTGTCTGTCTGCGGCTAATTATGATGCTATTGTCTTGTCTATCTGCAGCCAGTACATTGAATTATAATGTGCTGAATGAGAATAGATGATGGCATAGCAAAATGTAAATGGTGCATCTCTGGACTTCCTCCCAAGTTTCCCTGCATGCAGGGCCGGTACAAGGATTTTCGTCTACACAGGCGAAGGTGCATTTTGGTGCCCCCCTGCTCTGATCCGCCACGCCTCCCACACCATTAAGCCTCCTTACATTATATATATATATATATAATGTATAGTGTAGAAAATAAATACATCTAAATATTCAACTCGCATGCTCTAAATGTGTCACACATTGAAACCCTTAAACACAAAGACACCCTTGCAGTCACAAACAGAGACACCCTTACCACTTACACACACACAGTTACACCAATTCACACATAACCTGAGACACACTATTTTGCCACTCAATATGCCAGTATTTAGCCCAGGGGTCCTCAAACTTTTTAAACAGGGGGCCAGTTCACTGTCCCTCAGACCGTTGGAGGGCCGGACTATAGTAAAAACAAAAACTATGAACAAATTCCTATGCACACTGTATATATCTTATTTTGCAGTGAAGAAACAAAACGGGAACAAATACAATATTTAAAATGAAGTAAAGTTAAATCAACAAACTTACCAGTATTTTAATGGGAATATTATGCCAGTCAGAGCCCAGTAATATTATGCCAGTCAGATGCCCAGGAACATTATGCCAGTCAGAGCCCAGTAATATTATGCCAGTCAGAGCCCAGGAATATTATGCCAGTCAGATGCCCAGGAACATTATGCCAGTCAGAGCCCAGTAATATTATGCCAGTCAGAGCCCAGGAATAGTGTGCCAGTCAGATGCCCAGGAATATTATGCCAGTCAGAGCCCAGTAATATTATGCCAGTCAGATGCCCAGGAATATTATGCCAGTCAGAGCCCAGTAATATTGTGCCAGTCGGATGCCCAGGAACATTATGCCAGTCAGAGCCCAGTAATATTATCCCAGTCAGATGCCCAGGAATATTATGCCAGTCAGAGCCCAGTAATATTGTGCCAGTCAGATGCCCAGGAACATTATGCCAGTCAGAGCCCAGTAATATAATGCCAGTCAGAGCCCAGGAATATTATGCCATTCAGATGCCCAGGAATATTGTGCCATTCAGATGCCCAGGAATATTATGCCAGTCAGATGCCCAGGAATATGCCATTCAGATGCCCAGGAATATTATGCCATTCAGATGCCCAGGAATATTATGCCATTCAGATGCCCAGGAACATTATGCCAGTCAGAGCCCAGTAATATTATGCAAGTCAGAGCCCAGGAATAGTGTGCCAGTCAGATGCCCAGGAAAATTATGCCATTCAGATGCCCAGGAATATTATGCCAGTCAGATGCCCAGTAATTTTATGCCATTCAGATGCCCAGGAATATTATGCCATTCAGAGCCCAGTAATATTGTGCCAATCAGATGCCCAGGAACATTATGCCAGTCAGAGCCCAGTAATATTATGCCAGTCAGATGCCCAGGAATATTATGCCATTCAGATGCCCAGGAATATTATGCCATTCAGATGCCCAGGAACATTATGCCAGTCAGAGCCCAGTAATATTATGCCAGTCAGATGCCCAGGAATATTATGCCATTCAGATGCCCAGGAATATTATGCCATTCAGATGCCCAGGAACATTATGCCAGTCAGAGCCCAGTAATATTATGCCAGTCAGAGCCCAGGAATAGTGTGCCAGTCAGATGCCCAGGAATATTATGCCAGTCAGATGCCCAGGAATATTATGCCAGTCAGAGCCCAGGAATATTATGCCATTCAGATGCCCAGGAATATTATGCCATTCAGATGCCCAGGAACATTATGCCAGTCAGAGCCCAGTAATATTATGCCAGTCAGAGCCCAGGAATATTATGCCAGTCAGATGCCCAGGAATATTATGCCATTCAGATGCCCAGGAATATTATGCCAGTCAGATGCCCAGTAATATTAAGCCAGTCAGAGCCCAAGAATATTATGCCAGTCAAATGCCCAGGAATATTATGCCAGTCAGATGCCCAGCAATATTATGCCATTCAGATGCCCAGGAATATTATGCCAGGAATAGTGTGCCAGTCAGATGCCCAGGAATATTATGCCAGTCAGATGCCCAGGAATATTATGCCAGTCAGATGCCCAGTAATATTATGCCAGTCAGATGCCCAGGAATATTATGCCATTCAGATGCCCAGGAATATTATGCCAGTCAGAGCCCAGTAATATTATGCCAGTCAGATGCCTAGGAATATTATGCCATTCAGAGCCCAGTAATATTATGCCAGTCAGATGCCCAGGAATATTATGCCAGTCAGAGCCCGGGAATATTGTGCCAGTCAGATGCCCAGGAATATTATGCCAGTCAGATGCTCGTTATACCTCCCTCCTCCCCCTTACCCAGACCCCAGTACTTACCTCCATGCTGCTGTTCATGTCCGATGCTGAGAGGGAAGCGCTGTGCACTCCCCTCAGGCCGTGCGCATTCAATAAAGTGTGTTGAAAAAAAAAGTTTCAACACACTTTATTGAATGCGCACGGCCTGAGGGGAGCGCACAGCGCTTCCCTCTCAGCCACGGACATGAACAGCAGCATGGATGTAAGTAAACGGGCCTGGGGGA
Organism: Pelodytes ibericus; assembly: GCA_036172795.1. Taxonomy (NCBI): domain Eukaryota; kingdom Metazoa; phylum Chordata; class Amphibia; order Anura; family Pelodytidae; genus Pelodytes; species Pelodytes ibericus. Next base: position 48,052,973 of record CM069857.1, on the reverse strand, counting down.
GCGGGCAATTTTCCCGCCCCCCCCATTGGGGCGCCCTAAGGCAGCCGCCTGTGCTGCCTTACGGTAGTGCCGGCCCTGCCTGCATGCTAGGCCTTGTGGAGAGATGGACATCACAGCTTATTGTGCCATTCAGATGCCTGTATTATTGTGGGCTCGAACTTGACCCCGAACCCTATTGAAGTCAATGGTGACACAAACTTTTGGCCACTAAAATGCCTCTAAAAAAGTCCTGGAAAGGGCTAGAGGGCTGCAAAATGAAGCAAAATGTGGGTGAGTGTCCCCATTCATTCGAATAGTTCAATTGACCTATTCTTATGAATGGGGACTCTATTTCGGTTTATAGAAAGCCAGTAGCATTACATACAATGTAATTGCCGCACCCCAAACGCCAACACGAACATACAGTGGAATGAACAGTGCGGTTCGGGTTCGCTCAACACTAGTTACGTCACATCCGGTGGCAGGGACTTTTTCTTTATTTTTTTACTTTTTTTTTTTACAGCGTCCTGCCAGAGAAAAAAAATAAATGTACTGGACCGCGATGCGCTGCGGGGGGATGCTGGCAGCATGGGTGTCACCCCTGCTGGTGGTGTCACCCGTTGCTGTCCGCACCCCCCTCGGGACGCCACTGCCCTATTAATGTCTGATACATAAACCAAATGGGTTCAGATAATGGTGCTTCAAGAGATAAACGAGCATTCTTAAGCTTATCCATAATATAATGCCCTAAAATTCTTGTAATAATGGAAATTAATCAAGTTTCTGTAAATTTTTTCTACTTAAAAAATCTTTAGCTTGACTGTTTCTTTAAATCTACTGTTTTAATATAGTTTTATTGGGTTTTCAGTACAATTCACAAAACTTATCTGTAACAATGAAAAGTGTTCATAAAGCATAGGCACATGAACACCACTGACATAGCAATACACAACTATTGTGTTGATTCAAACAATTACTGTAAGGAAATTTCCTCTGTCCCTTAATGCGACCGTCTTGGTTTGACTTGTAAATACTGGATCCAGGAGAGCTATCTCACAGTGAATAACTGAGACCGACACCAATGCAACTGTGAAACAACTCTGATTTTAATTGTTTAAACAAGCGTATATATACGAAGATAAAAACATTAGTTACTACGATGTAATTGGTTATTCTAATATGTAGAAAGGCGTGTTTTATAAGAAAATGCACTTAAAACGTAATATGTAAAATAGTGTTACAAAAGTCGTTCTTATAGGAAAATTACAGAACTTTCAGAGACAACTTGTTGATGTTCCAGAAACCTCTGTTCTGGCCTTGGAATAGTAAGATAAGACCATTCTAATAACAATTATGCTACTGGCGTGATCTGGCCTTCCAGAAGGTGCTGCAGACATCAGCTTCTTTGACACACTGTCGGCTTTTAACCCTCACAGATCCAAATTAATCCTTTCAATCCCCTCTTAGAACCATATGATTCATATAATATGGTTCTTCCCCTTTTGCTTCTGTCTATAGATCTGTAAATACTGTCGGTATCCTTCAGGGGTATGTTGTTGGGGATCAAGGGGTAGGTTTGTTTCAATCAAAAATACCACATCCATAATAAAGCATATAATAACCGACTATGGCTGTCCTGTTTTACCCGACTGCCTCTGGACAATACTGATTAGGTTTAGACCTTTGGCGACTGTGCAGACCTTGGCTTCACTCAGCAGAAATATTGGACTTATAATCTAAAAAATTAAAAAAGTATCTCTCTCTTAAATATGGAAGGCCTGCCGTAACTATCTAAATATGTTACATAATATAACATAATGGCATGGCCTGATGACCCAAAAACACATGTGGCCACAAAACTAAATTAAATATCTGTTGTTCATTGCTTCTCTTACCCTGCCTAATAAAACCCCTAATGGTATTAGTTGGCAGTTGTCTAAAACCAATAAATATATGTAAAAAATAAAACATATTATTCCGGAGTTTGCCATTCCCCAGGACTGTTGTTGACTAAATACTTTAAAGTGACTTGGAGCAAAGCTGAACATGCATTCAGAACACACAAAATGGCATACATTCAGAACATAAAGCGTCAGTCAGACAAAATGGCAGCGGACAAAACAATATGGTCTCCCATCCACGACGTGACTCCAGAGGCCCCTACAGTCCATATAATATTCATACTCTTCTCCCCTTTTATTCTTAGAAATTGACATTGTCTGTTTTTAAGGATAACCATCAGGAGTTGCCTGGTCAACATAATCATTGTATCCAAGGTGGTAAGGCACACTTCCTCGATTTCACACATTGATAGGTCATCCAGCTTAGTTGCATTGTAAGCTTCCATAATGGGGAATATCTGAGCAGTGTCTTCCATTCTTCACGTAGGGGCATGATGTCAGTGGTCAGGATGCACTTGAGGATGAGACCCTTGAAACAAACATAAACACAGACAATTAGCAACACTGATCTCACACATGCCAAACCACTTACAAGTTTCGCTCCAAGTGATCCTAGCCAATTTCCCAGTCCCAGGGGATCTCACGGATAACCTGTGAATACTTTTTAACTTACTACTTAAATCCATAATCCAAACTTTTTTTTTTTTTTTAAATATCTGAAAAAAACTTCCTAACATTCTCTATATAAAATTCTGCAAAAATACTATAACAATATAATTTCTTTATAGGTCGGCTCAATCCTGTTTGTTAGAGCCGGTCTAATTGTTAAATTTTAAAATTTCACTATACTCTAAACATACCCATAATATCACAATTAAACAAATCTTTACGACAAAGATTACAAATCATCAATAACAATTTTATACATATATACTCAATGAAAATATACTTCCCAACAATGATGATCTGTCGTAGACTGTTGTATCTGTTGCAGACTCCTGGGTGATTTGTTTACGGGTTACCCATTAAGGTAAAATCTTGGCTTATGTTGGCTAGTGGTCAGGGATTATTATGCCCATCAAGACACTAAATTGCTGCTCCTTTGTTGGCCTGTTTGTCAGTACAGGAATGTGCTTTACGTAAATAACGTGGATCCAGGAGTTGATTTGAACAATATATTCCGATAAATTTGGAGAGAATCCAGTTACATGAATTGGAAAACTTTTTCTTCTTTTAAAAATAAACTTTTCTTTAGAAATAGTTATGATCAGCATTAAATTCCGTTGGTGCACTTTGAAATTTTCTTTTGTTGGCTGTACAGCTTTAATCTATATGAAAATAAAACTCGAAAAAATTCCAGTTAGTAACATGCAATATTTCACTAAACATCTTATTAATCTTCACATTAAAATATAATTAAAACATATTATTACTGCTAACCTGTGTTGTTAAAACTTGTCAAACTGAACCATTCTTTGTTCTTGAAATATTATTACCATCTTATAATCATAGTTGAATCAATTGATAATGTGAGAATATGTTCTCATACATAATAATTATGTATCGCTTTACCATTAGGACAAATAATATCATGATCAGACTATTTAACCATAGCACATAACACACAGAACTTCTCAATAACTAACAGTAACCGTAATTCTGGCCCATTCTCCCCCTCCCATCACAAAAAGAAAAAATAATAATTTTGCAGCTGCAGCTACAATTCTCTTATCTGCAAATAGACTGTCAGAGAGAAGGGGGGCTTCTGGGGAAGCTTTCTCTCAACTTCACTATTAACTCCTACAACTCTAACAACACAACACAACTTGTCACATAACACGACACTCGCTAATTCTTTCCACTTATCACTGACATACGTACATTCTCATATATCATATTAAAAACTTGTCTTGCATCTAAAACTTTAAACAACATCTCAATATTCTCTCACCATGTATCACCATATTTCACATTATTACTTATATCTTCCTTTAAATTAATATTCACTTTAAAATCCTAACGGTCATATTCTTAGACCATAACATCTTCTCTTTGTACATATTTGCAACATGACCTCTCACCTTCTACAACATACAAAAACCTTTTATGTCCAGCAATTGCCATTTCCATGGCCCACAAAGCCTTCAACAGTGTATCTTTACAACACAAAATTCACACCTTAACCTTTATTACGAATAAACGTTACTCAAGTCTTTCTCTAGTACCAACTCTGAAAATTCTGTTTAAATCTAAAACACATCTGTATATGTGCATCTGTGCATACAAAAAGTAGTGTATCTACCGCGAGGCCAACAAGGCGCTCGCCTAGGGCGGCGCCTTGTTTACGGCGGCACTTTCCCAGAGGTTGTTAAAGCACACTGGTGCTTTATACACTTCTGGTGCGGCGAAGATTTTTAGATTCTTCTCCGTTTTGTTAAAAGTTGTTCCCTCCCTCTCTCTTACCTTCCTACCCCCTCCGCTCCTTTCGTTCTTCCCCTCACCCGGTGCTGCTTGTCATGCTCGGGGCTCCCTCACTTCCCCTCCCTTCGTTCCCCGTCACACGTGCCAGTGTAAAGTCTCCGCCCCCTGCCTGTCACAGTACAGCAGAAGGTAAGCTGGTTCAAATGGAAAACGGTGGTTGTGAGTATGAGTGTGATGGGAGTCTGTGTGTGATGGGAGGCTGTGTGTGATGGGAGTCTGTGTGTGATGGGAGGCTGTGTGTGATGTGAGGCTGTGTGTGATGTGAGGCTGTGTGTGACTGAGTGTGATGGGAGTCAGTGTGTGTGTGATGGGAGACAGTGTGTTTGACTGAGTGTGATGGGAGTCAGAGTGTGTGTGATGGGAGACAGTGTGTGTGACTGAGTGTGATGGAAGAGTGTGTGTGATGTGAGGCTGTGTATGACTGAGTGTGATGGGAGACTGTGTCTGATGTGAGACTGTGTATGATTGAGTGTGAAGGGAGTCAGAGTGTGTGTGATGGGAGACAGTGTGTGTGACTGAGTGTGATGGAAGAGTGTGTGTGATGTGAGGCTGTGTATGACTGAGTGTGATGGGAGTCTGTGTGTGATGTGAGACTGTGTATGATTGAGTGTGATGGGAGTCTGTGTGTGATGTGAGGCTGTGTGTGACTGAGTGTGATGGGAGTAGGAGTGTGTGACTGAGTGTGTGTGTGATGGGAGTGTGTGTGTGATGGGAGTATGAGCTTGATGTGAGTCTGAATGTTATGTGTGATGTGGGGTCATGTAATGGAGGTGATGGGGCATGTCTTAGGTGTGTAACGTGGGTGTGCAGCTTGGGTAGGGGGGTGCCCAGATTTTGTCTGCCTAGGGCAGCACAAAATCAAGATACACCACTGGATACAAATACAACCTTACAATGAAGGCATCTTCACTTATCTAATTACTTTATCTAGAGTATTGGAAAATGTGATATCTTATCTTGGGAAAATCTAAATTAAAAGCTTAAAACACAAAAATCCTTCTAAAGTACAAAAAAATGTAATACTTGTCAAGATACCTAAATACAAAAAGGAAGAATGTACCATAAACAAATAAACATTTCTAATATGTAACATGTAAAACCTGTTAAAAACATAGTCTGTGTCTTTAAATTAGCATCATGCAAGTTTTAGATTGTTTTTGCCAGAACATAAAACTGGCTGGATAGATTTTAAAATATTTTATAGCTGTTATACTATCCAATGGATTGATCACGTATATTTAACATGATGTCCAAGAGATACCTTGGACACTATATGACTCTTGTTGTTTTACACACAAATATTTCTATTTTACTTACTTCCAGCAACAAATTAATTCAAAACTTGTCTTGCCTACACTATTAAAATTACTTACTATGAAACTTCTCATCACACTGATGGATATAGCTTAGAAGACCGTTACTCAAAAATCATTCAAAAATTATTATACTAGTGGCAGAACGTGCCTATTTTTTTTTCATTGAGCACTCGATTTTGATTGATTCAGGAGATATGTCCTCTCTACTCCACTAAATATAAAACACTTACCACCTATAAGAGAATACAGTAAATACAGTAAATTTCCTTAGACGTACACTGACCACCCGTCTATGGTTTCTTATGACTTTATAATTAACCTTATATATGAACACAAATATACAATTAATATGCAAAATTACAATTAAACAAGCCAAACCAAGAATAGTCTAGTCTCCCTGAGACTGTAAATTTAAGTGTATAATACCCCTGGTAATAAAGTGAAAGATCTCCCTGAGATCTGTGTGTTAGCCTCCCTGAGACTGTGAGGATCTCCCTGAGATCTGTGTGTTAGCCTCCCTGAGACTGTAAGGATCTCCCTGAGATCTGTGTGTTAGCCTCCCTGAGACTGTAAGGATCTCCCTGAGATCTGTGTGTTAGCCTCCCTGAGACTGTAAGGATCTCCCTGAGATCTGTGTGTTAGCCTCCCTGAGACTGTGAGGATCTCCCTGAGATCTGTGTGTTAGCCTCCCTGAGACTGTGAGGATCTCCCTGAGATCTGTGTGTTAGCCTCCCTGAGATCTGTGTGTTAGCCTCCCTGAGACTGTGAGGATCTCCCTGAGATCTGTGTGTTAGCCTCCCTGAGACTGTGAGGATCTCCCTGAGATCTGTGTGTTAGCCTCCCTGAGACTGTGAGGATCTCCCTGAGATCTGTGTGTTAGCCTCCCTGAGACTGTAAGGATCTCCCTGAGATCTGTGTGTTAGCCTCCCTGAGACTGTGAGGATCTCCCTGAGATCTGTGTGTTAGCCTCCCTGAGACTGTAAGGATCTCCCTGAGATCTGTGTGTTAGCCTCCCTGAGACTGTGAGGATCTCCCTGAGATCTGTGTGTTAGCCTCCCTGAGACTGTGAGGATCTCCCTGAGATCTGTGTGTGTGTCCCAGACACGTGAATGTAAGTATCTACCTGAGATCTGTGTATGTGTCCCTGACACGTGAATATAAGGATCTCCCTGAGATCTGTGTAATATAAGGATCTCCCTGAGATCTGGTTGTGTGTCCCGGATACAAAAACAAAAACAAAAAATATTATAAGGATGTATGTCCCTGACACACAAATATAAGGATCGGGATTTGGCCAGTGCCCTCAGTCCGATAGATAAACCAAAAAAAAATATATCTTACCGGACAAAGGATGACCTTCCCGATCCCGGACGAGCCCCCAAATTGTAAGGAAATTTCCTCTGTCCCTTAATGCGACCGTCTTGGTTTGACTTGTAAATACTGGATCCAGGAGAGCTATCTCACAGTGAATAACTGAGACCGACACCAATGCAACTGTGAAACAACTCTGATTTTAATTGTTTAAACAAGCGTATATATACGAAGATAAAAACATTAGTTATTACGATATAATTGGTTATTCTAATATGTAGAAAGGCGTGTTTTATAAGAAAATGCACTTAAAACGTAATATGTAAAATAGTGTTACAAAAGTCGTTCTTATAGGAAAATTACAGAACTTTCAGAGACAACTTGTTGATGTTCCAGAAACCTCTGTTCTGGCCTTGGAATAGTAAGATAAGACCATTCTAATAACAATTATGCTACTGGCGTGATCTGGCCTTCCAGAAGGTGCTGCAGACATCAGCTTCTTTGACACACTGTCGGCTTTTAACCCTCACAGATCCAAATTAATCCTTTCAATTACATAAGAGGGTAACTGAAAATTGGTTACATTTTATAGGTATGGCATATGCAGCAGCAACATATTAGGGGTAATCTATAAAAACTCCCGCATTGCAAAGTGTCAGTATAACGACGATTGCACTTTTTTTTATAATTTCCGACACTTTGCAATGCCAAAGATGGACCACCGACACACAGTGTGTGCCAAACTGCGCCAGCGCAACTTGCACCGGCCCAACCTAAATCTACACATTCAGCGGAGACTCATGAAATTTGTCAGGAGTCTGCTTTATGCATTGGCGCACAGGCCGACTGTTAATACATGATTTCCATTGTGCTGTATAGAATTTTTTAAAATGTTAAAAAAACTGAGGACAAGGACATGGTATAGAAAAGTAGTAGAAGGGGTGGGAGATTAAGATCATAATCTCATCAGTGTATGTACACAGTATGAAGAGGCACATTAAAATTCCCAACTGTGGTGCTGTCAGGGTTTCTCATGTTTTATACAGCGACCCTTTCCTACCCTGGGTATGGGTGTTTTATAATGGCCATCTCCTTTCCCCAACTATTACCACGCTTACTCACCTGGTTGCTATCAGCCAGGAACTTTGCTACTCAGCCCAGAATATTTAAGCTGTCTCCGTACCTCCTTGCCCATGTTTTGTTTCCCAAGAGCATTTCCTGTGATTCCTGTGTTTTTTTCTTTGTTCAACTGACTTCCATTCTAGTTCCTGATTACTGGCTTTGATCCGGACTTCTCTGATCTCTGCTCTCCTTATTCTGGCGCGTTTGACTACCTGCTTTGGTTCCTGACCCTGGCTTGCCTCCTGGATTTTGTCTTTCGACTATTTTTCCCATGTTTCCATTTATTATAATAAAAGTGTTTTGCATCATACTTTCTATCGAATGTCTGGTTCCTGGTCCCTAACTGGTGGCCGGTTGACCACCTCAGGAAAAAAGGGGGCTCCATGGTCATGTAAGGTGACTTATTTAACACCCACAATGTATGGAGATGCGGGGTGGGGGGGGGGACAGATCTTCATTCAATGTACAGTACGGGTCTCAAAAATTGACAGTCAGGTCCAACTTTGTACAAATCAATGTACCTTTAATCTGAGTCTGAGGGATCTGTGCCTGGTTCCTCCAAGACAGCAGAAGTTCTTATGAGTCACAGTCAGCGGTATTTAACGTCCAGAGAGCAAAGGTGCACCATTAAAGTGGACATATATCTTCTGCAAATAACTATTTGAGGTAGTTAGTCACCATATATTTGTAGCTGAGCTTCTTCAAAACTCTGTTATGGAGCGGAGTTTCATCCTGTGGCATCTTCCTGGCCTTTTTGACTCTATAGAAGTCTGTTATTTTTTGGCCTCCTGGCTCAAGGTTAGAACATGGGTGGCTCTGTAGTTTTTTCAAGTAAGAGAGGAGAGCCGTGGGCCTGACTGCTTCCATCACCCCCTGATTCTAATGTCTGCAGCCACGATTTTACATCCAATGAGAAAACCTTGCTATGAAGCATGGTCACTTCTGCCCAGATTTCCACCAGCTCGGCCATCAGCATAGTTTGTAGGTTTAAGTAGAGTGGTTTTATATCAGCCTTCGTCGCTGGGATCTGAACGGCAGTTTCTTTATCCGAGTCATGTGTGGAGTTTCAGACTTGGGCTTGATGTCCATGTCTTTGTGATGTTGCGGCTGCTCTGTCTCCTTAGTTGTCTTCCCCATATCTGGGAGAGACTTCAGGGTGTGTTTTGGTCACATTGATCGTCTTTTTTCACAAGTTTATGCTAGATAGTTGCGGAGCTAAAGAAAGATACGTTTGCGGTCGGCCTTTGCTGGTACCTCCCCTTCTTTAAGTCTACTTTAACATCCACTTATTTTATACTATCTACACTTGATGAATCTGAAAATGATACTCTTGGTTTTTAATCTCCAATTATTTAAAAAAATGCAGATCTGTCCAGTATGAGCAGGGGTTTTTATTGGTCTGAGAACCTATATTTTTCTTTATATTAGTTAGTTGGGATATGTGGACTTGTGTATGTGGTGTATTAGTTGTGTAAAATATTATTGGGAAAATGATGAAAAAACGTTTTTTCCCCCCATTTTAGATGTATTTTTGAATACTAATTTGTAGATTATTTATATGTTTATACCCAAAGGAAGCTCTAACTGTCCTTTAAAAGACAACGTAACTTACGTTGGTGTGTTAAATGACAGAGAGGAAAATTAGAGAAAAGAATAGCTATTGTTTAAACCTATTCATCACGATTGAGAAATTGAGTAGTCGCTAGCAGATATGCATGTTATTAAATAATAATAAAATGTCTTATAGTATGTATATATTTATATATATATTGAAAGTACCTCTGGCATTCCTAGTTAGCTTCAGAAATAGTTACAATGAGCTGGTAGACCTGAACGATTCCTCATTCTATATTCTATTATGTTGAGAGGCAATGAAGCAGCACAGACAATTTAGAGGTATTTGCCTAAGGCCATTACATCAAAGTCCTCAGAGAAAGTCAAAATCTAAAAGTGATCCAGTGTATGTTACAATTTCCCTCCATTGGCACACTTCAGGAAATCCCAGCAACATATTCAATATAGGTTATGGTCATTTACATTATTGGGGATATCTCTTCAAGCATCCAAACCATTTATATGTCTACCAGTGGTCCAGGGGAGGGCTGGCAGCGTTAGGCCTGGGGGGCAAATCCAGTCAAGTGGCCCATTGCACCATCGAATCGCCTCCCCATCCACGGCCATCTTTTCCTTGTTTTATAACGAATATTGCCAGGATTTTCCCCCACAATATGCCAGGATTTGCCATTTAATATGCTAGAATTTTCCCTTACAAAATGCCAGGATTATGCCCCTCACTATGCCAGGATTATGCCCCTCAATATGCCAGGATTTAGACACCCAATATGCCAGGATTTTCTCCTCAATATGCCAAGATGATGCCCCCTCAATATGCCAGGATTTTCCCCTAAATATGCCAGGATTATGCCCCTCAAAATGCCAGGATTATGCCCCTCAATATGCCAGGATTATGCCCCTCAATATGCCAGGATTATGCCCCTCAATATGCCAGGATTTAGACACCCAATATGCCAGGATTTTCCCCTCAATATGCCAAGATGATGCCCCCTCAATATGCCAGGATTTTCCCCTCAATATGCCAGGATTATGCCCCTCAACATGACAGGATTTAGACACCCAATATCCCAAAATTTGGGCACCCCCCCCCCTACCCACGTTGCACACCTCCGACATGACCCATAACCCACGTTGCACACCAGGACATGCCCCATCACCACATTTACATGCCTCCATCACCCCATTACATACACATTTCCAATATTATTTGCCATTAATATTCCCCAGCCAATTTGTCCCATAATATGCCAGTGTTATTCTGCAATTTAATATAACTCGGTAAATTTGCCCAATAATATTCCAAGGTTATCTGCAATTTAATATGCCCCTGCTAATTTGCCCAATATGCCAGTGTTAATTGCCATTTAATATGCCCCAGCCATTTTGCCCAATAATATGGCAGTCTTATTCTGCCATTTAATATTCCCCAGACGATTTGTCCAATAATATGCCAGTGTTATTCTGCCATTTAATATTCCCCAGCCATTTTGCCCAATAATATGCCAGTCTTATTCTGCCATTTAATATTCCCCAGACGATTTGTCCAATAATATGCCAGTGTTATTCTGCCATTTAATATTCCCCAGCCAATTTGCCCAATAATATGCCAGTGTTTTTTGCCCAAACCCCCCCCCCCCCCCCCTTACCTTTTTCCCTGGTGGCTAGTGGCAGGACTTCCCTGGTGGCTATTGGCAGGAGGACTTCCCTGGTGGCTAGAGGCAGGCAGCATGGTCCCTCCATGCTGCCTGTTCGGCCTCCCGGCGGTTGTACCGACAGGTCACGTGATCGGCGCGCGTCTGACGTCAGAGCGCCGATCACGTGACTGTCGGCACACTGCACGGGGAGCCGAACAGGCAGCACGGAGGTTTCTCTGTGCTGCCTGTTCGGCTCCCCGTGCAGCTTTGCAGGCAGAGCGGAGGTGAGAGGGGATCTTCTGATCCCTTCTCACCTCAGTCTCTGCCTGCAAGCGCGTTTTTTTTTTTTTTTTTTTTTTTAAAACACTGGCCCAGCGGCCGTGTTTTACATAGTTTAGGGCGGCCTGGGGGGCAATTGCCACCCTGCCCCCCGGCCCAGCCCGCCCCTGCAGTGGTCCCACTCTTCCAACTTGACAGGTTCCCATTAAGAACACACACACCACACACACACAAGGATTTCATTAATTTAAGTTCATATAGTGCTCTAAAAGGTTGCAGGCAAGGTGAGGCCGTCCTACTTAATCAGAATGGCGGACTGCTGGCAGTTGCAGGACACTGTAGTCCAAGAGACGACGTCTGGAGAGTTATCCTGAAGACTTGCTAACCATGTTTCATGGTTCTGTTATTACCAGCCTCACTTCCGTGCAACTTACTTTCTTTGTTTATTTTGGTATATCCGGTACTAAACCTTGTTTATGAAACCCCCAAATCTTTAATTGGATATTTTACAGTATTCTGAAGATCCTGGATGTTATGTAATTTTATGGGTGACTCTTCACTACCGAGTCTGTTTCAAGCCAGTATTTATATGAGTTTTACTTAACTTATGACTTTTACATCTTTTTTTTTTATCAGGAGGGTATAACCCTGTGTAGTTTCTCTAGCATAAGTCCCAGGAATTTATAAGTGCATTACTTTTATTTCTTATTGTATGTTTTAATGAATTTGTGTCTGCTTTTTTTTTATACTCCATCGGAATGACATGGCACATGGCTAAATATATAAATGAGTGGAATTAGGTAACCAGGTTAATAGGGTTGGTATGTTAGAAAAAGGTATTAGCTTTCCTTATCTTACACTATGCAGTAAGTAGAAGATTTAATAAACCAAAGTTAACATTTTTAAGTGTCGCCAATAAACTTTACATGGGAAACCCCCTTTTAAACTTTTTTGATTTTTTTTTTTTAAATTAAATAAAAACCATCTATGTCTCTCTATTTGTGTGCAGGGCCGGACTGGCCTACCGGGATACCGGGAAATTTCCCGGTAGGTAGTCTGCCCTGGGGCTGCTTTGAGCGGTGACTTCAAAAATATATTTTATCCTTGTGTGTGCTGCCTCAAACGGCCCCAAGGGAGCAAATATTAATTGTTTTCCTCCCCTGCGGTCCTGTAGCCTGCGATCAGCCGAAAGACAAAGATTTTTGCCCTCCCTCGTCCGATCGCTGAATGTTCCTGTAGCCTTGCTGCCGGATATGAGCATATGAAGTCATATCCGGCAGCACTACGTCTGGTACAGTGCGTGCAGATCAGTCACTTCCCTCTGCAAGCAGTGACTGGTGATGAGGAGCAGATCACCACTTGGACAGCGCTGGGCTCGGACAAGAGACCTCTTCTTCATGTTATATCAATAACCGGTAATCATTTAAATTGTGTAATGTAACCTATACTATGGACCAGAAATATCTTTAAAACATGTATGTTATTTTGATTGACTTGGGGGGAGGTGAGGCGTAAAAGGGTATTTGGGTAAGATTAGTTCTTAATGCAACATTGGTGCAAAATGGAGTGCTAGAAATATGATACCTATATTATTTGAGATATGGCTGTGGGTCACGAGGGCTTGGGATGAGGCAATGATTATATGTATGTGACATTTATATGTATGTGGCCCATATTAAAATACATCATTGTACATCAGATGGGGGACAGATGGTATCATTTAATATTATATTTATTTGGGGGTTGAAACTGGAGCTGAGAGGGCTTGAGCTGAGTGAATTATATATTTTAATATTTAGATTTATGTGTGGGGGAGGAACTGTAATAAGAGGGGGCTGCAGTGGTGAGGGAATTGTATATTGTAATAGATTTATTAGGAACAGTGGAGGGAAGGGGATTGGGATGAGGGCATTATATACTGTAATATTATATTTATCGGGGTAGGCCAGGGCTCAACAAATCCCAGAAATTTTACCTGGTGTCTGAGTATTGTTAGCCCCGCATGGTGTCCTCATCGCTGGGATGTTACATAGTGACTGTATGTGTCTGTGTGAGACTGACTGTGTGCTTGTGTTTGACTGACTGCGTGTGTGTGTGACTGTGTGTGTGTGTCTGACTGTATGTGTGTGTGTGTCTGACTGTGTGTGTGTGTGTGTATGACTGTATGTGTGTGTGTATGACTGTATGTGTGTGTGTGTTTGACTGCATCTATCTGTCTTATCTATAAATAACATATTCTTCAAATGTCCTTTAAAATGTATGGTTTCCCTTTTTATGAACAATAAAATAATGATGTTATGCTGTTAGGGCTGGTTTAATGAAGCAATGCTATGGGGATGGTATAATGACCCAATGCTATGGGGCTGGTATGCAATTATTTCCAGGGCTGGTTTTCATTCCCAGTCCGGCCCTGTTTGTGTGTACGGTTGTCAATCATGCATCATACAACCAATCAGTGGGAAGGAAACGTTGTTCTGAATCCTTTCTAATCACACACTTAGATGTCTTCTATGTGTTTAAAATATAGGGTTGCCACTAGCAGGGCTGTATCCTGCCCCTGAGTGACATGAAAATACACAAAATACATCCGGGAGACAGACGGTAGTAGCGAATTAGGAATCAGAGTCACTCACTCTCATGCCAATTCGACTAACACGAAAAGTATATGAAAATTCGTATTGTCTCCCTGATGGATTTCATGTATTTCCAGGGGTTTGTGTGCTGTCTTTTCAGAGCACACAAACACCGGAAATCTACAGTGCGGCTGCGCACACCTAGCAAACACGGAGCTTCCGCGGCTGGCCACTAGGTCAGTATTTTAAAGGCAGGCCGGAAGAATATTGGATTTAGGCCAATTTTAAGTCAGAGGAGGCAATAGCATAGCCTGTATTTTTCTGAAGAAAAGATGGTAGAAAACATGATATAGAGGGTTTAGTGTATTTTAAAAGCCTACCATGCAAGATGTTACGAATGTAAAGGCACTAACCTATAGCAAGCCACTTGTCTCCCGTGTTCATATTATCTATTTTACAGAGGTTGTAAAGATGGTAGAAAATCATTAATAAAATAATAATCATAAATAATAAACCAAAAAAAGTATTTAAATGGAACATAGGGAAAAGCCAGTACCGAGCATAAAAGGGCCCGAACATGTCCTTTTCCTGTCACTGAGACTATATGCTGTAAACTGCGGGACTCTTTGATGGAAAATACCTTGTAAACAGCTGATAACCTTTTGTGTTTTAGTGTGTACATGCAGCATGGTGTGGGAAAAGCAGCCGGGTCGCTACATAAGGACAGTGTGGATGCGTGAGGAGGAGACTGATATCTTCTGAAGTCGATGGAGAAAGATCTGGCACAAATCTTCGCTTTTTGAATAACAGATGGCTCCTGAATAATCACAGTGAAACCTCTGAGCAGCTGCACCTGTTCTCTGGGTGGTGTAAGAACAGTGATGAATAAAATGCTCTAAAGCAAAATAACAGATCAAGAGAGAGAGAGAAGGAGCCTCGTAAAAACGTAGACAGCACAAACAGAAACTAAGAGATGCTAATGGTGTAGTCAAAGTTCTGTCATGGGTGGAAATTAATGTACCATGGGAGAGGATGCAATTTCTTACAATTAAATTAAAAGCAAAATAATTGTCTCTCCAGTTCTCCATTTGGCAGGATATATAATAAAAAAGGGAAGAGAAAAAAGGCATTTTCATTTGCTTTTTGCATCATTTGCAGAAAGCTCAGAAATAGCAAAGATTGTGATCATCCGCTCTATTCTTCCTTCAGGCCAAGATAGAGGATGAAATCATTTTTAAGGTGTACATCTGTTTTTGTGTAAATCATCCCATACACATTCTTGTATGAAATGAATACCAGAAATATGCTGGGACTATTTGAATTTAAAAAAAAAAATGGATCAGACACAATTTAAAAATTGTTGAGCTTCATCAGGAATAAATCGTATATACACACTGCCATCCAAAAGTTTGGGGTCACTAGAAATTTCCATGTTTGCCATGAAAATATACACCAGATGAGATGACTAGACATTGACAAGGTTAGAATAATAATTCAGATTCTAATGAAGGCCAGTTTTATTGGTTCTATAATAATATATATAGCACTTTCCAGCTACAATAGTCATTTGCACATTAACAATGTCTACACCATATTTCTGATCCACTTGATGTTATTTTAGCTTTTATTTTTGAATGGTAGTGTGTGTGTATATATATATATATATATATATATATATATATATATATATATATATATATATATATATAAATCGAAAACTGTTTTCATACTTACTGTAATTTTATTTTCCTGGTTATTATCAATGGCAGCAGTTACGTGTGGGACAGAAAAACTAAAACTATAAGGAAGCCCCCACCACTAGCCTCCTCAGTCTAAGTCCCAAGCTCCTCATAAAAATATCAACTAACAAAAGGGAGGCAACTCACTGCTGCCATGGATAATAACCAGGAAGCGAAAATTACGGTAAGTATGAAAACAATTTTTGATTTTCCTGGTTAACCATGGCAGCAGTTACGTATGGGACATACCCAAGCAAGTATCCCAGAGGTGGACCTGAAAGCCCCCAGAAAAACACCAAATAGGCAAAGAAATACAGCAAAAAGAAAAGTCATTAATGAGAGGAGACAGAGGACAAAACAGAGTGGGTGAAGGATGACTCTTCCACCTGTCGGACATCTAGACGATAATGAGGAATGTGGATCTAGACGACCAATTATCCACATTGAAGTACCGGCCTTAGCCGCCCATGAAGCTTGGCTGGAGTGTGCCTTAAGTCCTGGAGGCCCTGGAACACCACAGGAGACTTAACACCTAGAGATAGCAGCAATGACCCAGCGGTCCATGGGGTCTTAAACAAGCGTGCTGGAGGACGAAGTTTCATGACGGCTTTGAAAAAATGGACAATCAATGATTCCAATGCCCAACGTACTGACGTGAGGGCAGACAGCGCGTAAATGTGAACACGTAGGGAATTCAAACCCTGATCCAGGCCGGCCGGGAGAAAACCCATGGCATCCGGAGAAGGAGAAAAAGGGTCAGACACCCTATCCTTGGCCCATACAAGGAAGGCAGACCAAACCAGATAATATGTGGCTGAGGTGTTAGGCTTCCTAGCCTTCAATAGAGTTGAGACAATTCCCTCCAACAAACCTTGGACCTGTAGTGACTGCCGCTCAAATTCCACGCCACGAGCTGAAGAGAATATGGACAAGGATGCAGGACCGGACCCTGAGACAGAAGGTCTATGTCCTGCCGCAGCATACAAGGGTCCTGGATGGACAACCGCTTCACCAGTGGAAACCAAGGTCTTCTGGGCCACCATGGCAGGATTGCCAGTACTTCTGCTTCCTCCATCCGGATCTTTTTCAGAACCTGTGGAATGAGGGGCAGAGGCGGAAAAACATAAAAATTCCCTCGGCCAGGTTAGAGACAGGGCATCGACAACTTTTCCCACATTTTTTTGGAGGCAGATGCCATCAGATCCATTGCCGGATGACTCCACTGTCGGCAAAGATGATTGAACACCCGACACGAGTGACAGGGAAACCGGACCGGTGGCAGTGTTGAACTTTGTGCCAGGGACTGGGATGCATGGAGTTGGCTTTTTACGAAATTGATCCTACACCCGACCTCTTGCAGGAAGCACAAGGCCTTGTCCCTGTGAGTGGCCAGAAGGCAGGGAGAAGACGCCAAGATGAGAATGTTGTCCAAGTAATGAAAAATAGTCAGGCCCTGCTTGTGAAGCTCTGCTATGCAAACCACCAGAACCTTGGAAAACGTTCGGGAGCTATACTAAGGCCAAACGGAAGGGCCTGGAATTGAAAATGGGCCTCCCCTACCGCCAAAAACGTTGGTGCTGCATGCTGATGGGTATATGGAAGTAGGCATCCTGAAGGTCGATGGAGATCATCCAATAGCCGGGGGAAATGAAGGGCACAATTGATCGGAGGGACTCCATCCTGAACTTCTCCAATGACCTCCAATAAAACAGAGCGGTTAAGGACTGGTCTCCAGTCTCCTGAGGCCTTTGGGACAAAAAACAGGGGTAAGTAATTTCCCTTAAAGCGATTGGGCCAATCCACTGTAGAAAATCCGAAAGGACTTTTCTCTTGCTCAGATTCACCGAAACACTTGTTCTGACAAAAACTGGAGGATGGGGGAAACTAAATTCCAGACCATAGCCTATTTGAAAGATGTCTTGGATCCAGGAGTCTGAGGAAAACCCTGCCCAGACCGCTAAAAATGCAAGGAGACGAGCCCCAACCGGAGCAGCCTGGACATGAAGACATTCGGGACTGGAATTTCCCCCGAAATCAAGGTGCAGGGCGGGAGCGGTAACCTCTAGTTGAACTGCAGAACCCACTTCTCCATGTTGAGGATCTCGCAACCTCCTTACCCGGTCTAAGAAACAAGAGAGAAACACACTGCGCCCAATTGTGGTGGAAACAGCTGCAGCAAATTCTATCAGTGTCTCACTCCTGGCAATAAACAAATCAAAACAACACACAAGTGAAAAAGTGCGCTGTGACCCAACACTTCAAAACACACAACTCAGGAAAAATAAATAATAAATTGTTACCCTTAAAGTAAATCAGCCTTAAAGTAAATCAGCTCAATATTCAATCCGAAGGGAAAAAAATAAATAAAACAAAACAGAACAGAAATAATATAGTGTAGTATATCACATAAAAGTGCTGATAACAAATAATAAGTGAGAACACACTCACATCTTCCTGAGCAGAGATCTGCTCAGTCTATACAGCATCCAGGGAGCCCACCAAGGGGTTAAAGATCCAACTGGTTCACAGAGGAATCCTAGGCAGCTTATTCAGGGTAGCAGACCCAGAAGGTACTCCCAGCAGTAGTATAAGAGAGGGTAAGGAGGAGACTATTTAGCTTCAACGATTTTAATACCAATAAAAACATATAAAGAATCTTACATTCAAAGATCCACTTGAACAGTACATATATAGAGTCCCAGTAGCAGTCTCCTCTTGTCCACAACGCGTTTCACCCCCAAAGTAGGGCTTTTTCAAGTCCTGGGACTCTATATATGTACTGTTCAAGTGGATCTTTGAATGTAAGATTCTTTATATGTTTTTATTGGTATTAAAATTGTTGAAGCTAAATAGTCTCCTCCTTACCCTCTCTTATACTACTGCTGGGAGTACCTTCTGGGTCTGCTACCCTGAATAAGCTGCCTAGGATTCCTCTGTGAACCAGTTGGATCTTTAACCCCTTGGTGGGCTCCCTGGATGCTGTATAGACTGAGCAGATCTCTGCTCAGGAAGATGTGAGTGTGTTCTCACTTATTATTTGTTATCAGCACTTTTATGTGATATACTACACTATATTATTTCTGTTCTGTTTTGTTTTATTTATTTTTTTCCCTTCGGATTGAATATTGAGCTGATTTACTTTAAGGCTGATTTACTTTAAGGGTAACAATTTATTATTTATTTTTCCTGAGTTGTGTGTTTTGAAGTGTTGGGTCACAGCGCACTTTTTCACTTGTGTGTTCCTTACCCGGTCTGTATTGCCTGGATACCCGAAAGAAGGAACAAAAGTTTTGGCGATCATTCCAAACTGATCTGGGAAGACATCTTCGTTCCTGAGGCAAGAAGACTTTGTTACCCTCGGAAGCTTTACAAATTGCATCTTCTGGAAACTTACCGAACAACAACTTCCCCTTTAAATAGAATGTACACCAGGGAGTTTTTAGAAGTATTATCAGCATGCCAATGTTTCAACCATAAAGCCCTTCTGGCCGAAACAGACAGGCCCATGCATCTGGCTGCAAGCTTCAGGATATCCGAGGAGGATTCAATAAAAAATTCTGCTGGCAATTTAATGTCAGATAGGGAGTCCAAAAGCTTCTTCCTGGGAACCCCACCTTCGATATCTTCCTTGAGATTGAGGATCTAACATTTCAACGCCCGGGACACTGATTTCATGGCAACCGTGGATTGACAAACAGTGCCATCTGCCACATAAGATCTGGTAAGCGAGGCTTCAAACCGACTTTCCATAGGATCATTCAGGAGGGCTTGTCCATCCAGCGGCAGAGATGATTGTTGAACAACCCAAATCACTGGAGCATCTGCAACCGGCAGAGAGGTCCAGAGACCAGAATCTTCTGCAGAAACTGGGTATAATTTAGACATTCTCTTCCCGGATGAGATCTCACGATCCGGAGTCCTCCACTCAGTGGTAATTAATTCTTAAATAGAATCATGAATTCTAAGGATGAAGGAAAGGATGGACGTACCCTATGGAGGTTGGTGAAGTATTTGTCTGTCACTCCAGCAGTGGGTAGAGGTTCCTAAATACCCAGGGTAGCTCTCACCACACCAATAAGGTGGTCAAATAAGGGAGGAGTCTAGGACAACTCCCGCATCACCCTCTTACTCAGCAGAGAAATAATGGAACCTCAGGATCGGGATGCTCTGTAAAAAAAAATCTTCCTCCTGGGAACTGTGCTGAGCCGGAATGAATCTACTCATCTGTTCTTTCAGACTCTTCTCCACCACTTGGTTAATAAGGTGCACCAGATCTGGAGATGGATCCAGAGGCACAGCAATATGGGATAAACAATCTCCGCAGAGACATTTCCCTTCCAAATCAGTGGCATCACAGGCCAGACAACGGGGCTGTTTCTCCTTCCTTTTCCTGGGAGGGTCTGACTCTGCCCTAGGGCTGGTCAAAAAAACACAAGCTCAAGCTCGACAAAGGGCTATACAAAGGACAATTAACCGGAGGAACATTATATACTTTCATTAGACCTATGAGAGTGACTTTTCTTTTATTGGATGATATTTAAAGAGATGGTAGAGGAGACTCAGAGGGAAGCTACCAAAGGTGGTGAACTGAGAGAGGCTGTCCCAAGATGAAGGCACAAAGAGAAGATCTTCAATTAAATGTTTAACTATTGCTTTTTCATGTGTATTACTGATTATAGACTAGTTTTGTGTATGATGTGTACTGCATATTTTCTTTTATAACCTGTAACCGTAACCTAATTCAATATTAATATTAATTAATCTTGTCACACATTTCCTATAAGAATAACCCTGAAGGAGGGTCGTGTAATTTCTTACAAGGGGTCCAGTTTTCATGCTCCTAAGATAGAGGGAATACGGTTTCTTAGCCTCGAGGATAAGCATTCTCTGAATCAAAAACCATGAGTTACAGCATCAATGCACACGCAAGTTCAATGCACCTGGTGCTCTGTAACCTATCCATATACATCTTTTGTTTTATATACAAATGCATGCAGTAAATTATTTTAGAATCGCTTACAAGGGGGAGGCTACAACCTAGAGATGGGCAAAACGAAAAATTTTGTTTAATATTTATTTACAATTTAGTATTCAAAAAAACATATAAAAGGGGAGACATTTAAAGTTTGCTCTGGTCAGAATCACAGCACAGGCCTGCAGGAGTTAACTGTAATTAATACATGAAAAGAATATTAGTAATATAGTAAAATTGCAAAAAATAAAAATTATAAGAAAAAACTAAATGAGGGCCATAAACTTGGAAGGAAACGGATCACAGTGAAAAGCAACTGTGATCAGCAGGGGAAGGTTTTTTTTTTTTTTTTTAAACAGGAAATTAGTTTGTCATTCTCTCTCTGTACTTCACAATCAGTATGTAAAGGGCAGGGAGTGAATTGGAGGTAGTCAGTGTATATAAGCATATAACATATAACATAGATTGCATTATTAAGTATTTTGATAATTAAGGCTATGAAATGTAAACTTTTTTTTATATGTATTACACGTTTTTTTTTTTTTAAAGTTTAAAAAACTCACATTCATAATTATCAAAATGCTTAGTAACACATTATACAAAACTGACAAATACAGACAGACATACACTATAAAGATTTAACCTAACTTCAATAGTATAAGGTAGGAGAATTAAGTTCACAGAGTCTAATTAATACGAATTTCATACAAATTTAATTCATCTGAATGAACGAATGGACGAATGATTTTCGTTCATTTAGCATTTGTTCATTCGGATTTTCGTTTATCAGTTTTCTTATGCATAGCATAATGTTATGCAGAATAAAAACTAATCTGATGAATACTCAATGTCTGATTATCTTATATATGGCTGACAGCCATTCTGATATGTTGAATTCGAATTTCGTATTAATTTCGGCTTAAGTTATTGTATGTAATGCTATTGGCATCACATAAACCGAAATAGAGGTGAAATAGGTCAATTCGTATGAATTTCGACTATTTCACCTATATTTCGGTTTATGGAATGCCAATAGCATTATATACAATAACTTAAGCTGAAATTGAGACAAAATTTGAATTCAACATATCAGAATGGCTGTCAGCATCTGAATGGACGAATGATTTTCGTTTATTTATCATTCGTTCATTCGGATTTTGCTAGTTTATCATTTTCGTTATTCGGACGAATGAACGAAAATGCTATTTTCATCCAAAAATGCATTAGTTCAAAAACAAATGCACATATCTACTATAACCATACCCTAAATTTGTTTACATTCCAAGACGAAAGTTTATCTGAACTCCATGTTTGGCATATATAGTCATGATTTTTAAAATTGTTTCCATTGGTGCATAAAATTTTTTTTTACCTTTTTGTGACCAATGCCCCTGTTGTTCAGACCTGTGGTTTTTTTTGCTGCATGCTGCTTTGAAATTTCACATATCAAACTGCTAACTGTCCAAACTATGATGGCTGACACATACCATATGTCAGGGGCTTCCAATTTGTTCCCACCAATTTGCCACATTTCACAGCCCAACTGACTGAACTACCCATTCTCATTAGGCCTTTAAATGTGTTGTTCTGCTTGAATATAGTTGATTTTACCTACTTTGGAATGTTTTTGTATTACTGCTAAACAACCAAAATATGTTCCTAGGGCTAACAAGCCCTATTCTTGACCATAACTTGACCACTTTGGAAAAAAAAACTTGTCTGCCCCTACCCTTTGTTATTCTAATTGCCACTCAACCCAATATGATTCTTCTTTACAGCTGCATTTATAATCACTTTACATGTGGTGTTTATATTATTTTGTCCACCACCTTGAACGTGGGCTAAATTTACAGTTTTTTAAGTAATGAATTCTGAACTAAGTAAAAACACTGAACAGCTGTAAGCATGCCATGTACAATGCTTTAGTTCTAAAACTGCTTTAATTAGAGTAGCAGATTGAAAGGCACATTTAAGATGACTGGGTTTTCGCACCTATTGCTCGGATGGCTTTAACCCTGCTATACATCAAGTAACAGAGCTGGGAGGAGATACACAAATTGGCACAGAAACATCACTATCTCTGGCTGTTAAAAAGGTTACTTTATGCTCCTAGATTAATTAATCAGAGAAGAAAAATGTGTAGTGTATATATGAAGTTGATTTACGCAGCGTGAATATATCAAAGTACATACGCATGGGGTGATGATTTCTAAGACTTCAATGAAAGCCGCAGGTAGAGAGAGTTTTACATCATATGGATACTCTTCTAATTATTGGCTAACCGGAAAAAAAACCTGCACATACAAGTATCCACTTAGTTACAGAAGATAAGACTGATGAGAACATCTGCTTATTTTAACCCCTTTTACTGCAAACAAGACTATTGCTATTTATACTCTAGATCAGCAATGTCCAATAAAGCAGCCCATCTGACAACATATTCTCTTTAGTACTTCAAAATGTGTCTTCATGATGGAGTATGCCTGATTTACTAAATGACCACACCTTAGTTCTATGGCTAGTAAAAGGTACATTTTATTTTACACTCATAATTTTTTCGCTAGCTCATTGTATAATATAAAATTGCCCAAGGTTACCCCTACTCCTACTAATTTAAACAGTGCTTCTGTGGTGTAATTGGCTAGTATTGCTATAGCACTACTGTAAATATAAAAATGTAATCCCTTTTTTTTCTAATTAAAACACAATAGCCTTAGCATATTCCTTGTATTCATTCTGTACAAGAATGTGTAGAAATGGATTTGTTCATGGGATGATTTACACAAATACAGATGTACATCTGAAAAATGATTTCATCCTCTGTCTTGGCCTGAAGGGAGAATAGAGCAGATGATCACAATCATTGCAACATTTTTCTGCAAATCATTGCTACAGCTTTCTGTAAATGATATAAAAAGCAAATGAAAATAACTTTTTTTTTTTTTTTACTTCTTTTTATATATTATATATTCTCCCAAATGGAGAACTGAAGAGACAATTATTTTGCTTTTAACTCCTTTGCGACAATGGACGTGCCTGGCACGTCCTGCGGTGAATCAAGCGTTTTTTGCAATCAACGATCGTGAAAACTGCTTTAACAGTGCTGATCTATTGCCTCAATGTCAAGGCAATAGCCAGCAGCAAAATATCCTCTCTGGGGCACCCACGATCGCCCCACGGAGTGATCATGGGCGCCATACTGACGGAGCAGCATGCTCCATCAATATGGTTATGCCCTCTTGTGGTCTGAGCTTTGGAAGTGAAAGTAAATTCACTTCCGTCGCTCTGAATATGCTGCTTGACTGCCCCCAGAGGCAGCAACCAACATAGCAATGTTAAAAAAAAAGATTTAATTAGCTTAAAACTGGTAATATAGTTAGATTAGCCTATAGGGTTAAAATTAAATTCAAATATATTATTTTATCAAAAAATTATAAGGGCCCCCGAGTCATTAAATGGGAGAATGAACTTGGAATAATGTATTTCCGAAGATGAATGGAAACAGGCATTTTTTTACACTAAAAAAAAGCATACATTCTTTGAATCTATTGGAAACGTATCATAAGATTAAACTTATATGGTACCTCACATCTAACAGGCTATATAAAATAAGTAAAAACAATTCCAATATATGTTGGCGATGTATGTCTGATATTGGAACAATGAAACACGTATGGTGGGACTGGCCAAAGTTGGACAACATCAAAACGTCCCTAAATGAATTGGTAAAAGCACTCTCCCTTGGTATAACGCCAGTTCTGCCACAATCATTTATTTTCCACCTTCATCTGCCCCTTCTTAAGGACCATCAAAGAAGCTTAATCATCCATCTTTTTACAGCAGTAAACATTTCCATTGCTAGGAATTGGGAAAAAAAATTGCCCTATTTTATTGACAGATGTAATTAATCAGATTGGCTTCCAAAACGCAATGGAAAAGGGTTTATACTCGAGATTAGACAAGTTTGAGGAGTTTGGGAAGATTTGGGCTCTTTGGGAGAGATATAATTAGAGACCTGATGTTGCTATAGACGGTGGGGCGGAGAATTAGCCCCGGCCCTGGGCATTCCGTATAATAATACTTTGGGTCCAATCCATGTCCTGTGCATTACATTAACAAAAAAAAAAACAACAAAAAGTAGTATTTTACAATCAATCCTTGAAGAATGACTGTAGTATGAATGTGTATGTATGGGTGTTTAGATTTTTTTTTCTCTTTTCCTTTCGCATTATATGCAGAGCATAGTTAAGTTGGAAAACAGTGGATTATATTAATTAACGTAAGGCTTGATATAACATATAAGTTATAATTTAAGTTCGATATAGAAGAAGTATGTTGTTAGATTTAAATTTTCTTTGACATGGGTTCTGTTTTGGTTTTATTCTTTGTCCCTTTTCTCTTTTTCTTATCTCGCCCCTGAGCCTAAGGGAGACGGATATTGCTAAGTTAAGCGTAACTCATACCTAATGTGAAAATTATCTGATTATTTCAATAAAGAGTGATAAATGCGAAAAAAATAGGGTTAAAATTAAATATTTTTTAGCATAAGGGATAGGGTTAAAATTAAATTAAAGTTAAAAAATATTAAGGGATATAATAAGGATTAGAGTTGGGGTTAAATTTAGGGTTAGGGTTAAATTTAGGGTTCGGGTTGGGGTCAAAAGGTCAATATAGGAAAAAAACAAAAACACTATTTTTGTTTTTTGGCCCATAACTCGCAAAAAAATTCCGAAAAATATGGAAACATGCATATTTCTGAACAATAATGATTGTATTTGTGTAAATTATATTTTAGGTCAAAGTTAGAAAAAGTGGGGGTTTTAAAAAAAAATCATAATATTTTATGATTTTTTTGTAGTAAATTATAAGATATGATGAACATAATGATACCTAATGAAAGCCCTTCTTATGATGATAAAAACAACATATTTTGCGTGGGTACAGTATGTGAGAAAGAAGAAAATTACAGCTAAACACAAACACCCCAGAAATGTCAAAACTGCCATTGTCACCAAGGGAAAGTCAAGGTAAACATGTCTTGCCCCTAATGGGGTTAATTTGATTGTAAGAAACTACATTACACATTTTCGATTAAGCGGCCCACTTCAGAAAAAACCTGGACGCCGCTGTCCTGGATGATGGCCATTATGGCTTCCATTCGTTTCTGCCATTACTCAGGGCTGGTCAGGGAAAATGGGAATGATAGTACATTAGCAACTGGACGGCAATAGTTTTACCACAGAAAATGTATACTCTTTGACTTCCAGGTACTTCCAAAGACTTTCACCAAAGTGATATTCAGCATTTATTTTAGTTGTGGATTTATAGGATTCTTGTAAGGAACTCCCTTATCTAGATATTGCTCGGACAAGTAAATATGTTAGCAGAATTGCAAGCAAAATGATTAAACATATGTGGCGTATCTATCGTGTCTCCTGTGTGTGAAATTGATATATAGATAATTTGTTATTACTTTCATTCATAGTACAAGCCAAGTTTAGGTGATGGGCTCCCTTTAAGGTAAAATGGATGGATCACGGGTATAGAGTCGATCTGATTTTTTTTCTGGTAGCAAAAAGGTTAAGGGACCTTGAGAATATTTTATTTCTGGCTTTCCTATTCTATGGCTGGGTTGCCACAGCAAAAATGGTGCCATCAATCAGAGCCACAGCAGTGTGTCCAGTCTAATAACCTCTGCAGTTAGTGGGGGAGACCAGGGACTTCTGAGAAGAATTCTTTTATTAACTAAACAGCTGCTGGTAACAATTCTATCACCGCGCAGTAAAAGGAGCGGCAGGTTATCAAAATAAATGATCTTTATCAGTATGGTTCCCAATAATATTTATAAATGGCTAATTCAAATATTGAGAAAAAAGCTCCTCAAATAAATTATACACTACATTATACCGAACATTATGGTTTTTGGACAGACATTTCACTGTATGTTCGGGTTGGAGTTCGGCGATTACATTGTATATAATGCTATGGGCTTTCTATAAACCGAAATAGAGTCCCCATTCATACGAATAGGTCAATTTACCTATTCGTATGAATGGGGACAATCTTACCCACATTTTACTTAATTTTGCATCCCTCTAGCACTTTCCATGACTTTTTTAGAGGCATTTTAGTGGCCAAAAATGCATGTCCCCATTGACTTCAATGGGGTTCGGGTTCGGGGTCAAGTTCGAGCACGGACCAGGACATTTTTTCGAAGTTCTGCTGAACCTGCCGAACCCGAACATCCAGGTGTCCGCTCAACTCTAATTACAGGGAATACACAATCAGAATTCTGATTCACAAAGCATCTCCAATTATTTGTAAATAAAGATGCTCTTCACAACATGGTGAATCTGGAGGATCAAGCGAAAGCAGTGAATTCTGGGACTATGGAAACTAGGATGACCACATTTTATTTCTGCCATTCAGAATCACAGTATGGAGCAGTTGAGATTACACACACAGGTGATATGTATATATTAAATATATAACCACCTAATATGTACTGCATTCCATGGACTTTGCGCAACACTTGTTGACCCTGGTGCTGTTAGCCAATATTATACATCAATCCAAGAAGAGAAGCACTCGTTGGATTTCTTTTTCAAAATATGCAACGTGGTTTATTCCATGTCGATGCTTCAGTCTCAAACAGACACAACCTATATAGAGAAAAACATCCTATGTAAAGGAAATGAAGAATGTAACAGCCACTCCCAAACACAGCTTTGAACTTCCTCCCAATAAACAGCTGAACCTGGCAGGTTGTTGATTATGGGAAACTCCCACTCTAAACCCAACTATACGGTTTATTTTTAAATGTTTTAACTATTAATACATTATTAGGAAGCTTTGGGAATCATGTAGATTTCACATTTAATAATATATTTATAATACACATACACTTATACATAACCCACCTCTTTGACTCTTTGTATATACGGTATCATGCATAAAAAAAACAACCCAGCTGTATAAAAGGCTGTAAAAAAAGATATTGCAGTTGTGTTTTGCAAAAAATGAATTAAATGATTGAATAAACATGCAGTTTACAAGCAAAAATCACTCACGTTTCAAAATTATCATTTAAAGAATATCGAACAGCTTTTTTGCTTAAAAAATATTTGACAATAATTTGAAATTGGATTTGTAGAGCCCCATTCAAATTCCTATTTGAAAGACAACTTTAGAAATGTCTGGACCAAAAGATACTGTTGTAATCTCTTGTGCCACTATGACTTTTGTGATGCTTTGCTAAGCCTATAACTAAACAACAACATCCCATCCACCCCCAACCGTCCCCATTTAGATTTATTCCTGCCCTGCGGTCATGGATTCAACTTCCCATGTCCCAATTCTCTGGGGTAACTGAGTGGAAGCATTGATGATAAACTATTTAATTACAGTACATTTAATCATACAATTTGTAGTAAATGGGTGACTGCGTCAGAAGAATTAAGGCCAACAAGACCAGAGTCTTGTATATATATATATATATATATAAAAGTACAGTTTTAGTTAGGATATACAAATAAAACATTACATGATATATGATATAAAATATAAAAGCAAGCAGCAAGTACAAATAAAATAAGCTTACAATGTGGACATCTGATCCGTTTCACTGACAGACTTCCTCAGAGGTAGAACTTCGACATTAGCTTTTATCCTGGCTGTTGATTAGATACATGAGAAAGGGGGGATGAGATTTGTATAGACACTAAGAAATTTCCAGGATGCGTATTCCCTTTGAAAAGAAGACAGTAGGGCATTGAGTCCGGCAGTTTTTGGGTGTTTTCACCAGCTCTTTCTTTTCTATTTCCCATTCTTTTTTCTTTTCACTGGTACAGGTCTATACAGAATTTCTCATTTATGCTTACAATGCCAACAATTTACGCAGCATTTGGTACAGAGCATAAACGTGGATTATAGGCTGTGTTAGGTAAACAGAGACATGTGGTAGAGAGGTCTGCTCACAACTTTGCCAACCTGGCCAGGATTTAGCCTTTTTATATGCCAGGATTTAGCCATTTAATATGCCAGGATTCAACCACTCAGAATGCCAGGATTTATCCATTTAATATGCCAGGATTTAGCCATTTAGTATGCCAGGATTTAACCATTTAGTATGCCAGGATTTAGCCAATTAATATGCCAGCATTTAACCACTCAATATGCCAGGATTTAGCCATTTAATATGTCAGGATTTAACCCCTCAATATGCCAGGATTTAGTCATTTAATATGCCAGGATTTTTCCACTCAATATGCCAGGATTTAACCTCTCAATATGCCAGGATTTAGCCATTCAATATGCCAGGATTTAGCCATTTAATATGCCAGGATTTAACCTCTCAATATGCCAGGATGTAGCCATTTAATATGGCAGGATTTAACCGTTCAATATGCCAGGATTTAGCCATTTAATATGCCAGGATTTAACCCCTCAATATGCCAGGATTTAGCCACTCAATATGCCAGTATTTAGCCATTTAATATGCCAGTATTTAGCCCCACAATATGCCAGGATTTAGCCCCTCAATATGCCAAGATTTAGCCATTTAATATGCCAGGATTTTTGCTCATTATCCACCTCCCCCCCTTTCCCAGCACTTAGCTTACTTGCTGTTGTGTCTCCCCCGTGCAGTCTCCCCTCCTGCACGGAGGAGGAAAACACAGACACTGGGTATGATGTAACATCATATCCGGTGTCAATGTTTGTTGTTTTTTTTACTTTTTTTGGGGGGGCAGCCACATCCAGAGGATGCTGCTGTCAGCATGACTGTCTCCGTGAGGGCACTTTTTTTCCCCCTCGAAAATCAGGGGGGGGGGGGGGGTCGCTTGCCCCCCTCTATGGATGCCCATGTCTAGAATATATACGCATATGTGCATCTGCGTGGCAGGATGAATGACTACTACTGCACATATACTGTAATTAACTCCTTCCATAAAGGATCTCACCAGATTGCAGAAGTACAGTATTCCACTGATTACCCCAGTAGAGTGGAATACACACACAGGCGGCATACATGGCAGAATACACACACACTGGCGGAATGCATGGCAAAATACACACACACTGGCGTAATGCATGGCAGAACACACACACACTGGCGGAATGCATGGCAGAATACACACACACTGGGGGAATGCATGGCAGAATACACACACACTGGGGGAATGCATAGCAGAATACACACACACTGGGGGAATGCATGTCAGAATGCACACACAGTCGGAATGCATGTCAGAATGCACACACAGTCGGAATGCATGTCAGAATGCACACACACTGTCGGAATGCATGTCAGAATGCACACATACTGTCGGAATGCATGTCAGAATGCACACATACTGTTGGAATGCATGGCAGAATGCACACACTGTTGGAATGCATGGTAGAATGCACACACACTGTCAGAATGCATGGCAGAATGCACACACACACACTGTTGGAATGCATGGCAAAATGCACACACACTGTCAGAATGCATGGCAGAATGCACACACACACACTGTTGGAATGCATGGCAAAATGCACACACACACACACTGTCGGAATGCATGGCAGAATGCACACACACACACTGTTGGAATGCATGGTAGAATGCACACACACATGCTATTAATGAAACAAAGCCAGAAACAGGAGTTCCTTTTTGTGCAGCACAGAAATACAATAATAAGTAGCAACAAATACATACAGGTAGACCTATGACTACTGTTGTGACCACGAATTTTGGAAAAACATTCCGCTCAATCCCTGCGTCTAGATAACAGTTCTGCCAAGTGCTTCTTCATAATGCATTTAAGACACATAACAAAGAGATGGAAGTGAAAACATGAAAGGCTTCCTTTCTACTCAAACACTCCCGCTTACACGATGAGGCCGGGGACTGATGCTGTAGGATTTGCCTGTGACAAGCTGAGTGTTCTGATCCTGAGGGACACCAGATTCCTTATAAAACAGCAGTGCATATCTGATGAAAACATTTGCATTTCTGAATGTAAACATCCAACAATTAGCTAAAACCAGCATTTTCACTTTGACAACTCCAGAGAGGCGTACAGGATAGGCCGTACAGCGGCAGACAGAAACCCTTAGCAATAAATACCTCCAAAATTCCCAAATAATCCTTCCTGATTATCTGTTTATCCCAGAATAGTTTCTAAAGTGATGATGGTTTGGCTACTTAACAGCTTTGTACTGAACAATCCCTTTTATTACACTGCAGAGCCCAGCGATTATATAGCAGAACAAAGAGTGTGCAGAACACAGATTTCACTGCAGAACATTTTATTCTTATGTAAATTAAATAGATGCTTGTTAAAGTTTACCTGTCATGTAAAAATGACTAAGTATCACTTTATAGAGCATAAAAAGATTTCGACACATTATACTAACCAAATTGCTAACAAATGTCTAGAAATCTTTTTATCAAGGCATTTAGTTCCATGACTTGCTTGTCATGCCTTACGATTGAACCTCTAAGCCGAAGGCATAGAATTTACAAACTGAAATATGGGGTAACGGATACAAGCGAATCATCTTCCCACAGTGCATGGTGTGTGAGCACGCATCCCTTTTTCGCCTCCATGATGATGGGTTTGAGCAGCCATGATGGAGAAGGTCCAGAAAAAAAACAGATAAATCGATTTTTTTTTCTAAAATTATTATATGGGACCAGATAGAGTCTTACACCCAGCACCTTATTTGTGTTCATATGACGGAGGAGGAGGCAGTACCCATCAGTTAATTATATTTTCCTGTGATTCAGAGTATATGATGTGCTGTCCGGAGTCTTAACCTCACAATCTGGTGGATGACAGGTTTAATTTACGTATATACATATAGTATGAACCTTGCCTATCAGTAAGACTGATGTCTGAAATTGAATAAACATGTCTTATACGTCTATATTAAAAGAACACAGCAATTACAATAAAAGCATTTTGTGTCCGGAATGCACAGCTTCTGATTACAGACCATCCAGTAGCCCTTGGCTACCAGAGGCACAGGCATAGACTGATTTGCCCAAGGCCTAAAGGGGGAGACATAGATATTAAATTAAATTTCATGTGTTTTGTTATAATCATACGGTTATCAACTGACTGCACCAATCTATCTCACATTCATACACCATCCCACTCTTTCCATAACTGAACCAAAATACTGGCTTTTATAGGAACTAATTCAAATGGAATTATGCACTATGTTGTATGTAAAACTGGGCAGTACTTAATACTCAATACTTTCATCCTTTGTCCTGTTAATGAAACACTGATTCTCTCTCTGGAAGAGGTTAGTGGGAGCTTCTAATTAAGAGCTGTGTCAGGGAATTCACAAGGAGCCTATAGCAGGGTAGGTCCAAAAGCCCAGAGAAGGGAAGAGCTAGGGGAACAAGCCGGGGTCAGTTCAGGCAGCAATGGGTCAGAACGTTAAGCCAAGCAAGGGTCAGTTCATGCAGCAATGGATCAGAACGGTAAGCAAAGCTGGGTAAAAATAGGAGAAGTTAGGATTTCAAAACCAAGGGCAAAGCAATAGCAGTAATCAGGGATATGCTAGTATCTGGGAACTAAGGAGGGAATCCAACATAGCAGCTTAATACACAAACACTGACTGAAGATGTTATAGGGTTGCAGGCCCGTATTCCTCCCACATGCATCAGGTGTAGTGTAGCATAACACTCACCTATTGAGTGACAGCCTCTTTCCACACCCCTGCCTCCATCTCCAACAGAGCAGCGCCATCAGGCATCAGGACAACCCTTTGCTGACTTAACAATGGAGGTGCAGCTTACCATGCGACATTGCAGCCTGTTGGACAGCAGGGGAGACAGGGAACACTGTAGGAGATAAAGGTCACCTGGCAATGCGAGGATGGGCCTTGGAGCCTGACAAGCTCCTTGGTTGAATTTCTCCAGGGCAATAACGAAATGTATATGTTTTCACTTTGTGAAAGCTCCTGAAAGCTTGTTGTCCAAAATACTGTTAGTCCACTAAAAAAAGGTATTAAAAGAACCTGTTATTTTTCACTGCCCCTCACATTCCTGTAATAGGACTTTGCTAAAAAGGTCAGCACTGTGCCGTCATCTTATTTGGCAAAAATGTATCTTTTTTTGTGCCTGTAAAATGTTAACACACCTCACTGAATTGCCTTTGTGTGCTACTTGGCATAGCGAGTGCATGCTGTAAATAGGTTTTTTCTTTTAACGGGTGTGATAATGATTTTATTGCACCCACTAATGCATTTAACAGAGGGTATTGAATCAATTTTGCCTGTAAATGTACCGCAATTTTGTGATGTTTGCTTTAATGGCATCATTAGATCTGCTACAGTGAGGTTTCAGAAAACATTTCCTTTCAAATGTTTAAACAATTATCACTGACCCAATAGTGCACAGATGAGTAAAAACACTAATGAGTCCTTTTTTTGAACACTTTGATCAATACCTTTTGCGTTACAACTTAAATGGTCAAAACGTTGCAGCACTTTATTCATGTCCAATCCTTACGTATAAATCCAATACTAGATCCATGGCCATTTCAAAACTTTCCAGGGCATTCCAGTTTGACACTCAAATACATGCTAATCTATACAGTATTGGTAATACATTACTTCATCGGTGTCCTCAAAAGATTTTCCAAAGGAGGAGGCAAAAATGTTCATCCCCCCTCCGGAAAACCTTTCCGGCTTCCAAGTGCGTACTTTAGTAGAGAAAGTCCTGGTGATTGGACGTTCTGATTCTCAGGTTTGCAGATGCACACGGAAGCATCAGACCCTCCCCTACAATGGGTCCAGGTAGGGCAATTGCCCCAGGCGGCACTTTAAGTGGGGGTAGCATATCCTCGCAGCCAATTTATTTTTCTTTTTAACGTGTGATCCTCAACTATTTACCAGGGCACTGCACACCATCCAAAATGCAATGGCATTACTAAGGGGGGCAGAGGGAGCCATGGCCTCCCATGTCATCCGCCAAGTGAAACAATTGGGTGGGGGAGACGAGATCAGACAGGAAGCTATTCACTTAAAGGTGAGTTGCAAGTGAGATGAGGTGAACATTTCATATCACCAATTTAGCTATACATTTTGCAGGGACAAACTTGGTGAGTTTGCTTAGCAGGGGACCTGCACAATGTAGTTATGTTGCTGATCTTGAAATCCATGTGATTTTAGATGTTCAACAATCCTATCCTTTAACATAGTTTCCCTTATTTTCACCACTACTGAAATATGACTTAGTGGCCCAACTCCTCTCTGCTGCCTTTCTTGTGAATTGTTACAACACTAGCTAATTTTAGCTCTTCTGGGACTACTCCCATTACCAATGACTTGTTAAATAAATAACGGTTTTGCTAGAACCCTACTAAGTTATTTTAATAACTTGGGCTTTTTCACATCAGGTCCCATTGACTTATTTGTCTTTATTTTAGACAGCTGAAGTAGAATCTCTTCTTCTGTAAACTCACATGTCTCAAATGACTGAGAAATGATTTTTCCTAACCGAGGTCCTTTTCCTTCATTTTCATCTGTGAAAAATATTCAAAAATATTCGAGGCAGGTCAGCTAGACCTTTCTCCTCTTCTAAATACCTTCCTTCTTTTGTTTTTTAATCTAACTAATCCTCACTTTCCTTTTCTCATTTTTGTATCTAAAACACTGTTTTATCCCCCCTTTACTGGCTGGGCTATCTTATCTTCCGCATGTGCTTTGGAAGATCTTATAAAATGTCTTTATTTGGCCCTTTCTGCATAATCTATTTTTGTCTTCCTGACTTTTTAAATAAAATGTTTTTATAATTACTAAATGCTAATTTCGTTTTTAGCTATTTTGGCCAATTCTGCGGAGTACCACAGTGGTTTCATATAATTTGCTATTCTTACTGACAAGCTTAATACAATTTTATGTTGCCTTCAGTAGTGTAACAGTTAAATATTAAATATTTCAATAATATATATGCTGCTCTGGATGACCATGCTGAGTGTCTCTACAGGGCTAATGAACATGCTGTACTGTTTTATAATGCTGGGTGCTTACAGACAGATAATGAATATGCTGAGCCATATAATTATCATTGGTGATATATATGCTGATAATCAACCTAGCGAACATAGCGAAAAATCTCCAAGCGTTCTTAGCAGTTTGTGTCAGGTGTGTGTTAGTTTATATTCAATACCGAACCAAATATGCATTCCCAAATGCAGGAGGGGACACAACTGGGTTAACCAGCATTTCAATTCGTGTCCCAGGCAGCACAATGTCTTGAGTACGCCCTGGGAAGCATAGCCAATGGCCTACTTCCTCGAATGCCTATTTTTGCTGTGTTGCAACAAGCGCCAAACACTAACTGCCCGCTTATAAAATAACCCCCTAAATGTACCCCCTAACCACAAACCTTAAGTCTCAAACTAATACTAACCCGAAAACTAACACAATAACTAACCTACACACTAACCTAATACTGACCTGCATCGACGAAGTGCATGAAAGCGATGATCTATTAGGCGCTCTAACTCTCGTGATGAAGTGGCCACGAAGGACCGCCCCAGTCTGGGACCAGGTGCTTTTGCTGCCCCACCCCCATGGATCACTTTTACACTAGTGCATCATCATACTTACTGTCCTTACAGAGGCAAGCCACTCACTTTTCTACATGTTGAAAGGTATTTGTTCTAATATAAAAAGATTGCATCACCCCGTGTTATGAAAAATGATTATGTGAACCTTGAATATATTTGTATAAATTCATATTTCTATGAATTAATGATTTGTACTCATCTGACGTAAGAAATTCAAATCCTCTATACCTCGTATATTAAAATATTTCATTTTTGTTTGTATCTATCGTGTCTAGTCAATCTCTAGACACTTTACAGTTCTATAATGACATTTTCATGAACTAAATACCATTTGCAAAAATGTTGTCTATTGTTGATCTTTCTGGTTCATTGCAGAATAGTGTTATGAAGTCTATAATCCATTAGTACATTACACTCCCCTTGCTTTACAAAGCTCCACTAATCCAATATAATTATGTAGACAGAATATGAGGCAGACTAAACAATACAATTACCACATATTTAGAATCCCTGCATCTTGGTAGTCAAGCTCATTAACATTAAAGCTCTGTCCTTTGATTAAATTCCATCCAAAACCCTTCACAAAATAATTTAGGGTGCAAGGATGTTTCTCAGAATACATACTGGAATTAAATCCAGTTCTAGTGAGTAGTATGCTAACATCTAGTCCCCTTAGATCTTTACATGCTCAATATAAATGGTGTTACCCAGAATAATTCTTAGACATGTGCAAAGCTAAAATTTTCGTTTCGTTTTCGTCCATTCGGACGAAAATGTTATTTATTTCGTCTAAAACGAATTTCGTTCATTACTGCATTCATTTCAGATGAAATTCGTTCATTATTTTCGTTTCGTTTTATTCGTTCATACGAATCAATTGACCAACACATTCCATAAACCGAAAGTCTATAAACCAAACTTCGTTCAGTTTATAGACTTTCGGCTTATGGAATACATGTATTGCTATAGGCTTTCTATAAACCGAACTAGAGTCCCCATTCATAAGAATTTCTTATGAATGGGGTTCTCGTTCGGTTTATAGAAAGGCAATAGTATTACACGTATTCTATAAGCCGAAAGTCTATAAACCGGAGGTTGTTCGGTTTATAGACTTTCGGTTTATAGAATACATAGAATTACATGGATTCTATAAACCGAAAGTCTATAAACCGAATGACCTTCGGTTTATAGACTTTCGGTTTTTAGAATAGCATAGAAATACATGTAATACTATTGGCTTTCTATAAACCGAACTAGAGTCCCCATTCATACGAATAGGTCAATTGACTTATTCGTATGAATGGGGACTCTAGTTTGGTTTATAGAATAGCAATAGCATAGCATTACATGCATTCCATAAACCGAAAGTCGTCCATTATGTCGGTTTATGGAATGTATGTAATGCTATTGGTATTCTATAAACCGACTCTATTTGGGTTTATAGAATGCCAATAGCACGAATGGACAAATGGACGAATGATTTTCGTTTATTAACCATTCGTTCATTCGTCTTTCATTAGTTTACCATTTTCGTTATTCGAACGAATGGACGAAAATGCTATTTTCGGACGAAAATGCATTCGTCCGAAAACGAATGCACATGTCTAAAAATGATCTAAAGAAACCACATGGAATCAACATTTAGGATCTCACCTCATGCCTTTGCGTA
The DNA here is from genome assembly GCA_036172795.1 of Pelodytes ibericus. Classification (NCBI taxonomy): domain Eukaryota; kingdom Metazoa; phylum Chordata; class Amphibia; order Anura; family Pelodytidae; genus Pelodytes; species Pelodytes ibericus. The sequence continues at coordinate 48,015,843 of CM069857.1, read as the reverse complement.
TATTTTAATACATTTTACCAACACAAACACAGAAATAATTCAAACTATTTTACCTGAAATTTGCAGCCAACAATCTATCCAAGGACAGTTCTCCATTTCCTATTTTGTATGTTATTTGACCTTCTGTTTGGCACCCAAACTACCACTATTATTCTCTGGAAGAAAATATGATAGTTTTGTTTGGCACACATCTTACATAAAACTATGCTGCCTTCGCCCTAGTAATAATTTATTGCTGTCAAAGTTGAGGGTTATGTATGAAAGACTGGATGTGCCGAATGGTCCTTATCTGTAGACACATTCTGTTTCTATGAAAGGTGAAGTTCTAAAAGTGAAGCATTTAGCAGAAACATTCTGTTGGTTTGCAAGGTGATACCCCAAGCACTTGTTCTTTAAACAATTCCTAATGATTGGATTGCACGTAGATATCATTAGACACATTATTACACTTATTGTTTTTAAATGTACCTGAACACTGTTGTTAAGCATCTCTCTCAGAAACTACCATCCTACCAATCAAAGCAAGTCCAAGACATTGTGCTGCCTAAGTCCACGATTGAAATGCTACCCCCATATCCCCCCAGCCCGCAATACACACATACATAGTGTCACACTAACATAAATAATCACACATATACAGTCACACACACATTCATGTTTAATAAGAAAAATCAACAAAAGTCACACACACACAGAATCATGCATGCTCATACACAGACACTCGCATACACAGTCACACACGCCATATGGACCAACTTGATTAGGACAACTGACCTCATGTATAAGTCTGTTCTTGTTCGCCAAACTTCATATGTAGTCCACCTCTATACATTGTACCTAGAGCTACGTAAATTGTTGGCACTATAGAAGTAAATGTTAATGTAATGTACAGCAACAGGGACTTTTATGACATTACATTCTAAATACATAGATATTAATATGTAATTGGTCCCCCATTTGCAGCCATAACAGCTTCCACTCTTCAGTGAAGGCTTCCCACAAGATTTGGGAGAGTTTCTGTTGGAATATTTGCCCATTCATGCAGTCGAGCATTAGTGAGGTCAGACACTGATGTTGGATGAGAACACCTGACGTGCAATCTCACTTCCACTCCATTCCAAACGTGTTTGATTGGGTTGAATTCAGGCCTCTGTTTGTGCCAGTCAAGATTTCCAACACCAAACTAATCCAACCATGTCTTTATGGACATTGCTTTGTGCTCTGGGGCATAATCATGCTGGAATAGAAAAAGGTCCCTCCAATATCTGAGGGACCAAACTTTACAGTTGGCACAATGCAGTGGGGAAGGTAATGTTCTCTTGCCATCCACCAAACCCACACTCGTTCATCAGACTGCCAAACAGTGAAGACTCCACAGAACACATTTCCACTGCTCCAGAGTCCAGCGCCGGCATGCTTTACACAACTCGATCCAATGCTTGGCATTGTACCTAGTGATGTGAGGCTTGTATGCAGCTGCTCGGACATGGAAACCCAATCCATGAAGCTCATGCCGCACAGTTTTTGTGCCGATATTAATACCAGTGGACGTTTGGAACAATTGGAAACACCAGAGCATCAGTGACTTTTATGTACCGTGCACCTCAACACTTGTAATAAATAGAAAAAATGGTAAAAATATTCCATATGCAAAGTCCAGGAGACAAGCTGGGGTCAGGAAGTCAGGAAATAGTAGGGAACTCAGCCAAACCAGGTAAAACACAGGAAATGCACTTGGGAACCAGAAATAACGCAAAGGACCAGGCTCTACTGAGACTAGCTGCTTAAACAGAGTTGCAAAGGCCCTGGCTTATAGCAACCGAGTAACCATGATAACAGTAGCTGAAAGGAGCTGGTAATTAAAAACAGCTGAACAACTCACAGTGTATGAAAGAGTTGCTGTTTAAAAGAGCAGAGAAACCCTGACAGTGACTTTACATGCTCTTCCGCTTCGTGGATGAGTTGCTGCCGTTCCTAAACACTTCCATTTCCAATAATACCCCTTACAGTTGACCATGGGATATCTAGCAGAGATGAAATGTTACAAACTGACTTACTGCAAAAGTGGCATCCTACCAAAGTATCACGCTTGAATTCACTGAGCTCTTCAAAACGACCCATTTTCCCCCACAAATGTTTGTAAATACAGACTGCATGACTAGATGCTTGATTTTATATACCTGGAAACCCACCCACAGGTGCTCTATATATTGCGTTCTTCTGTAGGACCCACCAATATTGCAGTACTTTGACGCAGTGGTGGGCTAAGACGCAGCGGTAGGCTGGGCATTATAGGGCCATATGGTGTGACAAAAGCTGAAATATTTTCATTGCGGAAAGGTGCTTTTAAAGTAGCTCTAAGGTTGTGTGCTGATATTTCTATGTATTGTAATATACACTGTTTTAGGGTTGTGCTCCCCATTCCCTTGTATTTGTATAAAACTCTGGTAAGACTGGAACCTTTGGGTAATAGTTTCATAATGCCTGCCATCTGTAATAGCTTAATTTCTTAATTAATTAGAAAAAGTGGGACCAACCCCACAAGGAATCTCTTATATTTTTCAATATTCCCTATTAAAAAAATGGAAAGAATCTGATGCCGTAAAATATATTATGGAGCTGAAGGTACATTATAATCAACAATGAAGAGGCCATCTTTAAAAGAAACATTCAAAGAGATGACAGGGTATCCAATGATTGAAGCAATAAATAATCTTGCAGAACACAGATCTAGCTCACTATTATTTCATAAACAGCCACAATGATTACAGGATTAGAAAGATCTTAAAAAGAACAAAAAGGAAGAAATGCATTATCTGATGTTTCCTTACAAACATACAGGGTCATTATAAATTCCACATAAAGTGGTCTGAGGACAATTTAGTAGGATGACCAAATCATCATTTTATTCATTTGAATAAAAATGCATGTGTTAGGGCTACTGCCTTCTGTTTCTTTTAGACTTCTTTCTTCTTCTGATTACATCCCACAGATTTTGAATTATTTAAGAAGTATCTGTACACACAAAAATGATGTGGTCATCCTGTAGCAACTTAGTGAAGATACTTGTGTAAGAACCATACATCCAGCACACTGACCAGCAGGGCCACCATCAGGAATTTCAGGGCCCCTTACTGAACACATTTTCTGGGCCCCATACACTCCCCCCCCCCCCCAACAATATCTCCCACTCGCCCCACCTACCCTCACAAGCATGTTATTCAGGTCTAGTGTAATATGGAGGCTGGTTGGGAGCAGTTGGTCAATATGCCAGTATTTTGCCACTCAGTGTGCCATTATTTTGCCACTCAGTATGCCAGTATTTAGCCATTTAATATGCCAGTATTTAGACACTCAATATGCCAGTATTAAGCCATTCAATATGCCAGTATTTAGCCATTCAATATGCCAGTATTTAGCCATTCAATATGCCAGTATTTAGCCATTCAATATGCCAGTATTTAGCCATTCAATATGCCAGTATTTAGCCATTCAATATGCCAGTATTTAGCCATTCAATATGCCAGTATTTAGCCACTCGATATGCCAGTATTTAGCCACTCAATATGCCAGTATTTTGCTACTCAATATGCCAGGATTGTGCCAGTGTTTAGCCATTTAATATGCCAGTATTTAGGGCCTTTAATATGCCAGTATTTAGCCATTCAATATGCCAGTATTTAGCCACTCAATATGCCAGTATTTAGCCACTCAATAGGCCAGTATTTAGCCACTCAATAGGCCAGTATTTAGCCACTCAATATGCCAGTATTTTGCTACTCAATATGCCAGTATTGTGCCAGTATTTTCCACTTAATATGCCAGTATTTAGCCACTCAATATGCCAGTATTTAGCCACTCAATATGCCAGTATTTAGCCACTCAATAGGCCAGTATTTAGCCACTCAATATGCCAGTATTTTGCTACTCAATATGCCAGTATTGTGCCAGTATTTTCCACTTAATATGCCAGTATTTAGCCACTCAATATGCCAGTATTTAGCCACTCAATATGCCAGTATTTTGCCACTCAGTATGCCAGTATTTTGCCACTCAGTATGCCAGTATTTAGCCACTCAACATGCCAGTATTTAGCCACTCAATAAGTCAGTATTTTGCTACTCAATATGCCAGTATTTTGCCACTCAATATGCCAGTATTGAGCTTGTTATTTTCCACCCTTCCCTTTCCCAGTACTTACCTCCTTCTTATTCTGTGTCCCCAGTCGTCTCCTCCGTGCAGTCTTCCCTCCTGCACGGAGGAGGGAAACAAAGCGACTAGATGTGTCGTAAGGTCATATCCAGTCGCATTTTTTTTTTTTTAAACTTTTTTTGAAGCCACGTGGCCGTCTAAACAGAGGCCGCGGCCTGGGGAAAAAACTTTCTTCCAGAGTGTCCTGGGCCTGCGAAACCAGTATCGTCTGTCACCCCCTGATGGTGGGCTTGCTGACCAGAATATGGTAGATAGTGACCTTTCACAAACTTTTTGTGTGTTAAATGGATAAAAATCAAGTGAGTTACCTATGTCTAAGCGTATTTGTTGCATGAAACACGTCACGTATATATTAAGGATACTGTCTGAGAGCATTTAATAGTATATTTAAATATCAGACATTTGATTTATTTTGCATTCTTGGTCAAACTTGTTCCCTCTCCACTCATGTGACAGAGCACCGTCTAACCTATAGACCAGTTCATTTCAACGAATAGTAATTTGAGAAATTGAGTGGTATTATGGAAAAACAAATGTGTAATAATTTAACTGTACAAGGTATGTGAATTGTATTTGTGCTACTTGGAATAATTCTGTACAAAAATAAAGTATTGGTAAATAGCAATATTTAATATATATTTCTCTACTAATTACATATTTGGTCTTGTGATGCTATAATGGAAGCTCCAAATTCATGTGGAAAAGAAATAGGTTATATCTAGCTCTACAACAACGTACACACAATCAAAGATCTTATGATGTATAGTGCTAGAACAATGTTCATACATTCATAGATCTTACGATACATAGCGCTATAATAACATACACATGATCACAGGTCTTACTATATATAGCGCTATAACAACTGACACACAATTACAGGTCTTACTATATATACCGCTATAACAACTGACACACAATTACAGGTCTTACTATATATAGATACATAAAGAAGAGTCCTGCGCTCACTCCCATCACTGGGCGGCTGCAATGACTACAGTACACATCAGCCCCAATATATAGTAAAAACAAAAGAAAAACAAGTTACCTGCGCTCTCTCCTTTATCCCTGTGCATTTAAAACAAATGGAGGTTTTTAGTTACCTCCAATGGCCATGAGAGGATGAGCCCACCTGCCAACGTCAAGGCAGACCCCCCTATGTGGGTCCTAACTCTAACCATTCACCTTGCTTCTTTGAGCCTCTGGCATGGTGTACTGTAGTCATTGCAGCCGCCCAGTGATGAGAGTGAGCGCAGGACTCTTCTTTATGTATTTGTATCCAATTTTTGTATTACTCAGCCTTGTTACAATGCAGCCGCCCATCCCATGTGTTCCCTATTAAGGGTTAATAATGTATAGGGGTGTAAATAAACACCCTTTTCTGTCTCATTAGAGATTTTTGCCAGAGGCTCAAAGAAGCAAGGTGAATGGTTAGAGTTAGGACCCACCTAGGGGGGTCTGCCTTGACGTTGGCAGGTGGGCTCATCCTCTCATGGCCATTGGAGGTAACTATAAACCTCCATTTGTTTTAAATGCATAGGGATAAAGGAGAGAGCGCAGGTAACTTGTTTTTCTTTTGTTCTTACTATATATAGCGCTATAACAACTGACACACAACCACAGGTCTTATTATATATAGCGCTATAACAGACACACAATCACAGGTCTTACTATACATGGCGCTATAACAACCAACACACAATCACAGGTCTTCTTATATATAGCACTATAACAACAGACACACAATCCCAGGTCTCCCTTCTTCCAATCTCAGACATACTTTGTTGTGCAGATTTAGTTTTGACCAGAAAGGCTCTTGTATATATTCAGACACCAGCATTTGCCAACAATAGGATTAGCACTTATTGAAAAAAAAAAAAATGATCACAGACTTATTATTCTACATGCAATGTGATAGTTTATTGACTTGCAATTGCTTTTTTTTATTTTATAGTTACTTGGTTTTTATTATTTTACATTCCTCTACTTGCCTTGGTTTTTTCTTTAATGTCTAATACGTCTTTGCATTTGCTTTACCGTTAACCTTGATACCCCACAGACAGTTTCATAATCCTACATGATTACCCAACCTATTTAATCGCATCTTACTTTCCTTTAATGCTTTACATTTCTAATCACATTTCCTTTTTTCTTCTTTGAGACATTATTTACTATTACATGATGGGAACTTATGACAATTTGACCTTATATCAGTTTTTTTTATTCTACCTTAGGGACAAACAAAACTCAGGATACTTGAGCATACCTGCTTTTATGACTAGCAGATCCATTCTTTAATGAAAGTGATTGTAATTAAGATATCAAAATCCTCACAAATTAGGGTATTCTGAGGGTATGGTTAACAAAACAAGGTAACAATAACTGCCAAGTCCAACAATAAAAAATAAAACGATAAAAAGGTAAAATAACAAAATATTAGACGTGGTATCCAATCACTACAGGACCATGTACACAAAGTAAGAAAAAAAAAAGGAACAAAACAATAGTGTAATAGTGACAATATTAGAATTGTATTGTAGCACCTTATATTGCACTTAGATATTTTCCCAGAATAAACAGTCTCATCAAAAACATGTAGGCTTTGCTTGGATTTTTCTCAATGTAGAAAGGATTTCTCCAGACTATGTACACAAAGGATCCCATTTAGTGAAAAGGCAGATGCCAATATAAATAGACATTTAATAAATAGTAGCAACTCACATATAGGCACAGGCTATTCCGTACAGATGATACAGGATAAAATGGACAGCTCCATAATCGTTTCATGGAAAATGAACTGAAGTTTCTCAGTTACCTCATACAGATTCCACTAAAGAAAAAAAAAATTCAATAAATTGGTCTCTCTCCTAATGTATATCTACTCTGTGAATGCTTTTCTCATCGGTTACCTTAAACAATACTCTCCAACATGGATCTCTGCAGATGCTTGTAGAGGACACGGGATCATGTCCAAAAATGGGGACACCAGCTCAAAAATTTACAAATATAGCACTTTGTGTATATCTTGATAAAGGACCAATGGAAAATGGAAATAGAGGGTGAATGAAGGGAAAATGTGTTAAAACATCAGGGCATTTGATATATTTAGATTTTTAAATGATGACAGAAACATTTTAAAAGAGCTGTCTTGAACCTTCATTCAAGTAAATTTAGGTTAGCATCAGGTTAACATCTCCCACTATATAGTAACCCAGAATGTGCAGATCTAGCATAATTTTAAGGAGAAATCTATGATGGTTGAGCGATGGAAACAACACTGCATAGAACATTAAATCAAGGCAATGATATCTCTTTTACCACAGGGACATTTTGCAAGTGCCTGGTGCAGTTCAAAACCTTTGTGTGATAGATATGACCTTTTACAGCAGTAAATGTATGTTGTCTCAATATTGCTGTGCCTTGACAAGCAGCATTTTGGAGAGTCATGGGCACCAGCCAACTCTTGATCTCAACTTTGGGAAAACCTGACGTACCAACAGGCTAGTTTGGGAACAGTCAGTGGGTGTTGCACAGACATTGGCAAAGTGTGACATATTGGAGGGCATTGTGCCAAAATGCCTACTCCAAATGTTAATGCACATGAAAGACATTACAAAGTACTTTAAAATGCATCTTACATTTTGATTTCCTGTTTCCCTAGTATTGTCTACACACAATGTTCTGCATTATTAGAGATCCCAGTGTGTACAAGAGCTTTAGAAGTTAGTTCCCTGTCACTTCATAATGTCAGTCATGTCATCAAAGCATTCCATATCTCTGTCACCATCATCTGGGGATGATAGGCATTCCAGCCCCTCCATATAAATAGCAGCAGGTTGAGGATGATAGGCATTCCAGCCACTCCATATAAATATCAGCTGGCTTAGGATGATGGGCAATCCAGCCCCCATATAAATGCCAGATGGCTGATAAGTGATCCACACCAATATTTTTTTTAATCCCGCTACCTGCTACTCTCTTTGGAGGTTAGCAGCAGTGGCGGAAAGAGGTGGGTGGGTGCTGGTGGGGGACACATCCCTGTTCGCGTTGTTCTCTTTAGTGTTTAGCAGCGGAGAACGGGGGGGATACTTCACCCTTCAATGTCTTTGTGGGTGAGCAGCAGCAGGGGGTTTTGCACACTGAGCTGCCTTCCGCTCAGTGTGTCTGTGGTCATGGTGACGTGCAAATCCAACACAGACATGGGAAGGCAGTGTGTCGGGGGGGGGGGGGGGGATAGATTAAAGATGCACCATGGAGGTTGCTGGGAGAAAGATCCCAGCATGCACTGCCCAAATACACATGCACTGCTGCAATATGAAAAACTGACACTTGGGGGAGTGCTTGGGCAGGTATACATAAATTGAATTTTTAACTAAATGGATGGGAAAAAAATAACAAATGAACAGTGACAACCTAGTTCCCCCTTTGGTGCCTGCAAATTGCACCAAAGCCAAAAAGGTGTCCCTTTAAGAGCCCTAGCAATATTTACTAGACATCCAAGGTGATAATGTTCAGGCTTCCATTATAGATTTAGCAGGTAACAGTTCATTAGTTATGTTATAAAAGGTTTTATTCATAACAAACTTACAGCCTTGTCAAGCAGAATAACACCCAAGTACAACTGCTGTATGCATTACACAAGAGCAATATGTCATGACTTCCACCTACTACTGGTCAAAAGCTGCATTTATTTTACAGGTAAAAGTATCATTCCACAATAGTGAATATGATTTTAGAATATTTGGTTATCACACTGCAGAATGTGTGTGTAATAATCCAGATATGATATGAATGTCATTAATGTAATTACACCATCGGTGGTATTATTATAAAGAGTAATTAAAAAAGTGAATGAAAGTAAAGGAAGCTCCTTCTCATTTTGCCACTTTTAGATGCTTTCACCAGATTAGTTCTTTAACTGTATTGTCAGTTTGTTATAAGAGATTGTAAAGTGACTCATAAAAATGTTATTGCATCATGATGTACTACTAGACAAACAGTTTTTAGTTTACCATTGTATATAAAATACTTCTTACAAGCTTGCACTTTGTCAGTTCAGGGATGAACTCATACCTCACAAGTGTCCCTTATTCAGGAGGGACTATCTATTTATTTGTCCCAAATCCTGCTGTCCCTCTACAACTCATACAGTGTTTTGTCCGTCTCTGACTGCCTGGACATTTGATATTTGAACACAGATGTAGAATTTAGAAAAAAACATTAATAAACTGCAATAATTAACACAAAATAAGGAAACAAGTGCATTAAAGTGGATATTTAATTTTTTTTAAATTTGACTCTCCACACAATTAATAAAAAAAAGCTGCATTCTGATCAAGCACATCCATAGTATAGACACATACACCCCCCACGTTTCACCCATCATGTGGGATTCATGCTCGTCCCCAGGGATATACACAGATCGTGGTTTCATTTTGGAGATTTCTTGGAAAGAAAAAAAAAAAAGAGCAAAACCTTTAGGCTGTCCTAAATAATTCCACACATTAAAATTAATCATAAAAGTCCATTCACTAATTTCAGGGTGGGAATATTAAAAAGATGAGGAATCAGATTTCCACTGCAGCATGTTCGTTTCAGGCAACATCCAGATGATGTCTATTGCACAGTTGTCAGGAAGTAACTCTGGCCATTGTTACAGCCAGATAGGTATAAATAGGTCATGGTTTTTCCGATCTCTTTCACAACTCTCAATCTCCATTCATTAGGGGCTTCTTTAGGTCCTTTTCCAAGGGCAGGGACACATTCATGGGTGGTTGTTAGTACATAAACAAGTGGCCTCTATGATTGGCTAGTAGGATAGCTCTTAATACTGAAACCATTTATAGGTTGATGGAGTAAAAGATGAACATACATGAAATGCAGACAAGGAAAACCTGTCCTAAATTCCGAATTGAAGTGCCCTTTGCTTACTCATAGGTTATACAATTGGTACACAAACTTACTTACTTTAATTTTTATTACAGATGTTTTGTTAATGACTCTTAAGGTACTAAAGTGTTTATACTACTATCTCTGTGCATATACTAACAGAACACTGTGTAGTTAATACCATACGCCTCTGGCTTTAGTGTAAGGATAATCTCATATTACCCTTATAACATATGGTCTATGATATAGAATGATGTCCTTAAGTCTATCTTTCTCAATGGGATTGCTATATCTTACATATGACACATCAGAGCCAGCCTGAGTGATCTTGGTTGTGTGAAGGCCGCTGTCTATTCTCTTTAATTGTTTAGGAAAAAAAGTGTATGTACATAATGAACATATGTAAATAAAAAGATACATAATGATAGTCAGATGGGGGTCTACAAAACATTGTAATACGGTTCCCCAATGCTTTCGCTTAAAGGAGTACAAATGAAAAGGCACCATTCAGCTGGGGGCTCCTTGGAACAAACCAGAACAGCAGCACCTTAACATGCACATACTTGGAGTGCAAGCTCTAATAATTATTTGGAGGAAGCGTTTAAAGTTCATACGACAATGAGGAAAAGAAAAAAAAAAAACATTCCCAGCCAGTAAAAACCACAGTTCCAAAAAAAGGAGTAGAAACATAATAAATGGAGAAAGTATGTAAGTGTAGATCAGAGTTAATAATTTACGTGTTTTTCTCTCCCACCCACCATCAAGCATGTATAGCAATGAAGACAATCCATTGGAAGCTGCCGCAGAGTTTTTAATGCAGCATTTAGCCCATGCAGTTAGATAGTGAGTGAGGTGGTGGGCAAGAAGAGGCCATCCCTGTATATCTCTGGTGAGAGGCATTTGCTTTTTTCCTCCCATTCGGAATCTCAAAGCCAACATAAAACAGTTCCAGGACACCTTCAGAAGCCCCTTAAGCTATAAACAAGGTGAACATTCACATTCCTAAACATGGCACCATTTATTGATTTTCGCCGCACACTTAGGACAACAGTTCAGAGGTTCTGGTCTCTGTGTCACTATCGCTCAGATAGCTTCCTGGGGAGTTCTTGGACCGGTACGTGCCGTCAAAGTTATCCCGCTCCTCATCTGATTTGTCGTAGTTAAGGGGTTTCCTGTAGGACGGGGGGCTGGAGGCAAAGAAACAAAATGTTAACTATAACCAACAAAGCATTTTTAAATATATATATATATTTTTTTTAAACATGCCACTCTACTGGAGAACAGAACACTTCTCGTACGTAACATAATTATACCATCACATAAAGATCAAGATTTATACATGCACAAATTCAACAAAATATTAGCAAACACATTAATATATGCAAAAAAATGTGTGGAGTCACTCTGTAAAATGTAGCTATGCAAGAAGCACAGTTATAGCACCTTTTGTTCAGTCAAAAACACAGGCAGGGAACAGCTATTGATGAACGACAGCTCCTAGCAAGTCTACGGCCAGCCAAACACTCAGTATTGTATGAGATGCAGATCACTAGCTCCAGAGCACTACCTGTTGAATATCCCTGGTTTAGGATGTAAGTAATCAAAACAAGGACTCAAGATGCATAAAATATATCCCAAAAAGTTCAAAATAATGACATACATAATAACCTTATAACTTAATTTATTATAACTTAATCGCTTATAACCGAGATGTTCAACTGTGGCCCTTCAGCTGCTACTGAACTACAAATCCTATAATCCCCCACTAGCCTTATTGATTGTGGACTACAGCTACCAAAATTCTCTGCCAAACAGCTGAAGGGCCACAGTTTCAAGCCTAGGGTTTATAGCCTGGGATGTAAATACAATAAATATAAAAACAAAACAAAAAAACAACATGAAATAGAAATATTGACCAGCCTCACTCAGCAATTAATAGTTTCCATCCGCATTCTACACTGGAATGAATAAAAATAGAGAAGCCTTTAAAGAAAATCTATATTTAGTGAATATCATTTAGATAGCAGTTAAATACTCCCGAACAATCCACTAAATTAAAATAATCATGCAAAAAATAAATAAATAATAATAATCCAACTGTATACTTTGGTATATCAATGCCAAGAACAAATTCTTGGCTCTTATTCCAATTTGCTAAATAATTATTCACTATGTGGCATCTTTGATTATTTCTGAAGCAATAAAAGCAACAGCTGTTCCCGTGCACCCCTCTGCTTTCACTGGTGATATCAGCTGCATAAAACCTTTTTTAGTTTGTTGTGTGTGTGTTTTTTATTACTTAGAACCAGGCACATGCAGCATGTTTGCGAATTCTCCTCTCTCTGTGCCCTGCACACGAGTTTAAACCACTATTGTTCCATTTTCATTTCTGTTTTTTGCAGACATTAACATTTATTAATAGAGGTCAGCAGATTCTGGGGAATAGCAAAATGTGAGCGATAAAACAGTAACATTAAGTAACATTTACAACCATTAAACTATCATGCGATTTTCCACATTAATCCATTTACTGCATACAAATGACTTGGCCCTGGTACATTATTAACCGTTAGCATTTAGTTTATGTTGGTTGTTTATTTTGTGGTTTTTTTTTTTTTACATTAATAACAAAAAGCATTTTTTTCCCCCCGATCTTTAAATACCAATAGGGGAATAGCCTGAAATCTAATTACTAAAAGCTACAGATAGTAATCGGTTTTGTATGCACCCCTCCTCTCCTTTTATTCCTGATTTTCTTCTCCTATGAATCTTCATCCGGCTCCAAAATGCACCCTCCAGGCAAAAACAAATTGTGTTGTTGAAGTTGTGCAAATTGCAGGCACGCCGGAGTATTAATCCAGATCAATGAGAGGAGGGAGATTGAAAAGTAGAGGATCTGTCAGGGAATTTGCTTCTTTCCCCTCTGAGGATTCTCCTAACTGAATAAACAAATGAACACATGCATAGCCCGGCAGCAGAGCCCAGCTGCTTTCAGGTAGAGGGGGGGGGGGGGGCTCATGAAAGTTGTTCATTCCGAGCATGTTACATACACCTACCATGTCATCGCTTGCGGCTACATGGATATCAGAAGAAGATTCTGTGCCCTGCCTCAGCACTCGGCAGGTTAATTGCCATCTTGTGTTTAACAAACACTTTGAGATGCAACAAATAAAAGGTGACGCTGGAAAAATCAGACATGGGAAATAATATACAGAGGCTACCCTCCCCACCAATATTAATAGCCTGATCATGCAATGCCCAAAGGATGTGACTAAATGCACTGGTGGCAGAGTACCTAACCTATTTGGAGCGCAGTCACTATAAACAGATTACAGGCTCATGCTTTCAAACCATACATCATTAAATACAATTAAGGGGTAAAAAAAAAAAAAAGGACAATGCCAAGCATCTTTATAGATAATAATAATAGAACCCCTACTACCTGCTTTCTGGTTTCCCCCCCATTGCCGTTTGCATTTCCACAGTAAGGGGTAAATCCAGGTTAGGCTAGTGTCAGTGAGCAGAATATCTGAGCTTTGGGTAGTTGTTGTGATAGGATGTACCATACCACAGCGCCATCACTCATTAATGCATTAGCCACATATATTTACTATTCAGTTCTTCTATGTTGAACATCAATAAAGCAGATATTAAATGTGTGTACATGAAATTTTACATTGGACGTGTTCAAGTACACCCTCCTGATCGATGGCCTTCCACCCTAAACATCTCTCCAGCTCAAATTCTCCCTTAAAATCCTAAACCTAACTCCCCCCCTGAAACCTTGTCTAATACCTCCAAAACCCTAACAAAAGTCGCATCCCTTGCCATTGCACCAACAGCATTGAAACATAGAATGTGTCGGCAGATAAGAAGCATTAGTCTGCCCAATTTTCTAAATACTTTTATTAGTCCCCAGTTATCTTATATCTAGGATAGCCTTGTGTCTATCCCACGCGTGCTTAAACTCCTTCACTGTGCTTACCTCTACCACTTCCACTGGAAGGCTATTCCATACATCCACTACCCTCTCAGTAAAAAGCACCTGATGGCACCCATATAAATTGACCCCAGCACCCATTACAATCAGTACTTGCCCACAGCACCCATTCCACTCATAAGACTTGCCCCCAGCACCCATTCCTCTTTTTCTCCTCCTGCTCTCCTAATGTTATTCTCAGTGTTGCCATCTCCAGGCAAGGGATCTACCTCAGTGCCTGGAAGTGGCCGGATGCCAGAAGAAGAATAATAATGATGATACGGCTTTGCAGGTAGTGCTTTTTGTAAAGACGGACATGCTGCATGTTCATTCTTACAAAAACCACTACCATCAAACCCAGACATTATTGCACATATTAAAAAAGAAAAACCTGTATGGACTAAATGGTCCTCAAAAAGACGATATGTCCGATGAAAAGAGACTGAATGGCAACGCTATATAAATATCATGGGTGTCATGCATAAACACAGCGCACACGCAGATAACGCCAAATAATAGTGCTGGCGGCCTGTGCGCCTATGTAAAAAGTACCTACACATTTCGTGAGTCTGCCCCGCATCTGCCGGTTATGTACTTTTTGGTTGTGCCAGCACAGCCAATGTATGAAAAAAATCAGGCACTGAAAGGCGCCCGATTAGTGTCTGGGAAAGTCCGCAAACACTGTTTGGCAGTAAAAAAAAGTGTCGGGATTATAAAAGGCTCAATCTCCATTATAAATAATAAATGGTAATGGAGCCTTTTTATACCTCTCCCGACACTTTGCATTGTGGGAGTTTTTGTACATGACCTCCAATATGTCTTTATACTGGCTGACATCCAATACCACTGCCATGGGGCTGAAAATAACAACCAATATCTCATGCTGCAGGGTGCCTGGGAAACAAGTTTGCATGTAAGTGATATTCAATTGACCTCTCACTAATCACTGCATAAAATCACATTAAATGTTAAAGAATATTAACTATATCGTTATTGCCACTTTACCGAAGGCGGAAATTAGTTTAAAGGATACTTCAAACGCAGTAGTCCTATAAAGCACGCTATAGGGCAGGATAGCTTCCCTAAAAAATAATTGGACATTACACTACACCGTTTAATAGCAGGAAGTGCCTTTCTTAGTCCTATAAACACAACTTCCAGACACGCAGAGAAATATATTTATTTTAGAATTAGAAGCCCCAACACATTTTTCTAAAAGCAATTCCCTTCTATTTGCTTATGAAACCTTGCAGCCCGTAATAATTATGTGTTAATTGATAGGTAACAGCACACTCACATTTCTTTTCATTGTGAATCTTAACCCCAGAGCAATTACATTGGATCAGTATTATCCCTAGCCTGATGATCAATGCTAGTCCCTCATGGCTGTACATTCAGAGAAAGAACAAGTTTGTGTCACAGTTTGAGGCTCCTGCTCCTATAATGTATAATGTATAGAAATAGAACCCAGGTATATGTTTCATTTCGGGGAGTTACAGTCACTTTAACCTGCAGTAAAATCAATTATATTATAATTAAACAGCTTCGTCTGCATCATTACAAGGGCTCCAATGGGCACACATCTAATAATCCATATGGCTTTTCAATGTGGCTTTTAAATGACTAAACCATGCCTCAGTATGCAAACTAGAAGCTGGACCTTGGGCTTGTACGTTATCTATGCTCCCTTTACACAGCCGCATGCGCAGGTACTGTATGTAGCCAGCACTCTGCAAAGTACACTATTTATAGCTTAATCCAAATATTTGCCAAACTTGCTGGAGACTTGCTAATGCGAGAAATCTCAATTAATACATTATAACGGTCGACGTTCCATTAGTATATTAACACACCTTAATTATAGATCGTAATTACAAGTGAAAGCAGCCACATTGAGCCTACCTGCTTCATGGCAATGCATACAAAATTCACCTGCCATGAATGTTGTTTTTTTTTTTTTCCGGTCATTTATTGCAGATCTCCTGGGATTGGGAATAACAGAACAAGCTGACTATCCCTCTTCCAATAAGAAGACATTAGCATACAACTTGTCCCTGCCTGTGCAGGCTGTGGACAGATAATCACCAGGATAAATCAGTTAGGAGCTCTCTGTGACACAATCTTGTTAGAAGACTGAAATGTGGTGTTTTTCAGGATGGCAAGAAACACTTGTGTCAGGGTTTTATTTAACCTCTGGTGTGCTCTCCAACATTTCAAAATCAACACTTTCAGTATAGAGGGTGGGGCTGGGACAACAGCATTATCCAGACTTTAGGGGACTGTATCATAATGATGTATATAAAAGGCGTTTATTTGCATCATTTAATTTCTTAAAACACATTTACGACCGTTTGAATTTGCATTGCTGGAAGCTTATATTTTACCAGGAAGGATACATAGATTTCTCTTGTTTCTAAAAATGTACTGCATTACTTGCAGCTCTGTGATACAAAGACATTCTGAGACGCTAGGGACAATTTGAGAATTACGGTCTCAAGAGGGACAGAGTTTCGGGCCTCAATTCAGTAACATCTAATAGAGTGGCAGTTTTTAGTAATGTCCTTAGTTATTCTTAGGGTTCTTTTTAAAACCTTTGTGATATACTTGATTGCTTTAGATATAAAGATGATAAGGTGGGTGCCTCTTATAGAATTTGAGATAATGCGGGGGGAAATGATAACCCTTATTATTTTAAAAATGTCCATTCATACACTAAACTGTAATTAAATGATTTATTAATAGTAACAAGTCACACATTCCTATTAGGGTTGCCACCTTTTCTTCAGAAAAATACCGGTGATGCTACTACCTCCATAGACTTAACATTGTAGTCAAGCCAATTTTTTTTTACCAGCCTGCCGGTAAAATACCAGCCAGGTGGCAACTCTAATTCCAATCCTAGAGAAGACTTTTCACAGATAATGTTAACAATAATAAACTACAGAGCTACGAATAGTTGCTAAATATTACAAGAACATTGCATTGATGTGTTTGCTTCTACTAATCTATAGCTTTACTCTCTGGCACTTTGGCTTACATTTGCTCACATAAAAGCACAGGCCCGAGTTAGAAACAGCAAATCTTCTGCAAAACACATTGTCCACCACACAGTTCTGCCTACACGTGAGGTCAGGTATCTATCATATTGAGGATGTGAAGGCATGCTAGACTATTGCTGCAAAGCTGATGTTTAACAAGTACTTATTACAAGGCATCCACCTGTATTTTACAAAAATAAACGCATGATGAGCGCTGGGCATTTTGCCTCTAGTAAATGTAACACATAATTTAATTGTTACATTCTCTTCCACCAGGAACCTTTACATCGGCTGTGGACTACTATCATCTCTGGCTTACTGAGCATGATGGGAAACGTAGCCCACAGCTGCCTGAGTGACAAAGAGACTCCATATGGCAATAAAAGGTAAAAATTTAGCCTTTTAGTATCAAAATGACACCAGAAGCGAACAGGTTACACATTGAAATGCTAGATTGCAGCAATGAGACCATGGATGATAAAGCAGGCGGTAGGAACAGCAAACTGCTCCTGCTGTGCCGATTAATTTTCAGTCTGTTCACTCACTAGCTCCCTTAACACACAAAAAAAAAAGCTTAGGAAAAGTGGTATTTTCAACAAATATGTATAAAGAGGTTTATTTGCATATCTCTGGATCACCAAAATATCTCTTCCCATGGAGATAAGCATTAAGGTCACCCAGCATGGGGTGCAGGAGCTGTGCAGACTGTCCAAACAGGGTTTACAATGTTACTACAGTGCTTAGGGTAGGAACTGTATATTGGATGGATCTCTGTACACAAACTTTGTCACATTTTGTTTTTCCAGAAAACAAAGTAGACTGCCATGGGGCTTAATGGTAAAAGCACAGATGTATGTAACATTACTGCTATTGCTGGTATGTATTGCCATCATTAGTTGCACATATCAGGATTAAATTTCATTCAATTGCAATTGTATATCACTTGTGTTTAATCATTTTGAAATTGAGATTATGAAACAGCAAATAAGTTAATGCAAGATACGGTTAGACAAAAGTCTATAAAAACCAAACCTCACAGACTGAGTACATGTTAGTAGTGCACTCCGTGCAGGTCATGCGAGGTCCACACATACAAAATAAACACCTACTGCTTTAATCACTTTCTGGACGGTATAAGTACTTCATCACCAGACTATCCACCTGTTTCTTCCTCTTCTTGTCTTCTTTTTTGGATTGCTTATTATTCTTCTCACCATCGTTGCCTCCCTGAGGCTTCTCTTCATCAGATTCTGGATCTCTATGTTTTGGGCCCTTTTTCACACTTCCACCACTGCGGTAAGATACTGTAGACCCAGATGAGGAGTCAGACTCTGATGATGAAGAAGAGGAGGAGGATTCAGACTCCTTTTTCTTTGACTTTCGTTTTGATTTTTTTGAGCGCTTCTTGGACTTTTTCTTCTTCTTCCGGTCCTCTTCAGATTCTGAACTGCTCTTACGCGCTCTGCTCTTTCTGCTGGGAGTCCTAGAAAAGTCCATTGCAGAGGCCGACCTCTTAATTCCACAGGAGGAGTCAGCTTTTTCTCTATGCAAGCTCTTCATACTCTTCACACTTTTTGCATCATCGTCTTCGTCGGAATCAGGGTCCAGACTCTTCCTCTTGAATTTTATAGGCTTGTAGCTTAGCACTTCATTGATTGCAGCCTCCAAATCTGGATCCATGTAGCTGCGGTGTCCAACAGGCTGAAGATCTCTAGTTTGCATTTCATTGTCATCTAGTGCTGATGTTCTTGGTTGGGGAGGTACAGAAAAACTACGTCCAGAGGAATGGTGACTGTACAGTGATCTAGTATCACTGAGGCCAATGCTAACTGAATCATCAAAATCATCCAAGGAGCTTCTGGCCCGAGACAAACGAGTGTCGGGGCGGTTTCCTAGAGGTGGACTATCTAATACATAGTCAGAACGTCTGCTACGCGAAGGACTCAAGGATGGAAGGCTACCTCTAGGTTCATCTAGTTTTGATGTACTACGTCTTAAACCAGGTGGGCTAGAAATAACAAAACTTAGAGTTGACTTTGTGTCGTCTTCATCTTCTATACCTCGCCTACTAGAAACTCGGCTGGATACAACAGAGACTTTATCAAACTCTGGACTTGTAACAGACCATCTCTTATCCAGTCCCCTCCTTGCTCTGCTAGAGGCTTCAGTAAATGCCTGGGAGACCATAGAACTTCGGTCATCCAGGTCTTCACTGCCTTGAGATTTCCTCCAAGAAGTCACAGAGAGTGTTTCGTCAAGCACGCTTCCTGAAGAGTCTTTCTGAGATTTCCGGAAAGATCTATCTGGAGATTCTGGCCTGTCTTTGAGAGTGGAGAACAGAGAGTCCTCATCACCCTTCCCACCAATAGAATCCTTATGGTTCACCCTCTTGCGATAGCTAAGAGAACTCATGACAGACATTGGCCTCTCATCCAACTCTTTGCCTTGTTTGACTGACTTTACCTCTTTTCCTTCCTTCAGTTCTGTGCTTTGGCTAAGTCTTTGAGGTTTGAAGGTGTATGAGATGATTGAACAAAGGAATGAAAAATGTTTTTTTAAAAAAAAAGGAAAGGATAGAAATAGTTAAAAGATACAGTAAAGAAGGTGAAACATTGGAAAACTGATGAAAAACAGTGAGAAAACAAAGGAGAAAGTAAAAATGTATGGTTTAGCATAATGCATAAATGCTATTACTGCCTGGTAATCTTTATTTGAGCATGATTATACATAACATCTGTCGAGAATGCATGCGGCTTGCATGAACTCTCTCATGATAAAGCTCTTGCTTACAGCTGAGCCCCAAGGATATGTACAAAAATAAAATGAATGGCATCATACAGAAAACTCAACTAAAAGAGATACAACACTATACATATAATTTTCAAGTAAGATTTCATATTTTCAATACAAAATAAGTTACACATTCATATTTTAAACTACCGTATTTGCTCGAATATAAGACGACCCTGATTATAAGACGACCCCCCCAAACTTTGGATATTCCTTTAGGGAAAAAACTAAAAGCCTGAATATAAGACTAACCTATAGGAAAAAAGTTTAACTTGTATTTATTCACATGTAAATTGCTTTTTCATATTTAATAAAAATTATGATATTAAAAAAATGCATTTCTTGTTTTTATTTCCTTTTATTTACCAATGCTGCCTCTGAGCATTTGCTCTGAAAAAAACCTTGTCTTATATTCGAGCAAATCCGGTAATACATAAACAGCTCTTTGTGTACAGAAACCTTTCAAGGTGTTTTATTATAAACAAGATTAATTTTAAGTCAGTCTCCTTAAAACCGCAGTCATACTTTTTGAGATTTGTGGGACTAAATCAAATGAGCACTGCTTTGACTGTGCATGTAGAACATAAAAAATAATTGAAAATGATCTATACATTGTATACACAAAACTGAAAGCAAATCCCTAAATTAGGAGAAACTTGTGTTTAAAATGTGTCTGTGGAGTCTCCTGCTTATGACATCACCTGTGGCACGGTATGCAGATTACACATTTCCCATTGAAAAGCAGTTAATTTGCATACCGTGCCACAGGTGATGTCATAAGCAGGAGACTCCACAGACACATTTAGCACACAAGTGTCTCCTAATTTAGGCATTTTCTTGCAGTTTTGCTAAAACAATGTATAGATCATTTTCAATCATGTTGTATGGTCTACGTGCACAGTGAAAACAATGTTCAGGTGATACAGTCCCTTTAAGCCTAGAGCACGGATGTCAAGCCGCAGTCCTGTAGCTGCTGATAACCTACATTTCCCATAATGCTTTGTCAGCTAAGAGGCTGGCAGGAGTGAATTGGAGATGTGGTTCTCCAACAGCAGGAGGGCTGTAGTTTGACAACCATGATCTGGACCACAGGTATTTAGCTATGTGAGATAGTGGTGCATATGGCATTTTGACTTTTAAAATTAACTTAAGTTACACAATCAGATACAGTGAAAGTAATCCAATTCTTTTTGTAGCCATTTCTCTTTGATCTCATTCGGACAACGGCTTAATGTAGTCAAAGATATTATTGATTGATTTAGAGGACACTGCTCGTTTAAGTCGTAGTCTTTGGCCTGTTGCTAAATTTTCTTGAAATGGCTAATGCATAGCGTGATTCAGACTGACTAGAGAGCACCTAAAGTTATAAATTCTGATTGGTTTTCTGGTTAATGACGCACACTATTTCTTGATGACCCTCAGCAGAGAAATAAATGCGGAAAATAAACATTCCTTGAAGACGTATTCATTTTGCATGCAGAGAAAGGCAGGCTAGAGCTTGAAGATCACAGTTTCAGCTTCCTGGCACAAGTACCAACCTCATTAAGAGCTCAGGAATGGCAGAAATATGAATTATTATATAAAATGAGAAAACTTAGATCAATCAAAAATTCCCACTCAAAGGGGGATTATTCTTGGCCAATAGAGCAGCTGTCTCAATGTATTATTATTAATTTCTCTTAATTCTGAATAATGGGAAGATCAGCTGCATTTCAAATATAACATTTTTAACAAGGAGTTTATTTTGCCTCTCCATGACTGGGCAGCACTGATTCTATTTGCTACGGACGGATGCCATGAATACAGCATGGGACCTCATGCCAGTAAAGGACACGACCTTGAACATAGGTTCGTTAAAAGAGTAACTCCTGTAAATAGGTGTGTGGTGAGATGTATACTGAAGCATGATACTATACCGCTTCACATGACCTAGGGATCAGTTAAGTCGCATGGCACAGTCATAAACTGACAAGAATTACTAATGTTATTTTATTTTAAATGAAATAACGCAATGCAAGAACTAGAACGTGTGTAGGGAGCTCTTCTATGGGTCAACACACATCCTGGACCTCCCCATCCACAACTTCTCTTTGTATTCTGGCGGGTAGGCCCCTATAGAAATATTACATGTAAAGTAAAACCCGTGTTTGATATATTTGTACTGACCTGGAGCTCTTTAAGCTGCCGTCATCTGAAAAAGCTTTAGAGGAACTTTTGTTCTTGGAAAGCCAGGATTTCACCCCATCCACTCGGTCATCCAGCTCTGAGTCAGCATCAGAGTCTCCATCGCTGTCATTAAAAATAAATGAACGAAAGCAGGAATTATTAGCAAAGAGAAACATGATGCAGCTATAGCTGGATTATTTATGGACATGCAATGCCTTGGGCCTTCTGTTAGCATTAGTCAAACAGTTACTCAGTTATTGATAATACAGAAACCAAAAAAAAGAAAGAAATTGGAGTAAATACATTGTTGTTAGTTCCGTTTGTAAAAGACGGTATTAAACAATAGCAGCTGGAGCAGGGAAGGGTGGAAGCATCCATAAAAAGATAATTAGTCTATAAAACCAAAAAGTCACATGTCCAGTAGATCTGAACCATTTTTGGTCAGTGTGTGCTCTTTTGATTCCCTTTATTTTTACGCTATCTAGTAGCAACCACAAGTAAAGCAAGTTCTTAAAATCGAACTACTGTGATTCATGCCGTAATTACAGTTTAAGTATATAAATGCGTTGACAGACGTTATTCATTGACAGCAGGTTTGCAGTATAAAAATATATTTTAAACGTCATAACAAAAGTCACCAACAGGAATCTTAATCAACCTATAACAGCACAATCTAGCCCTATTTGTCCACATACAGAGGAGTTACTTATTTGTATTCTCAAGAAAGTGCTAGCCATTTCTAAAGCTATGGTAGACATACATTGTCACATAACATACTTTTGATTACAAACAGATACTACTGTATCATGATTATGGAGGATCCAGTAAAGATCTAAGACTAGGGTTGCTACCCACCCATTTTTTTTTATTGGAAGGCTGGTAAAACACTTACTTGAAAACAAAGTTAAGTCTATGAAGCAATGGTGGGGTTTTTTTTTTTAAGAAAAGGTAGCAAACCATATTCCAAACTAACATTTGTGGATGTCAAGCACTTTAATGCACATTTTTACTTGAACGCATTGGTGCAGGAGAAATTATAGGAAGGGAAGATGAGCAAGAATGGGCAGAAACACGTTTGAAATGCATAGGGATTTTGAGGGCTTCATCTTGGTTCCCTATGAAGACTTGGCCCTCAAGTTCAAAAATGTTTGCCATCAATCGTTTCGAGGAGATGCCCTAAGTGATCCAATTAAATATATGGTATATTACTCGGGCATACCCATCCCATGTGTACCTATTTTTGACCATAATCCCTCATTTCCATACTGGTGTTCCTCCTTTCTAGGAGCACAGCATTTGTGATGTATGATACCCTGCTATACATCACACATAAAATGAAACTCACAATAGAACGTATGATTAAACTTGTCGGTAAAAATATCTTTTCAACTCTGCCTGTATGTCCCTTCCAAATCACAGCCAGGAGCACAAAGACGTCATTTTGATACTTTGGTCCTTACCGTCTGACGCAAAAGGATAATTGTATCAGATAATGATATATATCTTGTATAAGATAATTGTAGTATAATTCAGCAGCCTTTTAATACAGATAAAGCGATATTCTGTAAAGGTTTACTAGAAGCAAAGCTTGTGTTTGCTTTGGCAGAGCATGCTATATTGAGCATTCTTGATCTTTTTCTTCATGCTGAATTATGAATAGCTTTTCTAATAAAAATAGCACATTCTACACACGGATTTATTTTTGGAGATTTTGAGCGTACAGCAGTATGCTCAGATCTGCACGTGTCCCCACATGGAAAAGGTAAAAAAAAAAATCAGCAATAGCCATATGGGATAGTAATATCACACACACAATACATGGGCACTGTGCTTTTGTGTGGGGAACGCTGCATATATAAACTGGGGAACGTCCATATATGTACAGTGAACCCATAATGACCTCACGCACATGCGTACTGTGAATATCTACAGTTATAAGACCGGAATAAATCCAGTACCAAAAATAACCTTAAAAGATGTAAATGGTCTCTACCAATATAAACCTGTAACTCATACTATGGCACAATTATTGTTTTTTTCCGCTATTTGTACCTTGTTGAATTTAAAATCTACTTGTGTCATGATGACAGCTTGGTAAAGGTTTAGGATTAAATGGGAATGCCATTTGCTGTGAAGCCAGACTCACTGAGGCAGTCGCTTGCAAACCTGGAAGGATCATGGGTAATTTAAGCCGACTCGCCTGTTACAATAATTTAAAATCAATAAATATTTCAGCATTTCTGGCCTGCCATCCGTATTGGAGATGACTGAAGCAGAAGGCTGGGCGGTAGGATAGGCTGCAAGCGCGATCGGGTATTTCAGCCAAGGCAGCGTTACATAATATTTAGTGATGCTCTGTAAAGAAAACTAATTTGCAGCCGTGAGTATATTAAAAGGAGGCTGTCACGGTAATGTGTCATCAGCCCAACTCTTCACCCTCACACCGGCAGCTGGTACCATTCATCAGGGAGATTGCTTTCCAGACATGTTAAAAGAAGAAGATTTTTTATTTTATTTTTAAAGAAAAGAAAATTTTAAGAGATGTTCACACCAAGCTGGGATTAGGGTTGCCACCTGGCCGGTATTTTACCGGCAGCCCGGTAAAAAAATTGGCATCTGGCCAATGTTAAGTCTATGGAGACAGCAAGGCCGGTATTTTTCTGAAGAAAAGGTGGCAAACCTAGCTGGGATTGATTTCATGGGAATGCAAGGAGTTAACGGTGTTATAGTCAGGTGGGAGCAGAAGCAAACCTCCCAATTTTTTTTATATATATTTATATTTATGAGAGGCCATTGCTGCCCGTTTTATATCATTTTGTGAATGGTATGTCAGCAAAGTGCCATTCAAAAGACATCTCAGAGCTTCTTAAAAAAAAAAAAAACCCAAAAAAAAAAAAACCAAGACATTGCTGCTTTAACTGAGACAGTCTGGTGACTGTCGGTCGCTCCTAGTGGTGTGTCTGTGTGTCAGTCATGTAAAATGGGAGGGAGGAAAGTATTTGAGTGAATGGGAATTTGAACATGTATGTGAATGCTACAAACTATTAGGAATGATGACAGTGGAGCAGGAATGAATGTGAAGGTTCATGTAAACAACTAGGAAGTTGCTTTCTTTTATCCCAAAGACACTTATCTCCTATCACTGTCTGTTTCTGCCTCTGAAATAGGATATTTTGTGATCAATATGGGGGGTATGTAAAAGAAGTGCACACCGTAATTGCGTATGTAAGTGGCCTTATATTCTCATGTGCACCAATTTATCACTATAGCAATGTGCGCTGGTACTGCACGTCTGGGTTGCAGTGGCGCATGGAGTGAGTGAAAAGTATCGACAACATCTGTCAAACACATCATGTGTAAAATATACTAAAGCGATTGTGTTTTTCAATAAAAAAAAAAAAAACACAAAAGATGCCAAAATAGATGAATATTTATTAGAAGGATCCGATTAAAACTCCATATAAAATCCACAAAAACAGAGACAAGACATGGGGTACAGCAATATGCCTGACGCGTTTCGCGTGAACGCACGCTTATTTATAGCCTATGAATAAGCGTGTGTTTTCACGCGAAACGCGTCAGGCATATTGCTGTACACCATGTCTTGTCTGGGAGTGCATCCGCCTTTGTTCGCTACTTTCTTCCTCTTTACCAATTCAGGTCTTTATCACATACATATTTGCAAAATTCAGCTCACTGGACCACTAAAGCAACTGTGCCATAAAGCAAACAATTAGCAAAGAGAGCTCTTTATTCAGACTTGTTTCTGCTTTACAGAGTGAGGTGGAAAATATTACAGTGACCGCGAATAACACATCCTCCGTACGCTCGCAAAGAAAAAAAACAAAAAAAAAAACACCTCAATTTTTAGAACATACGCTTTAAAAATAAAAATCAGTAAAAATGTGCTTCATTTAAAAAGACGTTATGAATGGATTCGGCCGCAGTTTTGGAATAACAGTCCCCTGAAGTAAGCGAAAAGAGATGTATTGAAAGAATTGGCCTTATTTAACGACTCTCTCCTCTGAGATGAATAACAATTTGATGGACCAAGTAAACAGTGTGTTTAAAGCTGGCCGGGGAACCAGAGGCCATTATTACTTCCCATTTGACTTACACCTACACCGGGACCCTGCAAAACTTGTAAATCCACTTGACATATGTAGTTGTGCAATAAACGGCAGCCTCCATTCAGCATTGTAAAACATCAGTCACTCCTCTTCGCACGTACCCCGGCATAGCGCTGATCTGATTTCCGACGCTGCTGTGTAGCTTTGCTAAATCCATTCCCTGCATGCTTAAAGCATTTTCTGGTGATGCTGTCTGAATACTGAAAGGCCTCCTGCTCTCATTATGTGTGGGGGGAACAGCAACTGTAGCTGTGCTCTGAGTAAATCGAAATCATTTTTTCCTGCTTGGCTGGATAATGGTATAAACACCAACACCACCTCCCTACACCCCACAACTCCCTTCTGGATTCCCCCCTTCTTCTTCCTTCAATCCTTCCGCCACCCCCACCCCCCTTTCTACCACCACAATTGAGACAGCAGAGAGAAATCTCACGGGAGAGCGGGAAACATTGCTCAAATTGAAAGCATGTCTGGAAACAGGTACGTGGCATTAGCAGCAATGAGCGACTTATCCGCCAGTATTAGGCTTTTTACTGTCTAGAGACATGAGGCGCAGTGCGGGTTCCAGCATCTCAGTTGTACATTAACCCTTTCTAGTCCTTGCTTGAATAAAAGTTTTTACTGTGACAACTTTACTTGAAGTACAGTGAAAACATGAGATATTAGCTGTCCACTGCTCTCTTTAACGGATTCAGGGGATCACTGACAAAATTTCCCTTGCCCTCCCTCATTCTGTCTAACTTTACATAGGACTGCATACACCACAGGGTTCATTCGTGAAACAGGAAATTGGGGTACATTTTTGCGATAACTAGCCCATGAAAAGTTGGGGGAATTCATCAAACTCCGTTAATATTTCTTATGCTACTTACATTCACATCAATGCATTCTATCGTGACTGCACACAAAACTTCTGGTTGCAGGTACGACTCCCAGAAGGGTCGAGTCAACCATTTTAATCACCATTACCATTAAATTTGGGAACGGTAACATCCCTGGATGTTGGTCAAAAAGTAACATCACCAAGACGTATTTGAAAATGAGATTCTCTCTCAACACACCATTCCTGGTTACAAATGTTGAGATTATCATTTATTTTTATGGTAAGTGCATTAAGCGTGTATTATATGCATTAAGAAAATTCATTCTGTGATCCTAGAATATAAGATAAAAGGGAGATCATCATTTGGGTGATATCGATTCACCGCATTTATGGGCTACCGGTTTTGTTTTACTGATTTATTTTTAGCATTACTGCCTCTTTAATTAGCCATAGAACTATCAATACTGTATATATCGTGTTAACATGTATAATACCAGGCTTGTCAATCTGCAGTATGAAGAACGCTGTTCTTTGCAATGTCTGCATTAACTCATCCCAGCTTTTCTTGTCGGATAACATCACATCCTATGAAAGAATGCAGCCTGCGTACATTAATGCACGCATATCTAGGATGATAGGTTTTTAAACCAGTATATATACCCTTGATAATTCCAACAGTGTAGCAGAAATATTTAGATTAACAGAGCTGCTGTAACCTCTCTTATCACATCGCTGAAAGCTGCTACATCATCCGCAGGGGTTTTCAAAACTCCCGATTCCCCAGACTCCTAGAGCTGGAGATAAGTCTTCATAGTTTCGGGGGGGGGTGGAATGAGATCACTATGTCTTTACAGCTCTTACAATGAAAATATTTTAGGAAAGAAAAAAAGGGGGGAAAAAACAAACACGTTTTTGAAGAAAAAATAAAATTAACATGGGGGAGTTATTTTTTAGGCTACGTAATGAGTTTTATGCTTGTATAGTATGCACTATACCCCTTTTAGCCATTTAAAGGTACAGTTACCCTTTTAATAAGCCAGGCTTAACATATTTCTGCATGCAGTACTTTGCACTTTCTGAGATGCAGCTTGTTGAGAACATTGCAAGTAGTCACCTGCTCAGCTAAAAATTCTGTCAATGATGTTTTGGAACACGAAGCCAAGTGGCTACTCTGTGCGATACTTGCAGCGTGTATTGTTTTTCTGGTTCCTCTAAAGGTAGCCAAAAAGGTCAACGTCCAGCTGTTACAGAAAAGCAAACTTCCAAGCTCTTCAGCCAGTCTGCTCCCTGCTGAGGATAATGGTAGTTCCATTGGCCTAAATATAATGTATGCTCCCACGGAGGAGGAAAACCAAAAAATCGGCAAATAGCCTTGAGTCTGTCTGATTTTGTTCACATCTGTACACACTGGGTCAATAATTAACTTAATTGAACTTTTTTATATGGGGGGGGGGGGGGGGGGGAACTATTTAATTTATAGAGTCCCCAGCCCCTGCTATCTTTTTTCATGACCCATTGGCTCTCCAGGGGCTGAATGCTACATCAGAATTGCATTGCTGACAATTGTGTTGGAAATGCAATTTAGAAGATGCCCGATGGTGAACTGTGCGTGCATGTGCGACTGGGTGAACGTGCATGCTCGAGGCTTCCTTCACTGTAGAATCATGGGAAATCTAGTTTCCATTAATTCTGCTATATGTTAAAGCCTGAATCGCGCATACAGGCACACCTGCACACAGTTCATCATCTGGCATCTTCCGAGTTGCATTGGCGTGTCAGGCTGTATCAGCAATGCAATTCAGATTCCACATTTGGCCCCCATAGCTAATTTGTGTCGGTGATAGAAGGGGTAGCAATAAAAGTAATTGCTGATTCTATGCATGAAATAAAGTTCAAAGTAAGACTCAAAATTGAGTAAATGCAGCTCACACCAAAACGTCGGAAAAGAGATACTTTGCACAAAGTAAAAAATTCAGTAAATGTTGGTAAATGGATAGGTAACCAGTAAAAAAGCCATTCCAAACTAGGCCGGAAGAATAAATGAGATGGAGAATTTTCCCACCATGATTATTTTGACCTAAGCTTTTTTGCTCAGTTTTCATTCTACCAGATTTCATCAACTGCTGAATAAAACCCACCACACAGTGTCTTGTTTATAATTCTACAACCCTTTTAGTCAGATAAAACAAACTTTCAGACGGCAAGTAAAATAATAAGGAAAAGTAAATGACAGCTTGTGTCAGTCAGGGTTACATGTTAAATGTGGTTAATTAAATAGGCATGCACTTGACTGGGTCAGAGAAGGACCATGCGGTTATCCGAGGACCTAGCTGGTTCTTCTAAGGATTGGCAACGGGGGACAAGCAGTAGATGCTCTGAGCATGCTTAGGGTACGGGGCATTTTAAAAAAGGGGAAATAAAGAAAAAAAACATGAAAAAAAACCCCAAAACTTTGAAGCTCTCACTTTTTAAGCTTTCGTTTATGATACTTGGTCACCATGTCCTGTAGACTGAAAACATGAAGATAAAAAAAATCCATGAGAAAATGGAAAGCAACAACAAAATAATGTATATGAAACATGACAAATGAGAACAATCTTGTAAATGATTACTGAAAAGGTTAGGAGAATTCTGCCATGAGTCCCATACCTGTTAATGAGGTCCTCATTGTCATCACTCTCCATTTCATCTTCAATAGCAGCCTGAAGGTCCCCGATGCGTTTGAAGGCAAGTTTTAGGTCAGATTGTAAGCTTTGGTTTGCAGCTTCCAAACTTTCCAAATCCATTTCCTGTAGAAACAACCAAAAGCTCACATATTGCAGCTGATAAACAGTATTTGCTAATTTCACAGTAAACAAAGTAAGTTATATCAGAAATAGAGACAATAGAAGGTGTAGATGGCAGTATGTGGCTGTCTTCATAAGCTCTTGAATAGCGTACTCCCAGCAGCAAGACAGTGAGTGTGCTGTATGTTTGATGATATCATGTATACACAAGCAATACTGCTACCTGAATTTAGTAATGGACTGATTTGTCTACAAGTTGTGGTTGACACTTGAGGAATAAGCATAGGTTTCCACACACTGCAGCTGATTTGTCTCCCCCATAAGTACTAGAATTAGTCCATCTTATCATTAAATCAGTACAAGGATTTCACAATCTCCAGAAGTGCCATGTAAGGATAAGGTCAAAAGGGACACTCCAGGAATCAAAGTACCATGTACAGGTTCTTCAGGGATTCACTGTCCCAAGTTCTCCAGTCCTCCCTTAGTTTGTTCACATGCAAGTATGTTTTATTTGTTTGGTTTACTATAATCCATCTGGAGTAGACTTTCTCTTTATTAAATTACAAAACAAACATTGGCACATTGTCCTATATATATTTTTATTACTTTGTAACTTGAAAGGAGTATAACCTGCACATAAAAATGTCCTAAATAGCAAATACTTTATTCTTGCCCCAGGAAGCTCAGAACATGTGTTTTTCAAAGCAGTGAATGCTTTGTCCAGGGATATGTAAAACAGATATAATTCATATTGTATCTACATCTGGGGAAAGCATAATATAATCACTAAACCCATACACAGGACCCGAGGTCATGTGAAACCCTCCAGATGTGGTGAATCATTGCTTGGTAAACGGAATGGGAGACTATGTTCAAATCAGTGTGAATGCATGAATGTCGGGGCATAGGGATTTCCTTACCAGCTCATGCTTCTTGCGGCTGGCCTCAGCTTCTTTCTTAGCCAGTTCCCCCATTTCCTCCTTCATGTCTCGGATCTGCCTCTGCATCCTTTTGTTCTGCTCCTTCTCCCGGTTCTCTGCCGCTGCACGGTGGTCTCGCTCCTCTGTCAGCTTCTCCATGTTCTCCTTTAACCGTGTGACTAGACTCTACAAGGAGAAGAAGCATTGTTACCATGTGACCATTGAGCGCCATACATGCTCTTTCCAGTAGCTAGATGAAATATACAAAAATCCAACAACTAAAAATCCATTTTCATATATCATATCATCATCTTTTTCCCTGCAAAGTCCACAGAGGATCAGTTGGAAGTATCCAGTGAACAAACTTGGCAGCATGTAATTGCTTCTAAATATCGATACAGGAGAACTATTTAAGAGATCTTCATATTAAAACCTTGCATTTATTGATCAGGAGCAGATACTTTGTTCTACTTTCAGCTGGACGCACGCAGGTAACAGCTTATAACTAAAAGGCACAGGTTTCATAGAATTCAAGGAATATTTAAAAAGAAAAAAAGAAAAGATAATTATAATACATATATATATATGACAGAAACCAGGTATTGTAAGGGTTTGGAGACTCTTATATTTTGTATATGAGTAACATTGAACCATAAATTGAGATAATGCACCTCCCGCCCATGTCGTAATGCCTGAATGTCTATAAGCCACATACCGATGTACAGAACTAAATGTTATTTTTAGTTACAATTCACACCACTTAATGTGTGTTTTACACTATCTCTGAGTGGTTTAATGTGTGACAGCATTGCAATAATGCCTGAGCAATATAATTACACTGTGATTGATTAGGAACATCAGGATCTGAACATGTTATAAAATGCCACTATTTTGCCTTCCTGCTCTCAACCTTTATCCAGTTCTTAAAAGCCGTCTGGTTTAGTTATGATTACTGATAAAATAGAAACATTAACCCAGCTAATATCAGCTTTTAGTAATCGTAGGAAAAGCTCTATTATTGTGTCAGGAGATGAGGCATGTCGCAAGACAGTGACACGTTAGTTCTTCTCCAGAACTTTTGTTCTCTTGGCACAACAATCACTAGTATTCAAAAAACTGAAATAAACATACATTTGGGGAAAAAGGAAAAATGTTGGTGAGCATGGTTTTTATTTAAACATTCAGAGGTGTCAATATTTGGCAAGGTAACGTTTGTACAAAGCACAGTGCGAAACAGTGGTTGGACCATCAGACACTTAATGGTCCAGCGGCTCTTGGTGCCACCAGCTATCCATGAATATGAAACCATTATACCTGGCTGATTTTACTCCTTAGATAGCACCTTCTAAAACCCACTATCCACAGAAGGGTGGCTCGATTTACAGTGGCAGGTTAGGGGGTTGGGGAATGGTTATTATGCATGTCAACTGCTTTTGCCTATAGCTCCCATAATACTCAGCCTACCATACTGCTGACTGAGCATCAAGGGAACTGTAGCTTGATGTAGATGTTCCCATGATGCTCTGTGTCATGCTGGTTTAGCACCATGGAAACTAAAGATTACTACAACTGTGGTGCCAAAAGGTTAGCCACCACAGACCAGTGCACCACAGCCCAGTGCATGTAGGTGCAGCATACTAGATCGATCCAGTCAACAGAAAATAGTGCACACATTTCTATGGAACTTGTTTTTCCTTTGATTAATGGACATGCAGCAATAATTGTGCTTCAGTATTGAGTCAGTAACTAATGAGCAACACAGGCAGGACAGAATTTCTGAAGAAATCACAAAGGGTTCTTGGGCTTTACCTCCATGCGCTTGACTTGTGTTCTCTCAAACTCCAGACGTGTCTCCAACTCCCGGATCTTGGTTTCCTGCCTGCCCACCACAGATTTATCCACCATAGACTGCTCCACAAACTCCAGCTGACTCTGCAGACCTTGTAACTGCACCAAGGGAGGAGAAAAGACATGTTGCACTTACAACTGTTTAAAACAAATCCCTAAAAACTCCCAAATAATAATAAAAACAAATGACATAACATTGCAGATTAAATGTAGTGCCTCACCCACCACAGAAAAAAAATACATTGTTCTGTAGAGGGGCCAGTTTTGTTTCTTATGTGAATTATTTATCTTAATTGTCTTCAGAATAAAGAAAAGGGGTATATCTTTTAAGTCTTAGGGGGACAATCCCACCAAAATAGGAATTTTTCTTATTTTGTATTGTTGATTTCCGATGTGGCTTTTGTTATGCGAGTTAATTTAATCAAATATTTCACTAAACAAGTGTGACTGGGCACCTCCATTTTGGGAAATATAGTGTTTTTGATTACGACCCCTGTGACTTTACAGCACTAGCATCTCACTTTAGGGCTGGGGACACAGAATGCAGTCTGTAAGTCTGAATTCTGATCACAGACTTGCATTGAATGGGAGGGTAATGTAACTATTACATCACAAGGGGGCGGAGTTATGATCCTGTTTGATCATGTCAATCTCCTTTCTCTTCCAGAAATGTGAACTTTCTGTGTTAAAAAGGTGTACACAGCCACCTAGTCCTGCCCAATAGTCATACACAGGCTCTGCCAACACTTGTAAAGTGAGACTTGCTGGAAGATTTGGGAGAATGCTAAATCATGAGTATAATTCAAAAATTGATGCAGGAAACGGACATCTAATCTTATACTGACTTTTATATGCAATTAATTCAAACAAAGAAAAAAACAAACCAGTGGCATATGTCTTATATATGCGTTCGTTTTAAATGCACAGGTTATCTAGTTAGATCTTATGTAAGTGGTAGTGTCCCTTTAAAGCAAACAAAATAGATCTATAACAAACTGACTCGTTCAGTCTAAATTAATACACCTCTGTGGCAGTGGCCTCCTCTCTCCCCTTTTCCTCATGCAGAATATTGACTGGGAATTAGTTAATGTGTTTTATTTACTTAGTTTCACTAAATCAGTGTAACACAGTTCTTAATTACAAAAGATGAACGTATTACGCTAACGAACTGTAAGCAGGAATCACGGAAGGCTGCAAAAGAAGGTCATGGGTATCTTCCTTTGTAAGACATTCTGTCTAAGGCAGTTTGTTAGTATAGTACATGATGCCATCAATACTGGGAACATTCCTTCTCTAAGGAACCTAAACCCTATTAATTACTACGGAATCACTAAGACAATGCAGTCATGCTACCATAGCGCCTACCAAGGGCTTGACAAATCCCAGACTTTTTTTGGCATCCTAGCCATAAGACAAGTTAAGCAATTCTTAATCCAACCATCAGCCACTCAAATAGTCAAGTGTCTTAAGATGTTCAGAAATAAACATTGCTTGGCTTAATGGGACTACGATGTACGGACTCTGTAACACATCCCACAGTGTGTGTGATCAGATGAACAATAAACAGCATATACATTAAGTACACAGTGTTCAATGTATATTTGTTCAGGGGCTCCAGACGCTCACCCCCCTGAAATCTCCCACTTTACTTCTGCATGTTGGTTAATAACCAGCATACTGCTTTCCTTTGGCATTGATTAGCACATTTACAAAATGTGTAATGACCAAACCATTTTTCAAGTCAATGAAGCAAGGTTGAATGCCTTTAAAAAAAAGGCTAGATCATTGATTTGACCAACCATTTATGATCCCTGTACAGCTCACACTGACTCCTGTACCATGTGTTATCATAGATTAAACTATGCCTCATTAGTTTGATACTTTTAGGTCAATGCTTCAATTATGCATTGGAGTAATAGGATTTTAGCTGGACTCGGTGACTCTTCTCAATCAACGCCTATACTTCTTTAAAAGGTCAGCGGTAAATGGAGGCGACAAAATGGAGACACGGTTAGCAGATCAGATTGTCTGTAACTAATAATATATAGAATATATAGAAACTACGGGAAACAATATTATATATACACTCACACACATGTACACAGACATACTACATACATGCATTATCATTTTTGGAAAATACATTATAAAGTTATAAAACAAATAAGTAGGAAGGCATTCAATGGTTTCAGTTTTATTATAAAACAATGTTTTCAAGTTTTATTTCAATTCATAGCCGCATGTGGTGTATGGGTGTACAGAACAGAGGCAGGCTTAGCTTAGACAGTGCCCTATGGATGCTGAAGGGTTCAGGTTAATTTATATTGAGCCATGCGTCACTAGGAACATGTGCCTTGGCAGTGTTTACATAGTGATGGACTTTGGTACAGTGGGAATGTTTCTGCAGAAGCAACACCAAGATAGGAAATCTATCACTCTCCTGCCAAATGTATGTATCGTTTTCATCTTCACGATCAAAGTATCATTATGGCATAGACTTCCATAAATAGTTATAAAAGCAAACAAGTCTTGGTAGGTGGTTAACCACACCTAGGTTGGGTAAGCTGGAATCTGTTATCTCTAGTTTGATGTTAATGCCCATCAGTAGGTTTGGGGGGATTATGTGTGCTACAGTCCTAGCAAATGGATGCCCACAGCTTGCCAAACCATGGGACAAACCAGACCAGATATTTCACCACAGGAGAGAAATGTTATTGATCCTCAGTGGGAAGGCAAAGCTAAGGTTCTGGAAAAGGAACAGGTTCCAGAGTCAGGAGATAATAATGAAGGAAAAGGGAAAACATTGACAACTGGTCCGCAACACAAAAGGCTGGAAAAACAAAAGAAAAAAAAACAGAACAGCTTTTCTGACATCTTTTGGGCAAATCAGGTGGATGACGGTCTTCAGTTAGCTAAATAAATTGCCATCTTTTTTGTTTAATCTGCCTAATGGGAGGATGATTTGTAATGCTCTGCGCGTCATTAGCTGTTCAGCTCTCTGGCTGTTCCCACACACATAGGCTTAATGTGCTGCTCACTGACGGCGTCTTACCATTCATTCAACAGCTCCCTGAGAGACCTTCTTCAGCTCAGGAGTGGTGAGAATCATCACCCACAGACTAACATACCTGACTGCTTGGAAACTGACAAAGCTACACGGCATTCCTTGTCATTTTAAGCAGTGCAGACATACACAGGAAGCAACGACATTTGCTTCTGTCATACAAATCTCTGTTTACAGCGGTTTTAAAGCCTATAAGCCAGTTAGCTGCTCTTTACATAACAAATATGATGCATTGATTAGAAATGGCCTAGGTCTTCCATACTTGAACACCTCAGAGATCCCATTTTAATGTCTTTAAAAGGACTCAGTCAACCTAAACTTATACTGTGAATATAGAGGGGGGAAATAGTGAAACATGATCAATACATTGTGCTAGCAAAATTGCATGCAAATGCATAAATTAAGAGAAAGCTATGCATTGACTGTGTCAGTGGTGTCTTCTGCTTATGACATCACCTTGTGGCTACATATGCAAATTACACATTTCCCATTCAAAATTTGTTAATTTGCATATCAAGCAACAAGCAGGAGACACACCGGTGCCACTCGTTAGTGTTTATTAGACCCTGGGCACCCCAGTCAATGGCACTGCTCTAATGCAACCTGCTGGACATGGCTGGGGTGCCCAGGGTCTAATAAACTGTTTTAGACCCTGGGCATTGGTGCCAATGGCACCCCTCTAATGCAGCTAGCTGGACATGGAGGTGCGACCCGCCTGCAGCGGTAACCGCACCCCCGTACGTGTCTAAGTGGGAGTGTGTGTGTACGTGTATGTGTGTAAGTGGAAGTCTGTGTGTGTGTAAGTGGGAATCTGTGTGTGTGTGTAAGTGGGAATCTGTGTGTGTGTGTAAGTGGGAATCTGTGTGTGTGTGTAAGTGGGAATCTGTGTGTGTGTGTAAGTGGGAATCTGTGTGTGTGTGTAAGTGGAAATCTGTGTGTGTGTAAGTGGGAATCTGTGTGTGTGTAAGTGGGAATCTGTGTGTGTGTAAGTGGGAATCTGTGTGTGTGTAAGTGGGAATCTGTGTGTGCATAAGGGGGAGAGCCTGTGTGTGTGTGTGTGTGTGTGTGTGTGTGTGTGTGTGTGTGTGTGTGTGTGTGTGTGTGTCTCTCTTCAATGAACTGGACTTTTCAATTTAAGACCATAGTATCAAAACTGAAAGCATTGCTTGCTTAGAGAATTCTTCCAGCTTGTCTACTTTGGCCTTAAATTTGAAATTCACTTTGTATTCACTTTAAATAACCCACATTATATTAATTGTAGTAAACGTTTTACTGTTTAGCAAAAAGGAAAGTCGTTTTTATTTTATTTTGTTTGACATTAGAGAAAAAAAATATTACACCATGCTTGAAAGTCAGAAACTAAAATGTTTTATTCCCACTGTTCCCAGGGCTACATCACAGTAAAAGTGATTGAATGTATAAGTGGGAGTGTGTGTGTGTAAGTGTAAGTCTGTGTGTGGGAGTGTGTGTGTAAGTTGGAGTGGGAGTGTGTCTAAGTGGGAGTGGGAGTGTGTATGTGTGTCTAAGTGGGAGTGTGTATGTGTGTCTAAGTGGGAGTGGGAGTGTGTTTAAATGGTAGTTTGTGTGTGGGAGTGTGTGTTTAAGTGGGAGTGTGTGTGTACGTGACTATCACCATTTTTAAAAAAAATCTAGAATAGGTGCTTGTAATGTTGCTTTAAGGTTGTGCATGGATATTTCTATGGATATGGATATTTCTATGTTTTCTGTATACATTTTGGTCACTTCAGCAGCATCCTGTATTAAATATGCTGTTTTAGGGTGGTGCTTCCCATTCCCTTTTATATATTTTAATTCACTGTAATAGCTTTAAATGTTTACAGCATGGTAGCTGGGATGGTGTTCCATTTGTGGTGGTAAGGGAAAATACAATGAGTATAAAAAATGGGTAAAACAATTATATGGTCCATGCTTTTTAGGAAGTAGATGAATCGAAATCCCAGCTTCTAAAAAGCAAAAGAATCCTGTAATTTAAAGAATAATTAAGTAAAATGTATTTAAAAAATATATTAGACCACAAAATACATAAATAAAAAGGTGACTAATTGGGACTGCTTCTTAAATACACTATACAGTGATTTCACTATTTAGATGAATCTAAAGATATAATCTACCTCACAAGTTGCGAAACAGCATATGTGGAATAAAAATAATCCAAAAAAAAAGGTTTCAGGAGGACTGAAATGCCTCTGTTTAAAATAAATAATATTTATTGATCCAAAGGTCTCAAAAATGCTTGGTCGTATGGTTTGCTTTAGCTAATGGTGAGCAGATTCCCCTGACAATAGACATAAACATCTCCTGCTTGTCTGGGAGACCTCAGTGATATACATGGGTTTATCCACAGAGCACTTAATAAGGAGGATAAAACATGTTTAGTAAAAACAAACATAACATTCTCTATACAGACACATAACCTTTATTTGCTGCTTGTTATGAATTCTTTCCTACTACCTCCACTCACAAAATACTAAAGTTCATGTTATAACCTTCGAAGACATGAAAAATGAAGCAACCATATTAATGCTTAAAGCACAGTGTTAAGCTGGTATGCAATAACCGCAATTAAAAAAAAATATTTGGTGATCCTGGTGAGGCTAAACCTGTGTAATAAGGCAGCTTTTTCATGTCCTGTAGTGACTGAACTGAAGCTAGTCACCACATGGGTGTAGTCTCTCTCTCCTCTTCCTCCTCATAATATCTGTCTGTCTCCCCCCTCCATGCCCCTGCCCCTTTCATTCTTACTCTGCATGCGCTCCTTGTGCACAGTGATGACTTAAAGCATCGTGTCCTTGATGCCCTGGATCATTACTGGCGCAAGGCAGCACTTACTGTTGAACACAGAGTGGATGATGAACGCAGCTCCTCAGGGAATGAGCCTGAGCTGCTTTACAGGGTGGACCATTCATCTGGCCCCAGAACGCTACAGCTGTATTCTTAAAGCAGTGGCGGCTGCAATTCTTATTGGGGCCGCATCCCACAGCTGTCCCAGTGCAGGCGACTTAACTGGATTTGTCCTGGTATCCCAGTAGGCCAGTGCAGCCCTGGTCATGACTGGCCTTTTTGGAAAGAGTGGACCGCAAACCTAACATATTTATTAGTAATAAAGCAACTACTTTTGAGGAGTGTATTTTTGCACAAACTTTAATTTAACAGAAAATTGTACAAGTGGGGGAGACAAGGTACGTAAAGTAGGATCTAGAATTAGGAAATATAAAGAAATGTAGAACTGAGAATTTGAGGTTATGTAAATATGGAATATACTTTAACTGCACACGTTAGCTGACCAATTCTCTGCTGACATCAGAAAGCATTAGGTACTGATCTAAAGACACATTCTGCTCACGCATCCTGGAAGTTAAGGTGTGACTACATCCCCTTTAACTCACAGAAGACAAGGTTATTTCTAATTGATTTGTCCCTCCTGTAATGAAGATGTCTAACACCAAAACACCTGGGGGTTCCTTACCTTCTCCTGGATCTCTTGCTTCTCTTTGCTTGCCTCCTCCAGTTGACTCTGTAGGTCATTGATCTGAGCGAGGTCCCGGGAGGACTGTATGAGACAATGACCAGGTTTGTTAAGACTTCTTGCCCTCCTCCCAAAAAAAAAAAACCCATTCACTAAGCAATGTCAGCATTTTACAAACGCCATTGGTGCCTGCTCCCCGGACTCATTGGCTGAGCTAACTGGACTGCAGCAGAAATCAATGTCTTTATTTACATTACAAGCATTTAATCTATTGATAAACTTGTGGATTTAATTAAACTGGGATGTTTCTAAGAAGCAGATTTTAGAGCTGGCTGCCCAGTGCTTACACAGGCAGAGCGCTCAGCTCAACATGCAATAATCTCAGCTCCAGGGCTCGACCTGCTCAGACCTCAGGGAAACTCGCATGGCACACATCGGCTATTATATTCCTATTAACACCAATTACACATAAATCTCTGCCACGGGAGGTCAAAGAGGATTATACACAAATATTTATAAATCCTTGCAACACGAGCCACTGACACGAAGGTGGTCTTTGAAGTGGTAACATGCAGGATATTATTTTGAGAAAGTGAAGTAAATGTAAAATACAAGTAAAGCTTGAAATATAAATATAAAAAAAAAAATGAAAGTGGAATTAAACAAAAAGATTTTTTTTAAAAATATATTACCCAAGTTTTATAAATGGTGTGTTTTATGCATGCACTGGAATTTAAAAAACAAATAGCTATGCTAACAAGGGATTTAAATAAAATAATAAACCTGGAAACAAGGTTCTCTCTCATGCCTCGGTCCATCTTTGTTCATCTAACCTAGTCTGTAATTCAATTGTATGCCCTGTACCAACTGCTGCATAAATTATTAGAGCTATATTCATACACGTTAATGTAATGTACATATTTTATAGATAAAATGTCCTGTGAATGGATCATTGGAGATATTTCTTTGGATCAGGAGTGTCCAACTGCAACCCTCCAGCTGTTGGAGAACTACATCTCTCATACTACCCTGCCAGACCTTAGCTGGCAAAGTATTCTGGGAGATTGTGGACGTCTGCAGCTGAAGGGCAGAAATTTTACTCCCCTGCTGTTGATAAAACATAATGAGGGTCATGTACTAAAACAGCATAGTGAAAGAAAACCAAAAAACAGATAAAACGTAAGTATGGAGAAATAGACCTGTAACATTTTGCACTTTTTTTTTTTTTTGCTACAGACCTTGTGAATGCTTTCTGAAAAATAATTCTTGTGCTAGTAATAAAATTTAAAAAAAGCCATATTCACAAAAATGCCCCTCATTTTTATTTGCAGTGTTCCATATTAACTATATGAGTGTTAAACGTTTAGGACATTGAAGAGGAGGCTGAAATGTATCAGCTTTGTTTATTATTTTTTAGCACATGCCTCCGACTGTGTTCTAAAGAACAATCTTTTATATTCCACTAGCACAAGTTTGTTCTGTGTAGTGTTATTTATAGTTTGTTTTATATTTTTGGTGTAAAATGCTTTATACTAGTTTAAATAAAGAAATCGTAGTCTACCGTCCAAAAAGTCAAAAATCCCATCCCTAAGTTCAATAACCGGGCTTAAATGTTTCTGTTTGCTTTTATA
This sequence comes from Pelodytes ibericus, assembly GCA_036172795.1. Lineage (NCBI taxonomy): Eukaryota > Metazoa > Chordata > Amphibia > Anura > Pelodytidae > Pelodytes > Pelodytes ibericus. The sequence goes on along the minus strand of CM069857.1, from coordinate 47,975,080 downwards.
TGCCGAGCAGGCTTACCTGAGCTACGGCTGCCTTGTGTTTCTTCATCAGCTCATTCATATCCTCCTGGTCCTCTTCCATTCGGCTCTGTAACTCATTCTTCTCTCTCTGCAGGCGGCTTACCTGCTCTTCCAGCTGTTATTATCAAAAGAAATCAAAACATGTTTAGAAATGTGCAACAATTGGATGTTGTACATGAGCAGAGCACGAAGTCAAATTATACCTAAATGCTAAGTTCATTGTTGCGTGGAACACAAGAGGAATATCTATCACAGCAAACCAAGTCTGCTAAACACATAAAGCCTGATCATATTATTTTTTAAGGTTTCCATTTTTGCTCCTACAATGGATATATCAAAAGAAATCGGTACTGCTTGAGGGCTACACACCATGCAGCATGTAAAAGCATGGGTTAAAGTGTGAAGTGTCACATAAAAAAAGGCAAAGCAAAAATCAATTTTCGACAAAGTTTAAAATCAGAAGCAATCACCATGGAAACTGATGCTCCAAATGGTGTACATTTCGACACATTTTTAGGCTCTACTGATTTAACTGGTCTCTTTCTGAGGACATTCTAGCCATCAAACATTCATTTGAGGCGTCTGACAAAGCTTCACCTGTACATTGTACACAATTCTTTGCATTTAAATACATGCAGGCATTCCATAGGATTCTCTTTGAAAGTTTCCTACTCTAGCTTTTCCCAACGGTGTTTCCACTGCAGGACAGTCCATCTGGCAGGGCAACAACTGTATCAGGGGACAGAGTTGTTGAGAATCTTGGGTCAAATGAATGAACATCAGGCCCAAGACTCTGGACAACATATCTGAACCTCGACAGAGCTGTGCAAAGCTAACAGGACTCAATACTTTACTTGTATTCTTTCATTAAAGCATATTTAAAATGTCTCCACTTGAAGCAATCATTCAAATTAAATATAAGCTACTTTTTTGCTGACCATTCTCCTTTAAGGGCCGTCCACAGGAAAATGACTTTGGTTCCCATGGATATTGTTCCACCTTTACAACATTATCAGGGAATTGGTCTTCATACATAGCTGAGAATGAAGGTCTTTGGGTAAGAGGATATGGAAGTTTTGCCAAAGAAGAAATCAGTTCAGTGATTTTTGGGAAAATGGGGTTTGTTAGACAGAGTTTCATGTCAGGAGATGAAATAAGTATAAGAAGTACCACAACATTCGTTGTTACTCAAAGTAAGACTAATTATCCCTGGGATTTAAATCTTAAAGGTATCTTGACTCAATTTAAAAAAAAAAACAACCAATGCATTCATGGATTGGTGTTACGGTGTGCATATTTGAATTTTGGTTCTTTTTTTAAAACAAGTAATTTGTTGTGTTTCACGACAGGACGCCTGTTCACTCCTTAGTCAGGTAAATAGACGTGGATGTGGCTCTCTATAAGTGGTCCTAAGAATTGTGAGTCTGGACAAAAGATAATGGTGTCCTTACGTATATTACACAGGTACAACCAGATGTTAATAAAAACCCAAGAAATGAATAACAGACTTAACTGTGAAATGGTTGATTAAGTATTATTTCTGCTCAGAACCCAATCTAAATGTGGTTTTCTAATGACATTTCCCCCTGCAGGAAGTAAAAAAATGGGAAATTGTTCTGTGCTGGATGAGCTCCATCAAAAATGACCCATAAAGCGATAGAGAAAATTATTTCAAGGACTGACCATGCTCACACTTTTTTCTTTTGGCGCTGACAAAGTGCTTGGCACAATGTGTCATGCATAAATATACACTGCTTGCCAGCTGCCTTTTGGAGTCTGAACAGCTGTGAAGTCCCAAAGGCAAGAGCTGGGTGGACCCATGCCCAGCCACGAGTGGGAAAGGGCCAAGACTGATTAACCTCTTCCAAACTGTCATTTTTCCCATGTGAGTTTGTGAAATATGCAGGATTTGTGTTCACAGCAAAACCAACCGAAATCTAAAGAAACAAGAATCTTTTTAGTGCCCGTGTAAAGGGCAGTGATGGCTAACCTTGGCACTGCAGACGTTTGGAAACTACATATCCCATGGATCACAGTAAGAATAAAGGCGGAGTGAGAATCACTGTCATGTTGTTCCCAAACATCTGCAATGCCAAGGTCAGTCATCACTGCACTACGGGCTCACCATAGATGTTATTAAACTTAAATGAGGGGATCATGTACCTCGTTTGGGGTGGCGAAAGCAAGTGAATGGAAGGTTATGCATGGGATCCCCACTTTTTAGGTGGCTTCGTATCCTAAGGTTTTGTTTGTAACTAGGTAAATCTTTTGAACAAGTATTTTAATTACATAAAGTAGTGTATAAAATACACACACTCATTACTGTGCATTTACTGCTGCTGGACTATAATAAAAGAATAAATATATATTATAATATAATATAAGAGTAATCCACTCTCAGACCAATGAGGAACAGTGGAATATGGGTGCTGTAAAGTTTCTAGAAACTTGTTTACATTTTTGGTCTCGAGGAAAATGTAAGGAACTTGTCCAAATAAAAACAAAAGCTTTATAAGCATACTTTACAGAAGTTGTTTTTGGAACATATACTATATTCTGTATAACTTGGTTGGCTTTACAACGGTACAGTTTATTAAGACAATAATAAATTCTTCTTAGTTTTGTGTTTGTTCTCCTGAACTGTAAAGAAAGTCTTGGACTTTATTACGCCTCTGTGTTTGCCTGCTCCTCAAAAAACTGACAAAGCAAATGAATGATTCCCCTTATCTCCGCTCTGATCGGATTAGAGATCATTTTAACAGCGCAAGAGAATAGGAACGCCCGATTTGTTCTTAGACTTTATTCAAAAGTATTCCATAATGATAAAACGAAGAAAAAATAAAAAACATTTTTTTTTCACGCGTTCACATTGGGTTCTAAATTAGGGTCTCAAAGAGGGGCACTTTGTAAATATGCAAATGCCAGGTATTTTTAACCTTTTCACAGTGAATTATTTAAACTACGATCAAACGGAGTGAAGGATCAGACTCTCAAATTCAGTCCTCAAGGGGTTCTAGCTAGGCTTAAAAAAAATCCCCAAACCTATATACATGGACCCGTACTTGGAAACACACCTGGCTAATTAAATGCTTCTAGTTTGGGTTATAAAAGGTGCTTCTTTTACCCCCGTAATTCATAATGTTCAATTGTATTATACAAAGCTTCGCTATTTTTATAAAAAAAAAAACAACAATTATAACATCACATCAGGGGAGAATTGGACTTTGTTTTATTGTAAGGCTGTTTTGACCCTTATGGGACACATACAAAAGTGAAGAAGAAAACTTAAAAAAGGCTTTGGAAGAAGACTAAAGTTCCTAGATTCTGGCTACATAAGGCAACAAAACACACAGTACAATGCTTACTAGCATTGGTGTATGCCAAGATTTCAAGGAAATACAAAGCTAGTTGCTGAAATGTGTACTTGGTTTAGAAAATATCTCCAACTTGCATTAAATAAAAAGTGTTGTAAAGTTATCATGACATGCCCATGGGATCAAGTTGAAGGCTGCTATGCAATGGGACTAATGTCAGTTGAATATAATTACTAATGTACCTTGTCACTAATGGGACATTTATAATGCACAGTGCAGCCTTCCTACTGCACAGTGAGTATTGTGCATTGTAAACAATATTACAAGGCGACATGGAGAAAACTAACAATTTATATTGATACATAAAGCAATTTCTGCATGATTGTTGACACATTGATCAGCCTCGTAACACCACCTGACGCTATAGATATTTCTGTATTAAATATATTATTCCACTCCCTCCATTTCCCTTGGGAAAGTCTATGGGGTAAGTCTAGGGTATAAGCTAACATGCCCTAATATCACTAGTCATTCGTTTTGGGAGTCTGCCCTTATTTAATATACTTTATTGTTCTATACACACCAATGCTCTGCCCTACAGAACCCCCCCTACTTATAGTACTGCTCTAAGTAACTGAGGCCCTTACCAGTCAGTCTCCAGAACTGGGTAGTACTTGTGTTATGTGAGAAAGAGTAATTATGGCACAAAATTCTAAAAGTAGAGAGAATATTCCATAGGTTTCAATTTTAGAACCATAACAAATAATTGCTCTTTTATAAATAATCCCCAATATTATAAATGAGGTGTCACTAGTGACTGATCAAAGATTCTGTGCTGAATAGAACCGTGATATATTAAAGGACCTGTCTGCACTTTGATTTTTTTCACCAAAGAGGCTAGTAAGTGTGAAACCAAAGTAGTACAATACTAATGGTTTAAAAAAAAAAAAAAGATCCATTATGTGTTCTGCTTAAAGAACAATGCAATCAAAGCATGCTGCATTACAATTGGAAATAGAGTGAGATAGAGTGATTTGGAAAAGGGTAAAAAGAAGGGGAGGTGTCTTTAATATAGAGAATAATGCCAGCTTCAAAAAGTTAATGAATCAATTAGCACATAATTCCAAAGCAGAATGACTTCCCTGGCTCAGGCACATGGTCATCGATCTTATTACAGCTGGGGTTGGTGGGAGAAGACTGAACGAATAAAGGGTGACATTTATTAAGCCCGGCTTAGATGAAAATGTAATTCCAAGGCTGCCTACACTTCTGAGTCGACTTCAATTTTCATATCTGTATAATGACCAGATTTAGCGTGGGGCAAGCGTCTCGAGCAACACAGGGGTTAAGTGAAGTTATATTCATTGCAGGGAACTTGCACTGGATTGTAGGTCTCTTTTCTAACCATACAGCAAGAAAATCAGGTGACATGGAGGAAAAATATTCAAACCAGGGTTTGACTCTCAGATAAAACAGTGTATGGAGTAATGTTAAATAAATGAGCGTATATTTGGCTGTTATGGCACAGGATCTATACACTAGGTTAGAAAGTCTCTTGCGTGTCTCCAACGCAGTGAATATTTACAATCTTACTGTAACCAATACGACACTAGTCTTGCACTAAGCAGAGTGGGAAAAGTCAAAAGCCACTTATATTACAAAACATACTCTATTTAGTCAAATAAAGAACAATAAGTGCGCTTGGAGCAAACTGTGATAAAAAAATATATGTGATAAACACAATAAATATATATATATAACACCTTATAGGTGACAATGTGAAATAATATCCTGAGGAATCAGGAGGAAGCTTTGATCCCCCTCAAGGGGATGCACTCACAGGATGGCTGGATAATAGTTGCACTTCAAGGGTAAGGTGTCGTTTTGTAGGATCCTGCTGTGGCTAATCTGCTTAGATTTTAGCTCAGGAACAGAAACAACAGATATCCAATTAGTGTGTAACATATACAGACTTTTAATAAAAAGAAGTATCTGCTTACATGGAAGTTTTCTCTGTCAAACGTAGTGGGCGCCACACAGCTGCAGGAGAAATCTTGTCCAGTAAGTATCAAAAAGATAAAAGATGTGGAATAAAAATATACACAATATATGTACATAAAGAACAGCAGGGTGAGTCCAATCCGCTACGCGTTTCACCCTTTGTGGGCTTCTACCAGGCGTCCCAGAAGCCCACAAAGGGTGAAACGCGTAGCGGATTGGACTCACCCTGCTGTTCTTTATGTACATATATTGTGTATATTTTTATTCCACATCTTTTATCTTTTTGATACTTACTGGACAAGATTTCTCCTGCAGCTGTGTGGCGCCCACTACGTTTGACAGAGAAAACTTCCATGTAAGCAGATACTTCTTTTTATTAAAAGTCTGTATATGTTACACACTAATTGGATATCTGTTGTTTCTGTTCCTGAGCTAAAATCTAAGCAGATTAGCCACAGCAGGATCCTACAAAACGACACCTTACCCTTGAAGTGCAACTATTATCCAGCCATCCTGTGAGTGCATCCCCTTGAGGGGGATCAAAGCTTCCTCCTGATTCCTCAGGATATTATTTCACATTGTCACCTATAAGGTGTTATATATATATATTTATTGTGTTTATCACATATATTTTTTTATCACAGTTTGCTCCAAGCGCACTTATTGTTCTTTATTTGTATATATTGTCTGTTTTTGTGTGGTTTAGGGATACACTGCCTAAGTGCTGCTAGAGTTGTGATTGCAGCGCTGGGTTCACTTTTTTAATTTGTATACTCTATTTAGTATGTACATTATATATGTACACAGTATGTATCTGTGAGAAGAGGACAGACGCTGTACCGTTAAGAAGAGACCAATAACCATCATACCACAGGCCACAGGCATACTAAAGAGGATGCAAAGTGCCGAATAAACACTTCAGAAACGAGAACTATCATTAAACAACTACAAAAATAATTAAAACAAACACTGTGCAGGCCTCTCTCTAAATGTATATATATAATTACATGGGACGGGTTAGAGCTTCAGCAGTGTTTACATTTTAATTTAGATAACAGGCAGGCTCCCCTTTTTTTAGATCAGGTCTATGCTGACTGAGGAGAGAGGTATACGGTAGCTCATTCCAATGAAGTTTGTAATTATGGGGAAGGGACAACGTAAGTCATTTAATATTTACACATTTAAGGAAATCATGATCCTTCTCCATTACTTGTACCGCGCTCAACAGACACAGAAGGCATGAAATAGTTAAGAGTTACAAACACTGATTATGCATCTTTCATTAAATCTGCAAGATAAATAAGCAGTCTTATTTCTATGTTCACCATTTTTATTCATTGACTGATGGGTTTGAGGTACTAGTGGGGTACCTCAGGGATCTGTACTTGGACCTATTTTCTTTAATATGTTTATTAGTGATATTGCAGAAGGTCTTGTTGGCAAAGTATGTCTTTTTGCTGATGATACAAAGATTTGCAGCAGGGTTGATGTTCCCTGAGGGATAAGCCAAATGGCAAATGATTTAGCTAAACTAGAAAAATGGTCAGAGCTGTGGCAACTGACATTTAATGTGAACAAGTGCAAGATAATGCACCTTGGGTGTAAAAACCCAAAAGCAGAATATAGAATATTTGGTGCACTCCTAACCTCAACACAATAATGGAAGAGAGTATATTTAAACTAAGAAAAATGACCACAACTAGAGGACATAGTCTTAAATTAGAGGGGCAACGATTTAAAAGTAATATCAGGAAATATTACTTTACTGAGAGTGTAGTGGATGTATGGAATAGCCTTCCAGTGGAAGGATTTTAAGGATGTGTGGGATAGGCACAAGGCTATCCTAGATATGAGATAGGGAACTGGGGACTAATAAAACTATTTAGAAAATTTACACTAGATGGACCGAATGGTTCTTTCCTTTGAAGCATATACACGAGTGCATGCTCTATGTCAGCCCCAGCAAGTGATGTGTGCATTTCCCAGGGGAAGAAAGTAAGTCCTGTGTTTGGATCTCACGCTGTTGCAGTATTAGACACTGCATCGCCAGGTTTATAAGGCTTTTACCTGTTTATCCAGGAAGGAGCACATTAGTCTCAGGGGCCTGGCGTGCTCATCTCCTGTTTCATACTATGCGATCACATTAAGCAGCCACAGCTTTGTTCTATAAGCGAGAACTCATTTAAAATGGCCTACGAGGAAGAAAAGATGGTCACAGATTCTTACCGCCGTCTTTGCTTTGGAGACATCATCAATCTGAAGATGGAGATCCTCGATTTCGACTTCCATAGACTTGCGAGCCTTTACTGCTGCGGCACTGGTGAATTCAGACTCCTCCAGCTGCAAACACAACATATTGTTTCTCATTCAAGAACAGGCAGTTTATAAACCTGCAAAACAGCAGGCCTGATCCATAGCCATAGGACATCAGTAACAGCCTGTGTCAGATTTACTATCAGCCAGCATATTAGTATATGAAAGGGCACAATCATACTTCATACTAATTAAATAAAAAATTATAAGATAAACGACCAGCAAATAGAGGATTTATTATGTTGCAAGATTTACACAGCTGGGGGGGGGGGGGGGCGGGGGGGAATGTAGAAACTTAGAAAACCCTCTCATTTACATGATGGCTAATTATTTTGTACTTGTACCTCACCTGTGTGCAACCAGGCTGAACTGACCTGTCCTATTAGTGGGCCTCCCAGGACGGGCTTGGGAATGCATTGTACATAAACACAGAGGCAAAAACCAGTTCTTAATAATTCAGCGTAAAGAATATTTTGACTTTGCATGGGGTTTAAGCGATAATAATGTGTCTTTGGGGGGGAGGGGGGGGGGAGATGTCACAAATAGAAAGCACACAAAAATATTACAGTGGGGCTTTGGCTTAAGTTTACAGTCTGCAAATACCTGGCTTCTGAGCTGTGCTATTTCACGTTTGCTAGGAGCGTTGTTTTTCAAGTGATCCAACATGATTTGTGCATCTGCAAGCAGAGCTTTTGTCCTCTTCAGATCCTTTCTTAAGCGCTTCTCTGTCTCAAAGTCACGGTGGCTGACCTGAGGGAACACAGTAAAAAAAAAAAACACAATCAGTATATGTCTTCTGTAACACAAGCATGCATACATTACACATATGCCCATATATGACCTTTACGGACAACCAAAAAAAAGCAGGACAAACTTCACTATCTTGGCCTGGATTTTTCCACATTGCTTTCAGTTCATTCGAGTCCATGGTTTTAGTGAACCCACACGTATAATACTGGGCTCATGTATTACAGACCTATAGTAACACAAACATAAATCCCTTTTTACTTTGATCACTTACCTGCTCACTCACACTACTCAGTCGGCTTTCAAGGTCTCGCTTCTCTCTCAGGATCTTTTGCTTATCCTCGTATTCTTCTTCTAACTGCACTTCCATCTGCTTCAGCTGAAGGGAAATATATGAGATGTATAGCATGTCAGACAACACAATCAATTTCCAGTAAAAGACGATGGCGCTTACAAAGTGTTGCAGGAGTCAACAAGAGCAAAAAAACGGTGTTAGAAATGGACAGAGAAAATATGAATCAAATGCGAGACGACGGGGTTATTGAATAGGGCCAGTTTGTCATAACTGACAGGAAAGTTTAGCTTTACAAGTGGAATTTAGAATTCATTAGCACATGACTTAAGAAAACAAAACATAATTACTCTCACAAAAACTAGCATGGGTTTTCTTTGGGGGGAATGAGGGTGTGAGTGACTTGTCTGTTATTTAAATCAAAAATATAAGTTTACAATGGAAGTCAGATTGAAAGACAGGCCTTCACCATTTCAAAAGCAAACACCGGATCAAGTAAGTGTCCTACTGCTTGAATGCTTAAGTATTATATTTTATACAAAACATGACAGAACATTTATTTTGTGAATAAATCAATACTTTTTTGGGATTTGAAATGTTGGCATTATCTCCTCTTTAATCATAATCATACAGCATCTCTTAGCATAATATAAGTATAGTATCATTTGAGACAGGGCCTGAAGAGTTTTGGCAAAAGTACCTTTTTCTGGCAGGACTGGCGAATGTCCTCTACCTCCTCATCTTTACTTTCGAGTTCCTTGGAATGAGACTGTCTGAGCCGCTCCATCTCCATTTCCAGACGCAGTTTAGCCTGAAGTGAAACAGCAAGAACTTTAATAAAATGTATATTATTTAATATTCTACTGTACTACATCACTGAATTAATATGCTGTGGCCTTCAGATCCTCATTATCAAACCAAGGCTGCATTAGCCCAGGGTACAGTTAATGTCTCCATTGTATTTCCATTTGCTTATACCTGGAGAATGAGAGACTGTATTTTCTCTATAATGTTTACATGAGTCTAGTGAGTGGCTGACCTGTTCAGATGTACAGGGTCATGGCTACCCATGAAGGTGATGGAGTTTAATGAAATAGTAATATGGTAATCATGGTTTTGTCTCTATGTAACCCTTTGAATTGGGCCCTTTATCTGCTAGAGGGCAATATAAAGCAATATTAGCCAATGGCCATCCAATGTTTAGAATGTTAATGCACCATATAGATCACATGAGATTTCATCTCACTGACTTATATTAACTATGCATCGTGCAAGGATAAACCTGGGGAGTTTCACCTGCAAGATGAACAGAGAAGGCCTTGCATAATGCACTATTATAGAGAGTTTTCATGATTTAACTATGCATTGTCCATGACCAGCTGAGCACTAGCAGGAGTAACTCTCCAAGTTTTCCCTGCACAATGTATAGTTCAGTGGGTTAGTTGATGATCACCTCACCTGAACTTACCTGTAAATGAACTTTTTGGTTAATAGATCTCATACATTGCCACCCACAATGCTCAAAGCCACTGGAGTGGCTATTACACATTATCATTGGGTGTGATTATAATAGCCTGTGTGTGGCTTCGTTGCCAAGAAAGTAATAGCATAACTTTCCATGCAGCCGAGGCATTTTCTCAATTGTCTGCAGTAGAGAGATTTTTACGCTTATTGGCTTTACACAGAAAGAGGCTCCGTCGGAAAAAAAAGACCGAATGATGCCCATAAAATACCCCTAGTGAGCACTAAGGTAGAATGAGCGGCCCAGAGTGGAGCATACAAAACGCCTGCTCACAGCCCAGAGGCCACATTTTCTACAAGAAGATGATATAAGCCGTGAGCAGAGAACTGTAAGTGCTGAGGATATGGGAACGGAGGCCAAACACGTCTCCAGATGACCATTCATCTCCCTGGCCTGGTCGCTGACTTGGCAATCACTCCCCGATGTGCGGACAGCTAATGGCACTTCTCTCACTTTTACAGTTAACAACAGAAAGATATATAGGTAATGTCCGGAGAACAGCTGCAGGAATGAGCTATGCAGTGCTGAAAGCACCAACTGGGTGTTCAACATGTGCTGGATGCCCAGTCCGAACAGACTATTCTGAGAACAAGGGGTGCAAGGATATCGGATCTCACCATGTGGATAAAACGTTATGTTCAATTAATCATTAGTGATGTAAAAGCAGAAAAGAACGCTGTGCCGAAAGGACATTTACACCTGTAGCTTTCCGAATATACACATTGAAATACTGGATGGTGAAGCATTTTAATGCAAAATCAGGACTGCTTGTCCAAAACGGTTAAAACCACATCAGAAGCAAAATATCCACGTGGTTCGCAGAGTGTACACAGTCCGAGTGTTTGTGTAAAGCATGCCACAAATAATACAGCGATTTCACATAATCAAAATGTCTACTTTAGTATTGGACAATAAATAAAGAAATTAAGATGACTACTAACTGTGCATGTGCCAAAGGGCTCTTAAATAAAGATATATACAGACATGCACAAATCTTAACAGAAGTTCTGTTACTCCATGCTACATACAATCTAAATTAGTCAGCAGTTCCCCAATGACCAACTGATTATCGACGTTAAAATTCTGGTGTACACTAGACTCAACAACCTTGTCCCCACGTTCTTACGTCGAAGGGACAAGCACCGGACCTATAGCATCCTCCACACTAAGTGCCGTATCAGCTGAGAATTCTCATACTATTCCATCTTAAAGGGGATGTTTGTAAGAAAAGAAAAAAAAAGATTTCTCGAAAGCAGTTTTTTACACCAATTCCATGACTCTGCCGCACATTTCCCTTCAATAGAGGTTGATATTCGCAGAGCATAAATGCTTTCAATCAGCTGGCATACACTAAGCGGTTATTTAAAACATCATTATCACCTATCCTAGGCTATTATACATTATGTTAAATAAACAGGACATGCTAAGAAAATTGCAGTGACATGGTTGTTGGATGCACAGCAAGCAAACCTTGAATGCAGCATGAATTTTACCAGCAGACATACAATATAATGGTAGGAGGCTTTTGTGTACATTATAACATAAATATAAGAAATCTACAGGCACAATACTGCAGCTAGAAGACATTGCCATGGCAAACAATGAAGGGTGAAATAACTGGAGGGAGTGCGCTGGCACTTTAAACTGATCTAATGTTGGCAAAACATTTTACCACATATCATTACAATGTATTTCAGTATAACAAAACATGGTGCTCTAGATATATATATATATATATATATATATATATATATATATATATCGCATTACCTCAATGAAAATCAATGGACAGACCAAAAATGTCTAATATATATATATATATATATATATATATATATATATATATATATAGATAGATATATATATATATATACACAAAACCAAAGGGCAGTTTAAATAATCAGAATGGAGTCTGCTCACAAAAGATTGAACTATGTTGTTGAAGTAACCGAGAACTACAAAACCCAGCCCAGCATACCCTTGTCAGTTCAATGTTTAGAGATTATACCTCAATAGGTTTCCAGTCAAAGTTCTCTTTTCTTTATTTAGAAACCAGATCTAAAATTGTAAACGCTTTGCCAATGAGATAACCTGTATGGAATATATGTCATTGCATGAAGAGCACAGGTGAGCTGGTAGAACATACAGATTATAAATCATATTCTCATATTAAGAAAATATGGTCAATAATTGTGAAGTTGAGAAACATTGCTTAGGATAATCATGAGGAATTAAGCATTAAGTCTTGTGTAAATGTCTTTAGGATTATATCATTTAGCTTAATAAAATGTCTTCAGAGCATACTGTGTGAACATGCGTCTCTTCTTTCCCAAATATACAACATTCTACAGGCGATCATGCAATGGAAATAAACGGTTTAGCAAGTATCAAGTACCTGCTCCAGCATCTGAATGGTTCCAGCTTGCTCATCCAGCTCTTCCTCTTGATCTTTGACTTTGGCCTCCAAATCACGCAGTTGTTTCCTGACCTTGGCCAGGGAAGCCTCATCCTTAGACTCCTGGCATGAAACATCTTGCAGTTCTGTTTCCAGCTGTTCCACCTTGTGCGTGAAGACGATCATCTCAGAGTCCTTCTCCTGGAAACAGAACATGCAAGATCATGATTTTATTCTATTCAAAGAGGCCAGCTAATGCACAGCCAGTCCCTTTAGGGAGATAAGCTCTGTATTAATATTACCGCTGTTAATGTCTAAGTTGGTCATTGGTCTCTAACCATGCTTAGGAGAAATTATAATGACACTTAGGAGGCGAAAATGTTCCATCTTTAGAGGCCTGTAAAGCTAGGTGCCAAAAATAACAACTGGATTTATAAAGCTTTTTCTTCAGCATAGAAGCATTAAACGACACATTTCTAACATGTCTGGGGTTTTTAAGAAATTACATTTTTGGTAACATGTCAGAAGAAGAGGAACCAACTGTTTATTGGCACACACCATTTAAGGCCAATTTTGAGAGTTAAGAGGAACACTAAAATTAAATGTGTTTGTATTTAGCAATGTTGCTCAGATTACTTCAGTTGGATAATAAGGCTTTTTGTTTTGCTTATAATACACTCATTCTTGTAAACTGAGTTGTGTGCTTCCTCTTTTGCTATAAACTACAGCTTGATCTTATTTTATGGTTTAGATTCTGTAGAGCATTCTACACAATGCAGCTCTATGAAGATACTGTAGATTAAACTCAAACAATGTATCGTTTACAGTTAGAAGAGATTTCAATCGGTTTGCTTCACAGGGTAGGAGAGGTAAAGAGACCAAAACACACTGTGTTTGTAATGAAAACAGCATTTATATATTTGCCAAGTAAATATTACATGAAATGTCACAGCTATTTTGGTATCAAACCAATTTTTACTACAATTCCAGCAAGAACAAATGACTTCTCCAACTTTCAGCACTGTGTTTCTCTAAAGAAAGTTTGTTGCAAGAAAAAATAACACATTTCTGAACGTTTTAACATAAAACTCATCCTGGTAATAATCAAAACCACAATTCCCTCTGGACTCAAGGTTACAAAAATGATGAATGAAATTTTCATGTTCATACTCTCACGGATGATCTAGCTTTTGGAAAAAGAAAATACACTACAGACACGCTTCAACGTTTGGGATAGGAAATTACTTTAAATCTCACACTATGATACCTACAGCTTTACCAACAGGTACACTTAACTCACATGCTAATATCATAGAATGCCATGGCGACTAGGAAATTATACCGGCAAGGATCATCTACATACTCGCCCTGGTATCAGGTTTTTTTTAAATATAGGTTTATTTTTTCATTGCACCACTAGGGAGCAAAGTGTGCGCTGCACATACGTCCTGTTCCACCCCCTCGAAATGTAGTGACAGAGCGGCAGGTGTCACCAGGAGCATAAAGATGGTATGTGCCTGTGGGACAAGCATGGACCAGGCTGGAATAGAAACACCCCATCCCCTTCAATGAGGCAAAAGAAGCAGGGGGATTTTCAAAGAATTACCGTTGTTTTTTTCCCTCTTTAAACACACTGCTGGCTAGTGTGTATATGGATGTGACTGTCTGCATGTGTGTGTGTATATGTATGTGACTGTCTCTGTGCGTGTTTATGTATGTGACCGTCTGTGTGTGTGTCTGTGTGTGTATGTATGTGACTCTCTGTGTGTGTGTGTGTGTGTATGTGTCTGTGACTGTCCGGTCTCTGTGTGTGTATGTCTGTGTGTATCTGTCTCTGTATGTGTGGCTGTGTATTTGTGTGTGTCTGTGACTGTCCTGTCTCTGTTTGTGTGTGTATGTTTGTGTGAATGTGCCGTTGTCTGGCTCCTAGATATTTGTGCTGGCTCCTAACACTAAATTAAATTTGTCAAGCCCTGCCATACATATGTGTTTTTGAAGGCGTGTTTTTTTTTTTGAGTTTGTATTGGTTTCCATGATCCATTGTTTAATTATAGACACATAAAGGTGTGGGGAGGCAAAAACAAGAAGCAAATGAATGAATAAGTGGCAGTTCTTACCTCCAGCTGCTGCCTCAGGCTAAAGACCTCAGATGTAAGCATATCTTTCTCCCTGCTCAGCTTCTCTTTCTGGATCTTCTCCCTTTGAACTTCCTCCTGGGCCTGAGCTAGCTCCGTGTCAAACCTGGGTTACGAAAAGTTTAGTGTTAAAAATCTGACTATTACATGTTCAAATAATGATCTATGTCCAGTGTATTAAGCACCAATTCAGAACACAAGCAGGTGTGTACAAACTAGATACAAGAAAGGATGGACAAAGGTTTTTTTTATAGATATAGCAGAAAAGTGTAGTTTACATGGCAGTCATAGGGAAAAATCCAAGGTAACATGATATTGGTAAGGGAGACGACAAGAAAAAGGAGGAAAAGGATGACAAAACATTTAAAAATTAAAAAAGAAAAAAAAGGTTTAATATCGTTTCATACTTTTTGTGTTTGATTATGTATAGAGAAAGTCACACAGGCAACTCATTGTTTAGGTCATTTCATCTGCAGTGTACAATTAGTCGCAAACTGAGAATTAAAAAAGTCATTATGGGGGAGTTTCGCCCCCTTTTTTGTATGTAGAAAAGCAAGAAGCTTTATACATACCACGCAGGTGTAGAAATCTGGCTAAAGGGATAAGATATAAACATTGAAACAGCATCATTATTTATATATCTCCTGTACATATGTCCTGTTGCAGCTTAGTTTGTAAACTATGCTACAAAGAAGCTCTGACGGTACCTCAGAAGTGGCTCCCGTGGCATATTCAATGATTAAAAGCAGAGCATCTCTGATTTTAATAAACTTCACACAGTTTGCGTGTAAATAGAAAAGTAAATATTTGTGCAGTGCACATCAAAGTGAATGATTCAGTGTTGATGAAAACCGCTCAGTGTAGGCAGGGTTTCCGGATTTGTTTATTTTCCTTACTTTCCAAGCCATTTGTTTCCAAGCTGTAGGTTGCAAATGAAATGCAATCACTTGTTTGTATATCTTGTATTTTAGTATTCTTTGGCTATCAAAGCCATTATGAGAACTACTTCTTGAAGCCAAAATCTGTGAATGCCTGCAGAGCGCAGGAAACATAAGTGGCCTTAGACTAGCTGTGTCCTTATAAAAACTGTGCGGAAAAAAATGAATTTGTTCTTATTGCTTCTATAGCAGTGTTAAAAGGTAATTTAAAGTCTCTTGTCCCCTGCTAATGTTTTTATTTTTCCTGTAATAAATCTTCCATTCCCTGATGGTATGCATGAAGGGCAGATCTTCTGTGCCTCTAGTATCACAAATTTCTATTACCTGTGTTTTCGTACGGCACTGCTCTAGACAAAACAGATGATGCTGAGATGTTCTATCCTTCCTGTCCCTTCCATTCTAGTATACATTTGCTGCACCATGTTACCCAGCAGTAGACGGGATGTCTAGTGTTTGAGAGCACAGGGATCATGTTCTAGGTATTAACGGCACGTCTTAGATACTCAACTCTACCTAAACATTTTCCAGACACAGCACCAGTTGTCCACTAATATAGTAACTTTATTCCAAAATGTCATGACATGCTAACAGGTGAAATGGCAATACCTCAAAACATACCTTACGTAGGTTCTCTTCTTTCTCCTTTTCCTACAAATGGGCATGTCCAATGCCATGTGGATCAGCAATGCGCTCAGCAATGGACATGCTCTATGGGGAGTGTCTTCTTTCCCTAAAAATGGGCAGGCCCAAGAGCGTCTAGGACAGTTCAGCATGGCTGCGTCACCACTGACAGTTCAGTGCGGCAGTTTGACTGATGAACTGTCAGTGGTGAATAGCTTCATCGCGGCAATGTAAGCGCTGACAGTTCAGCGCTGAACGGTCAGTGCTTACAAACATACACCCCCCTAATAAATCAACCCCCCCAAAAGTGACCCTGAACCCCCATACTAACCCCCAACCCAAACAAAAATACTAACATTAACCACTGAACCCTAATACTACCCTCCCTGAACCTGAATACTAATACCTAAGCCCCCAATACCCTAATACTAACATTAACCCCACCAAACCCTTATAGTACCCTCAATGAACCCTAATAATAACATTAACCCCACCAAACCCTTACAGTACCCTCAATGAACCCTAATACTGACATTAACCCGTAATAATACTAACCTTCAGCAATCCCACGGTGATCTGTCCCGCGAAGAAAGGTCAGGCGATGGCCTCTCGCACAATGAACTGGCCACTTTGTGCTGCCTTTGGCCTGACTAAACCCATGCACCCCCAATCCTCATGTGTGGCACCCATTTATTACATCACATAACCTATCCACTACACCAGACTGCACCAACATGGAGGTGCATGGGTATGCGCCTCACCATTTGACATTAATGACAAGTGCTTCACTTGTTATTTTCAATGAAGGGTGTGCTGGGCATGTCCAGTTCTGAGGGAACATCCATACCCTCACGTTTATTTTTAAGGTGTGAAGCATGCTTTTAATTTGACACGCTCATGTATGCTTCATGCAGTATGCCGAGCGAAATAAAGAAACTTTGACAAACGCTTTCTTATGATCTGTGCATTTCCCAAAATAGATATTTTAGGTGTATTGCTTAAAACAGAAACTGGTTAGAATAGGCGGGTCTCACCTCCTCTGCTTCTTCTCAAGTTCGTGGTTGCGCCCTTGGTGCCCCTCTAGATGCAGTTTGGTGTCTTGTAGCTCGGCTGTGAGACGCTGACATTTTTTCTTTAACTGTTGTACGGCTCTCTGTGTTTCCTCATTATCTGCCTGCAGATCTGCCAGCTAAACATAAAACGGAAGAGGAAAATGGTTAAAAAGATAACCCCGTCATCCGTCTGACCTTTTACACTTTGTTGTACTGGTTCATGTGAAAAGCAGAAACATATAGCAGGCACGTTATACTATTTTTTATTATTTAAACCTTCACAATGGTCTGCATCCTAGAGGGTTTTTTTTTTTGCTAATTTAATATAAACAGCCATTCACAGTGTATCACTGGATAGACTCTGCAATGTTATTTGGCAATAACAGAAATATCTGAAAAAGAATGGGTTTAGTTGAGGGTTGAGTTAATAATCCCTGATGAGATGTACATATCCAAGATAAAGTGCTTAGTTTTTTTTTAAAACTGAAATTAAATCTTCAAAAATTAAAAAATAAAAATTGACATATCAAAGTAATAATATTTTATCCTGGTCAGATCTACTGGAAAAACTTTTTAACTCTGAATCTTTAGCATATTTTGTGCTACCTCTTCTACTTTAGCTCAGACATCTTGTGTGATTCTCTGGCTCCCATCCTCTTCTCACCATCTACCTAGTCCCTCCTACCACACAGTCATTCTCCATAACTGACACCCTAATTAGTATTCTTACATGCATTCCCATTCACAAATGTTTTTCTTCCAACCTGTTGACAGTTGCTCCACCGGCTCAGTGAAGCCGTAGCTTCACAAAATGATCTCTCTCAGATCTTTGCTTTTTGTACATAGAGCCACCATTCAAAAACAGGATAAAACGGTGAATAAATGGTCTTTCATAAACAAAAAATACAGTTGTGTGTTTAGTTCCCTTCTAATATCACCATGGTGCAAAAGGCAAAGGCTAAGTAATTAGCTTGATGTGTTTCACACACACAATGCTTGTTCGCGAGCTCCCAGACTGACTTTAGTTTGGATTTGATAGACTCTGGAATGCCAAGAAAACGGAAGGTATAATTATACAGAAAGATATACGGAGCACACACACACACACACACTCACGTAGGTTGCCTTAGCAATGAATTCATGAAATGATGCAAGATACTCACACGTCGCTCCAACTGCCTCTTGTTCTGTTGCTCCACCTCCAGTTTATCCTCAAACTCCTGCTGCATGCGCTTCTTAGTGAAATCAATCTCCCGTACGGACCGCTCATACTTCATCCGCCACTCTCCACCTGCCCAAACAAGAAAAAACAGGACACAGTGAGGAGACCAGAGTCAACGGAATTCAGCCGGTGCTGAGAAAGTATCTCTGTGGAAGGAATTTAGTTTGAAAACTGTGGCCAGAAAAGATGTAAACTGAAAAGATGGACTTTTTCAAATAACACAGAATTTAATGCAATGCAGTTTATTAAAGAATACAATTCAATGGATGGAGAGAAGAAAAAAAAAAAAAAGGTTTACTAACAAGTGAGTTAATCAGAAGAAACAGGATCCCCCCCCTGCAAAGTGACTTGTAAAATAATGATTTTAAGTTTTAATGTTTATTAACATGTTAAAGGTGTTTGTGGTAAATGTGTCTAGCATGCTTAACCACTTAGCATGCTAGTAAAGGAGGAAAAAAACATTCACGCTTGCCCCCTTGTCACTATCACAGATTTCCGAGCATATAGCTGTTTAATGGACGCTAAATGTATATTAAGCCATTTCATTTTTTTTATTAAAAAAAATACATGTGTCTTTAATGCACAGATTTGTATGCCCTCCTCTCAATCAGGTCACTTCTGTCTTATTATGTTCAGGCAATCTTTATCAGGCAGAACAACACTTCTGCCTGATTAAAGCATCTTCTGAATGGTCCGACATTCAGGATCTATAATTACATCCTCAATGGGTCTGTCTTTGGTTACCACACAATGACCACAAAATCAGGCAAATCGACAGTAAAAACAAGGCATACCAGAATCGTCGTCGTCCATTTCGCCGTTGAGATCTGCTGCGCGTATCAGTCTGGCCTCCATCACCTCAACCTCCATGGATTCCATCTGTTTTTTCAGTGCATCGTATTTGGCCTGGTAATAAGGAGAAAAATACAGTGAGAACCTACCAAGGGAACGACGAGACTATGGCACATTATTCCCTGAAGCCTTTTAAACTTTGCTATGTAAGCGACAGGTTTTATTTCATTGTTAAATTAATATTGTATGAAAGGATATACAGGAGAACAGGGACGCCCACATGATGTGGAAACAGATCCGTAGGAAAGGTAGCATTCTGAAATCTCACAGCACAATGAGGCATTTCTTCCTTTCAGTGAGCAGATTTCAGTTATACATTGTTGTACTGACAGCAACACCTACACACAGCATGAAGAAAGCAGGCTGGCATGCGCAAAAGGTAACTACAGCATGGGGTTTTGTTTTTAACAATGTCTGCAAAATTATGACTGTGTAATATACTATCCATCCGTTACATAGGCAAGGCCTATATGTAGACTGTAGTAGCCAATCAGGAGCTTGCCTGGTTATTTTTAGGAGCCAGGTAAATGTACTTCCATAGCATTCTATGCCAAACAATCTAAAAAAGTTAGGAGCCAGCAGTAGGGATTTTAGGAGTCATGGCTCCCTGGCTCCTTCGATTGGTGAAGACCATGGTACACTGATTTTTTCCACCAAATGTTTTTGTGCATTGCAACAATCTCACTACATGTCACAGGAACTTAATATGTTACAATATTTAGCAAAATTGCTGACTGATCCAGCTGTATCAACTCATCGCTACCTTCTAGATCACATTGTTTACCTGGGCAAATCCATTTTGAAATGTTTTATTATTTAAAGGGTATGAGTATGAAGTGCATCAGGCTCTTCACCTTGACGTTACATGGCTTTATAAGCCTAGAACTTCCTTTGGAATCGGTTTGAATACAGATTATTTCCTTGTTTTCCAGCCTGCTTTAACCATAAGTGAGTGATCATATTTGAAGCTTTTTTAACAGGAAAGACGTCAGCATTGTTATATGTGCGCTGTTATATGATACAAATCATAAAACCTGAAAAACTATAAAAGAAAGTTCTGCGAGTGACAAGGATAAAGGGGATTATGTCGGTGGCCGTATTGATTCAACGGTCCAGAGCTCTAAGTACTAAAGAACGTTTTACCATCAATGGATGTAGAACAAATAAAGACCCTCTAGTGCCTGTCTCCTTCATACTGTGTCTGTCTCAGAGTGCCTGTCTCCTTCATACTGTGTCTGTCTCAGAGTGCCTGTCTCCTTCATACTGTGTCTGTCTCAGAGTGCCTGTCTCCTTCATACTGCGTCTGTCTCAGAGTGCCTGTCTCCTTCATACTGCGTCTGTCTCAGAGTGCCTGTCTCCTTCATACTGCGTCTGTCTCAGAGTGCCTGTCTCCTTCATACTGCGTCTGTCTCAGAGTGCCTGTCTCCTTCATACCGCGTCTGTCTCAGAGTGCCTGTCTCCTTCATACTGTGTCTGTCTCAGAGTGCCTGTCTCCTTCATACTGTGTCTGTCTCAGAGTGCCTGTCTCCTTCATACTGTGTGTCTGTTACGTGCTACAATACTTTTTTTTCTCTCATGTACACAACTAAAAAGTTATACAAATCAGTAAGTGGAATCAAAAAGCATAAACCAGCAAGATCACTAAAAGACTGTTTGAAACTCCACGGTTCAGTGGTTTACCTAAAGTGTAGAAAGCAATACATGTGCATGCACGCAACTATAAATGTGAAGACACTTTTTACAACTCTTGGTAAGATTGTAATCCACCTGTAAAATGTCCACATTTTAGATCATTTAATACAGTATTGGATCTGCTGGTGCCGTTGACTACCTCATTTCTGAAAAGTATATGTTGTATGGAAATCCCAGATGATAAAGTTCTAAAAACGGAAGCCATGGAATGTGCCTGCCAGTTACTCCACTTTCCGAACTTTGTTTCTGAGCCAGTGTTTGTGTACCTTATGAGTATTCATGAAAGTATCCGAGGGTTTTGTAGGCTCAGGCTGTATAAAAAAAACTTCAGAGATCTACAGTATTAAAGTCAGAGTCTTTCCCGAGGACAAATTACACGACACTGAGCACAGTATTCTAAAATCACTGAAGTCCACTCAAAACTTGCCGAAAGGACTATGCCCTCATAAGATATTCTAAAGGAAAACTTTGATGAAACAATAAAAGCAAAAAGGAATGCACAACTAAATATCTTACGTTTATCAGATCACGTTATAGGAGATGACAGAGGTTGACTTGCCTAGGAGCACAGGTATCTCCCATGCAGGTAACACTGAAAGCAACGAATACAAAGGAACGTTTTACCTGTAGATCCTTCATATCTTTCTCTACCCGTAGCCTCTCAGCTGTCTCTGTCTCCAGTAGCTGGGAGGCAGACTCTCCTGTGTTCCTTTCGTCCGTTAGCTCAGAATTCAGCTCTGTGATCTGAAGGAACAGAGGAATGGAGAACTGTAAGGACCCCACAGAATATAAAGTTGGATTTACGTTGGAACATCCCAAGGATATATTTTTTTCTGTTATATTTGATAGTATTGAACTACTATGGACCTTTTTTCTACCTTCTCTTGATTAATACATTTGTTTGACTAAATAGGAGGCATATACAACTCATGTAAGCATGCACTGTTGAAAATACTAGGTAAACATACAGCCTCAGTGACCAGGAGGTTTTAATTCCTGAAATCCTAGATATTGTACCAAGCTAGTTCACAGGACTCTCGAACTAAAGGAATCAAGAGTCAAAAGACATTGTGCATCTAAACATGACTATTCACCTGAAAAACAAATGATGTGCTCACAAACTTATTTACCTTGTGCATAGTAATGATTTAATTATTAGATATACAATAAACACAAAATGAAAACCCCTGGTCTATTGGCTGTGCATAACCATCTCTAGAGTAAAATGAATTGGGCAGTCCTCTTATCTTTACTAGCTACTGTTTTTTTGTGTGTTTTTTTTTATTCCAATATCTATTAGCTACAGTTTTACAGTTTCCGGAAATGCTTTAATGAATTATTTTTTCTATACAATACCCCCTGAAGTAAGCTCCTGTAGCTGTATGTTTCTGCTAGGAGTCCGAGCAGTTTTGGAACAGAGTCAAGTTTGTATGAGGTGTTGAATGATAGCTGCTGTCCAAATACATATACAGCTAGGCTGAAGCCCCTATCATTAATGTTTTAGGAAACCCCCTCCCACTCCGCAAAAAGTCAGACCTGAGCATTATTTAAATAACAAATTTAATTATCACCCTGCTCTCCAGGCGGTCGTTGTTCAATCGCTGTTCATTTCTCTCCTTCTCAATCTTGTCTACTCTGCTTTTCAGCTGCTGTATCTCCTCCTGTGGAGAAAAAAAAAAAAAAGGATTAGAGAAAAGTTACCATAGAAATATTTATCATTAAAGTTAGCAGGCAAATAAATAGTGCAAGTCGATTTGGTTGCTGCTTGCCCTAATCATCCCAACCTTCTGGAAATAGAAAACCATGACATGGATTGAGCAACACATGCTTCTCCAAATTGAAATGATGTTCTGCCTAACAAACTACACTGCTGTGCAGAGAATGTGTGCTTCCTTTGCTCCCAAGCTCACATTCTGACTATAGAAGTCCCAGGGTTGAGATATATTAATACTCACTTAATACCTGAGTGAGACGGTAAGTGTACTGAATCCCATGCCCTGTTTCTGCTTCTAACAGGAAGCCGTCATAGACTAACCAACATTAGTTGCACATCAATATAGGATACTTGTAAAGAACCGATGAAAACCTTGAGTGCTTAGTGATGTGCGGATTATCATCATTTTATCGGGCGCTGGATGGTTGAGGGCACACACATTACATTTATATGATGCTGATGGGCTCAGCGAATGAAGGCCAAAGAATGGGCTCCATCTCCTGCAACAGAAACATTGGCATGCCCAGCCCAGTAAGTCCTGGGACATGTTGAAAGGCAGGGATTGGGGAAATCTCTTTGCAAAATGACAGAGCTTTACAAAGCATAAACCTCTTAGGCAATTAGTTTTGCGTAAATCCCAGAGCTGCGGAATGACTCCGAGGTCCCTCTTGGGTTTCAGAGGCTAAACTGCTGAATGAAAACACACAGTACAAATGGAGCATTGCTATTATGTGACAGTGGCCTATTTCCTGCAGGATTGTTTTGCCTCTGGGAAGCTGAAATGGCATTCCTACTGCCATCCAACAGCCGCCCTCCTGTTACTTGGCATGGCAGTTATCCAGCAGGCAGAAATTCCCCGGTGTGGCTTCTGATAATCATAAACATATTCCCTGCCACTCCTCCTCCCTCACACATACCCCCCCAGAGATCAATAAACGTAATGTGAACAACCTGCAAGCGGCAGCTCACAGCCAAGGGGAGGAGAGACACATGGTCTCTGGGCTGGTATTAATTCCAGGATTCGCACCTCCTCTGTTTAGCATAGCTGTATTTCATGTACAGGTTGTCAGTGTCAGACACATAGTACAGTGGCTCGCTAATCAGTGCATCATGTGACCTGGAGACTCACTTGCAATACAGAAGGACTGAATTGGACTAGTCTAGTCTATAGCATGCATCGGACGGTCCTTAAAAGGCACCAATAACTTTAATTTAAAACCCAGACAGTTCCAAATATCTTTAGCCGAGTGTTGTATCATGGAAAATAAAGAAACCGATTTGTTTTTTTTCCACTCTCTCTCAACTCTTCTGGTATAAAGTTAAAGTAATAGTTACAGCTGTTGATAAAGCAACTATCAGTTTGGTTTATCTTTCCCTCCTTCTGTTACAAGGCTGGCTGAAGCAACCCCCCCCCCCCTTGCATTCTGAGCACTCGAAACAGCCGAGTTGAGCAGCAGAGAGCTTGACTGCACAGTAATGCCTAATAAAAGCACTCTTTCTTAGAGGGGAGCAAGAAAACTCCAGGAGAATGGTCATTTGTCTTAATGTACAAAGAAGCACATTTTACATACATTAAAACATATGTTCAACATACAGTAATCAAGCTAGTTGGAAATGCCCCTTTAAATGCCTCAAAAATTATTAGCCAATCAATAAATCACAATGCTAACTGGTGAGAGAGAACAGCAGCCTATGACCATCGACCTACAACCTTTCAAGCAGGATTCTTTTTCCAACTAATGGAATACAACAATGAATTATCTAGCAGTGCCCTAGAGAGCACTTAATGATCTATCATTAAGTGCTCTCTAGGGCACTGCTCTCCTAGCACCCCCTTTAAGTGCAGCTAAACTTCTCCATTGGAAG
The DNA here is from genome assembly GCA_036172795.1 of Pelodytes ibericus. Taxonomy (NCBI): domain Eukaryota; kingdom Metazoa; phylum Chordata; class Amphibia; order Anura; family Pelodytidae; genus Pelodytes; species Pelodytes ibericus. The sequence goes on along the minus strand of CM069857.1, from coordinate 47,950,386 downwards.
CATCAGGCCTGCGGCAGTCGCCGACAGTCAGTTAGAGACCATAACTAGGCCCCCTCTGTTGGTGGCATTCAAAAACAAAAAGGTCTCTTTCTGCCCTAGCAGAGAGAGACTGTTAGCCCTGACAGACCCCGATAAGACAGCGCAGGACGAGTCAGCATCCATCTGAGTTCTGCCTCAGCTGAGAGGCAGAGCTCAGAGTAAACCTGTGTGTATCTGCAAAGCTACACATTGGGTTTATTTCCAGTAGGGGGACACTAATATTTTGTACCTTTTATTTCCTCTAAGGAAAACAAAAACACACAATGTGGGGTGTGCACAAACCAACCTGCACACTAGTAATGGCAAATACTGACAAAAAAATGATACTTGCACCAAGGGAGATGCTGCCTCATATCACATTCTCTGATGTGCTCCAGAAACAACAATACATAAACAGAGAGGCGCAGGTTCTCAAAGGTCAATACTTAGAACAAAATAAAACAATAGTGTAATCAGTTTTATATAAAGTGGATGGAAAGATTACCCCTCACAAACCCAGAATGGTAATAAGCGAGTAGAGACACACTCTGGCTGTCATACAAACAAACAGGGCAAATAAATGTGTGGTCCTATATATTTGGCTATGGCAGCTTCACCTAATATTGCACTTACAGAATATAAATAATAAAATAGAGTATATAGAACAACGACATTATGAAACCAGCTCAGAAGATGGCTATCCCTCAATCCCCTATGACAAAGGGACCCAGAGGAAATATAATTTGCCATCTCTCTATGCATTTTGCCTCAAAAAGAGTCACTGCTTTCTCAGGAGAAATAAAATCGTAGGCAATCCTCTGTTTATTCCTCCTGAGGAAGCCGTGACTCGTGTTGAGGTAAAACGCGTAGAAAATGGCAGCTAATCACGGTCTGTGCATTAGCCTCACATTTGCAATTGCCAGTACTGAAATGGCTTTGTGTCAGCAGGACCAGGCACTTCCCAATAACTGAGGCTGCACTATAAAAAAAAAATGCAGTATTTTCTATAAACATGGATTAACTTCACTTAAATTCTAAGTGAATCGTTTTACAAGGACACAGAGATGTTCCATTAGTAATTTATGTGAAATCTCTGACTGCCTCACCATTGTGTGTGTGTGTGTGTGTATATATGTATGTGTTCATAGATGTATATATATAGATGTATATATATATATATATATATACACACACACATATGTGTGTGTGTGTGTGTGTGTGTATAGATATATATATATATATATATATATATATATATATATATATATATATATATAAGTGTGTGTGTGTGTGTATGTATGTATGTATGTATGTATGTATGTATGTGTAGATAGATATATACATATATGTCTGTGCGTGTGTGTAGATAGATAATAGATAGATCTGTGTGTGTATACATGCTGCATTGCAGTATGTAGAATTCATTTGCGTCCATGGGGAAATTAATTCATTAATCAAGGAGAGGATCCCGCAGGATTTACCTTGATAAATGAACCCATATGAATTCTACATACTGCAAATCAGCATTGTAAAAGTTGTGTGTCCCTGTAAACAATATATTTTATGTACTTCAGATTAAACACAAATATTTAACTTTGAATAAACAAAACAAGTTGTTCAAAGGGACACTTCAGGCATCAAGTTTAATGAGCCGTTTTTTCCAGGACATGCAACTTAAATTTTGTATGTAAAATTCATATCTGTCCATTCATCCAGGCAGTTCAGATGGGATTCACTGCTTGATTAATGAAATTAATTTCCCCCTGGAATTCTACATAATGCACGGCAGCATGTTAAAAGTTATGTGTACTTGAATGAGTGGTCCCATTAACAACTGTGCGTAATGTATGAGTTGTTGATTTCCATGGTTAACTACCTCACTTTTATAGTGCTGCTATAGGGAAAATATTTACAAAAGGTGAATGTGGATACATTCCTGACGATAAACATAGTCATGTGTTTATGGGTTGTATTATTTAATTATTCTAATGGTGATGAATAGCTTGGTAGCCATGATAAAATAGTTTTTCTCAGTTTTTTTTCCCCTGTTGTTATTTAGCAGTAATACAGTTGAAGACCCAAAATAGTTTATATTAACAATTTTCAAACAAAACTTATTTATAAGTTTAAACAATGTATAGGGCTATGGACAATATGTTTAATGAAGGCAGTTGGGCTACGTCTGGACAGTCCAATCCACTATAACATATACAGCACATATATCATTATACCATATACAGTGACATTCTAGTGGCATTCACACATTGACGTCTCAGTATCAAGTTACAATAAAAGACAAGAAACGTCAATGGTTTAATGACCCTAATAAACTATTTTTGTCATGTGATCATCCGAGAGAGCTAATATACATATATATTTGGATTTGTAACTGTGCTAACTGTAGCACCCGGGGTGAGACACTTTTGGGAGCAGAGTACAAGACCATTGGATATTGTTATATTTTTTTTAAAATGCGAAACCACAATATGTAAATGGGATGTTATTTTTGGAAATGTAAATCAGACAAAAGTTTCTGAAAATAATAACAAAAAACTGGCTTATCTGGTTTTCCTCAAGGCAAAAATAAATAAAAAAAAACGTGCTATAAGCTGCTTTCATGTGTTCTGATTACAAATGTCATTTCTTATGTAGCTGTGAATAAGACAATGCGAGCCAATCAAATTGTTTTGTCAAACCTTAATGCTTATCAGAGAGACACTGCAGATAAGGCACATCTGGCATTATGTAAATGTGTGGAATATAGCCACAGCAAAACTAAGAACAAAGCAGAGGAAATCAAAACATTTTGTATCAACTCAGAATTGCTCATGTCAACTCCATCGTCGTTTTTAATGGTTCTTTGCTACTTATGGCCCATTTTCAATCTGTATCAGTGACTACATGGTGACCAGCCATCAGGCATGCAAATAGTTAACACTGTAAAGAGAATGTTACCTATTTTGGTATAGGGTCAGTTGTGCAGCGCCAAAGCTAAATAAAGCCTTCACCGGTAACAGACAGTATGTTCCAGAGCAGGATACTGTTGTTTTCACACATTGTTAACTGTACTATTCTAACCTGCAGTACAGCAGCGGGAAAGGTTTCTCATTTTGCTAATTTCTTACACTACCTTTGGCACCAAGTCTTTCCTTCATGGTTGGCCCACCTCATGCAGTCATTATGCAGAGCAAGCATTATCAGAATTAAACTAATTAACCCTATTCCTGAACTAAAAGGAATCGTTATACCAAAAGCTGCCATTAACAGACTTAACTCCTTCAAAGCAAATGCCCACACTGCTCTGCAACTGTGTCTGTTTGAGCTACTTTACAGATGCTGCACAATTGTGTTTTCTTTACCCTACATTTCTTAGATTTAGGAATAAATTAAGACTTTCTATACCTGCTGAGTATATACCTGGAGAGTATTATTCTATTTTACACACCTAGTGTGTGATCACAGTTATACACAAGCTGCATTTATCTTTTGTTCTACTGCTCTGCAAGCATGGGGAATTCTAATGCTGACTTGTACCTAATATCTGTTGTTTGAGGACAAGTGGCGGGAAATTGATTATATGCAAACACATGGAATATTGAAAGTTTTATTCAATTTCCATTTCAATTGGAAAAAGGTTTTATTCAGTGTATGAAAGAATAATGCACTACCTCAGTGCTAGTTATTATATGATGCATATTTTTCCCCTACAAACTAAAACAGACTCGGCCACTGAGTTGGGCTCTTTAGCAATACTGAGGCTGCTGGGTAAAATCAATTTGGTGTTTTCTATTTAAAGCCCCATGCCAAATACACAACATGAATTTTAACCAGACACAGGTAATGTAATATTGGAGAGTATAAAAATGTAGCTCAGGGAATATGTAGAGACTAGAGCAACATATTGTTCCCCAGTATAGCTCTGCAGTCTCCTGGGAGACAAATTTTCACCTAATATAATTTAACTATCCTCTCCTGCCGTGCATCTCTGCTCTTAAAGATGTGCGCTTACTATTGTACATTTTATAGATTGAAATGGTATACTTTATTGACTGACTATGACATTGTGTGGAGTGACGTGCACCTTCCCTTTTCGAGGGTTAATAGAAAGCGTTTGGGAAGAAAAAAAGAAAGGTGCACATTAGACAAAAGTCTTGAAAAGGTTTCAAGAAAAGCAAGTAAGGCCTTCAAAAAAAAAATAGACAGAAGTAACATTTTATTTGTCACTTATATAATTCTAGCAAGTGCAGATAATTTCCATAAGAAAGATCAGATAAGAGATGTGATTTGCACCAAGAGTGTTAGCAGTTATAAAACATATTGAATACGTACGTCTTTTCCACGGATCTGGTCCTCTGTTAGTTGCACCTCTATCAGGGGTCGAACTGTGGTGAACAGTTTCCACCAAGGCCAGTTTTTTACTCCCTTGTTCTTTTTAATATTCTTCTGGATGCAGCGAATGGCAAGCTGTTGGATCTAGAGAATTACAACATGGAGATTCATTGGTCCACGTATGCAGGAGGACAATGAGCAATGCACAGTTATCATCACAAACCGAGACACCTTCAGTAGGAACTGTACACTGTTAAGGAACAAAGATTGGAAATGAAGAAAACAAAACACATTCAACACGGAGGACTAATGCCAAACACATCGCTTGGATAAGTGCAGCCAGAACTCCATGTAAGGGAGAAGGAGCAAGGAAAGATGGGGATCGACAGATTGCAGCGAGCAAGCCTGAGAGGAGGAAAGGAGGAGGGCATGAGATACTGACAAGATGTCAAGCAGCGTTTATAGGTGAGAGAGACGAGGAAGCACATCAATAATAAAAAACAAGAGTTCAAAATAGGACAGAAGAGCAGAAATAATTCTAACTATATAACTTAGAAAAAAAATACAAACTGAGAAAACATGAAAGCAAAGGGCAGATGTGCAATAAGAAAAAGCATAGGCATGTATGGCTAATAAAATGAGATGAAATGTCAACACTTTATTTTAACTAGAGATTAATGGGACTGTCAACCTAAACATTGCTTATACTGTGAATGTAGAGAAAAGAAAATGTATTTAAACAGGGTGTTAGAAGAACTGCATGCAAGTGTATAGAATAGGAAAAATATATGTTTTAAAAGTGTCTGTGGTGTCTCCTTTGTGAGACATGACCTGGGACTTATTTACAAATAAATACATTTTCAATGGAAAATGTATAATTTGCATATCAAACCATAGGGTGAAGTCATAAGCAGCAGACACCACAGAAACATGTAAAACTTATATTTCTCTTAATTTATGCATTTGCACGTAAATCTGCTAGCACAATGTATACATTTTCCCCCCTATTTTTTATTCTCTACAGAGTCACTTTAACCCCTTAACAGCCCAGGACGTACATGTTATGCCCTGTGTCATTAAGGCAGTCAGAGGCCATTGATAGGAGGCATCAGGAAACATGGAAAAAAGCTTTCCTGCTCACATAATATTGCTCCAATTAGCAATAGTACACACCACACTTGTGCCATAATGGAAATGGCGCTGCCCTGTTGTGGGCAAGCGATTTGGAAGTGGTGTATCACCACTTCCATCACTCTGTTGCAGTTGCTAGACTGCCCCTAGTGGCAGGCTGCAATATTACAACACCAAAAAAAATAGTTTGAGATCTAGCGTTAGGTTACAGTAAGTTTTTTTTTTTTTTTTATTATATTTTATTATTTTTGTCCCTTGTAGAACAATGCCTTCACACAAACCCTGTGCTTCATTCAGATAAAGGGGAGTTATAAGTTAATAAATGTAGCCTAGGTCAAGTATCATTCAAAAAAGGTAGACATAAACTAATCAGCTATATAAAAATCAAAGACCCCTTTTGGGAATCTTCATCCAAATAATAGAAACAGACTTTAGTTCTACTGACCCGCATCCAGCCAAAGAGGTCTCGCACATTTGTCAATAACGCCATGAATATAATATGGGAAGTGCCATCCACCATCTTTTGATTGACTGTACTCACAATCAACTAAAATTTGGCTTAGCGGTTATGGGGGGGTGTTGTACAGCCCAATTTTTAAAACACTGGCACTGATACTGTTGGAGCAAGGACACTTTTTACCCCTCTACGTTCCAGTTGCTCCAATTACATTTGTACTCACATAAACTGTCCAAAAAAGATTTTATTAGATTATATTAATTTAATTTCCCCTCCAGATTTAGCTGGAGGCTTGATCAGATAGCTTCCCGTGTTGCCAGCACACCCAGTACCACAAAGGTTTTACTTGGGAGTGAAACAAAAGATAATGAATAGGTGCTTTTGTTTAGAAAAGGTCTGGACATTTCAAAACAGTGACAGCACAGTGTCTCTCTCCAGCAATGACATATTTATGTCTGTTTATGCAAGACATGCCCATTATTGGTTAAGAAAAACAAGATCCACATGTTCTGTAACACCTACCACAACACTGAGACATTGGATGTTTAGTCTACCTCTAGGCCATGCTTAACATAGAGGGAAAGATGAATGAATTATCAGGCCAGCGCATGGTACAGATTAAACCACAACGCTCGTCTAATTGTTAAAGTGGCAAACTGTTCATTTTTCCTGTTTAACCAGTTTGTAGTTGCAGATTATTTGCAGTATATTAAATATTATTTTATATTGCTATATATGTTATATTATTATATTACAGAACAAGCTTTGATTTTGTATTATAATCTAACAAAGGTTTACAAATAGCCAGTAAAGGGATGGGTCTAATCTAAATAACAAGTAACATTCTGGCTTTTGTTGGAATAATGTAAAGTAAGAAACGCCGCCATTTTTTAAGTTTTCTATTATACAATTTTTATTAGGAGACCACTGAACACAAACTCCTTAGTGTGTGTGTGTGTGTGTGTGTCTAAAATCCATGATTTTCTGAGAAAGCCTTCAGCCACTCACTACCAATGGCCTGGCCGTCTCGTCCTAACTCCTGCAGAATTTTACAAAGAAACCCTCCCGTCTCACAGCAAGCTGTCATTTTTTTTTTTTTTTTTTTACAAATGCGTTTACCATTTTAGGTCACGGAGATGAGGTAGTAGAGAAATGGGAAAATGAAATGAAAAAAGATGTTTAAAGGTGTAAAATGTGGCTAGATAAAAACAACAAATAAACACAACATACCTTCCTCTTCTTAAACTGCTGCCGTGCCAGGTAACCTCTGCATGCAGCCTGGAACAAAGAGAGGTTCCTCCTGGTCTGTTCATCCCTCTGCTCTTCAAGCTTTGTGAAGGTGCCTGCTTTGAAGAACACCTGAAGAGAAAAAGGACAGAAACTTCAGCATCAGACAGACATATATTCTGAAGGCTAGGCCCTGCCCAGACTATTGTTATAAGCCTGAAAACTGCACATTACATAGTGTTTCTTTTAGCATAGCAACGTGTATGTGTACGCATTGATCCACTGGGCCACTGAAAGTGCTTAAGGTGTTCAATAAGTGTGGAAGACAGGGTTAAAAAAGGAGAGGAAGCCTTCCACTTACAAAAACTACATTAAAATGAAGCTTTTAACCATTGGATTGCCAGATCGGAGGAGTGGTGCATTGTTCTGCTATGCTCAGTCTAGTGCTGGGGGCAATCAACAGGTTATTGCTTCATCTCAAACATTTCTCAGCATGGCAACTTTCATCACACACACACCGCAATACACCTGGTGTAGCCGAAAACCCACAGCCTACCTTGTGTGTCTTGTAATCCCCCTTGCTATTTGAGACCCTCCGCAACTCAGAATGTAAAAGCCCCGGTAGTGGTCAGTGTCTTGCGACTACATATGGGAATATTTATACAAGAGACACTTCAGGGTGGGATTAGTACCATTAGACAATGCAGCACAGTCATCTTGTTTCTATTTCCCTAAACATCAAGGTCCGTGAAGAATAAACAGACAGGTTTTTGTTTATGATATCGCGTTAGGACTGCAACAGAAGAGGCAGAGTGACCTCCTCTTTATCACAGAAAAGTAACAAACGTAAGGGGGGGGGGGGGGGGGGGTCCTGCATTCCTCAGATTTACCCCTTGCTGACCAGACAGGGGAAGGAAGGCATACAGTCACCTATCAGCACACAGCAGAGCTCCCCATCAATGTGTTAACCAGCAGGCCTGGGAGCTGACTGAGGTTCGCTTATATTCCAAAGCTTATTTGCATGAAGAATTTAACATGTGGGAAGCAACTCCTAGTCCATTCATAATCCAAGCTGCAGTGTGCCCAGTGCTGTATTATACTAAATCCCAGCAGTGCATTGTGTGGGTGTGAATAGGGTATGAATCTAATGCAGGATCACTGGAAATGACACAGCTTCCCCATTGATTTGTATGTGATCTATGAATGTCTATCAGCCATCATCTCAGTGATAATAGGATACTGTAATAACCTTTAAATATTCCTGCTCTCAGGGACAGATATGTTTCTGAACACTGTGATATCTCCACATTAATACAGAGAAAAATAATAAATAAATAATACATTTAAAAACGAATTAAGTAGTGAAAGCGTGGGATAGTGGTAGTTTACAAAAACAAGAGATCAGAAGGTGAATTACATTTCTCCTGGTTAATAGGAATCTGTATGTCAGATTATTGAATGATTTAGTTAGCTAAAAGCCACTTTCCCAAACAAATAAAGATATTCAAGGGATAAAAGCTTTTAATTTGTCTCTGTGAAAGTTTGTGCATATTTTTGTCACTGCCCCTTTAAGATGGAACATTTTTAGAGGCAATTTGGACACAACATTTTTAATGTTTGGGTTGCCCCTTTTTTTTCTCTTTACATTATAAATTACTTACTGAAAATACTTGTGGACAATGTAGATGAACTTCCCCTTTAAAAGGAGTCATTGCTGAAATTATTAGTAGTGAGTGCAAAAATAATATGAAACAAACCAGCATTATACATGACAATCGCTTGAAACACTTACCCTACTCAGGCCCATATGGTAACTGCTCTTTTCTAGGTCCAGAGACTCCAAAAGCTCTTCCACAGCCTGCAATGAAACACAAAAGCAATATTGGACTTATTCTGAATGGCAGCATTCCCAAGATATTACAAACATATTGCAATTAATCCAAGAGAAACACTTGGGAGGATTAGAGAAAACCTAAATCAAAACCGCGGCTGCCTTAAAGATGTGTTGCTATTGTTTATTTTATTGACACCATTTAGAATCCATCCCAAACCTTAGACCATGGCAGACACACCTAAAATAGGATTAACCTAAAGCAAGTATTGAGATCCTCTTAATTGGATTCCTTTACAGTTACAGATCATCTGATTATTTTCCAGACTGGCTTCCTGCAGACACTGTGCATGTTAAGGATTCTAGAACCAGTATTCTAGTTTGCAGTCGACATAAATAGCTATATCAGATATGTATCGGTATATGACAGTGGACACTATTCTACCTGTTAAACCAACTTTCCGAAAAAAACAGTTCTAATGGATCAGGCACAATTGCATTGAGCCTGAGAAGTGTAAGGAAAAAGTTGAGGTTTTAAAACAAGACTTCATTATTTTTAATCTAAGAGCTATCCTGAATCCTTGATAGAGAAAGCCGTATTACAAGTAAAATGTATGGATAAGAGGGAGTTCCTTAAATATAAGGAAAAAATTAATGATATACTATTAGTCCTTCACCTCCAGGGTGCCGAGTCTTGCAAAAATGTCACTGAGAGTCCGTGATGTTTATCCTTCATGGCAGACAGTTTTTGTTTCTTGTATATATTGTACAGCCAACATTGTATTTGCAGTATTATCACATCTGTTTGGTAGGCTTCATTTTATTCATTTATATTATTTAAGCTTGTAACATTTTTATTTCCCTGATTGGGGATTTCATTGGTCTGCTTCAATGTCAGCTAACATGTTTACAGATAAAAACCACAAATCCACAGAAGGGGGTATGCACTTGAGGAAACCAAGACAAGGCAAAAAAAAAGTCTTACACGCCCCCAACCTTTGTCTGACTTTTTGCTGTGAAGGAAAACTATTTCGGACTCTGTGACGTTTCTGCAGACTCTGCAGGCAGAGGCGGCTCTCTAATTAGGCGAGTTCGGCAGCCGCCTAAGGCCTCGCACTCACGGGGGCCTCGCGGCTGCCTAACTCACCTTATTACCTTTGATGTATCAGGGAGCTTAACGCTGCCGTTAAGCTCCCTGTTACACTAACCTGGGACGTTTCCTCCGTGCATCTTCTCTCCTGCACGGAGGAAGGAAGCTCCGATTGCGTTTTTTTTTTTTTTAAACTTTATTGAACCCGCGCAGCTTCAATAAAGTTTAAAAAAAAAAAAAAAAAACGCGACCAGAACTTCCTTCCTCCGTGCAGGAGAGAAGATGCACGGAGGAAACAACGGAGAGCAGCATGGAGGTAAGTACTAGGGAAGGGGGGAGGGGGTGGTACAAACGAGCAAAGCCTGGCACAATGAGTGGCTAAATATTGGCACAGTGTGGGGCAAAATCCTGGCATAATGAGGTGAGGGGCAAAATCCTGGCATAGTGAGAGGCAATATCCTGGCATACAGTGGCAACATCCTGGCATATTGAGAGGCAAAATTCTGGCATAATGAGGGGCAAAATCCTGGCACAGAGTGGCAAAATCCTGGCATAGTGAGAGGCTAAATCCTGACATTGTGAGGGGCAAAATAGTGGCATTATGAGGGGCAATATCCTGGCATACAGTGGCAAAATCCTGGCATAGTGAGAGGCTAAATCCTGGCATTGTGAGGGGCAAAATAGTGGCATTATGAGGGGCAATATCCTGGCATACAGTGGCAAAATCCTGGCATATTGAGGGGCAAAATTGTGGCATAATGAGGGGCAAAATTGTGGCATAATGAGGGGCAAAATCCTGGCACAGAGTGGCAAAATCCTTGCATATTGAGGGGCAAAATCCTTGCATATTGAGGGGCAAAATTCTTGCATATTGAGGGGCAAAATCCTGGCAAATTGAGGGGCAAGATCCTGGCATAGAGTGGCAAAATCCTGGCAAATTGTGGGGCACAATCCTGGCATAGAGTGGAAAAATCCTGGCATATTGAGGGGCAAAATCCTGGCAGATTGAGTGGCACAATCCTGGCATATTGAGGGGCAAAATCCTGGCATATTGAATGGCTTAATCCTGGCATATTGAGGGACTAAATCCTGGCATATTGAGGGGGTAAATCCTGGCATATTAAATGGCTAAATCCTGGCATATTGAGTGGCAAAATTCTGGCATTTTGAATGGCTAAATCACAGTGCATCCGGTGCTGTGAGGAAGAACAAAGTGCCAATCTTCTAGCACAACGTGGTCTGTGAGACCACTTTCAACATTGAGCACCTTTCCTTCTGGCTGAGTGTTTCTCTTAGTGTGTGATTGTGTGCTTTCTGAGTGTGTCTGTGAGTCAGTGTGTGCTGGCTGAGTGTATCTGTGAGTGTGTGCTGGCTGAGTGTGTCCGTGAGTCAGTGTGTGCACACTGAGTGTGTCTATGAATGACTGTGTGATATGTGTTAGTGTTCACATTTAGGACACAGCAATAACAATGTGTTAGTCAGCTGCACACAATTTTATCTATACCAAATGTTTATAGATGTTTGTAGAATAATTATGAGACAAATAAAATTCTAGGAGCTGTTCATTTCTAGAAGCTGGGATTTGAGTCTGATCTTGAAATATGCTATTTCTACAGTTCATTTTTATTATCATTTGCATATATTTTATTTAATAATTTGTGTCCTTGAGGGCCTCATGTTCGACTTTCGCCTAAGGCCTCACAAAGTCTAGAGCCGCCACTGTCTGCAGGGACATAGTGGGGTATATCTGTGAGCACGTGAGAATAAGAGTTGTTTAACTAGCACTCTCCTTATCTGAAATATTAAATTGTTAAAAGGATTTACACTATTGTGGGTGCTTTCTGTGTTCCCTTTCTATGTCATGGTTATCTGCTATCCTTTCTCTGACGGAGATGTGAGAACACAGTGTGGTTGAGGTTTTTCACCATATATATTTCTCTAGTCTGTTCGTGGGATACTTACTGACTGCTATATCTGTATTGTCTATGCAACATAGAGCACTGTTTTTTTTTTTTTATTATCTTCTTTTTTCCTGGTTCATCTGGAGTCTCCAAGCAAATTTTTACAAGATATACAGCATCGCATATATATTTAAATTTATAGTTGTTTTGTCTCATTGTTTTGATTTCTTTATTAATTTTTTTATATAGCGCCAACAATTTACATGGTGCTAGGTACAGAACATAAAAGGGAACTATATACCAAGTTAGACGACAAGTACAGACTGATACATGAGGTAGCGAGATCAGCTTGCAAGTTTACGGATCTTACAATTTTTTTTTATACTTTAGGTCATAATTTATCTTTCTTTAGTATGTGTTCTACGGCTTGGCTTCCGTTAGCATCTCCCAGGCTGGGAATATGATGACAGTGTACGCAGATCTCAAAACTTACTAATGATATGAGGCTCTGCAGCGTAGCTTGTACAAAGATCTACAAACCAATGTATAATAAACGGTGGAACCTTACAAATCGGTTGCATGTTATATCTTCTACAATTCTAACCTACACAATTGAAATGCTATCAAGCAAATCCGACACCATAAAACCAACATTAAAATGGCAGTGAATGAGTAACATGGCTGAGCGCATTTTATTTCACTAGATGTTGCTAAGTGAGACAGCACTTTTAATGCCATTTATGCTGCAGAAGTAACTAGAATGCTGTGCTACAATGCTACCATGCAGGCATCACTACATCAAAGGGTGTGCACAATAAAGAGACAATTGCTGGGAATTGAGAAGGTAATTTCAAAATGTAGGCCAATGTAGCCGGGGAAAAAAATTCTGCAGCTGAATGGGAGAATTGATTGCCAGACAGGTTTACACCACTATAGTGTTGAGTGGGGCTGATAACATACTTGTCCTAGTTTCTGTTCTGGCAATACTGTACACCTAAAAAGATGGGCTTGTATGGAAAAAAATATATATAAACTTTTTTTGTGTACACTCTCCTAGTGTGTATTGATTACGGGAGTTGAAACAACAGCGGAGCTAGAAATCGTGTACGTTGTTGGCGTTACTTTAGCCGCATTCTTGTTAGTTCACCATCAATCACGGTTTAGTGAAAAGACCACCTGTTTTTTTTCTATAACCTATAAAACATAATGGGGGTGGTGCATAAAACCCACAAATGTAAAAAATAATGGCACCATCGTCGTGTGCCCCAATGTCGACAAACGTAGAGAGTTTACACTGCCTTTCAGTGAAAACGGATTTGACCCATATCATTTCCCGGCACACAACAGGGTCGGTACACAATATGTAAAAACAAAAGCATAAGAAATGGTGACGGAGCCATTTTGGTACATTCCCAACACTTTCAGGTACGCGATTCCACAAGGTGCTTTAGTGCCATTATATGTATTTGATATGTTTAGGCATTTCAAGTGAAGTGTATATATATTTCTGGTTCACCTGTTATCGATGAAAATAAAACCCTCTTAAGGGTACAGGAGGAGAGTGCATGTTCTTGCTGCTATCCTCCATGATCCGGATAAACAACTAGCATATATATAGATCAAAACACATGGTTCATTCGGTGAATGAATGTATTATAACTTTATACAAACAGCTCTGAAATGGACACAAAATTACCCAAATGACAGGAACAAAATGCTTAATACCTCTGAGGTACCGCTGGGTCTCAATGACACTATTCTCACGGCTTCCTGAGACGCTGATTTATAATGCTCATTAACACCTGTCCTGCTAGCAGAAACCACCACTGAGGTATTAATATGCTCTAGTACAGAACAGACACTAGAAACAGACACTGTGGTATTCAAGCAGAAAGACTCATCATTTACCTATTGGAAAATTACCAGAGCTAAATATAGTACAGAGCAAACGAGTTTAAACTACCAACTCCAGCCTGGGCTCAGCCTCCGGCAAAGGCCGCAATTTAAAAGAAACCTACTATATTTTGAGGCAGCTTTCATTATTGGCATACACGTTATTTGAAATCATGTTTTCAAACCACTGTTTGATCCAGTCTGCAGCCAATATTAATATAAAGTCAGCAAAATATTCTTTGAATTGCCACTCCATGGTCAGGCCAACAAGTCTCTTCCCTGACATTCCCTAGCATTCCTCTCTCTGACGCTGAGGAATGCTGGGAGGTATATCCATATTTGCCAACCTCGGCCATGTTTACAGGGATACATATCTGTTCCCCATGCTGCAAGAAGAGCATGCAAAATGCAGCCCGGGAGTATGTAGGATACATATACGCACAGACACAATTAATTAATCATGGTAAGTGTTATGAGATCTCCACCCCGATTAATTAATTGGATTGTGTCTGTGTGTATCCATCCTACAAACTTCCGGGCTGCACTTTGCATGCTCTTTCTGCAGCATGTGGAACAAATATGTGTCCCTAGAAACATGGCCGATGTTGGCAACTATGGTATATGCCGTAGCTGAACCTGACATTTTTAATGCAAACCTGGCAACCCTGTTAGCGTCTGAATCTGGGTCATAAAAAGGTCTTGATGTCAAACAGGAGGCACTTGTGTACATTACCAATACGCTATAGTGCCTAATGCCTGTATTTTTACCCCACCATCCCTCCTTTCTAGGAGCTCAGCAGGTTTGGCGTGTTTCTGCGTTTTACTGAGATCAACAGTATTAAAATAATACATCCAATAATATGCTTCAGTTGCAGAAAATGTCCTAAAAAACTTTGCTAAAAATCTCTTCCCAAATGCCACACACGGCCAACTATGGTCAAAGAAGTTCACCTAGAAATCTTCTGTAAAGCTCTGCCAATCAGCCATCAATAACCCATGGAAACAGACATGCCCCCTTTTATCCAAATGTTGGTAAGTATACAAGTATAATGTAACAGATATGGGTATACTCAAAAAACAAGAGAATTGCAGGGAATTGAGACAAGAATGTCAAACTTTAGTAGCCGAGTTCAGGTGTAGTTCTCCCTGCATAGAGAATGAGTAGTCCCTTTCATTTTGCAGATTTATGCAAACCAACGGAATGAAAGCAACTGACAAAAACGTATTCAAAATGTATCCCAGTAATGTCAGCTGGTATCCAGTCACATGTGGCCCTCAAATGATTTTGTGGGACTGGAAAGCCCATAGGTTTTGTAGTATTACCTAGGGTTCTGCAGGGTATGTGGCCCTCATAAATTAACAATGCTCTAGGCCAAAACCTGCATTGTTCACTTGGAAATCTAACACTGTAAGCTTCAGTTTACTGCGGAAAAGCCCTAGTGCACCATGTGACCTGTTGGGATGCTAGCATCTAAAACTGAACTGACGAGTGAACTGCAAACATCAGACATTCACTAGTCAGTTCCGTTTTACCGACTAGACCCCACATTTACTAGAGAGAAGTTATGCCAGCAATACTTGAGAAATGGTACACTAGGCAATGCTTTTCACAGATGCCTACTGTGGTTAACCTATGGGCGCCTCCTGTGGTTCACCTATGGGCGCCTCCTGTGGTTCACCTATGGGCGCCTCCTGTGGTTCACCTATGGGCACGATCTTTACACAAGGAATATTTTGCTTTCACATTGTGCGCTCTCTGCATCCTCCAACATTATCTACAATCTTTCTGAATGAACACGGCGTATATTTAAAAACCCGAGGGGAGAAGCCGTCACAGAAAGCAGAGGACTATCAAAAGCCTTTTCCTAAAAATCCCTCCGACATGTTTTAAGAAAGTCTGTAATAAATCATTAAAAATGTTATTTTTAAAATGTTCTATTCAATGTCATCTACCTTTTAATATTCCTTTGTTCAAGGCTGGTCATTCTGTAATTAGCTGTAAATGAAAAAGACAGCCATAATTGCTGCACTACATGTAATCTCTGAAGGCCAGTCTTATCTTAATGCAAGTTCAAAGTCATTGTGAGGTTCCAAATCCATCCAGGTTCTTTGACTCTAGCTCTGCCTCTTCTGTTGCTGTCTCATCTAATTGTTAAAGGGCAAAATCGAGATGGAGGGATGGCGCCAGTTCTCTCACCAGAGCATTAACGAATGAGGCGCCAGTCTGAGGCGCACAAGATGATCGAAGGAGCGGATTCTGTGCTGCTGAAGTCTGCACAGACTTTGATCACTCAACTAGGCTCAGGACACCTTGATGGAACCCAATAAGAATTGTGTTAGCAGAATCCCAGTATAGATTAGGAGAAATGTGTTCTCGTTATGACATCACATTGCACCTTCATATAGAAATTACACATTTCACAACTGAAATCCTCAGGGACTGTATCAAAGAAGATCAATGGTCTGCCTGAAAAGGCCAGACATTCTACAGAATGTCCAGGCATTATACAATGTGGGTAAAAATACATGTTACACATACACTCCAAAAAACAAAAACTACCATGTCACAATAAAGATCACATTATTACCACATTGTGGATGTCCAGAATAATCTTTTCTATTGCCTGTCACCAAAACACTCTCCTTAAGGCTTTCTTCCTTTAAGAAATAGAAGGAAGGTTGTCTGCATTTATCTACTCCCAGATGTCACGGCTCTGCTGTAAGTTTTCTCTATCTACCAGCAACCCGAGATATGATGAGATCATCTAACAGGAAGCGGTCCCTGGCTGGCTATCTCCTGCAGAAACACAACATTGACTATTTACTCTGAGACCATATCACAGCTCATCCGTAGATGTAGCTACTGGATAACGGTATCATGGTACAATCAGATGGCAGCTGCCGTTTTGGAACTTTAAAATAAAAAAAGGCTTCAAACAAACAAACTTCTTGTATACTAATGCACATCTTAATTAAGAATACCTAGCTCCATAAAACAGAATAGTTTCTCTATTGAAAACATTTCACAAGCAACAAAATAAGTGCGCCTCCTAAGGCTGCCAATGTAATAACCCTCTCCCTGCAGATCAGATTTATTGGTAGAAAGCGAGAACAAAGAGATCTTTCCACATGTTACTTTCTGCTCACGAGATGTATATTAAATAATCAAGCTGCATTACACAGCAATCGCTCTAACCCCAAAACACACGGTACTGCAGGGTTTACTCACTTTTTTTTTTTCTTTGTGCATTTTATCTCCAGCTGCCAGTGCACAAATTATGTGTATAGCAGCTACAAGATAAAGCTGAACAAGATAGTCTATGGGGGAGTAAAAAAGAAAATGATGATAAGCGGACATATCTGTAATGAGAGCATAACCCCTTCAATGCACAACACAAGTTAAATGGTATAATGCAACAGCCATATATGACTTATTGCATCATCTTTGCCCCTTGACACATTAGTTCAAAATTCGTCTAATGAGATGATTATCTCCTCCCCGGCTGGGGGGGGGTGTTTGTCCCTAGAATCATCCCTCATTAGCCCTTTCAATCACACAGAACATATCGATTGTGTGATGCAAAGATCATATAGAGGTTTTTAGTCCATCTTTAAGTAGAATTGTGTCCCTACTCCAGAGAAGTGTCTAGTGTTTTTTTAATATGCAAGAACATTCAAAGTCTTGTCTAGACGGTCAACTCAATAGAGAGAGAACTGCAGGGAATCGAGACGGGAATCAAACGTAAGGGGACTGTCTATTGCCCTAAGTGCATCTTCCAAATATTAATGCATGTTAATGTGCTTTCAAAGTACTTTAAAACGCATGTTTTACAATTTGCATTGCTTAAAATTTAAAATACTTACAGCTAGATGAAATTGTGACAGTTTGCAAGAAGCCAGGACTGCCCACACTAGCTGAGTAAAAGTAATTTCCTTTTTTTGTTTTTTTTTTTCTGCAGGAACCAATGAGAATAATTTAAATGAATGGAATTTACTGTCTCTCTAGTGATGTCATCAGACACTGTGTTGCGCTGTTATTAGATCCTACTGTGTACAAGAGCAGCTTATTACAGTCCACACAATGTATTCAACAAAAAAACTTTATATCCTCAGTGTATGTATAATCAGTGCTGCCGCACCGGCAGTAAACAGGCAGAATAATCACTGACGAGGGCTTGAGTCAAATATTAAAAAGGTAAGTTGTGCATAATGACTGCATCAAATCACACTGGAAAAAAAGACTGTGCACTATACAAGTAGCAATCTGCATCTTGCACCAAAGTGAGTTTGGGGACTACACTGTCCCTTTAAGGCCAAATTCATTGAGTTGGAAAAGTTCTCTCATTCAGCTTCATTGAATATGTTTTGCAATGCTGCTTAATTGGCTTTACGTTGGAATTCCCTGTGTCAATTCCCTTCCATTCTCTCTTTATTGAGTAGAGCCTGAGGTGTAGCAGACCAGTTAAAACACCTACCAAGAAGAACATAACATGGTAACCATGTGACAAAACAAACAAAAAAACATACAACAAGAAACAGATGTTCAAAACCTGTGACAGCTTCTGTTTGGCAGGTACTGAATTCTAAATGTGTTGATGTTTGAGGAAGAATTAGTAAATGTGCCAAGCATTCAACAACATGCACATGCCAGTATATCAAATCTATACAGCGTCGGACATGTTCTATATATTACATGTACATTTTTCTCAAACAACCCAACAACACACATCAGAAGTAATGAGGGTTTATTAGCTGTTAAAGACGTATAAGCTTCACCTGGATCTCACATGGGGAGGTTGTCCTGCTGATTCCAAGAGATGAGGAACTATTTGCATAAGATATTTCATGTGAGGCTGCTCACTGTTATCATTAGCTGCTAGATTATTACAAGTTTAGAATGTCTAAGGTGGAAGTTTGTATTTTACATTTATTGGGGGGGGGGGGGGACAGGGAGGGACAACTTTCCATAATTACCTGATCAGTAACAAGAGTGAAGTGAATGAGACACTAGACTCGGGCACACAGGATGAAGTTCCTCTGCTAGGGTGGTATGGTAGCATAGATTAAATTTACACCCCCAATCTTCCAAACTTCTTCCCAGGGTATTGTGGGGTGCCAAAGTGTGGCTGGAAGAGTGCCAGTGCTACTGCACATGCCCAGAGACCACTGTGACTCAAACTAACAGCACTAATGCACATATGCAGACCGTAACACATGCACAGTATACATTCTCCAGTGTCCCAGACATAAGAGAATAATAATTGTGACTGCAAGATGGCCATTGGACCAAGATGAGCACTGTATAATACATTCACCATAGCAGTGTATTATTGCCAAAGGACAGACTCTAGTCATCTCATCAATATTGACATTAATGGAAGATGCAGCAGACAACCCTGATTTATTTCTGCTGCCCACTCCCCCCACCAACAAACTGCCCTTTCCAGCCCTATACCTTTTAGTGCAGCAAGACGTGAATCCCTAGCTTCCCTGTTCAATGGAGAAAGAAGATCTGTGCATTCTGTGACAGGTGAATCTCTTTCCCATTGCTGAACGAGGTCTATGAATGTGACATATTACTCCTGTGCCTAGGGTTGCCACCTTTTCTTAAAAAAAAAAAAACTACCGGCCTTGGTACTGTCTCCGTAGACTTAACATTGGCCTGATGCCAATTTTTTACCGGCTTGCCGGTAAAATACCAGCCAGGTGGCAACCCTACCTGTGCCAGAAGTCATAAGTAGCAAGGGGGCCACTGAGGAAGCAGAATATGATCTGTGGCGCAGTCCATCCATTTCAAAATAAACAAAGGAGATTAGTGAAGCTTTTGCAGATATATCCCTGGTTGGATCTACCTCATTTGTGAAATACACAGAGACTACACATTGTCACCTATAGGATAGATTGTTAATTCAGGTGGACATTGGAGCTCTCCCTTCAGACAGTGAGAAGGGTTGAACTGATCACTTATGGGAACTACATTTCCCATACTGCCCTGCTATCCTAGCTGACAGAGAATTATGGGGGATGTAGGCCATCAGCAGCTGGAAAGCTGCGTATCACAGTGTAAGAGAGGCTCCCATATATTAAGCCACACACTTTCCTGCTGACCTTCATATGAAATAGTGTGATTAGAGGATGCTAAGCAGAGCTCAGGGCAGCGAACAGTGCACAGCATAGCATCCATATCAATAAATAAATTATGCAGCATTGTACAGGGCTATTTATCAATAATTAAATTAGATGAAGCACAATACTAGAGTGAACAAATTATCCCATTGCCTTCGCAAGGCGATCAACAAAGACAATATGCAAAACTTGGATTATCTCAAATTGACACAATACTTTCAATCCCCGAAGCATTTTACTACGTGATACTATGCAGGTTTCCAACACGCATTCTGCAATGAGCTAGCCAATATCCTACAGTGCTAACAAAGACATATATAACTATATGATCTTACAGTGATAGCAAAAGCATCAGCCAGATATCACACACACACTATATATATATATATATATATATATATATATATATATATATATATATATATATATATATATATATATATATACATACACACACACACACACACACACACACACATTTTGTACAAAAAGGCATATCCTTCACCCTTCTTAACTACCAATATCCTAACACTGCCATTTAAGAAGGCACGGTTTTAGGAAATATTACTTATATTATAATTATATTATAATTATTATATTAATCTATGGTAATAACAGTTTAGGCTTGGTATAAAGCTAAATACAATTTTAACAGATGACAACACTGTCCTTTTTTTTTTTTTTTTTTTAAAGGTGATCAAATGCTCATTTAATTCAGGGATTATTATTAATGTAAATAAATAAATGCACATGTCAGGGCAGCACTAACTGCTATTAATACCTTAATCTTGTAGCCTTCTAGTTTGAATTTTTGATACGCTCCAAAACAATATGGTAGCCAAATGTGTAAATTCAATTACACTGTAGGTTGCACATTTGGATCACTATTCCTAGGCCAGCAGCATATACAGCTAAGCCTTGCTAAAATACAAGGCTCAGGGTACATGGACTCACATTGCTATACTAACATAATCGCAAGGAGAGTTACCAGATCTTGCTAAATTGACACTTTATTGCAGAAGCACGATTCAGAGCCCATTGGCTTTTAAAGCAAAATGTGATGCTCATATTTGTGAAATAAGAAGCTTTCAGGATTCATTAGGAGTAAAAGCCTTGAAAATATCTAGCCTTGTACATCTAGTTAGTATATTTTCATTATGAAACAGATTAAGCCCCGTCTACTAAGAGGCAGCACTTATTAGGTCACCTTAGTGGGCATAAAAATGAAGTAAACATATGTTAAACGCGATGCCTCTAACTCTTATACAAGGTCTACTGGTAAACTGACTATTTCACAAAGCTTTGATGAATTGCTGGCATGAAATACAGAATGTGCAGTCATCAGTCTGTATAATAATTCCGTAAATCCCACATATGGGTCATGCTTGATCCAGAACATTTGGACACCTGAGCCAATGCCCAACTGAAATTAAAGGGACTGTCACCTAAACATTGGTTATGCTGTGAATGAAGAGACTAAACATTTGCCAAATCTAGGCGTTGTGTTAGCAGAATTGCAAAAATAAATACATTTAAAAATAATAAATTACAAGATAACGGTGTTTAAAATACATCTGTGGAATCTACGGTTTATAAAATCACCTGTGGCTTGATATGCAGATAAGCTAGTCAGATAAGCTACCTTCAAGGAGAAATGTGTCATTTGCACATGGAACCACAAGTTGATATTCATAAAAATACCCATTTGTATTATTCTCTAGATTCACAGTATAAAAATGATTTAGGTGACAGTGTATTTTAGCCGGAACTCCATTTTGGCTAATTCACAAGATACTGGAGATGATGCAGGGCCAATAATGAATTAGTAGTGTTCCCCATGCACTTTGGGTTAGCTCCTATGTATGGAGCTTCAGTCGCATCACCCTTCCAGTGACCTAGAATGTTCTAAAACTATCTGGATTTTCCCAGAATGCCTGATCACTTTAATCACAAATCTGACACAATCTT
This sequence comes from Pelodytes ibericus, assembly GCA_036172795.1. Lineage (NCBI taxonomy): Eukaryota > Metazoa > Chordata > Amphibia > Anura > Pelodytidae > Pelodytes > Pelodytes ibericus. The sequence goes on along the minus strand of CM069857.1, from coordinate 47,928,415 downwards.
CAATATGGAACACAATTTAAACAAAATAAAACCGTCAAAACCATGTACATCTTCCAACAGCAAGCACATGCAACTTGACAGATCTATTGTCACGAACAAAATGATTGTGCAGCAGACTATCTTAGCGAACAGATCATCATACACTGAAGCAGATTAAATGATACATAGCAATAATAGCACAACCTTTGTGAAGGTCCCTAGGCAGAGGATAAAGTAATGTTCTGTCACAAGGAATTCTGGGCCATCCCTCTCTACCCCCCTTCCTCTCCAGCCCCATGCAGGCATCTCCTACATTCTGCCAGGATTAGTAGTCATTCCAGCACACAGAGAGACACATCACCGCTGTCCCTGTGCTTTACTAGCATTTTTCTATTACTGTTGGCTTTGTTAAGCAAACAAGCTAAACCCCCGGTCCTGAATTCCCAGCGGCCATCAGACACGCACAGGTGGTGCATATTACATGAGGAGTCAGCTCCTGCAAACACGCTGTCAGATTGCGCAGTCTCCGGGTGACATTTAATGCTAAACACTAAATAGAAGAATAAAAGGCATTGCGTTGTGTTACAGAGGATTGGTAATTATACAAGGTGTCAAGCCTGGCAGATTTTGCATCTTTGTTTATTCCTCTGTAGGTGTTTGGTTTGAAAAATCCCATTTTTCAGAGTACTGCTAACCTCAATCTGCATGGAATAGTTATTTTGGCTCCTTATCATGCTGGCTGATTAACCACGGGTTTCAGGGTGGATCCCATGCTCTCTAGTTAACCATGTAACTGCCCAAAAGAACGCACAATACAGTACTGTTGAAATGCAATACTGCTCATTTGAAAATTCATTTTTGTCTACAGAAAAAGAATTTGAGAAAAATGACATTTAATTGGTCAGACAGGTACGTTCACTAAATTGTGGAGATCTGTGGGAACTACATATACAAAGATGATTATAGGCTGACTGAGCATGATGGGGTGTGAAGTGCCATGGTTAGCCATCACCACACTAGACCATACTGTCTGAGGGATTAGAATTCCCTTATTCCATGCAAGTCTCTAGAAATGGCAGAGAGTTATAGGAGTTGCAGTCCAGAAATAGTTAGAAGGGGGAAGGTGGAAGCATTGAAGAGCCATGCAGCATTAAAAGCAGGGGTATAATGTATTGGTTCATAATTCAAAAGCTATCAGCTATATGTTAAAATACAACAGCGCTTGGTGGCTGACCTGAACTACATGTACCATTTATCTTAAAAACATGGACTATGGTCTCATGATCCAAATAAATGATGTGATGCATCTCTAAGCAGAAGCTTTTAAAATGCTGTCTGTACTCCTTCAATCTACCTGGAACTTACAGGGTATTTGCAGCAAAGGACTGGTAGAAAAGCCCACTCTTCTTAGTATCTAGGGCAGAAAATGCCGTTTTACATACCCAACATAGTAACTGAGAACCCCGCAGACGGAAACCCGATATAGTCTCTCCCTGATGTAATTCAGTACAGTGTTTGCAAGCTCAGAGATGCCAAATTATTACGCTGATAAATATTTATTTAGATGCTGACTGCGAAATGCCTTCCTATAGAGTCATAACCACTCAACTGCTGGACTGGACAAAAAGGCATGCAAAAAGAAAACCACTCAACTTGTGTAAAAGGGATTCTATCAACTAAATATTATTTATACTGTATGGAGAGCAGAAACAAAAAAGATAAAAAATGATCTATACATTGTGCTAGCAGAATTGCAAGCAAATGCATGGATTAAGGGAACCGGGCATTTGAAATGTATGACATGACAAATGAACAAGTATTCAATGGAAAATGTACCAATCCACAAGGTGATGTATGCATTTGCTTGCAATTCTGCTAATACAATGCACATGAACACTATAAATAGGGGGTTTCTCCCGAAAAATACCGGCCGTGCTACTGGCTCCATAAACGTAATAATCGCCTCAAACCAAAAAATTTTTACCGGCCTGCCAGCAACCCTAACTACAAACAATGTTTGGGTGGATAAACCTATGTTGATTTTTTTTCATCCTTGTTTTATTGCAAATACCGTTTACATTCTGCTAAGAATAAAATAACCATATGCTTTGCGGTAGGCAACAAAGAGGTCTATTCACTAAACAGCAAGGTATGTTGAACGGAAAAGCTGAAGAATTTCTTGAATATTAGAAATGTCGGATTTTTTAAATTCTCTTGTCTAATAACCACAGTTTATTTGAAGGAAGGTAAAATTCTCAATCACTGGGCCCCAGACCTCCAGGTACCGTTCACAAATGCAAAGGAAGCCAAGGAATACACAGCACAGTGAAAAATAAACACTATATTCACTCAGTTTGCTGTGAAATATAATCTACTGATGAAGATTTTAATGCATAATGTGCTTACTTCACAAACGGCAAAAACGGAGAGGCTACTTGACGCATTTCACACGTTTGTACTAATTATTCACTGAACCCCAGTTTATTGACTAGTGAACAGACCTCGGAATGTCATGTCTGTCTATGTACACTTTTATAAAGATGGAGTCAACAGGACTCTACATCACTATGTATAAAAACAGTCAGGAACTTAAAGACAAATAATGGAGACAGTGCTTTTTTTTTTTTCATCCCAACACTTTTGAGTGTGGAATATTGTGCCTCACATTTATCTTCTCTGACACTTTTCAGGTGCTGAGAAGAACCAAACTGGTATACATGGGACATGGTGGCATGCAGTAGACTTGAAGTGCAGAATCGGTGAGTGAAGCGCATCCTCTCGACAACCGTCAGGTGTTCGCGGTATATGGTGGTACAAGCAGTGACACTGCCACTATTAGATGCTATGACCATGTGTGCTCTTATACATAAACCCCCATTGGCTTGTGTTAAATGGTTGGAAAACAGACATCACATAATAAGTTAGATGTAGAAAAGAAGGTACGGAAACAGATATCTTCTTACACTAAACGTTATATTTCACTTGTGCTTCTATTATAGAAGTACTAGTGATATTTTTGTTATTCCTATTGTGAGGATATACTGGTGAGTACTTTTGATAGTACAAACCAGTTTATCCTCTAACTGACAGCTGCCATGCTTCCATAGAAGAGACCCTAGTTTTTGCATGGGACCAGCAGGGGGTGCTGCTCCCATGTAAAAACGAGGGTCTCTCTCTCTGCGTTAGCAGCAAGAGACCCTCACATTCGTCAGGTGGAGCGGGCTGAGCTCACACTCTGATTGGCTGTGCGCACGCTAACAACCAGGAACTGCTGTGTCTCAGATACACGTCAGGTTTACTTCAAAGTCTGGGACATGGGGGTTTTTTTTTAACCCTTGCTTCCTTCAATGAAGCAAGAGTTTAAAAAAAAAAGTGCAATGTTCCTTTAAGTAACCAAATACAACCTGACCAAATCCAGGTTCCGTAGGAAGTAAGATTTGAAGGCAAAATGCAAATCGGACAGGGAGAAACGTCTGCTGTGCTGTACTGCTTGCATGCTGTTCTACTGCAAGAGGCGTTTATCCTACTGAAACAGATGGTACCTGGAAAGTGCCTCCCAGGTATTTTAATGTCAAGCTGGTGAAGTTTCCCTGCATCATTGCTACACTTTGCATCCCATCTGAGCAGCAAAAATCCCATCATGGAAGAATACCATAAAAAAAACTCAAAACTGACAAGACAAAGGCCATTTGAAATTCCTTCAAGATACAGTGGCTGAGAACAAACCAAAGGGAAATCAAGAGGTGCTTTACTGCATTATAAGCTGGACGTATTCCTACCAAGTAGAGGCTGTTTGTCCTTACAATACCTTTATGCATTCTACAAATTATAAAAGAGTTGGGCCCCTCTGGTTATAATAATAAACTGTTTATCTATTGGCTAACTTAATGGTTCTCATTTTATCAACCTTGAAAGGATGATAACCGTGTGGAAGAACCAGATTCCACATCTAACGGTGTTAAGGGCTTATTTGGATTAATATGACATTAATCAACATTTTAAAAAGGTTTTGGCCGCACTGTAGGCCGTTTTGTGTTCCCATTCGATTTTAAGCAATAATTGGTATTTACCTGACCAGACTGTGCCACAATGTGGCAGATAATATAAACTATACTTTGGCTAATTCAGAGAAACTTGTACATAATAAAAATGATTAGCTCTATTTGATGGCAAGTTTAACACAGAATGCAGATAAAACTTTCAGTCATTCTAGTCTGTCCAATTTTCTTAATATCTTTATTAGTCCCTGGCCTTGTCTTATATCTAGGGTAGCCTTATGCCCAACCAGAGCATGTTTACACTCATTCACTGTGTTAAGCTGTACCACTTCCGCTCAAAGTTCCATGCATCCACTACTCTCTCAGTAAAGTAACACTTTATTACTTATTACCTGATATTACTTATATTTATTACCCTTTGTCCCTTGACAAGGATGTAAAGCCTATATTGTAACTTGAAATGCAGAAACCTCTTTAGGATAAAGACCAAGTCCAACATTATTAGTAACCCAAAGCATTACTTGCAGTATTAATAAACTGTGAAGCTTTAAAGAGTCACTCCAAAAAAATAATAATAATAATAATTTGCTTGATTTATAGATGCATTGCAATTCCTTTAGAATCTTGGAATACAATGCATTTTTGAATTACTTTTTCCCCCAGAGAGTTACACTTACTGCATCAACACATGGCTTCAATGGATCAGAGTACTGTCAGTGGAGAGTCACTCAGTGTCATTAAAAGTCACTACAGGCAATCTAGTTAAGATCTCCTCTCAAGATACACTGTCAAAAACCAAATATGGTCCTCTTGAAGCAGACACAGCCCAATCAGAAATCAGTTTGCTTTCCCTTTTTAAAATCTGAAGGAAGTTTTTTTTACCACAAGTTCCAATATCTTATTCATAGAAACAATAACAAACTTGGATTTGAATTTCCCTGTTTAACTTTTACCCAAAATGTTATTGCAGTTAAAGCAAATATTTTAGTTAAGATATAATCCTGTGTACATACCCGCTTCTCATCGGTGACAATGTAGTTGCGCCCATGCTTCTTCGTGAGGTGCGGAACAAGGATATCAAAGCGCCTCCTGAACTCGCAGAAAGCCATGTGGTCTGGGTAACCTGGAGGATAAACAAAATGGTGGAAAGGTGTTGACCCCGTATAGTACACTGTAGGGTTTAGAAATTAGTATTTACCATAAAAACAGTACCTTTGCAACTCCAAACCATTTCATAATTCTAACATAGTTAAAAGCCTCTGTCTGCCCCCTTCCCATTCAATAATCGAAAAATGCATAATACTGAGAGGATTATTACTCTAGCAGAAAATAAAATAGGAAAATTATTTGCACTGCAAATATGAGTTGAATAATGGATTTTACACTTTTAAGATCTATTACTGCTGTGAAGTTGTCGGGCCCAACCTAAAAATTCAGGGTGGCCTAAAACAAATATAGGTTGCCTACGTGGAGTTTTGTGTGGCGCCAGGCGCCAGGTAAAACCCTGGAAGATCAGTTTCTTACACGTGCTGACCATTAACCCCTTGAAAGACACTGTAGTGGATCCTGGCCATTCCCACCTGACGCTCAAGTGAAAAGATTGTCCTGTAGTTCCACAGAAAGAAGCACAGACGTGGGTGGTTTGTGTGGAAGAGCAATGTCTGCAAACATGTTATGAAAACAAACTGAAATTCATTTATACGTGAGATAGGGGAGTTGAATGTGATTGTGTGTCTGTAATTAAATCAAGCACTGAACTGTTTATTGGAAAAGCAGCCTCTGTTTCAAAATTTTCTGTGAATTCCACTTCAATTGACTGGTGAGACCTCTCTCAGCTTATGTTTTGTCTCCTAATCTGTCGACATCTATTGACTGGTGTCGCATCTAGCACTAGCCGGGTATGGGCGCCTGTATTGATCTCAATGTTTGAGATGCGTATTGATTTTTAGGGAACCTGTTTATTCATATTAACAGATAAAAAAAAAAAAATCTTCCTGTAAGTCATAATGAGTCACATAACTAAATCAAGGAGATGCTTACAGGCAATAAAAACTTTATTGGGAACAACATGGCAACCTAACTGATCAGGTGACCCTGTATATATGGCATGGCAAATACCGTATATACTCGAGTATAAGCCGAGTTTTTCAGCCCATTTTTTGTGCTGAAAAATGCCCCCCTCGGCTTATACTCGAGTCAGTGTCTGGGGGGAAAAAAAAAATCTAAAACTTACCTCGTTCCTGCTCCGTCTCCCAGTGCTCTGAAGGTCCGTGGCTGTGAGGGAAGCGTTGTGAGCTCCCCTCCAGCCACGCAGTCAACAAAGTGTATTGAAACTTTTTTTTTAAACAAACTTTATTGATCCGCGCGGTTGGAGGGGAGCTCACAACGCTTCCCTCACAGCCACGGACCTTCAGAGCACCGGGAGACGGAGCAGCAAAGAGGTAAGTACTGGGGTCTGGGGAAGGGGGGGAGGAGGGTGGCATAACGAGCATACTAAGGGGCAATATCCTGCAATATTAAATGGCATATTGGGGGCAATATCCTGGAATATTAAATGGCATATTGGGGGCAAAATCCTGGCATATTGAGAGCAAAATCCTGTAATATTAAATGACTTATTGGGGGCAATATCCTGGAATATTAAATGGCATTTTGGGGGCAAAATCCTGGCATATTGAGAGCAAAATCCTGTAATATTAAATGACATATTGGGGGCAATATCCTGGACTATTAAATGACATATTGGGGGCAATATCCTGGAATATTAAATGGCATATTGGGGGCAATATTTACCAGTAGCTGCCTCATTTCCCACCCTAGGCTTATACTCGAGTCAATATTTTTTTCCCAGTTCTTTGTGGTAAAATTAGGTGCCTCGGCTTATATTCGAGTCGGCTTATACTCGAGTATATACGGTAGGTTGGTTACAGGATTTTTGTTTTTATTATTGTCAAGACACTGTGTATTCAAAAGGAGTATAGCTTTATTTGGAGCTCCACTGATACCTGTTTTAACATCAAACCTACTATGCTGGTGCGGATACAACAGTGACTACTGGGAAGTATAATGTGGATCTGTGTGAGCAATAGTGATATAATCCATGTAGTGATCATGGATTATATCACTAGTGGTCACACGTCTCTGATCACTACATGGATTAGATCAACAGTGGGCACACGTCTCTGAACACTTCATGGATTATATCACTAGTGGTCACACGTCTCTGAAGTGTTCAGAGACGTGTGCCCACTGTTGATCTAATCCATGTAGTGTTCAGAGATGTGTGCCCACTAGTGACATAATCCATGTAGTGTTCAGAGACGTGTGCCCACTAGTGATATAATCCATGTAGTGTTCAGAGACGTGTGCCCACTAGTGATATAATCCATGTAGTGTTCAGAGACGTGTGCCCACTAGTGATATAATCCATGTAGTGTTCAGAGATGTGTGCCCACTAGTGACATAATCCATGTAGTGTTCAGAGACGTGTGCCCACTAGTGACATAATCCATGTAGTGTTCAGAGACGTGTGCCCACTAGTGATATAATCCATGTAGTGTTCAGAGACGTGTGCCCACTAGTGATATAATCCATGTAGTGTTCAGAGACGTGTGCCCACTAGTGACAATCTATGTAGTGTTCAGAGACGTGTGCCCACTATTGACATAATTTATGTAGTGTTCAGAGACGTGTGCACACTATTGACATAATCTATGTAGTGTTCAGAGACGTGTGCCCACTAGTGATATAATCCATGTAGTGTTCAGACGTGTGCCCACTAGTGATATAATCCATGTAGTGTTCAAAGACGTGTGCCCACTATTGACATAATCCATGTAGTGTTCAGAGACGTGTGCCCACTATTGACATAATCCATGTAGTGTTCAGAGACGTGTGCCCACTAGTGATATAATCCATGTGGTGTTCAAAAACGTGTGCCCAATACATTTGCCCTTTTTACGAAGTCCTCTCCAGTGAAGGGATTTAAGTTTTTATTTACGCGAAGCAAACAGTTTTTCAGACATTTAACAAGTCCCATTAGTAATTCCAGTTCAATACAGTCCACTTCTCATATTGAAGTTCTCCATTATAATATAAGTGATATTGTTTTAGTTTTGTATTGCCATTATCAATTAAAGCGATAGTATTAGTTTCAAATAAACTTTAGTCCGGTGATAGAGGTGTCTCTAGAAGAGTAGAGCCAGCTAAATTTACACGTTAAAAACAAAAGAGCAACAATAAATTAAATATTCAGTTTCCTTTTGTTTAAACAATATTTGTAATCCCGTGGATACAAGAGACTTGCCATAAAGCAGAGAGTGCAGTGAGGAAATATTACAGGTCATTCAGTATTGGGTGCGTTAAAACCAGATAGGACCTAAATTAAAGTTTAACTCATTATTTCACGGATAGGAATCTAGAGACCTGGTAGGAGATGAACATACCATGGATCATAAAGCCAATGCATATTATTACTGTTAATGTCACTGACAGAAGAAGCAAAGGGATCATAAAAATATTTATTCACAGAATAATATATAGCGATTAATTAAGGGACAGTAAATCCCAATTTGCAATCGAGTCATTTTACACCCCGATAGTTGGGGACAGGGGAGGAGATTTATCTCTGTGCATGCGCAGTTAGGCTGCCAAAGTGAGTTCCAGTGCTACCATGCATGGACACTGTAGCATGGACACTCCAGAGTCACAAAATCAGACATCTGGTGCTGTTGATGATTATGCTGGGAGGTGCGATTTAAAATCCAATTTTGATTAAAGTTCAAAACAAAACACTTTAGAATCTTTTAATCCTGAAACTGATAAAAAATAAAACAATTTAAAGACAAAATTGCAAACAGAAGCAAGTAAAGGGTGGCTAAATGAGCTGTGTGGCTAAATTAAGATGAATTATATTTCCGCTGTTTTCTTTGTGTAACATTAACAGCCAGTCTGTAACATGTCGACATTATTGTCAAAGTCTCAAATGAAGTTGGTGAACATTTCACTGTTCACTCATCTCCATGTTGATCTTGTGCCTGAATTTCTCCTCCGAGAACACAATAACACTTGATTAATGTTCTCCTATTAAACAGGGCCCTCAAGAAAGGAAATTTGAAATTCAATTTTCAAGCAAAGGCAGACCATTGTTTTCTTGTAACATGGTTACCCTCAAGGTCAGCTACACTGGTCTGCAAAAAAATAAGGGAGGGTGCTCAGAGATAAAAGCACTGTAAAACAATGACAGATGAACAGGACTGCATTTCATAGAGATAAAAAGAGCTGGAGCCAATAAACGAATCCTACTCCGAGAAAACAGACATTTTTTTATTTCATATCGACATAATTACCGTATTTGCTTGATTATAAGACGACCCTGATTATAAGACAACCCCCCAAACTTTGTATATTCCTTTAGGAAACAAAACTAAAAGCCTGAATATAAGACTACCCTATAGGAAAAAAAAGTTTAACTTGTATATATGTAAATTGCTTTTTCATATTTAATAAAAAATTGATATTATACAAATGCATTTCTTGTTTTTATTTCTTTTTATGTGCCAATGCGGCCTCTCTCCCCCTCCCCCAGCTGTCTCTCTCCCCCCCCCCCCCCGCCCCCCAGTGTTGTCTCTCTCTCCCTCCCCCCCAAACTTCTCTCTCTCCACCCCCCTCGTCTCTTCCCCCTCCCCTTGTCTCTCTCTATCCCCCCCCCCTTCCCTTTTCTCTCCCTCCCTCCCTCATCTGTGTCTCCCCCCCCTCCCCTTGTCTGTCTATGTCTCTTCCCCCCCCTCCTTGTTTCTTTCCCTGGTGGCTAGTGGGGGCAGCCGGGGGATGTCTGCATGATACGTGCAGACATCCTCCATGTTGCCCGACACTTCGTCTATTAGGCCCGATTCTCCCTGGTGCCTAGTGGAGGCAGCGGAGGATGTCTGCACGATGAGCGCAGACCTCCCCTGCTGCCGCCCGGCACGACCGCCGGGACTTTTATGATGAAGCCGGAAGGACCCTGCTCAGCTCTGAGGGGGACCTGGATCCATGTCTTATAATCTGACCTCGAATATAAGACGAGGGGTCTTTTTCAGAGAATTTGCTCTGAAAAAAACCTTGTCTTATATTCGAGCAAATACGGTATATGGGTGTTTATTAGAAGTATTCTGACTTTTAGGCTTTTGCAACAATCAATCTTTCAAAAATAAAGACTGAAAATTAATTAACATTTCTTTAACCAAAAATTAATTTGCATGTTCCTTGAAATGTGTCAACGTACACGAAGCACATAACAGAAAATTCAGAGACGCTCAAATATATGTGTAAAAGGTATGGACTGTGCTTATTGTTGCTAAAGTTTTTCCACAAATTATGCTTTTGTTAATAAGTGTGGGCTGTCATTAGTTTATCCTTTTTGTATTGTCGGTGGCAATGATTTGAATTCTATTTGTTTTCTGATCAAAAAGCTTCATTCTGATTGGCTCCCTGGTGTTAAGTTTTTGTAGCATGCTTTTTTTTTTCTCTTCCTGCAGATAACACCCAGTTACCAGATCTGGCGTGAAGTCAAACGTGAAATCGCGAGTGGGGCCTCACGAGAGAGGAGAGGCAGAACTGCAGGAATCCTGGGTCGGAAAGGCAGAGATCCGACCCAAGTGAAGAAAAAAAAGATGGCAGCTCTGATCCTTGCAGCACAAGCTGTTTAAAAGGACAATAACTGAAAAATGTGTATTGAAATGGTTTCATAGGAATGGCGCAGCATGTGTATAAGGATCTACTCCTTTAGGATTGACAGTTCATAGGGACTCTGGCAAACTAACATTGTTTTTACTGTGAATTGATGTCACGTTCAAAAAAAAAAAAAAAAGTTTAGTTGTCCTTTAAAGGGTCGCAGAAGGACGCGTAGTGTCACATGACTCTGCCCCTGCTGCACCTTAATCTTATAGACAATTCTAGTAATAATGTTTCTGATATTTGCAGAATAGTGCAGTGCTCACCTTGTCTGTACATGCGTAGCGCATCCAGGAGTCGAGATCCCCGGATCTGTGCTCGCAGGAGAGGAACATCCACCTGCATGAGCTCTGAGTCACAGCGCTCACCAGTTAGGTCTGACTCACTGGAGCCAATCCGAGCAGCTGTTACTAGGCGTGAATCATGGCTCCAGGTGTCAGCTTTGGGCACAAAGCAGTGAACAAAGTGAATCTTTGACCTTCTGATTGTGTCAATCAAACCATCCTGCAAAAGATGACAAAATAAAAAAAAAAATGGATTTTTTTGAATGTATGTATACTGTGACAAGAGTTTACACTGGATAAAAAACTGCTAAGACATTTCCCATCATGCACTTGATCCTCCACATCGGCTGCTCATTTTCATGTTTTACAGGAAATCATGAGAAAGGAGGAGTAGTCCTAAGCTCTAAATGCCAACATCTTATTGATATCAGAAAGCTTAAAATGTATTGCTAAAAGATCAAAATACGATAAAAATTATATTTTGGATTGACTGATTTAAAGAGTAATTAACACACACACACAAAAAATAAAATAAGAAAGGTGGTCAGTATGGGTAATCAAAACACAAAAGCACTTACCACTTGAAGTTTTATCTGAATGCACAGTGACTTCTTTTTCACAGCGGCAACACCAGTAGTAAAAGTCTTCCTCATGCTGGTGGCTCTACGCAGCGCCAGCTGGGATCCCCCCTCTAAACCGGCCACTGAACCAGATAGGACGGTAGCATTGCCCGTTCTGCCAGCAAACAGGCTGCTAATTATTTTCCTGCGGGGAAGTAAAACGATATTATGTTGATGGAAGAAACAAATCATTTTGTCAGGTAATTTCCATCATTCAATCTCTCATAGCCATCATGCTTTGGACCATGGACTATTTTCATAAGCCTCTATATTTTCTCTGTAATAAGCTTTACACCCAGTAGCATAGCTATGCAGTGGTGGATCCTGCAGCAGATATCACATGACTCTTAAAGTGCTAAGAGAAGCACACTTACTTCTGGGAGTCCTGGAGCAGTACAGCAGCATTCTGAGAAGCAGGATTCTGCTTGACGTAGTTTAACCAGCCAGTAGCATCGTACTCTATCCAGTTGGTACCGTAACTATGACCCAGCAAGAAGTGATGTGCTTTGCTACTACGCAACATTGGTTTTTTACCTAGGAACGGCGGGAGGAAAAAAAAAAAAGAAGAATACGTTTTGTTTTTTTCTCAAATACCTAGTAGTCGGTATTAGTAGTCAGCTTGGGAGCGTGCCCCACGATTAGAAAGTTAATTACACAAATACTTCACACCTCTTATGCATAGAAGAAACAATCTTCTGTTTGGGAATATGATTCAAAAGCTTATTAACACTATCAGAGCAAATTATTTAAAGTGAAAATATGAGCAAATCGAGTAGAATTGAAATCCAGGTGGTGCATACATTTGTACCAGGCTTTAATAAAAGTTTGCAAACAAAAAAAAAAGGCCCATTTGACCCATTTCAAAAACCTGCTGATATTTTTCTATCTGTGATACAGGTGAGGAGGAGGCTTCTCTCCAACGTGCTGCACACCAAAGATGGCAGGAAAAGTTCAACGGGCCTAAATAGCTCAGACAGGATCACATTTTAAATATTTTCAACTATTATGCATGTTCCATTCCTGGCAGGGTTGAGGAAAATAAAATGAATACCAATAAATTTGGTGTAAGTAAATAGCCCATGATATACTTGAAAACAAGAGAATATCTCAATTTACCCTTCCTGGTTTTGGGGGCATGTACTTTACTAGGTGAATCTATGTTGCTCTTCGCTCTGCAATGTAGTAAACATTTAAACAGTCAAATAGTAAGTATGAGCAAATTGTGAGTGAAAACTGGCATATCTGCCAATAAAAACAGGCATGTTTGTGAATATTTGTGTAACGATGCAACCTTGTGCAGGCCGTATCCAGGCATTTCTGTATCCTTCTTGCTTTGCTTTCTCATTTATTATTTATTCTTAGTCCTGTCCTTGCTCTGTTGCCCTATCCTTGTCCTGTAGCCCTATTCTTGTCCTGTAGCCCTATCCTTGTCCTGTCCTTGTCCTGTAGCCCTATCCTTGTCCTGTAGTCCTGTCCTTGTCCTGTAGCCCTATCCTTGTCCTGTAGCCCTATCCTTGTCCTGTAGCCCTATCCTTGTCCTGTAGCCCTATCCTTGTCCTGTAGCCCTATCCTTGTCCTGTAGCCCTATCCTTGTCCTGTAGCCCTGTCCTTGTCCTGTAGTCCTGTCCTTGTCCTGTAGCCCTATCCTTGTCCTGTAGTCCTGTCCTTGTCCTGTAGTCCTGTTATGGTTTCCTCTCTGCCTGTCCTTATGTTTCATTCCATGTTTTCTCTCATTCCCTCTGCCTTGTCAGTTTACTTCTATTTAAACCACACCCGTTTCTGTTCATTCCTTAGTAGTGCAGTCTACAGGTATTTCCCCTGTGTCTATTCCATGTATGTCTTTTAGATTGTATTATTTGTTCTTTGCTCATAGTAGGTCTTAGTTAGCTTGCCAACCATGTCAAGGTACCCCACATTAGGCAAGTCCCTAACAACTAATTGGCCAATTGGTGAACCAAACCACCACCTTTACCATCTTTAGTATTAGGCTAGTTCCTGTATTTATGTTTGTTCCTTTGTATGTTTCTCTTGTGTCCCTTTACCCTGTGTCTTGTATTATTTATCCGTAGTTTGGTTTCTGCTTTATTTTATGTCTTGCCTCTGTCCTGTAGCCCTGCACTCTGTATTTCAGTTCTATTCTCCCTTACTTTTGTGTTTCAGCTGCTTAGTTGTCATTCATTTCCTCCAAGGGATTGCAGTTACCCAGCACCAGGTCCTGTGTCTCCACGTAGCTCCTGATCTTGGGCGCTCAGGGTCTATTTCCATCTGGGACCCAGTGCGTTACAATTTGTATTGCTTAATTGCACTTGCTTAAAGCTGTGTAATTTTCACATGCTGCTGAATAAGAATTATTTTTCACAAAATATTTGCAAAACTCTTTAGTATGCCCAAATAATAATATATTAATATAATATATTACCGCAACCGGGAAAATGCTCTAACTAAAAACAAACTGAGGAGGTGCAAGACAGGGGGAGCACAAAATGGTTAAAATATTTGCAAATTGTGCCATACTCATGTTCTACCTACTTTTTTCGTTTTCCACTGCACCTGTTTAGTACATGACCCATTTATTATTATTATTAAAGTAGACAAGCTAGAAGTCTTCTCACCTGTCTGTTCTCCTTCTTGGGGTCCATAGTAAGTGTAGAGGCGTTCCAGTAGGGTGTCCTCATTGCCACCAGGCTGCAAAGCCTCTTCTTCGAGCAACCACAAAAGTCCTCTGGCCTCGTCCGTTCTTGCAAGTGACCTCACCTAATGTTAAAATAGACTGATTATCGACAAAAGCAGTTTCCCCAGCTAACGCTTCTTTCATGTCCTATATTATTGTCCTGGTTGAGGCAGTGCAGCCACTACTAAACATGACTCATTGTCAACAAGCCCTTGTAAAAAGCAGGACAACTGTTTTTCCCACTTATCCTGCATCTTGTTCTCTTGTACTCAAAATAGCTTTGGCTCTAATTGGCAGGCAGATTTTCTCGAGGAAATAGCTGTGAAGAGAAAGGTATCATGGGCAGAATGTATTGTCAGCATGGGTAATTCACAGGTCTATTTTTAAAAGGACAAGAGAAAAGAATCATTACTTTAGGCTTGGGATAGAAAAAAAAAAACACCATTTTGTAGATAAAATGCTGGAGTCTGGTGTCTTACATTCTTAATAATACAATCTGGGTGTGCATGAAGTAAAATGGCAGTCCTTAGTATGCATTACTAATCCTGGGCACAAAAAATACTATGTGCAGCATAGCATCTTTGTCGAGTCAGGAAAAAAAAAATAATAATAATAATTTTAAGATAAAAGGTTCCAGGAACACTCCTGCTTGTCGTCAAGTAGTGTTTGTAGCTCACCAGTGCTAAAAGATTAATGGAATGCTTATCCAGGATAGTGGCCGGATAAACATTGTTGAGGACCATCCTGATATAGATTGAGCATGAGAACAATTATAATTATGAAGCAAAGTCTTTCAAACACATAAAGAGGATGGCAGCACTGTGTATAAACCTAATGGATTCTTAGGTTATAAGATTCGCCAGGTCTCTGTAGTTGTAGGCTATTTCTTTGCTCCTGGGAAAGTTCCATAACTTTTATTATGCATGTGCAGCTCAGATATTTTTATTTTTAAATTACATTTAAATACCACCAATGACTTGAATAAATTTACCTCACACATAGTTATACAGGTCTTTAGTCAAATTAGGTACCGTATATATATAATGAACAGAAATAGATGGTGCAGACCTGAAAATGATCCTGACATGACTAATAACATAATATTATAAATGTTCAAGGCCGCAGGCTTTGACGTAGCGTTAAAGGTGGTAAGTACACTATTGGCTGCAAAGCTGCTACCCTTGTTTATCTCTATTCAATAAGCAAATAAGTTCAATTGTGCAAAATCCAAATCATACCATTTCCTTTAGTCTCTAAGTCTAGCCAAACCCCAAACAACTTTATTTATTTTCATTAAGATTAAATGTGTTCTGTTCCTATCGACTTATTAATGTCTCTGCACATATAGTAGCACAGTACTAAAATCAGTACAAATCTCAATATCGCTTGTAAAATAGTACCCGAGAGCTATGCCGTGTTAGTTAACCATTATAGAGATGCATTCCCAAAAGAAGAATAAAATATATATATATATATATATATAAAATACCAAAATAATTAAAAATAATATAACATATTGATAAATACTCCAATGCTATGCAAAAGCAACATGCCCTCAACAGAATCCTCTCAAAAGTCACTATAAAAGCCAATTCAGCAGAGCTGAAGAAATACCTGCAAATAACCTGATAGACGGTAATGGAAGGCATCAAAGGGAGAAATAACATCCCCTGTATAATTTTCATAATCTATTTTTATATAATATACATCTGTATATTTATTAGATTGGCTATATTTGATATTTTGAGGAGTGTTACTTTTTTCTGCACGGCTGTACTGTATTTTTAGTTGGAATAGGGGATTTAATACCAAATGTATGGCTCTATGCACTTGGTCAGTCTACAGCAGTGTTGTCCAACTTCTGCATACAATGAAGCTAGTTTGCGGGGAGAGAAATGATTAATTTCATGAGGTAATAATATAGGATTAATGGAATGCTTATCCAGGATAGTGGCCGGATAAAAATTGTTGAGGACCACATTCAACCTCATTAGCAGTCTATAGCATTAATCTGTTCATATATGCCATACTAACCTATTATATATCTTACAGAATGGTAACAAACTGATCTACATATTCAAAAAAACATAATAAGAGAGATATGATGTGAGAAATGTAACAGCTACACAAATTCTTTCCTCATACTCTCATTAAGGGTCAAGAATAACTTCAGCTCAGTATCCCACTATATACTTCCAATACACTATAGCGCCATCCATTTTAATAATAAATCTTTTACCCCTTAATCCATAAAGGTTTGACCCTTACAAATTGTAATAGCAGAACTAGATCCAGTAAGCCAAATTAAAGGGCTTATCAAAGACCACCTTCATGTCGGTGGTGACCACTTTGGTAATTTCGGTGGTGACCACAGTATTTCTTGTTCATAGGCCCTCCCTAATCTGAGGAAATCCACTAGGAATTAGCCAACGTCTGCTAATGTAAAGGTGATAAAATGTTTACAGCCTGAGGGAAAAAGGAGCCTTCATTAAGATTTAAACAGAATAATGACTCAATCCAGAAAGAAGAAGAAAAAAAACTACCAGTATATCAAATATTCATTAAAAAAGAAAAATAAAGTTCTGCTGCTTTAATTAGTAAAGTGTCCTGCTCAAATAAATATATCGCACTACTAGCCAGCAAGTGATTCAGAGATTCATATGGGGCCTAAGTATAGTGGAGTCACGGGGGAGAATAGAATAATGTTTGTATGTGTCCAGTTAAGATTATATGTGGGGGTCGCGCATGACTATTTATCAACTAAAAACATTTAAAGAAATATAAACTTACATTTGCTTAATATATTCCGTATTACACAATATTTCTCTGTATATCTTTTACAGGCAGAAAACTGCAAAATCTATATTCTGGATATGCAACTTTTATATCATTTTGATTGTATCTATATTTTACAGAATATTTTGAGTGTCCTATATATGTATCCACACACACACAAAAAGCATATGTATATATACCAAATTAATTTGGGTAATTTAAATAAATAATGTTGATCAAAAGATATTGCAGCCCTCGAAGGTCACCTTTCTGCCACCCAACATAGTAAAAGATAAAAACAAAAGAAAAATAATAATCTTGAAGGTAAAGGAGGTTTTTAGAATCTATCATTATAAGATTTAATCTTGCAGGCTGTCTGGAACGGAAACAATGTTTACCTGACCCAGTAAGCAGACCTGGCATTTTCGGAGTTCTCCTTTCCCATGCAATGCACCAATTTGTACCCCAAGCCCTTGCAGCTGATTTGTACGTTCAGCTGAAACCCTTTTCTTCCCCTGTTTTTGTTTCTTTTTAACAAGGGTTAAAACACCTCTTTATTTAGAAGGCTGATGGAATAAATACTATATAAATTAAATATAAGATGAGGATGAATAATTTATAAAGCCACATCAGGCTTTCCTGGGTAGAAATGCTTTACTGCTCTCCCTGCCTGTACCTTGGCTACATAACCTGCCAGATCTGAACATATGGATATTTATGCACTGCTTTGAAAAGCAGCTTCTTAAGAGCTCCAGCCACAGACATTTATTGTCAACGTTTTTATGAGTCATGCAGCTGCTGTCATATTCTATTAAACTTTGCAAGTATTTCCCTTACTTTTTATATTATGTATAGATCTAGAGTCACTAAAACAGTCAGAAAAAAGAACTGGTTTTACTACTAGCAAGAAATACTAACTCCTGGCCTTCTAATAGGTCCTTGCCTTCTTAACTACTAGCAAGAAAAACTAACTCCTGGCTTTCTAATAGCAAGAAATACTAACTCCTGGCCTTCTTAACTAGCAGCAAAAAATACCAACTCCTGGCCTTCTACCGGCAAGAAATACTAACTCCTGGCCTTCTTAACTAGCAGCAAAAAATACCAACTCCTGGCCTTCTACCGGCAAGAAATACTAACTCCTGGACTTCTAATAGCTCCTTGCCTTCTTAACTACTAGCAAGAAATACTAACTCCTGGCCTTCTAATAGGTCCTTGCCTTCTTAACTACTAGCAAGAAAAACTAACTCCTGGCTTTCTAATAGCAAGAAATACTAACTCCTGGCCTTCTTAACTAGCAGCAAAAAATACCAACTCCTGGCCTTCTACCGGCAAGAAATACTAACTCCTGGCCTTCTTAACTAGCAGCAAAAAATACCAACTCCTGGCCTTCTACCGGCAAGAAATACTAACTCCTGGCCTTCTAATAGCTCCTTGCCTTCTTAACTACTAGCAAGAAAAACTAACTCCTGGCTTTCTAATAGCAAGAAATACTAACTCCTGGCCTTCTTAACTAGCAGCAAAAAATACCAACTCCTGGCCTTCTACCGGCAAGAAATACTAACTCCTGGCCTTCTTAACTACCCTCAACAAATACTAACTCCTGGCCTTCTACCGGCAAGAAATACTAACTCCTGGCCTTCTACCGGCAAGAAATACTAACTCCTGGCCTTCTACTAGCGAGAAATACTAACTCCTGGCCTTCTACTAGCAAGAAATACTAACTCCTGGCCTTCTACTAGCGAGAAATACTAACTCCTGGCTTTCTACTAGCGAGAAATACTAACTCCTGGCTTTCTACTAGAGAGAAATACTAACTCCTGGCCTTCTACTAGCGAGAAATACTAACTCCTGGCCTTCTACTAGCGAGAAATACTAACTCCTGGCCTTCTACTAGCGAGAAATACTAACTCCTGGCCTTCTACTAGCAAGAAATACTAACTCCTGGCCTTCTACTAGAGAGAAATACTAACTCCTGGCCTTCTACTAGCGAGAAATACTAACTCCTGGCCTTCTACTAGCGAGAAATACTAACTCCTGGCCTTCTACTAGAGAGAAATACTAACTCCTGGCCTTCTACTAGAGAGAAATACTAACTCCTGGCCTTCTACTAGCGAGAAATACTAACTCCTGGCCTTCTACTAGCGAGAAATACTAACTCCTGGCCTTCTACTAGCGAGAAATACTAACTCCTGGCCTTCTACTAGCAAGAAATACTAACTCCTGGCCTTCTACTAGAGAGAAATACTAACTCCTGGCCTTCTACTAGCGAGAAATACTAACTCCTGGCCTTCTACTAGCGAGAAATACTAACTCCTGGCCTTCTACTAGAGAGAAATACTAACTCCTGGCCTTCTACTAGCGAGAAATACTGACTCCTGGCCTTCTACTAGCGAGAAATACTAACTCCTGGCCTTCCACTAGAGAGAAATACTAACTCCTGGCCTCCTAGTAGCGAGAAATACTAACTCCTGGCCTTCTACTAGCGAGAAATACTAACTCCTGGCCTTCTACTAGCAAGAAATACTAACTCCTGGCCTTCTACTAGCGAGAAATACTAACTCCTGGCCTTCCACTAGCGAGAAATACTAACTCCTGGCCTCCTAGTAGTGAGAAATACTAACTCCTGGCCTTCTACTAGCGAGAAATACTAACTCCTGGCCTTCTACTAGCGAGAAATACTAACTCCTGGCCTTCTACTAGCAAGAAATACTAACTCCTGGCCTTCTACTAGAGAGAAATACTAACTCCTGGCCTTCTACTAGCGAGAAATACTAACTCCTGGCCTTCCACTAGCGAGAAATACTAACTCCTGGCCTCCTAGTAGTGAGAAATACTAACTCCTGGCCTTCTACTAGCGAGAAATACTAACTCCTGGCCTTCTACTAGCGAGAAATACTAACTCCTGGCCTTCCACTAGCGAGAAATACTAACTCCTGGCCTTCTAATAGAGAGAAATACTAACTCCTGGCCTTCTACTAGAGAGAAATACTAACTCCTGGCCTTCTACTAGAGAGAAATACTAACTCCTGGCCTTCTACTAGAGAGAAATACTAACTCCTGGCCTTCTACTAGAGAGAAATACTAACTCCTGGCCTTCCACTAGCGAGAAATACTAACTTCTGGCCTTCTACTAGCGAGAAATACTAACTCCTGGCCTTCTACTAGCGAGAAATACTAACTCCTGGCCTTCCACTAGCGAGAAATACTAACTCCTGGCCTTCTACTAGCGAGAAATACTAACTCCTGGCCTTCTACTAGCGAGAAATACTAACTCCTGGCCTTCTACTAGCGAGAAATACTAACTCCTGGCTTTCTACTAGCGAGAAATACTAACTCCTGGCCTTCTACTAGCGAGAAATACTAACTCCTGGCCTTCTACTAGCGAGAAATACTAACTCCTGGCCTTCTACTAGAGAGAAATACTAACTCCTGGCCTTCTACTAGAGAGAAATACTAACTCCTGGCCTTCTACTAGCGAGAAATACTAACTCCTGGCCTTCTACTAGCGAGAAATACTAACTCCTGGCCTTCTACTAGCGAGAAATACTAACTCCTGGCCTTCTACTAGAGAGAAATACTAACTCCCGGCCTTCTACTAGCGAGAAATACTAACTCCTGGCCTTCTACTAGCGAGAAATACTAACTCCTGGCCTTCTACTAGGGAGAAATACTAACTCCTGGCCTTCTACTAGAGAGAAATACTAACTCCTGGCCTTCTACTAGCGAGAAATACTAACTCCTGGCCTTCTACTAGAGAGAAATACTAACTCCTGGCCTTCTACTAGCGAGAAATACTAACTCCTGGCCTTCTACTAGAGAGAAATACTAACTCCTGGCCTTCTACTAGAGAGAAATACTAACTCCTGGCCTTCTACTAGAGAGAAATACTAACTCCTGGCCTTCTACTAGCGAGAAATACTAACTCCTGGCCTTCTACTAGCAAGAAATACTAACTCCTGGCCTTCTACTAGCAAGAAATACTAACTCCTGGCCTTCTACTAGAGAGAAATACTAACTCCTGGCCTTCTACTAGCGAGAAATACTAACTCCTGGCCTTCTACTAGCGAGAAATACTAACTCCTGGCCTTCTACTAGAGAGAAATACTAACTCCTGGCCTTCTACTAGCGAGAAATACTAACTCCTGGCCTTCTACTAGCGAGAAATACTAACTCCTGGCCTTCCACTAGAGAGAAATACTAACTCCTGGCCTCCTAGTAGCGAGAAATACTAACTCCTGGCCTTCTACTAGCGAGAAATACTAACTCCTGGCCTTCTACTAGCAAGAAATACTAACTCCTGGCCTTCTACTAGCGAGAAATACTAACTCCTGGCCTTCCACTAGCGAGAAATACTAACTCCTGGCCTCCTAGTAGTGAGAAATACTAACTCCTGGCCTTCTACTAGCGAGAAATACTAACTCCTGGCCTTCTACTAGCAAGAAATACTAACTCCTGGCCTTCTACTAGAGAGAAATACTAACTCCTGGCCTTCTACTAGCGAGAAATACTAACTCCTGGCCTTCCACTAGCGAGAAATACTAACTCCTGGCCTTCTACTAGCGAGAAATACTAACTCCTGGCCTTCTACTAGCGAGAAATACTAACTCCTGGCCTTCTACTAGAGAGAAATACTAACTCCTGGCCTTCTACTAGCGAGAAATACTAACTTCTGGCCTTCTACTAGAGAGAAATACTAACTCCTGGCCTTCTACTAGCGAGAAATACTAACTCCTGGCCTTCTACTAGAGAGAAATACTAACTCCTGGCCTTCTACTAGCGAGAAATACTAACTCCTGGCCTTCCACTAGAGAGAAATACTAACTCCTGGCCTTCTACTAGAGAGAAATACTAACTCCTGGCCTTCTACTAGCGAGAAATACTAACTCCTGGCCTTCTACTAGCGAGAAATACTAACTCCTGGCCTTCTACTAGAGAGAAATACTAACTCCTGGCCTTCTACTAGAGAGAAATACTAACTCCTGGCCTTCTACTAGAGAGAAATACTAACTCCTGGCCTTCTACTAGCGAGAAATACTAACTCCTGGCCTTCTACTAGCGAGAAATACTAACTCCTGGCCTTCTACTAGCGAGAAATACTAACTCCTGGCCTTCTACTAGCGAGAAATACTAACTCCTGGCCTTCTACTAGCGAGAAATACTAACTCCTGGCCTTCCACTAGCGAGAAATACTAACTTCTGGCCTTCTACTAGAGAGAAATACTAACTCCTGGCCTTCTACTAGAGAGAAATACTAACTCCTGGCCTTCTACTAGTGAGAAATACTAACTCCTGGCCTTCTACTAGAGAGAAATACTAACTCCTGGCCTTCTACTAGCGAGAAATACTAACTCCTGGCCTTCCACTAGAGAGAAATACTAACTTCTGGCCTTCTACTAGAGAGAAATACTAACTCCTGGCCTTCTACTAGCGAGAAATACTAACTCCTGGCCTTCTACTAGCGAGAAATACTAACTCCTGGCCTTCTACTAGCGAGAAATACTAACTCCTGGCCTTCTACTAGAGAGAAATACTAACTCCTGGCCTTCTACTAGAGAGAAATACTAACTCCTGGCCTTCTACTAGCGAGAAATACTAACTTCTGGCCTCCTAGTAGTGAGAAATACTAACTCCTGGCCTCCTAGTAGTGAGAAATACTAACCAACCAGTTTTCCTCTGGTTGTATCTGTTCTGTCCACTAATGTGTCATACAGAACCTTGTAGTACATTTTTGCAAAGCAGAGCTGTCTAGTGTACTGAATCATTTGAGGTTGACTGCATGCCAAAATGTATCTTTAACAAGGACAAAAAAAGATAAAATTAGCTTATTTGGGCTTGCCACTTAGGCTGAATTTTGCTTGCCTGCCCCATAGTATTGATCAACACAAACTACACTCTTTTACATCTGAATTATTTTCCAAACATAGAATGATCATGTAGGAGTACTCACCTCTGACCCAGTATGTAAATCATACACAGGAAATACAATAACAGAACAGATATTAACAGGGAGCAGTAATCGGTAATAATTGCCCCTCCATCTTGCTTACCAGTGTTTGATGTGATGCTTGGTCTATAGCAGCTACAGAGCCAGATGGAATTGACTCTATTTCATCTAAAGCAAGCTCTATATTTTCCTAGAGGGGACATATGAGCGATTAGTAACAGTGAAACTAATATCAAAGTTATTGTATCATTAGAAAAAATCACGTGGGTAATTAGCGATTGTATTTAAAAGATGGTGCAGGGTTTTCTTGGACAGCATTCTGATTCTTGATGTGACCCTTTTTTAAACCATCACATATGCTGTGATCACAAACCATCGCAAAATTAACAAAAACTTATTTGAAGTTTTAAGCCTAATAAATAAAAAAAAACTAAATAAAACAAACCAAGGCTAAGTGACTTTACAAAGAACTACTAGCCACCAAGGGCCTAATTTTAATATGCTTTTGATTACTGTTCTAGTCAGAATTAATAATTTTGTAGTACTTTAAGTGTCCAAAAGGATATTCGGTTTTTGTACCTTGCTAATTATATCAAGGGAACATCTTCAAACAGAGTGCTTCAAGAATCCCCTGCACCAAATGATTCCACCAATTAGGTTTAATTTAAGGTTCATCTACAGTAGACAAACTATCAGACAGAATAAGGAATTAGCTCTACACTTAAGATCATTAACTAGAAAACTAATGACAAGTCATTGAAGAAAGATGTCAGGGAAGAAACTAGAGGACCAGGGGGACATAGACATTTTATGGAAGAGAAAGAGGGTGACCTAAAAAAAAAAATATTATAAAGTTGGCATTTTTCAGCAGATGGTATAAAACCGGTTATGTCCATCAACACACAAAGTTTGCAATACCACCAGAAAAATATGCATTCTTGATTTTAATGATAGCAAGTCTAGATTTCAAAATATTACTCTGCATTGGGGAACAAGATGGAAATTGGCAAGAAAGCCAATGCATTTCATTAATTTTGGCATAATAAATACAAAGGTGTTCTTGCTGTAATATGTCTATATGGCTGTAACCGTGTTATTACTCATTATTTAATGGAAGAATGTACATTTCGATACATTTTAAATACAGATCACAGCACCCGAGAAGGAAAATGTCACTTTTAAAATTAAAAGGAATATAAAATTAAACAGCGGAAATATAAAAATAAATAAATACTTTCAGGGTTCTGCTCAATAGATGCAGGCTTTGTTTATGTATATGTACAGTACATATAGTAAATGTTTACATACAAAGTCAATGTGAAAAAGTTGATGACTATGATAGGAAAATATATTTAATTTAAGGGAGATTATCTAAAAAATTCTCCAGAACTGATGGAGCCTAACCCATTTCTGCCCTGACAAAGAATCATGGGAGTTGTTCCAAAATAGCTGTAAAGCAACCTTATGGCTAGCCCTGTGGCTACAGAATATGTTATCCTAGATATATCTGGAGATTTCTGAATGCTGAAGGAGAAGAAATTAATATTCAGATGTCCAGTCTCTCCAGCCAGTCTGTAGACCATTCAACCATACCTCCTTGTACCGCTCAAGCTCCTGAACAAAAGTCTTCTCATGGAAAAGAGACTGCAGCCGCTCCTGGGCGTAGTTGTGACACAGTTCTTCGAAAGTGGCCCCCCGCCCTTGCTTCACAAGTTCCGGGTTCTGAAAGCCGGGGGTGTCCACAATCATGATGGAGCATAAGGAATGTTGACTAGATTTCAAGGCTCTGCCAAGACACAGTAATAGAAAAAGCATAGCATGAGATCAGTGCAAAGAAATCCATCAATTAATAGCCTCGTGATTGTGCTAAATATCCAAAGGAAGGTGTGAAGAGCAGAGGAAAGTCTGATGTGTGAATATAAGATCAGTCGTGTTAATTAAACACATAAATAACAGACATAAAGTTGGTGCATGTCCAATAATAATATTAACAGGTGTAATGAGTGACAGCAGAGCTTTGCCAGTACATATGTTCTGGAGCCAGTTTGTGGAGCTCAGCACTGGATTCTTCATTCAGCCTGTAAAACAGCAGCCAGTGTATAAATTGTGTCTATTATAATCTAAAGCTTGATTATGAACACGAGCAGAAAAATAACTTTTACTTACTGCAGCCTCGTAATGTTATACAGCGCACAGCAGAGGAAAGCTCCACAGATGATGTGTGCCGAATAAGACCATCAGGCTGTGCATTCTTATCTGTGCTCACGGATATTGATAACCACAATGCCTAAATCATGTGAGAGGCTGTATTTACCTGGTGGTTTCAGGAGCTTTCCTAACATCCCTTGGCACTGGAAATATCAGAATTAAAAGGGACTCTGTCACCTAAATATGGTTTATGCTCTGAATGTAGAGAATACACACTATTCAACAATGGTCAATGTATTGTGTTAGCAGAATTGTAAGGACATAAAGTAAGTGAAAAATTTAGGGTTTAAAGGGACTGTATCACCTGAACATTGTTTTTACTGTGCCTGTAGAGCACATAAAATAACTGAAATGTTCTATACATGCTTTTCAATGGAAAATTGAAGTGTCATTTGCATACCGTGCCACAGGTGATGTCATAAGCAGGAGACTCCACAGATACATTTAAAAACCCATTTTCCTCCTAATTTAGGCACGTGCTTGCAATTTTGCTAACACAATGTATAGATCATGTTCATGAATTGTTTTATTATCTACATGCACAGTAAAAACAATGTTTAGGTGATACAGTCCATTTAATTGTGTTTATATGATAAACAAGAGACACCAGATATAATTTCTTTAATAAGCCAAGTGTAACATATTCTATTTACATTGGTGACAGATGCACTGTAAATAAAAAATACCCCACCATTGATGTAGAATGTATTTGATAATAGCCAGAGTGTAAACAAGCAGCAATTACCTCCCTATAAAGTTAGAACTTTACCTTCCATTTGGTCTGCCATTTATTGCTTAATCTATGCACTATAAATAATGAGGCTGAATTAATTTAGTCCTAATTACCATTTACTATGTGTTTTCATTACTAATTAGCAACAGAAAACTAGGTAAAAACCTCTTTAAAAAATTCAAAAAAGAAGGGCATATATTTCTTAATTAGTGTGAAGGAAGCTTACATACAGATACGCTTTAGTGATTTAAAAATATACTACAAAGGGTATAACTTCAGTTTATGTCTGACTGCTTCACACTCCTTGACAGTAACGGTATCCAGCTGCTGTTGGTGGGTTTATTAGGCTTCTCAGCAAGAAATCCACTCGAAAAAGGTTCAACTGGACAGTTTTTGTAAAGGTATAATAATTATTTTAATTGGTGGGTTTGAGGAAGATGTGGGAAAATGCAATTAACCACTTTTCAAAGTCCCTGTAGAGATCTGTGATGGCTAAATAACAAAATGTCTTCCACCAAACAAACAAGACACAATATGTTCAGACTATCCAATAAACTGAGAATTTAGTAAAAGCATAAAGCAGTTTAATAAAGAGATGACAACTATAACACGATGACCAGGCTTGAAGTTAGAGGTTGGACAACTATAAAACGATGACAAGGCTTGACGTTAGAGGTTGGACAACTATAAAACGATGACCAGGCTTGACGTTAGAGGTTGGACAACTATAAAACGATGACCAGGCTTGACATTAGAAGTTGGACAACTATAAAACGATGACCAGGCTTGACGTTAGAGGTTGGACAACTATAAAACGATGACCAGGCTTGATGTTATAAGTTGGACAACTATAACAATGACCAGGCTTGAAGTTAGAGGTTGGATAACTATAAAATCGTAAAAAGAGAAGCCAGTACATCAAACATGCATAGAAACATAATTTATTGTGGAAGCCAAAATAACAAAAACGCATACAAAACGGTGGGGAGTGGGCACATGACGCGTTTCACGTCACTTTAAATAAAGGCACCTTATTTATCAGGCTAATGTGTGAATACATGTATATAATATGTAAAATGTCTATGAAATTCCCATATGTATAAAGATATAGGGGGCTTGTATTAATTGAAGTCAAAATAATACCTAATTTGAATGAACGTGTTGTGGTTTTATTTTGCACGTCTTCCATTTCAAAAATAAAATCTGATTATTTTTACGCATTTATAATTTCTTCTGATTCATTTTACGCATGTTAATTTAAATAGCTTTTATACTTATGCCTTAAATAAAAATTCTGCAATTAAATATAGTGAGTGCTGTCATGACGTGCAAATGTTCGAAAATTGTGTCTGGTTGGTAACTTGACCTTATTAAATTAAATATGAATTATGTTTGTTTGTATTAATAATAATAATAATAATGATAATAATAATAATAATAAGTAGCTGTTCATGGTTGTTGTTGCTGTTCCCGTGTCTGTTGGCTCATTGGCTTGAGTTTCCAATTTGTATTATCTTTATTTTGTAAATACAAAATTGTCTTAAATAAAATTGTATTCCTCTCGAGAAAAGTGTAAATTATCCATGCTGTTAATTAAATGTGATTCAACGTTCCATTATCTGTAGTAATAAAAATGTTTTCGCAATTATTTTGCTCATTACATGAACTTATCAATGATGTACAGATTAATAAATACAGTGGTGAATTATTGAAAATGTGCTAATTTGTTTTATTTTTTGCGTTTCCTTAGTACATTCCCCCTTAGTGTCCGTGTGTCCATCATAAAGTGTGTTCTTAATTGTCTTATAAACTTACCTATTTAGCAGAGAGATGAGCAGTGTAAAGAGTTCAGAGTATAAGCCACAGGCCATGCCTTCCAGGCAATCCAAAGCAGACAGTTTGGGACCTTTGTAGGTGGAAAAGAAGCAAGATATAGATTATATGCCAAGCATTTCATACACTATTAAAGAGTCATGGAATGCTGTCTGATGACCAGTCAGCCTTTGACTACTCATTATATAAGGTAGCGGTAATAATGAGGAACCTTGTGTTGAAAAAGCTTGCTAAATACACTGCAAATCTGGGCAAAAAAGGAATGATGCTACCTGCTTCATAATCTTAACTTAGAAATCCCTTCAATAACAGGCCCTCCCTGACTGATTGCACAAAAAACTTTTGATTAAAGGCTGATTGGAAACTAAACACAAGCACCTCTGTTCAATGTTATGCCCATTCTCAAAGGCCATGTTAGAGATGGGATATTGAACACTCACACTCAAGTGCTGTGAACACTGTTGGAATGAAGCATAATACACAATATTAAAATGTTTAAAACTGCTGATAGTACAGAGGCCCTAGAAGAGACCTATCACTTGGCATAACTTGAAACCCCCTTCATCTTTCTCATGTCTAATAAGATGTGATCTAACAGGAGGAATAGGTTAAATGCCAGCTAGGTGAGATGGGAAAAGGTAACAAAAAATTTAAAAAAAAATAAAAATAAAAAAATTACTTAACATGATTTAATTAAAAATATATATATATTTAATTTAATTATTATGAGAATTTAAATGCCAGTTGACCTTTGAAAGCCTGGAACAGAACGGCTGCATCGCAATTTCTTGATGAGGGCTGATGAGTTAAGAATTGCAAAATTGTATCTACAATGCTGGCTTGATCTAGGAGCATACACCAGCCACAAACTAAAAATTGCACTACTCCACTGGTCATCAACAATTTCTATAATTATATTTGCAATTTTCTTGAAAATGTCACTGTGCCAGGTTTTAATGCACT
This sequence comes from Pelodytes ibericus, assembly GCA_036172795.1. Taxonomy (NCBI): domain Eukaryota; kingdom Metazoa; phylum Chordata; class Amphibia; order Anura; family Pelodytidae; genus Pelodytes; species Pelodytes ibericus. The sequence goes on along the minus strand of CM069857.1, from coordinate 47,899,693 downwards.
CGCTGAATCAAATGGTCAAAAAAATATACAGTAAAATCCTCTGGGAATAAAGAGCATGTAAAATATCAAAAGAAAAAGAAATGGAGGGCGGAGCAGGTTTTAACATGGGGAAGTTATTCGGGTCAGTGTGTATCTCTCTAAAAGCAGGGGTGTCCAAGTTTTATCTGGAGTGGGCCGTATGGTCAGAAATGCATATATGTATATCGGGCATTATAAATGTATATTTCATTTACAGTAATGGTGAAGAATAGTTGGTTAGCCATAAAAACAAGTTTGCTTGCTTATCAGTAATACAAAAGTAGATGAAGACAGTTTAGATCAACTGTACTCAAACAAAATCATACATTTATAGGGCTAATGAGACCGCATTTGATGCCCCGGTGTTAAAGTGACCATCTTTTCTTGCCTGTCTGGTGCTTGCAAGTGTATCACAACCACACAACTCCTAGTTCTATTAGCTTAGACAGTGCTAGAAATGGTTCACTATTTTGTTGTTACAAAAATATTTGTATCCTAAATAACTTTATCAAACACTTTTAGGTTTCCCGCAACCTAGTAATGGCTCTTTACATAATTGGCTAGTTGTGCTGGAAGGGCACAGATTATAACCGGTTACCCTTATATTAAAAATTTAAAAAAAAGGATTTCTCTTTGCCATATAAAATATTAGGATGTGAGAATGGATGTGAGATTAGGATGTGTCTCTGCATGGAATGGAAAAAACAAAATACAGAGAGGATGTTATTACAGCCCAAGAGGGCTTTCCAGAAGGTTCAATTAATGGCACAAAAGCCCACAATTTAAAAAAAGGTTAAGAAATAAAAAGGCATTGGAAATTATTAAGAATAGGCTATTGAAATCACATATGAAAATATATAATGAAAAGGTCTTTGAAACAAAACCTTTTGGCTTAAGCCTTTCAATAAGACTTGTGAAGAATGAACAATAATGCTTTAAAACAAGTTATAATTATATGAAAGACATTTTAGTTATACTGGGCACGCGTGTGTATCATCCTTCATCGTATAGTGCTCCTAATTACTTTAATTGCCATCCAAGTTCCCCTCCACATGCCTTCAAGGATCCAAGATATAGCATAGGTTGTATCAACAAACACTGCTGTGAAATGAATTAAAGGTCCACTCCAACCTACTTTATTAATGAATCTGGCAGAGAATGCTGTATTAAGAACGCTTATTTATGCAGTTTTTGCATAATTGAGCATACAAAAAAAAAATAAGCGTGCACCACTCCCAGGGGCAGTCACAGCTCACAGCTGCACACTCTGAAATCTGCATCACCAGGGCTTCCTCTACGGAAAGTAATGGAGGAACAGTGCACACAGCAGAGCACACATGAGCAGTGAGTCACCCATGATGAGCAATGCATGCTCTCCGCAGAGAAGGATGGGAAATATTATAAAAAAAGTTTTTGCTTATTGCACTCAAGTTCTTTAGACATTTTTAAATCCCTCTTGAAAAAGCCAGTATACTTTTAAAATAAAGACTTCATCAGAAGCAACAAGAGCTAATTGACATAGTGGGAGAAGAAGCATGTACACATACCACTTCTGCTCCAGTAATAAGCTACAGGCACAGGCCAAGGGCATGTAGCCAATCATCTGCCACTGTCCATCTGTGCACCAAGAGCAAGGTAGATACTTTCAATGCAGTGAGATCTCACTTTTAAAATTAATGGAGAGGAGCTAGTTAGCACCACCTTTTGATTGAACGTAAATCCAATAGTCACTTACTGTGGGGACAAGGAATGGCACACTGTGACAAGATCAGCTTGTATGGATCAGACAGTAACATTGGTGTATATTTACTAAAAGCGGAGATGGACATTTCAATTCACTGATTTAATGATGCATGGAGTCTGGAGAGTTCCTCCTGCTGCCAGAAGAACAGATTTGGCCCTGCATAACGCATGGTTAATAACATGAGGTTTTAAAGATTGAACAATACATGATCCATACACCATTATCCATGACCAACCAAGCTATTTTTTAAAGGAGAAATGCACGAGTGTTGGCCTTGTCAATGTTCATCTCTACTCGCCTTTTTTTTTTTTCTATGTAATAAGGGGACAACTGTTTTTTTTTCCACTTGTCATTCTTATATAGCAGCACATATGAAAAGTTTAGTGACCCTTATATGAACATAAACTGGCATGTACTTTGAATAGTACATGCCAGCTATTCCTCTGACCAGTAGCTGCTATGCCTCCCTTAGAAATATACAGCGCAGTCTAGTTAGCGAAAGTCTCTGTCTACTATCACAGAGAGACCCTTGCTTTTATATGGGATCAGCAGAGAGGACCCCAAAATGAAGGCACTACCAGAGAAAAACTGTGTGTGTGACAGACCTCAGACGGATGTGAGCAGCGAATATACACTCTGGTTGTATGTGCATGTGCTGACACTGTGAGCATGTGACTGCATCCAAACTAGCCTCAACTCTGTAAAGATACACGCAGGTTCACAAGTGACAAGGGACTCTCATTTTTACCCACTGCTTCCTCTGTAGTAAAAAAGTTTAGTTTGCCTTTAAGCAAACATTATTTCTTACACTACTGGCGAACATCCCCATTCGTCTTTATAGAAGCTCTCTGATTGGCTACAATGAGATGATGAGGACGTGGCCAGAGCACCATCACCAATACCAATTTCACCAGCAGTACATGAGAACACAATAAAGAGATTGTCTCAGGTCCTTGTATTGTTTATTGGACCGTCATGTTACAATAATCAAGTTATAATAATGTAATGTAAAACTGTAACACACCTGAGCCATCGCTCTGAGTCCCATCATCCAGGCCTTGTCGGAAGGATGTGGATTTCTGCAGACCGCTACTTTTTGGTTGATGCTTGAAGATTGAGGAGGAGAGTTCTTCCAGTGAACAGCCCAAGAGGTATGCAGCCTTCTGTGCCCACTCGTGTCTGGCAAACTGCTTCCTACCAGCTTCGGGAGGAAACAACATTTGTGAGAAGGTGAAGATTGCAAACAGAGAACATCAGAACATCCAGAGGTGAAAGAAGAGGCATGAGCTGTGACTCTAAGTAATGAATGACATAGGATTGTGTGTGTGTGCTGTGGAACATATAATGGTGAAAGAAGAGGCATGATCTGTAACTAAGTAATGAATGACATAGGATTGTGTGTGTGCTATGGAATATCTAATGGTGAAAGAAGAGGAATGATCTGTGACTCTATGACATAGGATTGTGTGTGTGTGCTGTGGAACATCTAATGGTGAAAGAAGAGGAATGATCTGTGACTAAGTAATGAATGACATAGGATTGTGTGTGTGCTGTGGAACATCTAATGGTGAAAGAAGAGGCATGATCTGTAACTAAGTAATGAATGACATAGGATTGTGTGTGTGCTGTGGAACATCTAATGGTGAAAGAAGAGGCATGATCTGTGACTAAGTAATGTATGACATAGGATTGTGTGTGTGCTGTGGAACATCTAATGGTGAAAGAAGAGGAATGATCTGTGACTAAGTAATGTATGACATAGGATTGTGTGTGTGCTGTGGAACATCTAATGGTGAAAGAAGAGGAATGATCTGTGACTAAGTAATGAATGACATAGGAGTGTGTGTGTGCTGTGGAACATCTAATGGTGAAAGAAGAGGCATGATCTGTGACTAAGTAATGTATGACATAGGATTGTGTGTGTGCTGTGGAACATCTAATGGTGAAAGAAGAGGAATGATCTGTGACTAAGTAATGAATGACATAGGAGTGTGTGTATAATGTGGAACATCTGTAATGTGACATTAAACACTGGTAATGGAATTTAATAACAATATAATTTCTGGGAAGAATGTATATATATCTAATCATACAAATTAATGTTTAGCAGGAAGAGAAAAATATGGGGCAATTGTTGCAGAAATAGCACTTTGCCATTTATGCATACCCCACAATAATTACTTATCCCATGCTAATTGTCAGTGCCCACTCGTGTCTGGCAAACTGCTTCCTACCAGCTTCGGGAGGAAACAACATTTGTGAGAAGGTGAAGATTGCAAACAGAGAACATCAGAACATCCAGAGGTGAAAGAAGAGGCATGAGCTGTGACTCTAAGTAATGAATGACATAGGATTGTGTGTGTGTGCTGTGGAACATCTAATGGTGAAAGAAGAGGCATGAGCTGTGACTAAGTAATGAATGACATAGGATTGTGTGTGTGCTGTGGAACATCTAATGGTGAAAGAAGAGGAATGATCTGTGACTCTAATGAATGACATAGGATTGTGTGTGTGCTGTGGAACATCTAATGGTGAAAGAAGAGGTATGATCTGTAACTAAGTAATGAATGACATAGGATTGTGTGTGTGTGCTGTGGAACATCTAATGGTGAAAGAAGAGGAATGATCTGTGACTCTATGACATAGGATTGTGTGTGTGTGCTGTGGAACATCTAATGGTGAAAGAAGAGGCATGATCTGTAACTAAGTAATGAATGACATAGGATTGTGTGTGTGCTGTGGAACATCTAATGGTGAAAGAAGAGGAATGATCTGTGACTAAGTAATGAATGACATAGGATTGTGTGTGTGTGCTGTGGAACATCTAATGGTGAAAGAAGAGGCATGATCTGTAACTAAGTAATGAATGACATAGGATTGTGTGTGTGTGCTGTGGAACATCTAATGGTGAAAGAAGAGGCATGATCTGTAACTAAGTAATGAATGACATAGGATTGTGTGTGTGCTGTGGAACATCTAATGGTGAAAGAAGAGGAATGATCTGTGACTAAGTAATGAATGACATAGGATTGTGTGTGTGTGCTGTGGAACATCTAATGGTGAAAGAAGAGGCATGATCTGTAACTAAGTAATGAATGACATAGGATTGTGTGTGTGCTGTGGAACATCTAATGGTGAAAGAAGAGGAATGATCTGTGACTCTAATGAATGACATAGGATTGTGTGTGTGCTGTGGAATATCTATAGGTGAAAGAAGAGGCATGATCTGTGACTAAGTAATGAATGACATAGGAGTGTGTGTATACTGTGGAACATCTGTAATGTGACATTAAACACTGGTAATGGAATTTAATAACAATATAATTTCTGGGAAGAATGTATATATATCTAATCATACAAATTAATGTTTAGCAGGAAGAGAAAAATATGGGGCAATAGTTGCAGAAATAGCACTTTGCCATTTATGCATACCCCACAATATTTACTTATCCCAGGCTAATTGTCAGTAGAATGCCATTTTAATGGTGACAGCCATGAAGTAAAAGAGATCGCACTGTCTGAGCCCCACTTCTTAAGCTAATATGGTAAGTTACTATAACAGGAACAGAGGACTTCCAAGGAATGGTGACTAACACAGGCTGACGAACACAGCAAGGGGAGTTAAAGGTAGAATGAATTACCAAGTTTCCATAGAGTAAATCAAACAATTACTGCAGCAGGGAATAGCCAAGCTACGTCATGAACCTCAATTAAAGGCTGAGGTTCATGAGAATTGTAAAAAAATAAAAAAAATAAAAAAAAATCAATTAAAATGAGCCAAAAATGTAGCTCTCCAGCTGTTATTGTGCTACAACTGCCCTGATCCTTGTCCAGCAATCTGTCAAACATTAGATGAGGACTATGGCAGCTGTATTTCAGAAAAAAACAATATAAAAAAAAAAAAGTTTTAAAAAAACCTGAGGATGCCAACCTCCATCTCTCCAGCTGTCATTGCACTACAACTCCCATGATGCTTGGCCAGTTCTAATAAAATCAGAGGCGTTAAAAGCAAGAATAGCCAGATAGTATTACAAATCCTACTGGCTGAGAATCACATGAGATGTAGTTGGTGGGCTGTTTGCAGGAATTCTAGCTGGGCTCCTCCTGACACATGGTAAGTGTATTTCTATGCTGCATGATCATAAAACGGGTTAGTCAGACAAAGGATGGAAGCAATGTTATTGTGGTTCAGAACATGATGTAAATTAGCTGGATGGAAACACTATGAGAGGGAAGAGAGACGGCATGACTCCAGGCATGGCAGAGGATGTCTTAGAGATTCCAAGATGAAACAACGTTTTGGCTAGCACAGGAATCAGCTGGACAAATCACAGGCATGAGAAATGGAAACAACTGCCTTCATGTGGCAGTGGCTCAATTAAGATATTTCACACAGTGTTCAACACTGAGACAAGGACCAAAGATAGACAAGAGAAGGAAAAAAAAAAAAAAAAAAAAAGAATTCACTTGGAAGGACATACAAAGAAAACAGATAAAACATTTCTTTTATTTTTGTTTTATTTCTAAGGTTACCTTCATCTGCTTCTGTATTGCAACGGAGCAGCATGCAACATGCAAATAAAAACACGGGAGTTAGAAATCAACAACACAAACAGTCTCAGTGTTATAAAGTTAAGGTGACTACAGCAGACCGTGAAGGGCTGAGAATATGACAGACAGGCAAAGAGTGCAGTCAAAACAGCATGTCTCTGTAGCTCTCAGGGTTAATTGTTTGACTACAAGTCCTGTCATGCTCAAAGAAAATACAGCTGCCCGAACATATTGGGAATCCAGCATCGTTGGGACATAGTTAACCCTTTGCTGCTTGAAATGGGGTATTCATTCTGACATTTCTAATTTTCTCTCTAAATATTTAGCCACATATTGGGGAACACATGCACCTGCCTGGAGCATCTTTGGGAATGAGGATCTGAAAACATACCTTTAGTCAGCTATAAATAAACTGCACCTATAATGTTAGCCCTTGATTATAGGATACCTTGCTACATGGATTTGTAAAACGCACAGAGAGCTATTCACTAACTCAGGTCAGCTGAGATGAACATTTCTTTAAAATGTCTAGATTTAACTATGAATTATACAGGGGTTAATTAATTTCATTTAGCAAGAAGTTTAACCCTGCACAATGGTTTAATCGGTGGGATGAAATTTTCAACCCACATGCATTTCACTTTCAGTGAATAACTCGACACTGGGTCAAGTCTGCTGTGTACAAGAGGTTCCAATCTAGAAAAAGATATGTCTTGTTTTTCCATGCAAGTTAGATAGAAATATCAAAACAAGCCAATCCTTGTAAACATGCAGTGGTTAATATTACTATAGTACATAGAGCACATGCTGCAGCAGCATCAATCAAGCAGGGACAGTACTGCTAAATACACAGTACAGAACTGCAGTGCAAATCAGGATCTGTGAAAAATGATTACCCTCAATGCAGACCCATCCCTAAATGAAAATGGACAACAGCACAAAAAAGATTGTTTAAAGTCGTGTTTACCTGCTCAACAGGCTTCAAATAGAAAAAAAAAAACATTGAGATTCTTAAATACACCTGTAATCAAATGACTTGCGCTATAGGGGTTTCAGGCTTCTATTTCACTTTTTTTTGTACCAGTTACAAAAGAAGTTGGAAAGGTTTAAAAAGATACAGTGTGAACAGGCAATTAAGGAGAAGTTGAGTGCACGCTGAGGAATAGGAGGTAATCTCCACAGGAAACAGGATCTGTAAACACAATTGCACTTGAATGTGTGATAATGATCTAGAAAACTGGTACCATTAAGAAAAAAAATAGATCATTTATCTAAATATGTATTTTTTAGACAAGTTGGTCTTCGATGCATTCCTACACACCCATATATCCATGGCACTGCAAATTCTGGAGGCCACGGGCATTTTTTCAGGCCTAGTGGGTGCACTGCAGTAGGGTGTCATAGCGTATTTACGCAAATCTAATGCGCACTTCAAATTTTGGCACCTTGAAGGCAAAAAATGTTTCCATCAGGCGCATGTAATGCGCATTTGTACAAGAAGTATTTTTTTTATAACCATTAGTTTAGGTTACCATTTACTGTAGTTTAAGTTGCAACATAAAATATACACGAATCTAATGCGCCATCGCTTCTCATGTGTACCCAAATTTTGGAGAAATTAGTGGGAAAAAAGGTGCACGTTCGATTCCCATTGTGCATTTAACCATTCAACAAATCTGTGGAGTATTTTGGCGCTTTATGGATAAAGTAATAATAGGATGAATGGGATTGCTTTTTTACACATTGCTGCTAAAAGGAATAGCTTTTCCATCTGGAGAATGGTCTACTTCAGAAAGAAATCCATTATTTTATGCCATGTTCTTATCTAGAAACATCAGAAAACTAAGCAGGTCGCCATGTTTGTTTATTTTTTACTGAACCTGCTCTGTGGCATGTATGGTTCACACAACTATAAGAATGAAGGAGCAATGGCTCCTAATATCACTGATGGCTTTTTGTTTTCTTTCAACCTCTATGGAAGCACCATTTCAATTGTTCCTACAAAAAAAAAAAACTAGGCTGGCTCCTAAAAAGGTCTGTTTCGCTCCTAATGCCTACAAATAATTGTCAAACTTAAAGAACAAAACACAAGAAGTATTCTAGCCCCATTTTTCTGCAATCTATGCATTTGTTCAGGTAAGCTTGTAAAGCAGCGCTTTCTACCGCATGTAGCAGTCTATTCTTGTTGTCTAACTTAGTACGTAGGCCCTCTTTATACCCTGTACCTAGCTCTACGTAAATTGTTGGCGCTATACATAAATAAATATTAATGTAATGTTACGGTTTTACTTTAAACAGCATTCTCGGGAATAAATAAATCTATGTTAGTCTATGTCTTGTCATAAGCATTTTACCATTACCTTGTTATAAAAGGGTTCCATCAAGCAACGCCTACTGTGCTGTTGAATGTGCCCAGCCTACTGCTGAGACGGGTTAAGAGAGATGCTTACTAATGTAACAAGAAATAAGAGGAGTGAATCTCAATTGTTTCCAACAAGATTGGGAAAGCCAGATGGATTAAAAACTCGACTATATGAAAGTATGTTTTAAAAAGCTTAATTTTTTGGTTGTTGATGTAACAAGCTGAGAGGGCGCATGAAACACAAATAAATAAAATAAAACCTTTATAGAAACATGAGCAATCATTAGAAATACTTTATAATGAATAAATGACACCGGGACCCCCAGCACCCATTATAGATCAAATGTCAGGCTTTACTAGTTTCATTAAAACAAATAAATAAATCTCGTATCTCAGTTTATTTTCAGCTTCATTCAGAAAATAGACAAAATGATGAAATAATAATCCAATATGATCTAATAATTACAAGTAAGTAGTAGATTGCTGTGTAATGTCCTGTAGGGACAATGCAACCCTGGATAGCCTTCAAGGGAAAGAAGTAGATGGTAATACAGCAAATAATGTTAGGTAATAATAAAGTAATAATAGGATGAATGGGTTTGCTTTTTTACACATTGCTGCTACAATGAATAGCTTCTCCATCTCGAGAACAGTCCACTTCAGAAAGCAATACGTTATTTCAAAATAAAATAATGAGCAGACTAGATTACCCAATTAACGATAACACTGTTCTGGATGTCGTTTAAAAGGAGAAAAACTACAGTTCCTGGCCAGGTTTCTTTCATCATCTAGGGTAGATCTCTGTATAGCTAGATTTGCTGCTCATTTTAGGCATTATATTGAGCATACATTTTATCTTGCTTTGTCTTATGTATTGCACCAATTACTATTGTAAACAATGTAGTAGTTTCTTTAAACTGGTGCTTTTTAATGTGTGGTCACTGCCGTTATATATTTTGTTTGTACAATTTTTTTTATTCAAATATATATATTTTTACATTCTATACTTTGTTTGTTTCTTGTGTTTCGAGTATTATTCCTTATATCGTTCACTTCTATGTAAACAACAATACAGTTCCCTTCATAGGAAATCTGTTGCCTCTGAGAGGATGAGAGTTAATGGTCCTCATTTTATCAACTTCCGAAAGATGAAACACAGAGTTGGCAAGAATTTGACCCGAGTACCCTTAAACAGGTACTACAGTAGGAGGCAGTGCATTAAATCAATACTACCATTGCCTAGAAATCATATAAAATAGTGCGCTTATCGGTTACCCGTCGTTACTTTATATTCTGTCACAGGAAACGCTGCTTTATGTATGTCCCCTAAACATTATCAGTATTGGCTGGTGAGTACGTGTGTTAGTGTAATATAGGCTCCATGCCCCCTTATTTACTTTTATTTATTGTCCATCTAACACACAGCATGATTCCCCAGTTACTTTCTATACAAACAATAATTATAAAAAGTGTCACAGAGAGCAGACAAGTGAAAAGATGCTAGATTGTTTATTTACCGTATTAGACTGTTATGTATTGATCGGCGCTGTGGCACACAAAAGGTAATGTTGACATGTATTGATTTGCTATAACTGTTCAAACTTTAATTGTGACTAGCATGTCAAATCCAGTTTTTATATCATTTTAAGCTGTTCAAAACAATGTATTGTGTTGTTTAACTATAGCCTCTCCTTGCATCAGAAAGTTCACCCTAAAATGTTCTGTGCTGCTTCGGAGTTACCATCTATAAAAACATACATTGCTATATGATAAGCGCATCACTTATATGTGCCAAATACATGATGCTGTCAAGTGCATATGCTTGCCCTTTGAAAGTGGCCATTTAATTGAGCTTATTATCTGTTTATTTCTCATGTGTTTAATTTAAGTCAACTACATTCATTTTTACTTAAAACTATTTTAAGTAAACTAAATAATTTCAGTGGCCTCTATATTCAGTGTCATCTAATAAGGACGGTTGATCATTTCTGTACTCCATATTTTGCTAGAGCCATATGGATTACATATATGGCACTATCAATGGCCAATACTTGGCAATTACCAGTAACAGAAAGTGTCATAAAATGTTTTAAAGATTTATCACACATTTATGTATGTACAATATAGGAACTGGGGCAAGTCCTGTGTGTGTGTGACCTGGGCGCTGGGGCAAGTCCTGCGGATGCGCAACCTTGGCGCTGTGGCAAGTCCTGCGGGTGCGCAACATGGGCGCTGGGGCAAGTCCTGCAGCTTTTTGAATGCCTCCAACATAAGGGACCTAGGGCACCTCTGTTGGTAGAATGCAAAAACAAAGCTCTCTCTCTGCGACAGCCACAGCCCTGATGGAAGCATCATGGTTGCCATTCAGAGGATAAACTGGCATGTATTTATAAACATACATACCAGTTTCATAGTTGCCAGCATGGGGGGGTAGGAAATCCACTAGAAAGATGGAGGTTCTCAGTATGTATGATGTAATTAGGGTTGCCATCGTTTCATTAAAAAATAAACAGATTCTGCTATTGCCTCTATAGACTTAACATTGGCCTCGAGCCAATTTCTTACTGGATTGGTGGATAGATGTAACTCTAGAGTAGTTGTGGTCAACATGCAAGTTCAGGGTCAGTGCTGGCCAGCCTCAGCCCGACTGGAAGGTCCAAAGGTTCTACAATCACAGAACAACTTCACTGGTTTTCCAAGTGTAGGATTCTGAAGGATACCTGGGCAGCATTGACTTACACATAACTCCAGAGAAAAATAAACCAGGGAGGAGGAAACTCTTACTTTTGACAGGGCTGGCAGAATAGGGGCTAATGTTGGTATGCAGTTTGCGATAATTCTTTAGTGCTAGGAGGATGTGCACTGCAATTGCTAAACAATGGACTATTAACCCCTTTCATATTCCAGGTTTAGCTGCCTTTAACAGGTTGTCCAGACACACAAAACAGAAATGTTTAGGTCAGAAATGTAGGTCCGTGCATTAAAGTAACATTGCCGTGTTTCTCTTCACTATCCCTTATTTGGCAGTGTACAATGAAGTTCTCAAAACACTGCTCCATTTATTGTTTGTTTTCTATCCGATTCTTGCGTTGTACTGCCCTCTAGTGGGACATCCAAAACATTTCAATTTACCAACGAGGCTAATTTTCTCTTTCCTCTTCCAGTGCTCTCAGAGTCACAGCTTGCCTAAACTGCCTCGGGTCTGAGAAATAGCTCATAATGGGAAAGAAATCGGTCATGAGTAGTATTGGTTTCTAGCGCTGAACATTATTATGGTTAATAGCTCAACACTCAATCTTCAATATGTAATACATACAAATAATACAGAAGTGCACTGCAATGATTTATCCCAATCATCATACTCTCTCAGAAACCCCATGGAGAAAAAGTGGGATAATCACTCCTGTGGGAGCATGTGGTTCTGTACACAAGAGAAGCCAGAAATGGCTGATGTCTTTGTTCATTCAATAGTCAATGGGTTGAAATGTTTGATGCTCATTTTCCAAGCCTCAAACTCCACCCGTGAGAGAATAATCCTTGCTTCCCTAGATTAAATGGCCTCTGATTACATTAGTAGTCCATGTTTATTTGAGAAGGCCCAAAGACAAGCGTCTTACAAATAACAAGTACTTCTTTGGCCATATGGAACGTTGGGCCGTATGCTGATGGGAATGAAATCAGACATGCTTCATGCTATACGAGGCAGGTGGAAAGAAAGTCATAGGGGTGCGTTTCCAAAACCCAGAAATGAGAAAGGAGAAATGCACACAGGAGAAGAGACAGAAACTCTTCATAAACCAAAAATTACCCAGAGCATCTACATCTGAGACTGCAGAAAAGGCAAGGTTATACATGGGTTAATCAAAATCATGAAGATAATCATATCCACATTATTTACTGATCACTATAGAGGAAAACAAACATCACATACATAATATTTAAAAAGTAGATGGAAATATATATGTTACTCAAAGTTATGTTTCCAATATGTTTTTTCCACTGTATGCCTGTAGCCTGTTTGTGCGTCCCCAGCATGTCTGTGTAAATATGGGGCGTCCAGGTGCCACCCTTCAGAGGTTCCTGGACTCCAACTCACATCACTTTATACCATCCTGAGAGACTGAGGAATATAGTACATTGGCATAAGACTTTGATCCCATTCATTTAGATTACGTGTACACTATGTAGACTGTGTATAACATGTGGCCATATAATAATGTATTATATTGGCATAGGACTTTGTGGATCCCATTCATTTAGATTACATGTACACTATGTAGACTGTGTATAACATGTGGCCATATAATAATGTATTATATTGGCATAGGACTTTGTGGATCCCATTCATTTAGATTACGTGTACACTATGTAGACCGTGTATAACATGTGGCCATATAATAATGTATTATATTGGCATAGGACTTTGTGGATCCCATTCATTTAGATTACGTGTACACTATGTAGACTGTGTATAACATGTGGCCATATAATAATGTATTATATTGGCATAGGACTTTGTGGATCCCATTCATTTAGATTACGTGTACACTATGTAGACCGTGTATAACATGTGGCCATATAATAATGTATTATATTGGCATAGGACTTTGTGGATCCCATTCATTTAGATTACGTGTACACTATGTAGACCGTGTATAACAACATGTGGCCATATAATAATATATTATATTGGCATAGGACTTTGTTGATCCCTTTCATTTAGATTATGTGTACACTATGTAGACTGTGTATATAATATGATCAAGGAGAACCCATATTCAGTAGGCTCATAGTTCAGACATCTGTGGGAGTTGCCGAAAAAACAGAGGAACATTTCAACAAACTACAGCAATATAAATATTATCCAAAAGTTGTTTTTTAAATAAGTATTTACAACTTATTATACAATATTTATATATATATATATATATATATATATTTTTTTTTTTTTTTTAATACAGGTTGCATGATCAGTGCTGTACTGGATGGACACAGGGCCATATGATGATTCCCCCTTGTATATCCCACATGAAAACATACTGAAATAATAGATATTAATAGATAATGGACTGGAATATCTCATTTTGGCTTCTGATGAAGTGTCAGATTCACAACAATCTCTATGGTTGCCACGGATGGTAATTTTCAGGCAATACCAACAAATGGGTTGCCTCAGAGGTTCACTAAACACTCTCCAACTAGATGAGACTTTAGTGAAACTTTTCAAGTTGTTTCTGCTGAGTTTGATGGGAAGTACAACTCCAGAACAATTAGCTACATTAAGTTTACTCCAAGTTCAGATCCTGAGTGTCATAGGCCATTTTGGAAGGTCTGTGAACAGTGAATTTGCTGAAAGCTTAAATATACTAGCTTGGCTACATTACAACATAGTTGCATAGTTCTTAAACTGCTTAATTCCGCATTTGAAGACCCCAAAAAAGTGATTGAGAACCCAATGTTTGTATTTAACATGTCATGGTGGATCTTCAACTTCATATTAAAGTTTAAAGCATCATTACCAAACCACTATAAACAAAGATAGATTAACCTGAACCTCAACGCCACTAAAAGCAGATGTACCAAACTTTTAGGTTCTTTTTTTTTTTAAACATATTGTTACAGACAGATCAAAAAAGGTCCCTTCCAATAGAGGAAGATCTGGCTTAATGCCTGAAATATGTCAATAATATTGAATCGTTTATACATTACACAGACTAAAAAAAAATTCATCTGGATTCACTTATTTTAAAAGATTAAAGTAAATGCGTAATTAGTGGGATATTAAAGAGTAACAGACAAAAAAAGGAGGGGGGATTACTGGCACAGAGCATGAGGAGGAACCCCAACTGAGAAGAATGGTCCCCAAAAGTTACATCAAAAACAATTACCTTTGGTGGCTCCAGCTGATCCCAGGTGGTAAATGGCTCCTAGTACCAGCCAAAAGGCCTTCTGCTCCTCACTGGAAATCCCCAAGATTTTCATAGCTGCCTGTAGTTTGCTAAATAGCTGTGCCGCTTTCTGTTTATCTTCAGCCTGCATATAGGAGAAGCAGTTATCATTGAACACAAGGTAATTAAAACCAAGCCTGCTCCATGTAGAGATGATCAGGTGTGAATGTGTGTACCACTGCCGCTATATTAATTACCTTGGATGGAGGTGTAATCCCAAACACATTGCTGTCTGCCAAGTGGTTGAAATGGAGTTCTGTTCTGTAAGGGGTATAAGCAGCAAGCGTCAAATGTCCATCCAATGTAGAGTAAGACACATACAATACAAAAGAAAAACAGAACTGCTACTCTGCACTCAGGGATCCTTTCTAGACAGTCATGTCCAGAACACATAACTGTTTGTTACATAGTAACATAGGTTGAAAAAAAAGACACAAGTCCATCAAGTTCAACCCTTCTACCCATCATTCCAACTTTGATCCAAAAGAAGGCAAAAACCCCTTAGGAAGCTATTTCGAATAAACCCCTAAGGAAGCTATTTCGATTAAACCCCTAAGGAAGCTTTTTCGAATAAACCCCTAAGGAAGCTATTTCGATTAAACCCCTAAGGAAGCTATTTTGATTAAACCCCTAAGGAAGCTATTTTGATTAAACCCCTAAGGAAGCTATTTTGATTAAACCCCTAAGGAAGCTATTTTGATTAAACCCCTAAGGAAGCTATTTCGAATAAACCCCTAAGGAAGCTATTTCGAATAAACCCCTAAGGAAGCTATTTCGATTAAACCCCTAAGGAAGCTATTTCGATTAAACCCCTAAGGAAGCTATTTCGATTAATCCCCTAAGGAAGCTATTTCGAATATGATGGTTCAAATGACCAGTGAGGACAGAATAATGATTACAATGACCAATAGGAGATTAGCTGTATGCTGTGGACACAAATACTGTAGTAATGGATAAAGATGGCATAGTGTACAAAGTTTAACCTATGAAGACCATATATCCAGGAAGACCATTAACTAAGTACAGATATACAGGATGCCTTAGCTATAGATTGCCAATATGGCAACCGTTGCTTAATTCAGGATGGTGCATAGTTGTGGCTTATCTGATTAACAAACGTGATCAAGAACGTATTATGCATTGGAGAAGACAGGATAGAGGGTGAGAGGATATATCGACTATCTCAAATAGATTATTAATACAAAGAAATGTATTTGTGTGTCAGAAAAAAAACCTGATGGGTCAAAGAAAAGCAAATTAATCAAATTGTAAGAAGAAAAAAATGACAGCTAATTTGGCAGCTAAAATGATCTTTGTGCATGTGATATTGGTTCCTTTCTACCATTAAATTCTATGTTTTCAATTTCCTAATGTCAGAATAAATAATTTCCCGCTGATGTAGATTGCGCTGCATGTGTCACTGTCACATTGATCAGAGAAGGTCAAAATGTGTCTGTCGGACACACGTGGTGGAAGAGAAATGTTTTAAAAATGATTGAATTACTGTACCAAAGAGGTACTTTCTTTTACAGCCTGCCTGGAAATCGGAGATACTTAATTGTACAACAACTTATTTATAACACTGTTCTAGCTATATCAAATGTCAAAGGTAAAGACACATGATATTGATATGGAGGGGGAGTCTGACAATCTGTAGAGATAAGCACGAACAGAAAAAAATTGATTGAAAAAAAAGATTTGTGCACATCAAACTTGATTAAACACATTGAGGGCTATGTATAAATATGGCACATATCACCATGTTCATCATTGTACAAAAGTGGATTTTTTTTTATTATTATTATTATTTATTTTACACACCCACATTATGTGTACTTATGTGTACAAATCCTAAAAAAAAAATCTCTTTTGGGAGTCTGATTTCCATGTGTACCTAAGGTATCCCAAGTTCCCTTCTGACAGGCATATACTCCTTTCGGTTCAGCGAGTCCATATTTTTTGCTCTCTTGTATTACAGGCAGGTCACTCTGTCATGCCCCATTTCATCTCACTAAGAGGATAGAGTCAGATAAATCAATCACATCTCTCCCTAAACTAATGTGTTTAGCATGGCTAAAGTAGAATATTTATTTGTATTTCCAACATTATTAAGATTTATTTCATAATTGCTATACAACTACCATTGCTCCAACCCTCCAAAAATTGGCAATTGTATGTATAAAGAACAAACAGGAAGCAACTCTGTTACCGGAGAGTGTTATCTGCTCCGGCCAGAAGGTAGTAGAACGCATTAAAGCTGGCTTCATTTTCTGGACGCCTGGCCACTCTCAGCTTCTCCAGCAGCATGGTCTGAAAAACAAAAGGTACAAGATACAATTCAATACTCACTCACTGTGTACATTGCATGTACTGCGACAAACAACCAGAAAAACCATCAGTGGATCAATGGGTCACTTCAGGTGGAACACTCACTGTTATTTATATATATACATACATCCATACATATATTTATACACATCTTCATACATATGAAGGGAAAGAGTTCCCTGTGATGTTGGAAGAGGGAGAGGGGACTGCAATAGTGTGGAGGCGAGGAGTGGAATGGAGACTGGAAGTGAGAGAGATAACAGAGATGCTTGAGGAGGGTAAGGCCATGGTAATATTGGAGGAGACTTTGATTTTGAGGGGAAGAGAGAAGTGGAGAATGATGTTGGGGTGAGGTAACATAGTAATTTAGGTTGAAAAAAGACACAAGTCCATCAAGTTCAACCCTTCTACCTATCATTCCCGCTTTGGATCCAAAAGAAGGCAAAACCCCCTAAGGAAGCTATTTATAATTTTGCCTCCTTGGGGGAAAAATTCCTTCTTGACTCCAAAGGGCAATCAGATTTCTCCTTGGATCAATAAGCTCTATTATTAATGCTTATTCTATTAATAATAGCTCTGTATGTTATGCTTTTCTAAAGAAAAAAAAATCCAGACCATTTTTAAATGCATCTATTGTAGTTGATAGCACTACCTCTCTTGGCAGTGAGTTCCATCACTTTATTGTCCTTCCCGTAAAGAATCCCTTCCTTTATCCGTCTAATAAATCTTTGCTCTTGCAATCTCAGGGGGAGACCTCTTGTTCTTTGTACTTTTCTGTTACTGAACAGGTCACTGGAGAGCTCTTTATATTGGCCCTGCACATATTTATATAATGCGATCATATCCCCTCTGAGACGCCTTTTACTAATGTATATAAATGTTATTTTTTTTTAGTCTCTCTTTATAACTAAGATTCTCCAATCCCCTTATTAATTTTGTAGCCCTCCTTTGGGGTAAGAAGGGAGTTTGATGCCAAAGAGGAGATGAGAGTGGGAACTGTGATATCATTAGAGGTCAAAGGGTACAGTGATGCCAGGGGAAGGAGAAACCTAATTAAAAACATTTTTTTTTTGTTAAAGTCCATTTAAATTCAGATGTATTCTTTTATTCCGTTCAATTCAAGTTTGTGTTAGGGTTGTTATAACAAAGATCCTCTTTTATTTGAGTACATTAAAGATTCAAGTCAGTGGGAAAAACTCTTTTCTATTTCGTGTGATTTAAATTTCCACCATGTAATTTTGGCATGTCTGCAGCGTGACCCGGCCCTACGGGCCCGGGACGCCAGTATCGCCCGTCACCCCCTGATGGCGGGCCTGTCTGCAGATAACGTAGTGATACCTTTCTGACCTTTCCATAGTAAGCAGAATAGTGAATTCAATGATTTTCTAAATACATTTGGCATGCCTCTTAACTCCTGATTGTTATCTAGAAGTTCCCATAAACCAGAAAAGGGATTGCTTAGAAATCAGAAACACACAGATGACCAAGCAGTCTCTCACCTGAGATTACAGGCTTGTTATTATAGATCATATCCAAATCAGTACCAGAGACCTGTGCATTTAATGTACAGCCATGAGATTCCAGGACTTCACAGACCCAGTCTGATGCAACATACATACAACTCACATTAAGAGTAATACTTACAGAGAACAATACCAACAACCCACACACACTATTTATTTCAGTAAAATAAAAAATAAAATTAAATGTAGAAACTTCAAGATGTGGCTTTAAAACTACTCTAAATCATGTATTTATTCCAAAGCACCAATAAAGTGTGTAGCATCCTAGTACAAAAGTCTGTGTCTACTTTGAAATTCAGATCCTTTACACACTTCTGTAAAGCTACTCTGTTAATCCCTTCAATGCTGGAGGCTGAAGCATTATCCCATTGTACAACATGTAGGTTTACAAAAGCAGAGAGTGATAACAGAGCCACTCTCACATGCCTATTCACTCACCTTGCACATAGACTTACAACTATGATTACTCCAAACTACGTTAGATCTGGCTGGCTGAGCACCATTAGAGTCATATTTAATCAAATATTCTACTTATACCGTATAAGTAAACAAAACAAAACAAAATGATCTGATTTTCATGCCAGTATGTGATGTAAAATCAAATATTGTGGGTTTGAAGAAAAAAAATTAAAAAACATTAAGTAGCATTTCTATACATTTAGGAAGACGATCACTCACCTGTATAGAGGCAGAAGCCACCTGTCCAGCTTGGTCAAAGTCAAGTGAGATGATCTGTGAGAAGCGAGTGGCATTACCATTCAGACTTGTGCTGCTGTTGCCAAATGCTTCCAGTATAGTGTATACAGCCTGCCACTTCTCCGCTGAAAAACACAAAGTGTAAAAAAAATAAAATCAGCACAGATCTTATGTTAACTTAACATTTATTTATATGGCGCCACCAATTTACATAGCACTAGGTACAGAGCATTGAGGGGGACTACATACTACGTTAGACGAACAAGAACAGACTGATCCATGAGGTACAAAACCCTGCTCGCAAGCTTACATTCTAGATATGATGGTTTATTGTTCTGTTTGGTGATGCAGCGATAGATAAACAGAGAGGGACACATAGAGAGACACAGACAGTCTGCATCTTTAGTAACCGTTATTATGTTTAAAGTGTTTTTCTAATTTAAGAAGGAGAGGATGCCTTTAATGTAAGCACCATAGTCTTGCTTACATTAACAGTCTATTTTGACAAAGGAATAGGGGCAAAAATCAGACATTAATAGCAGAGTTGGAATGGCAAGTTGGGCATTCATTTTCCCAACTCGGCTATTAATGCCTGATTTTACAGATCACCGTTTAGTGAACAGACCCCAATCCTTTAATTTTGTGGTTCTAGAGATACAATGCAATCTTTTTTTATTTAGTGGCAGACTGGCACCGCAACAAGCTTCCTAGATTGCAGACAAAGTGTCTAACTACGGAAGCAATAAAGTGAAAAGATGATATAGCAGGCCTTGGAACGCATGCTAATTGAGATTAACCATGATTTATACGTTTACTGGCGATGTTAGAACAGCATTAACTGGCAGATCATTGGCATCATGAAGGACATCTTCATCTATCCCAGGCTCTAATATAAAGGCATCTTAAACTATTCTCAATTACACTCGCGCCCTCTAAATCTGCCTGTAAATATGTCCCTGACTTGCAGCCAAGACATACAGGTCTGCCTCCTCATAACAAGGGTACAAGGATCATGTAAGTATTGCATTATCGAGTCTAATTAAATGCATGTCTCGGCACAAACAATAGAGGTTAATATACTAGATGGCATGCATTTTATTCTTCAATACCTGACAGGATCTTCCCAATGCTTCCGGATACAGTAGCCAGATACTGGATGACGTGCTGGCAACTGGTAGTTTTTCCGCTGCCACTGCTCCCAAGTAAGACGATGGATTGGTCCTGACGGGTCATTAACATATTCCAGTATGCTGCCTGTGCCATGCCGTATATGTGAGGTGACGTGTCCTCCCTTTGGCATCCTTTAAACATGTGCATCACCTATACAAAGAAAACAACTTGCTTTAACTGGAATTTAAATGACACCAATTCTTCAACAAAGGGTTGTTTTATCTGCTAAATACAGCAGCATGGTTAAACATAAAATGCTTTTCTTTGGATTTTGTTTGTCTGACTTCTATATATGGATTGATATTTTAATGGAATACATATAATAATTTGATTTTTTATAATTGATGCTGTATAAGATGTTTAGCTTTATTTCTTGAAATGCCCTACGAGATACACATTAGCATACAGGTCAGTATTTATTGTCTTTTTATGAGCAAAATTTAATAAAACTAAAATGTATTTTCAAAAAATATATGTATAAGCTTAAAAAGTGAGAATATGTATAATATATACATATTCTTTGTAATGCAGCCAATATATAGCAAAAGCTTATTTTTAAAGGCCAAATGATTATATAATCTTCGACAAGCAGGAAGGGGTGAGCACTTAAAGCTCACAGAGGGTGAAATGCGTCTGACACACCTCTGACGTGAAGCTACAGTATTGCTTAGTATCCTGGAGAGTGTCCTACTTTGTGTTGTTCTCGATAATACAAGCAAGATTGGGTATACTACTTCTAAGCCTGCATACACAGAGTAGTGTATTGCTCTACAGCAGGGGCATCTAACAGGTAGCCAGTGGACCAAGAGTGGCCATTTTCACAGCAAAGTACAGCCCATCTGACTGTCCATGCTCTCATTATCCCTGTAAATGTTTACTTTTGTTTAAATAAAGTTAATTTAAACTTGTGTTGAACTGATTTTGTATGAAACAAACCTTTTTTCTATAGCTAATGAGCCATTAATATAAATTAAAAAATTAATACGACAAAACATTCCTAATTATTGTGGGCCTGTTCAGACAAAATGTGGTCTCCCACAGTATGTAAGGGAGATACCTACCCATGGCTTGGAGTAAATTTGTATATACTTTCTTCTGTACTAGAGAATACCGTATTATTGTTTTATATATATTTTTTTTCAGTCCAACCTGGACAAGATTTTGTACCTGGTTTTGATGATCATTTGCCATCTAATTTCTTCTACTTCTTTACGGACGTGATACTAAGAGCACTAACGCGGCATATAAAAATCTTCTATAAAAAGATCCGTTTATGTATTACGCACACACAAGATCTACAATCCTTGGATTGAATTTCAAAAGAGCCATTTTAGTGTTTTTTCGGAATAAATGGCTCTTTCAAAAAACGACAAATCTGATGGAAGATAAGGGATGGTTTTATTAGGAAACTTGACTGCGACCATAATTAGGAGTGAATGTACCTACAAAATACAGCTTGAGGGAATTCTTGTTACCATGGAAACGTGGCTTTACCAAAGAAATGTGAAATGCATTGACAGGATTGGAATCACTAGCTGTCCTGATGTGTCTCACATCTGAGCAAATTCATAATGAAAACGAGGGGAGTTTGAGGTCTTCTTGTTCAAAGATAAAAAAAAAAAGAAGGTATTTGTAGTGCTGAACAGAAAGAATAAGGGCACTCTGCTCGCTGCGGCCTACTACTGTATGTTTTTTCTTAAATACAGGGTCATGAGAGCATTCAGATCCAGGTCCTCACTCGGCAGGCAAATTTACAGAAGAAATATTTGGCACCACAAACGTTATATATAGGATGTTTTGTTAACACCAAGCAATTGACATAAATAGCTTAAATACTTGAAATGGCTTTAAATACATTCAACAGCTTTTGAAAAGGGATGAGTTTGATAAAAAAAAAAAAAAAAAAACCTTTTTTCAAGTACGGACAGAAAATTATGGGGAGGAAAATGGGAAACTGCAGTTACACCACCCACACTATAGATAGGGGGGGTGGAGGTGCATGTGTGTAAGGAAATATAATAAACAAAAATTCCTAAAGGTAAAGATACTAAATGAAACTTCCTTTGTTAAACACAAACCATTCTCAGTGCATAGTATTAATAACATATCAAGCAATGAATGAAATGATGGTGGTGTTGTAGCATGATTCATACATTGCATTAGCAGAATTACAGGCAAGTATATAAATTAAGAGAAAAATGTGTTGTAATCTGTGGTGTCTGCTTATGACCAACGGAGGCCTGATATGCAAATTAACTACTTTTCAATGCAATGTGTAATTAGATTAAGTAGAGAGCTTAAGTGCTAAATATAGGTTATCAATGTGTCTGTGATGTCTATTGCTTATGTAGATTTCATACTTGATACCCCTTGAAAGTAGATTATTTGCATAGCAAGTCGCATGTGATGTCTATAACTGGAGAAACCACATATTTAAACTGCCTTTCTTTTAATTTACACGTTTGTGTGTGAAATGCATCGGGTTTCTTTTTCATTTTTGTTCCAGTATAAACAATGTTTAGGTGACTGAGTCCCTTTAAACACTATATACTTATTAATAAGCAATTATGGGACAATGCAAAAGGCCTGGGAGGGCACAACCTTCAGTAAGTGAAACAAACAGGTGCCTTCACTCCAACAGCTGGTCAAATGTGTGTCTGTAACACTCACAAGCACTCCCTTGCTGATCGGGTGACTGTGTTATACACTAGTTGTAATATTAGGGCTGTTTCTGAATACAAAGTATACAGAGACAATTCTCAACACACAGAATATGTAAGTTGAGGAAATGCAATGGACTCAGCATCCAAATGCCTGTATTTATAAGGCGTGAAGCCCTGAAGATGCAGATAAAGGCAGGATGTTGTAGGATAGAAGAATGATTTCAAGTCTATGCCATTTTTCCCTGCAGAGCCAGTGATCTTAAGAAAAGTCACACAAAAATCATTGGTATCTGACTGACAAAGCAGCACAGAGATGGCCTTGCATGGTATATGTGCAAGAAAATAGAAAGGAAGTACAGAATCGTATGTTTCCAGGGAAGGTTTCTGTGTCTCACACATGTATATATTACATGTGTGTCTAGTCCAAAACTTTCCTCCACACCCTTCACATTTTGTTTATAAGGAGAGCAACTAACTACCTTTTTAATAATTGAAACACATGCATGACATATCACAAATAGAGAAGTGTGTGAAAGCGTGAGGCATTTCGGTGTTTTTATTTTATAACAGTAAAAAAAAATTTTTTTTAAATTGCCTGATAACTAAGGGACTCAATCAACTAAACAGTGTTGGGACTAAAAAAAAAAAAAATTTAATAAAAAATAAAAAAAAACACACACATTCTTTGTGTTAAATGTATAAATTAACAGAACGTATTGTTTTAACTGTATATGTTGTCTGTTTTACACCTTGTTGCTTCATATGCAAATGACCTATTATCAATGGGAAATGCTAATGGTAAAAACACGATACCACAGTCACACTTGAAACATATATCTTTTTATTTATGCAATTTGTTGTTAATTCTAATAATACAGTTTATATTGATCACTTCTTATTATCTACATTTCCAATACATAGAATGTTTAGGTGAGAATTAAAATGCACAATGTGATTTATGAACAGCTAAAAAAATATATCAATACACACATTTCTTATGTTAATTTGTTTTATATCTGTGACATTCTTGCACGATCCGTTTCGTGAATAAAAATAAAACACATTTCAAGGTAGTATTGTGACTGTGGTGCAGTGTGATTATTGTGACTGTGGTGCAGTGGGATTATTGTGACTGTGGTGCAGTGGGATTATTGTGACTGTGGTGCAGTGGGATTGCTGTGCCTGTGGTGTAGTGTGATTGCTGTGACTGTGGTGCAGTGTGATTATTGTGACTGTGGTGCAGTGTGATTGCTGTGACTGTGGTGCAGTGTGATTGCTGTGACTGTGGTGCAGTGTGATTGCTGTGACTGTGGTGCAGTGTGATTGCTGTGACTGTGATGCAGTGTGATTGCTGTGACTGTGGTGCAGCGTGATTATTGTGACTGTGGTGCAGCGTGATTGCTGTGCCTGTGGTGTAGTGTGATTGCTGTGACTGTGGTGCAGTGTGATTATTGTGACAGTGGTGCAGTGTGATTGCTGTGACTGTGGTGCAGTGTGATTGCTGTGACTGTGGTGCAGTGTGATTGCTGTGACTGTGGTGCAGCGTGATTAAACCTTTAACCTTTGATATCTGGATTGGATCAGAGAGTCGGAAAGCTTTGCAAGAAGACAGATGATCACATGGAAATTTATTATTATTGAAGAGGTTTAGAAAACCTAAACAGCAAAACCTATGAAATGCATTATTAGCAGTAGTGTGTTTCATACCTTCTCAGAATATATTGAGGGAGAGCTCATGGGGTTCATGATGACCATGGTTGGACCGGCATTGGTGTGTATCAGGTTCCCGCCATATCTCTGCCGCAGTGTGTGGAGTACACTGGTTTCATTCAAGTAAACAAGGGAGGCCAAGTCTTCCACTCGGTCATGAGACGGAGGATTAGCCTAAAATATACATTTAAAATGTAAATTTAAAAAACAATGTATTTAGTTACCATGTCTTTGTTTTCAATCTACAATTTAGCTTGTTTCCTTCGAACTGTAACTTAATTAGTTCCCGCCTGATGGTGCTTTGGACCACGAGGACTAAGTTGCCAAAACGGCTTCATTTTGCTCCCATCTCTGATCTTTGAGCATCAGCTACATACAGGTCAGACTGAGGCCACTCAAAACAGCTTCACCTGACAAAGGGGATCCCACTTCAGCTTCCTGCTGTGGGTTCTGCAGCATAGCGCACTGGGGGAAGAGCACGATGAGTCAGTTTAATATTAATGGGCAAACTGGCTGTGGCATATTAATGGGCATAGAGTGGCATACTGGCTGTGGCATATTAATGGGCAAAGAGTGTCATATTAATGGGCATACTGGCTGTGGCATTTTAATGGGCAAAGATTCATATTATGGGCAAACTGGCTATGGCATATTAATGGTCATACTGGCTGTGGCATTTTAATGGGCTTACTGGCTGTGGAATATTAATGGGCATAGAGTGTCATATTAATGGGCATAGACAGGCAAAAGAAAGGGCATACTGGCTCTGGCATATTAATGGGCAAAGTATGGGCAAACTGTGGCATACTAATGGATAAACTGGCTGTGGCATATTAATGGGGTATGTCTTGGATGTGCAATGCTGGTGATGGGGCATGTCCTGGGGTGCATTTAAATCATTGGCATGATATTACTTTGGATCAATAGGAGGGCGAGAGGGAGCAATTATTTTTTTTGCAAGGGGCCCTCTATGCATATGTACAAACACAGACTAGAAAGTTAGTGACTTATGTAAAGAAAGCCATTGTAAAATATCCTACTTTTTCCACATCATCTTCATCCACATCCAGTAGGCTCCCATCATGCTCCAGTCGTATCTTCACTTTTCCCTCAGGTAGGCCACTGTTTTCAGCATTCAGCTTATTTGCTGCACAATAAATAATGAGAGAGATTACTATTACTATTAAAAAAGAATAAAAAAAAAAAGGGGAAAGTTAGTAGCTTTGTTTAAATCTTATTATCCTCAACAACAACAAAATGAAAGCCCCTGTTTCCTCTTCCCATGGAGGCAGGAAGGAATAGGTTTTGGGTGACAGGAGCGGGGCCAATGCAAGGAAAAAATGGGGGGTGGGACTTTGGAAAAGTGCCAGTCCTGTCTGGAAAGGGGGTTCAATAAATACTACAATGGATACAGATGGCTTCACCTAGAGGCCCAGTAGGCGCTTGCCAAATACAAAGCTCCCAGTTGTACCACAGAGGATTGAATATGTAACAACTTGACTAAACATTAAGAAACACAATACTAGTAGAAAACAGATTCTCAGTTTTACTTTAATTCAAATCTCTATAAGCACACTTGCACTGCGAGAGAAATTTAAAAAACAAATGGCTTTCATTTTGCAAATAAACCATGTATCCCTATATGTTAGTAAGCACTTTAATAAGAATTACCGAGTGCCAGAACTCTCACAGTACATAATAGGTATTTAATCCGGTGCTTTGTATTCAGATTCACTAAGTGCAGCCTTGGATATTTAAAGTTATGAAGATGGCATGTGCAGCTTATCCAATTCAATGCCTGGGGAGCAAACTTCAACAGAAGAGCGATTCACTGTAATAAAGCTGCACCCGGAGTCATTAAGGATGTCTACAGAAAATAAATGGAACTCCGAGGAACAGTATACATCACTGCTGAGCAAGAAATTATACATGTCACAAAAACACCACTGAGCAACACCCAGAGGCACAGTCAGGAATAGTGCAATGTGGCTTACACAGCTCCACACTCTATTCACTAAAAAGCATATAGTAGCAAACTGACAAGTGAGCTGGAAAAAGAAAAAAAAAAATCAGACATTAGTTGAAGCATTAAACATGCACTGTGGGGAAGTTTTCTTCATTAACGTCTGGTTTTTGCAGTTCACTTGTCACTTTTTAGTGAATAGAGAAGACCCTACTGGTAACACTGATTTGTGTATTGAAGATTTTCAGTAAGTATGTGTCTTTCATGTTTGGCAGAAACTTGGCAAATGAGAAGTTACATTAGGTTTTATAAGGAAAGGGAAAGAAAGAAATTGGTAAAGATTCACATTTATTTCTTAAACGCAGTTCTATTCACTAAGATGTGAACTATAAAAAGGAGGAATTAACAGAGATTTGGATAGATTGGGAATGTTTTACTACTGTTACTAATCCCTGATGTTTTTCACTTCACCCCATGGTTGGATAGAACATACAAACACTGGTAAATAAAATACTATACCAAGAGTCTAGTATCAAACCTGAATATATCAAGGAGTGGTACAGAACTTGCACACAATACACAACACACACTCAGTAAACAGGTTACACATTTACTTAATGGGATTCTGTCCTGTATAACATGACAAAGTCACAATTTAATATACTGCTAAACTCTATTATATTAATATAAAATATATTGACATCTTTCTGTCTCCGCTCATCCGGCGGCATAGGCCAAAAGGAAATGGAGGGTGCACTTGAGCACTCACTGGCATGAGATCAACAACTCCCAGCATGCTTTACACAGGTGCACCCTGCATGGCATGTCGGGTAAGTGCACATGGGCACCATCCACTTGTTTGGACTGGACTTGAGAGAGCAAGCATATTTTATATTAATAGGACTCTGTCAGGTGCCACAGAGCACAACTAATGCACCATTCCTGCCTGGTTAGAACGGATATTTGCGTCTAATCCCTCTTTAATGCCAATATTTACCCTGCTGTGAACAACATGAAAAAAACTCTTACATCCTCGCTAGAGGTTCATAGATCAATAATCAGTTTGAAAAACAGAACAATTGATCTGGATCTGGAAGAATATTACACCACATTGTGACTAGTTCTGTTCCAATCACATCTCCCATAAGACACAGTGTAAGCACGTACCTAATGAGAAGCCATCCTTATGGATCAGCCAGACCTTGTCAGTCTCATACCAGTTCTGTTCTGCGGAGATCTGCTCTTCTGTTTTGGCCTGTAAGGGGAAGAAAACGGTCATCATGAAATGGTCTGTGTGGCATTAGTCCATTCCCGTGGAGGTTCAGAGATTTGCTGTCTAATATAGACACAAACAGTCTTTGAGCACAAACTCGTGTTCAAGCACAAAAACACAGACCAAGACATGTAGCTGGAATGCAAAATCCTTCCTAGCTATACCAACAGCAGCTGAAATATGTATTGTAAAAAGGCCCAACCCACTGAATACCACTCTTCCATCTTCTCTGGCTTGCTTTAAACACACCCCTCTATCTCCGAACCAGATACACTGCACCCTCAGTTTACTAACGCACTAGTCTGACTACAATCTATATAAAAGGTGAGCAAAACATGCTAATCAATCACTTTCACTTCTAAACATGTGGGTGGTAGTGTAATGACAGAACATTACACGTTTGTTACAGAGACGAGCTAAGTACCTACTGTAATGTGTAGGGTTACACACCATGCAAGTGACAGCCCCATCTGGTACGTGGAGCACCAATGGGACATTAATACATGTATTGCACATCTTTCGGGATGTGTATAGCATTTAATGTATGGCCATAAAGGAATTCTACATTCAGTAATTACATGGTGAAGATTAGCACAGTAGAAGAAATAACATGATCACATAAGTACCCAGTTCCTAAAACAGGGGCGTCAAAAACCTAAAAGAAGGAACTAATCTAGTGTCAACATTCCCCTATTATTGTAGGCATTACCTCAATTAGGAGAAAGCTCCATTGTGCATCAATGTGGAATATCATGGTGACTCATAATATCTATAATAACTAATTTGTGGGGCTATTAGCGTTGGACACTATAAGAAATTTATCTCTGCATGAATTTCCACAATGAATATGCTAGAAATAAATTGCTGTCGCAGGTCTGGTGCGTGCAAACGAATTAAATACTGCTCACTGGCTGCGCAGCTAAAGCCATCTCTGCTTGCGCTTAGCCATTGGAAATAGACTCCGAGGCTACATAATTCATATATGAATGACATTTCATTGGATCTTAATTAACAAATAATTTGTATAGTTTTAGAAATCAGTCACAGTGAAGTCCAGTGTTTAAAAGGAGTTCGGCTTGACACAGCTGGAAAAATGTTCTATACACTGGATGATGCAGTTATTTCATCAGCCAACAGATGTCACAACAAACCAGCACTGGGTCCGCTGCGCTTTTATTTTTTTTTATTTTATTTTTTTTGGATCAACATGAGGTACGATTCCATACACAGTGAGCAGAAAGAGGAAACAATGCAACATGCAAGAGACATAGAAACCTCTTGATCTATAAACTGCTGGACATTACACGGGCAACGCAGCAGAGATTATCACACAGCATATCAAGTAAAAACCACATCACAGCAAAAACACAGCAAGAGGGAAGTAAAAAACAAAACAAAAAACACATCACAGCAAGGGGGAAATGGCAGAAAAACATGGGTACAGAGGCTAAAAAAGCATGGCAGGATAAAAGGTGAATTCCTCGATCTCTGGTGGGGAATAAGATATATTTAAGTAGTTTACGCACACAAAGCTGTAGTTAAACATTTAAAGGTCCCATACAATAGATCCAAATCTACTACTGAAGTGCTCCAGGTGTGATTATAGCACAAGAATACCATGTGCTCCACACCCCTGCAGCACGCGAACGGTTGAAAGTGAGATTAATACAGACATCTTCCTGCTAATGTGGATCTGTTCTTTCAGAGAGACACACACACAAGAGAGGGGCAGCACTGCAAGCAAACCAGTCAACCTGAGGCAGAGCGTTGGGTGAACTTGAAGGCCAAGCAGATATTTCGGCAGTAGGACCCTGGGGCACAAATGAATGAGGAAAAGCGAAGGTCCAATCAGTGATTATTGCTTTGCCCGTCAGGAAAGTAAGTTACGAGTAAGTTCTTACTGGTGTTAATGGAAAAAAGTTACAAAGAAACTGTGTACTGAACTTTGAATTCTGGGATCAGTGAGTTAAATGTGATAAACATGTATCATCGGATCCACTATTAATGTACATACACTTAAATATAAATTGGAAATTCTGCCTAAGCTTTGGAATAAGTGAGAAAATCATTGGTTATTGTAAATGTTAGTGCAAATGGCATATTGTAAATCTAATTTCTCACTTGTAAGAGATGTGCAAAAAAAATGTCTCCACTGAAAACCACATTAAAGTGACAGCAATGCTTCATTGTATGTGCATCCTGCAATATTACCGCCCACTTAGAGAACATGTAACATATATGGTATGCATAGGAATGTCTTGTTTTTACTTTTATTGTTCAAAGCAGTTTGGATTGAATAGCACACGGGGGGCTGGCATTCATTAATATTCACCTGTGCATTTTCTGGTCAGGGACAGCAAATAGTCTGTTTACTTGGCAGTTCACCAGAGAGCATTATTTAGTAGATATAGCCCTGTGGGCTGAGAATGTTGTGACCCTAGTATGATGCTCTATGAACATCTGTAGCACAAACGGTACTTTGAGCTATGTTTCAGCAAATATAAAATCAGATGGTGACATGTCTCCCACAAGGCAAATATATCAAGTTACTAAAGCAGAACTGACAAACACACAGCAAAACTTAGGCATTAAAGGGGCAGTTCCACCCAGTTTATATTCTCTTTGCTGTACATGTCTCCTGTAGTTTTAGATTTCAAATAATTTCACAGGGCCCTCCAAATTCAGTGGCATTCAATAAGGTGGGCTTTGAGAGATAGCAACAGTAACACATCTATTACACTGGTTTTAGGAGATAAGAAGTGTTGAGGAAATAACATATGACTGATCTGTTCCTTTTTCTTTATTTTACATTAAGCCACACCTCTTATTTATAAAGCACTTATTGTATGTATTTAAAAAATTGTACACTGTCCCTTTAATAACTCTGCAGTTAATGCCTGTGTGTTGCAGATCCCCTGTCAGCTCAGTTATAGTGAATAGCTTCCATACTCTGTGTATTCGTTTTACAAGGGAGAGTTAGTCTCAGAAGCAAGGCATGCACTGAATGTTCATGCAATTACGTGGAAGGTAATGGAGATTATATGGAGATTGTATGTGTAGGAAGGAGGAGATGTGAAGAGAGCCTTACACTCCAGCATGACACACGCGCACAGACACCAGCCCAGATGTGGACAGTTGCAGATGCCGGGGTAGCAGAGAGATCCTGTGTGCAGGGGTACAGTACCTGGCTCAGTGAAGAAGAGGCTGAGGATGCTGGATCCAGCTATGGCAGCAAGAAGATGAGAGAAAGCAAACAGATGAGAAAAGCACGAGTGAAAAGGATCACATCCCAGTAGAGCAGGTGGGCAAAAGAGAAAAGGTTATTTTGGAAAATAGAATACAGCTTAGTACATTTTACATCTGTGAATATAGTGTATCCAGTACACTAAAGCTTTCTTGGCCACATGTAATAAGACAATAAGGATCCATTTTACAATCTGCAATACTCCATAAAATAGGAAATCACACAGCTCTATGTATTATTATTAACACACAACAGGTTTGAGAAACACAGACTCACACTCTCTCTTTTAAACAATGTATAAGACATAACACCAGAAAGCATTATTAGACAGGACTGAAATAGCGCTTGCATATGCCTTCCTTTCAGACACACACACAAAAGTGAACGTTAAATAAGTGTAATAATCAGCAGGTTTCCATGGTGATTGCCCCCTTTTTTTTTTTAAGAACGCTTCCCCACAAATGACCTTGGGTCAAAATATATCTATATTTTTTTTTTTATAAATGCCATCAATATCAAAAGTAAATACACTTTAATTAGTATAAAGTGTATGCTGTATATGTGTATGTATATATATATATATATATATATATATATATATATATATATATATATATATATATATATTTATTTATTTATTTTTTTGGGGTGCAATCTTGCCAATAAAAAAAA
This sequence comes from Pelodytes ibericus, assembly GCA_036172795.1. Lineage (NCBI taxonomy): Eukaryota > Metazoa > Chordata > Amphibia > Anura > Pelodytidae > Pelodytes > Pelodytes ibericus. The sequence goes on along the minus strand of CM069857.1, from coordinate 47,867,828 downwards.
AAAAATATTCTAGTACTATAGCTATATACTATTATTATTAGTCCAACAAAAGCATTATTCGTATTAATTTCTTACAGGTAATAAAATGACCAATGTTAGCAAGGTTAACCAACAGTGAAGTTATCAAAGTTTAATTGTATGGGTTCAAGGCACAGAGAATGCTACAGATGTGGGCAGAAGATGCATGACTGAATATGGAAAAAGATCAGGGTTCACTCATTTTTATTTCCTCAATAGAAAAATAGTAAAATATTAGGTCCAGGTCCTTATTATTTTATGGGTTTTTTAAGATCAGAAAAAAATAAAATCAGACCCAGTATTTAAAACGAGTTTCTTCCAGATTCAGACTCTCTAGCAGAGAGTTGTAGAATGCTTTCAACTCCAGATCCAGATGGAGAACCATCTTCTGAGAAGGCTTCACTGACCTTCACGCAGAAATCCAAAGCAACACTGCCATTGCTCTAACAATGTCATTTTACATTAATGATAGTGAATTTTGGGAGTTGTCAAGTTTTGGACAAAATAAATATTATATTTTTAAAAAGTTAATCAAGGCCTGTGTTAAACTCAGGTTTAGACCACCTTAAAATATCACAATGGTCCCTATAGTTAAACATAACTGGTAACATTTTGAGTTTATGTGATCAAGGCAAAGTGATCAAGATTTATTGCACTTAAAAGGGCAGTCTATCCCTATTTTCACTTTGACCCACAGAGTGGTGGACTCTAGCATTCAATTAATTTCTAAAAATGGAACAATCAGCAGGAAAATTCCACTTTTTTCCATGGGTTCTATCGGATTCCCAAAACCCCCTTTGTTCCATTTTTCCTCCTCTCTTCACTTTGTTCAAGCGCTGGGACTTATCTGGATGGGTCTCAGCATTGGTGCAGCACATGGAGGTAAATGAGGAGGCTCACACATAGGCAGCTATACTCCCATTAACTGATATGGAAGCTCTATAGAGCATATGCAGGCAGACCACATTTATGAACATTGAGCAATCACTATTGAGAGCAACTGAATGCTCCAGATGATTGTTTCAATTCTAGGATGTTGCTCAAGAACTGACCTTTATAAATGGCCACAACGTTTGAGGCAAATCCCATCTCTCTCAGACACATGTATTGTGGCCCTCCCATTGAAGTAACGTAGGTCATTACTTCTACTAATTCAGTGGAACATGTATATGGATTCTTACTCATTCTACAGGATGTTTGTGAACATTGGTTATGTTGGGAATGTGTTTTAAATTAAGATAGTAGACCTCTTAATCCGTCAGTCATGCATAAAGCCCACGAGAAAGCTATTGAGACAACGGGTAAAAGCTGAAACTCACAAGTACCATTGCAACAAGAGACTAAGCAGGGTATGGGAGACACAATAACCTAATAGTTTATTTACAGATGCCATGAAGATTCTTTCCAGACGTTTCTGAGCCTCCTCTGCTGGTGTCCACGCTGATGCACCACTGACAGCCTGAAGGTCAAATTTGCATTAGTATTTTGGAATAAGAATAGACCCAAACATCCCATTTTAGCAACCTGCTTCTTCTAAATAACTACATAAAGCCACCAAACTATTTTTTTTTTAAACTTGTCCTTTAACTTATAGGAGAACAAGTAATACGTCCAGTGGCCCTAGTATGGGAATACATTGGCATGTTATTAGTAACAGAGTGCTATGTTCCTGGGCAGTCTGCACCAGTAATAAATTATGATCAACCTGATCAAATAGACTGTATCCACATTAGGCAAGATGAGCACTGGATCTGAGCAACTAATTTATCAGTAAATCAATATAGTACGACATTTCCTGGGTACCATTAATAAAAGGTATGATAATCCATATGCTTAACAGGTATTCTTTATGGCAAATATTCAAACACCGCAGCCAGACTGAAGTGTGTGACGTGTTTCGCACAACTGTGCTTAGTCATAAGCGATCAGTCAGCACTCAGATGTCACTTATATACAGACCACACTTCATTACAGAATACAAAATTAACACTTTACAAAGCGGATAAAAATCTAATTATACAAGGAAATACAAATTATGTGTTATGGTAGAGAAATGTGAAGCTGGTCTAGAAACTAAAAATGCTCCATAAAAAAAAAAATTAAAAAAAGAAATATATCACTATTTGCAAGTGATCTACTCAGGTGTACATAATGTAAGCAATGTTATCTTCTAAATGTGCTCCAGGCTTCGATCATTAAACCAGTCCGTATATATATATAAAAAAAAAAAAAAACCAAAAAAATTAAAAACAAGCCTACTTATATGCGAACAGAAAATAGATCAATTGTACTAAATCTACCCCCACATATAAAGGGCACACAGAATGATGCATATCTTATTGACAAAAGACAAAATCGAATAGCTAGAATATCCAAATAATGTGCAATTGTTATTATAAAAAAAAGACTCTGAAAGTGTACATAAAACAAAACATGTATCAAGTAAGTAAACAGTGTGAATAAAGTACAAGTGAAAAATAAAAAATATAATTCATGTGCCATTAACCTAGTACACCAGTCTATTTATTTGTCTATAATTTTATATTAGCATGTTATAGACAGATCTCCCACTGCTATCCAGTATATGAGGAGCATATTTAATATTTGAAAAACTACCATACCATTTTTTTCCTGTGACTGGTAACTGCCATGATCCTTGTGAAGCATGGAGGTTGATCCAGTCACTGACTAACTCACTAAGACCAATAAGAGACCCTCACATTCCCATGTACACAGTAGAGAGGCCACATGCGAGTGAGAGAGCATTAAACCAATGACAGACATGAGCAGCCACGGCTACTGGCACATATAGATTAGGCAACACCTTCCAGTAGCAAGCTATGGATATGTTAGTAGGGGACAGTACCTGTGCCTTATGGAGGTATAAAAGAGACCATAGCTCTCCCTTTTGGAATGGTGATGTAGTTTACAAACCAACTCTCTTGCATGCTTTGGAGATTTAGCCAAAAAACCAGTTTACTTATATCTTGCATCAAGTATATATAAAAAAAAAAAACTTCATACAGCAAACCATTCTTTTTTTAGTGACCCTAAATAAATAAAAAATGTTGGTGTGACTGTCCCTTTCATGGTATAGCATCTGGACCCTTTAATTCCTGTTGAAATATGACCATCATTTACAGCTAATTATAATCCACACATATGTGCTTTTAATAGTATGACGCCTCATGTAGATATTGAACAATAATTTACCATATTTAAAAACTTTAAAAATAAAAAAAATCATTTTTTTTCAACCACACAGAATACATTTCCAAATGAACTTTTATGCCACATATATCGGCTTTTATTTTAATTTAGAAGCTTGTAGCAAAAGAATGAGATGTTTGATTTGTGAACCTAAGAGCAATATGAAAAATATTCTCCACTGTACATTTAGGTATTTTAATTTGGCATTCACCACGGCTGTTAAAAGCTCATCCACTTTTTGCCTGTCATATACTAGTACAGGGCTTAAAAAAAAATACAATGCGCCTAAAATCCCTAATGCTGGCTACTAAACTTTTTTTGTTTTGTTTTGTTTTTTTACATAGAACTTTATGGAAGTATGTAATTTCTGGCTCCCAAATATAACTGGGCTGGCTCCTGTACCACATGATCCAGAACAATAATGACTCAGCTGGCTGCCGTGTCTTCTTTGTGTGTTAACATTTTTTTTTTTTATTAAGGAACAAAAAGGATTAAAAAAAAGAAATCAACTAGTAAGTGTTGTTTTGTTAAGTCTGTGAAACCCATTGATCCTGTTTAACAATCTGTTTTTGCAGACAGGTACAAAACTCTAACCAAGCAGGATGTAAAATAACAATTTTGAAAAATAGAGTTTCTCCATCAAGATCAATCTGTTGATCCAGAAAAAAGGTTCTTTTTGACTCCAGGACAATAAGACTCACATGGTATCAACATTACCTATGCATTTCTTTAAAAAAAAAAAAAAAAAAACATTAAGTCTGCCAAAACAATTACAGATCGATCCACAATGTAAGCACCATAACCGTAAAGAAATGTTTTCATTTCAATTGATATGTGGATACCAACCTTTTTGGTATTTAGGATGATAAGCATTACACAGTATAAAATAAAACAAAAAAATATATATGGACGTATTTATACAGATAAAACAAACAAACACATACATAATACTATGCCACAAAATCTCGTGGAACAAATTTTGCAATGGGGACAGGATTAAAATGAAGACTTTATCAAAACAGAAGATACTTAAAAAAAAAAAAAAACCCACACACCTGTCCTGAGATTGGATTCTCTTGCTCGTCAATGACAAGAGAAGGTAAATGCTTTTGAGCTCTGGAGGGTGGGGTACACATCTTCAAAAATGGCTGACAAGGGAAAATATAATCAGAAAAAGTAGTAGCATAAACTGTTAATCTGCACTGACAATCTCCATGCACGTAAACCATTCCAACTATTCCATACAAAACCACTAATTATACAACCAATATGTTAGAAACAGCACATAGTGGATTAGTTCTTGAACCTCATAAACAAGTATCTCTAAACTGCAGTCCACCAGTGGCTTATGGCCTACATCACCCATCAGTCAGCTAAGCAGCTGGACGGCCGCAGTTTGGACATCTCTTTATAACAAAGGTAAGATGTCCTTCTACTTGCATTCTGCATTACAGGCAAGGGAATGGAAAAAAAAAAAGAAAAAAATGACATGCTCTAAATGTTTAGCCTTTTTTAATGCTAATAATTTGTATGTTTTGCTTTCACACAACCTCCCCTGTTATTCGATTTAAGAACATTTCAATAAGAAACAACACACGTGGTAAAAAAAAAATGGTTAAAAATGCGTCACATGCATTGTTAGAATGGCTGCCCATAGTCCAAAACGGGTTTGTGAAGTTGCTTTAGAACATGCAGAAATCTGGTTAAGTTTGCATACATTAGAAGATGTACCTCTGTTGGCATTCCAGAAGGCTTCTGTGGGGACTGGCGTGATAATTCTGGAGTAACCACCCTTGCAGGAGCAAGGTCTTGCTTATTAATAGGCTTTTCTTCCACAGGAACAGACTTCTCTGGTGATTTTCCAGCCGGGGGAACTGGTGAAGTCACTTTGTCTGCCACATTCTCATCTTTCTTCTCTGTTGGCTTAAAACGTCTATGTTCCTTCATTTTCCCTCTTGACATAAGGCTGGCGAGACCTACTGAGATGTCATCCTTTGGGTTCTCTTTCTTTGCTTCTGTCTTTGGTGTGGACGTTGTCTGGGCAGCAGAAGGTGGAGCCACATTTTTAACTTCTGGGCTCTGGTCCAGAGACTGGCTGGCCTCCTTTTTGCCTCCTGCATCTTCTTGTGGCATGACTTTCCTCACCATCTTCTTTACCACCTTCACCACTTTCTTTTTAGTGACCCCAGCTGTCTCATCGGACGGTGCCTCCATGGCATGAGTCTTTTCACCTTCTTTTCTGAACATGCTACGGTTTAGCCTCTGTCCAGACTGACTCGCATTACCATTTAACACTGGTTCAGGACTTGTAACTCTCTCAGGACTTTGTACTCTTTCTGGACTCTTTACTCTCAGTGGGTTTTGTCTTGGTTCCGGACTTTTTGCTCTTAATGGGCTGTGAACAAGGGAATTCCTTGGAGATGCGGGGTCAGATACAGACTGTTCCCCCTCACTCAATGATTCTGTGTTGTCAGACTATATTTCAAAAAGATATGAAGGATAAGGAGGGGAAAGAATTGCTGCTCATGTATCATTTTACACAAATGACTTTTGATACAAAAGGATATTAAATTAGTTTTTTTAATGCTGAATTACATGTGGAACACTGCACTGAGCAATCAATATAACACAATTTTAGCCTAGCATACAGATTCCTGCTATACCTATAGTATTTTTTTCCAGGGTCAAGAACACGTATGAGATCAGGAAGAAATTCTCTGGGCTTTCTAGTAAACACCCAAGAAATGTAAAAAAAAATCTAATAATGGATAATTGGGGGGGGGGGGGGGGTGGAATCAGTTGAACTTAAGGAGAAAGCACAGCTAACTGCAACATATAAATAGTTGATCTATCCTCCTTGCTCTCACACAATATGCCCCATTGTCGCTTACATGAATATATGCATACGGGTCTACTCAATAAAGAGAGAATTGCAGGGAATCGAGATGAGAATTTCAAACTTTAGGCCAGTGATTGGAAAAATCAGCTAATTTGCCCTTACGTTTGAAAATCCCTGCAATTTAAAATGAGACAATTTAAACCAACTAAAGAATATAATAATTTGCCCATAGATCTCTATGATCGCTCAGGCAAAATTACACCTATTAATCAATCCTCTCCTAAACACAAACAGACAACGGCAACAGACAAGCAAAATAAAATTGGAAAGCACAGTTAATAAACCAGCAGATCATAAGGAATACCAGCAGCAATAACAAGGCAGCTACTTTAAGCCTAACCTTATCCAGCAGCATCAGGGTCCTTTTAAAAAAAAAAAAAAAATGCTACAACTTATATGGAACTTTGCTGAATGCAAACCCCCAACCAGAACTACTATAAAAACACTGGAAGTCTCCTGTTCCTGTAGAGTGAGCCATAGCACCTGCAGTCTGGGCTGGCAGAGAGGAGGCTGACTGCAGTGCAGTGCTGCTGGATACAATGCAGCATCTAAAGAATAGTAATGGAGCCCTACTGCTATAGGTCAATAAAATCATTAGAAAATAAACATCTGCCACAAGAGATCAGCCACAGCGCACATCTAGTTAAAGGAGAAGGCGCACAATTATATTTAACTCGTCCATTAGCAAGGGGTTTTTTTTAAGACCATATGCAATGCATTGCTAGTTCTTCCAAAATAAAGTTAGTCTTACCCTATTCCTCCACTTGACAATGAGGGCATTTTCCAAAACCCTTCTAGGTACAATGCTAGTGATACAAGCTTAGATTAATATCAATTCTCATACCTTTTCAGCAGTTTCAGCCAGGACAGACCCAGTTGGAATTAGTGAACCAAAACAATAAAACCTACTTTAGAGTGTAATAAAAGTGGAGCTGTGCTGAACAAAACAGCTGAATGACCTGACAAATGAGCGGAGCAGAAGGATGGACAGTACAGGAAGGTGTTTGGCTCATGCTCTCCGTGAAAAGGCAGCAGAGATCCAGCACCACTGCTCTGAAGCAGTGAGGAATGGGATGCTCTGATACAGAGCAGAAATTGCTGACATAAACAGTTTGCACATCTTTATAGATAATAGAACTTCACAAGTCAAAAAAATATTATTTTTTTTGCACTTTTTATATTTTTCTTGAAAGCCCAGAGAAATGCTAAACAATCTCACAAAATATTTCCCGCCACAAATCTGTTGGGTATTGCCAAGCACACAGGGAAACTTACAGCTCCATTTTGGTTAGCAGCACCACCATTTGTTTTCTTTAATGGTTTGTCTTCATCTTTAACCTAAAGTTTCAAATAAACACAAGGAGGAAAGAAGTCACTACTTGGAGTTGTGATAGCTGCAGATGATCGATCACAAGATGTAACGCCCGTAAAGGGTGTCCGTGGGGTTACCACAAGTCCACACGAGGACACTTCATGAGGGTTGGGCTACAGAAATAGCTACAGTATTCTGCCTGATTCTCTCAATGACCATATACTGGTATCTATTGCTACCCAATTCGACAGAAAAGTTTGTCGAATAATATAGGTCAGTTTGTAAATGAAGTCGTGTTAATGAAAAATTAGTTTGGGATTCAAATTTTAATTACGATTTTTATTTTTAGGGCGTGTTAAAAACTGCAGTTACAGCAGCAAAAAAGGCTGAAATTTTGTTAACTGTGCCATGTATTCGGGGACTGGAACGATTAAAGACCCTTGCAGATTTAATCAACATGCAAAGCAGTCTATTCACCAAGTATTTACATCCCAAACTAGGCAACCAAAATAATCTGTAGTAGCCAAATTGCACAACATCAAGTCTTAGGAAAGTTCTGCCAAACTATATAACTCATTGACTTTGTTTTGGACCTTGAGTAATCTTTTTTTGGTAGGAACCTGTAGAGAATGAATGTCAGCATGCCCCTAACAAGTTCATCTGAACCAAATTCACCTAACAAGTCCAGGAAAGGTGCTGGATGAGTGCAATATGGGGTTTGAGGAATAAATCCAAAAACGTATTCTATCAGCCGTGTCTAGCCTTCAAATGCCACCACTAATGACAAAAATATTTAATGCATAAAAGTCTATTTTTTGTTTTTGTTTACAGTAAACATTTGTGGTTTCAAGGAATATTAACCTGTATATGTTGGGTCAACCACAAGACCTTTGGGTATTATTTTACCAAATAGAGGAAATTTCAGTTTAGCACCATTTAATATGAAAGGTGCATTCTTTTTACATAAGAACTGCTCAATAAATAAAATTAAAACACACATGCTGAGAGCGACATAACACAACACTTCCCTTTTGCTCCCAGAATGCAAAGCGTGAGGAGAATGCCATGGCAGGGCAGTCATGAGCTGACGAATTCTACACTGGTTGGCTGAAGGAGAAACACAGATAGGATTAGAAGTATTTAGGTTTTTCTGGGCTCGCCTTATGCACCCCAAGTTATTGCTATGCAACAATGGGACTTGACATACAGGACGGACACTGCAAGGTAAAAATAAACAAATGACAAAAATGTGCATAAAAGAAAACTGGAATAAAGAAAAACAGAATGTTATAATAAAAAAAATTTAAAAATATATTTTTAAATAAGCAAAAGCAAGTTTTAAGTGACATGAAATGATATGTGATGAAGATGTTAAACATTGCTGTATTTTGTATGTAGTTGGGCAAAGAGCATGTGTGCTAGGTGCTAGCCACATATTGAATTGTATTTATCTTTAAAGATGCCATCTATATGTTGTGGTTGACTGCCTGAGTTCACCCACAATTCTCTACTTATAAAGTGTGCAGTGATTTATGGTATAGCACAGAGTGCAACTGTTGTTAAGTTGTCTGAAAAGAGAAAAGAACAGGTAGCAGTATCATTTAACAGTTTCTAGACTACAGTTACCATTACTGCCTGCCTCTCCTAAAGCATTTTGGCAATCATGGGAATTGCAGAACATGGAGTGCTACTGTTGGACACCTAGGATCTAAGCCAGGGCTCGACAAACCCCGGGCGCCAGGTCGCCATGGCGACCAGGAAATCAGACCTGGCGCCCGGGTGCTGTTTGTCACAGGGAGCCCTTGCCGACTGCCATCCGTTACACGCAGCGCGAGGGGAGAAAGTCTGTTCGGATCACACAGACTGTAAGCTCCGCCCCCTCGCGCAACACGTTGTAGTGCCGAGTGTCACGTGACAACTCGGCACTTAGCAGAAACCGAAAGAGGATCGGGCTCCAGCATAAATGTCCCCCTCCCCTGCAATGAGGTAAGCAGCAGGGAGGGAGGACACCGTAAAAAATACTATTTTTGTGTTTTTTTTTTTTTTTAAAGAGCAAAAATGTGTGAAGGTAACTGGCTGTGTATGTGGTCTGTGTGTATGTATGAGTGAATGTAACTGGCTGTCTATGTGGTCTGTGTGTATGTATGAGTGAATGTAACTGGCTGTCTATGTGGTCTGTGTGTATGTATGAGTGAATGTAACTGGCTGTCTATGTGGTCTGTGTGTATGTATGAGTGAATGTAACTGGCTGTCTATGTGGTCTGTGTGTATGTATGAGTGAATGTAACTGGCTGTCTATGTGGTCTGTGTGTATGTATGAGTGAATGTAACTGGCTGTCTATGTGGTGTGTGTGTGTGTGTATGAGTGAATGTAACTGGCTGTCTATGTGGTGTGTGTGTGTGTGTGTGTGTATGAGTGAATGTAACTGGCTGTCTATGTGGTGTGTGTGTGTGTGTATGAGTGAATGTAACTGGCTGTCTATGTGGTGTGTGTGTGTGTGTGTGTAAATGTAACTGGCCGTGTATGTGGTTTGTGTGTGTGTGAATGTAACTGGCCGTGTATGTGGTTTGTGTGTGTGTGAATGTAACTGGCCGTGTATGTGGCGTGTGTGTGTGAATGTAACTGGCTGTGTATGAATGTAACTGGCTGTGTATGAATGTAACTGGCTGTGTATGTGGCGTGTGAATGTAACTGGCTGTGTATGGTTGGTGTATGTGACTGTCTCCGTGCGTTTATGATTTTGTGATGTGCCGTTGTCTGGCTCCTAAATTTTTTAGCTGGCTCCTAAAACTTAATTAAATTTGTCAAGCCCTGATCTAAGCATTGGTGTATGAGTTGGACAATCTGTATCTATCACATGTACAGGGATGAGATTCCCGGGCTCTCGCATTAAATAAATTTACCATGAAAGCAAATTCTATCCTATTTGGTAAAGGAGTATTACCTTACCTAGATCAATACTGATGAATGTGACTTTTCAGCACTGGATTCTGCTCAAGAGGACATAGAATGGGAACAGAGTAGGATATGATCACTTCAAGTAAATCAGATAAACTATCTGCTTACAAAACTTTACTACCTACTTCATGCACATAGCTTCAAAGGCGTGCCCAAGAGTGTGGTGCCCTAAACAGACTATATTTCTCTGCACTCTCATACCAAACCATCAGCCCCTCAAACTCCTTTATTAAAATTCATTATCTGGGATGGCAGTGCCCCTCAATAAATCCTCCCTATGAAAGGATCAGCCATGACTGCTTCCAGGATTACACTCCCTTCCATCTAAAGAACACACCGAGCTGTACACTAATCACTGAACTTTTCATCCACAACGCCAAATAACGGGATGTTGCAATTAAATCACAAAGGACCACCGAAAGGGCAAGAGTCTCATACTTAAAATGATATTCAAACAGAGATGGGTCTTGTGAGAGTTAGGCAGGGTCACAGGACTGTGGTCAGAACCCCCCAAAAAATATGTATATATACATGTGAACTAAAATATAACTTTGGTTTACTCTTAATAGACATTTTGTTTGGGATTTCTTCTTCTTTGAAGTCTTTAATTGAAGATAAATATTATAATTCACATACATATTACTGTATATAAACATTTTTTGTGCTGACCAATCCAGTGATTCTGCCCAGCTTCTCCGATTAAAATCTTTTCATAAAAATGTCCATTGTAGTATTTTGTTGAAACCAAGCAAAAAGTACACTCGAAAAAGGCTAAAATAAATTCTATGTTCTAGGTTTTATTGTCGTATCTACTATTTAGCTGTAACATCTGAGAATGGACAAAACACAGAAACAAAGTAATCCCCCAATATAGGCGGTGTGCTGCTGGGACCTTTTCTACCAAGGGCATTACCTTTAACCATTGCTAAAAAAGAGAAAGGGGTCTGAATATTGACACACTGCTCAAACAGACCTAGAACAGGAGTCTGTCCTTCTAACCATCTGTTAATCTTATTATAAAGTCAGCTGGTGAAAAACATAGCACCTGTCTACCATACACTGCGATTGCTACTACACCAGATTGGAAGAAAAACACCACGGTCAAAATCTACACATAAACCTGCATGTATATGTGATCGCTCATACACAACTAAAGGTAAAAGCATAGTAATACATACACTATACATATAATTCACTAGGCATCAAATGACCAGCAAGTAGATATTCTGGGAATGAAAAGTCATTTTTAAAAGGGTGCTGATGCTATTTAAAGTAGAATTACTTCATGCTGGTAAAGCCAGGCATAAAGGCCAGGGTTTGCTTTTAATAATGATGAGGGGAATTGTATTATGGGAAATGTAGGTCAAGAGCGGCTGGAAGGCCATAGTTTATACCCCTGACCTAGGCTGTTGGAACATGAACAATAATTCTCACAAAATTGCAAATCTCCAGCCAATCTAGACTAGTTTGGTAAGGTTTTCCCACCTCAAGTATTTTGGCAAATTCTTGTGACTGTTACAAGTCACCTCAGTCCACTGAGGTGACCCCAATATGCGTTGAAAAGCAGCATTTGGGTGCAGCACCTTGGCATACTCTGTTAAATAGGGAGTTCAATTGTTGTCACTAATCCAGACTTGTCCTCTCCACATTTACACATACCTTTGTATAATCGTAACCAACTATGGAAAGGGCCAGAGCCGCTCATTCCAAGGGAACTGCTCAAGATTATTAGCAGATCCTGAGTGTTTGTCAAGCTACCAGAGATATGATGCCAGTCACATACTATTCAGCAGTGCTGGGGGCTGGTATAGGTATCTATTTAAAGGATGGCGAAGTCAGTGCTAGGTGTAAGGGAGCGTGTGAAAACAAATGTACAGGAGTTAATCTATTAATTTCAAGCTGTGTATGTTTGCATACTACCCTTTGGCATGCCATGCAGTATGTAAGATACAGACACAGTTTCTGGGAGGGGACATGGTAAAAATGAGTAATATAGCACAATTTTTCCACAGCATTAAAACAAGGATTTCCGATATAACTGCAGGTTTGGGGGGGGGAAATGAATATAATATGAAACGCAAAACAATGGAAAAGCCTGATCCCTAATTTATTCACAACACATTCCTTACCTTTAAAGGGAACGGATATTTTAATAGATATAGTATTATATTTTTTAGTGGCAATTTATATTAATTTCTTTAACTGTGGTATCCTCTGCCTGACCATCGGCAACTCATCTCCCAAGTCCATCCAAACAACGTCTGTATCACCCTTATTGTTATAGTGTTATAAAACAATAGCAGACACTGATAAGCACGTATTCATTTTTAGTGCCTTTCTCCCCCCCAATCATCTGTCACAAAACTTAAATAATGGTTTTACATGGGAGGGGCACTGGATACTACAGAGAATCTGTCTCTAGAAGTAGTGGATCTAAATGGTTAGAGAAAATAAACTTTTCAAGATTTTAAATATCTACTGAGTTTTAAACTATTATCTATGGTCTTTAAAATTCCTCTGGGATACAAAGTGTGGTTGCATTAGCAAATGTTATTTTTATTTAATTGTGGATTGCCTATTAAAGGCTCATCGCTATTGCACGATAAAAGCATCATAAACATCCTTGGCTCAGCTGAATCTAGTTATTTTATGACAATCAATAATATCACAGAATTACACACTTCATGGTGCTACCGAATCAGTGTTTTCCAAGACCATTGGAAATACTACAGGGAGGGCTGTTGAGATGTGATTTGCGGACTTCACCCCATTGCATTTAAATAAACAATTCATTAACAGATAAAGGGGTTTCAAGAGTAATTCTGGGGCATAATTTGAAAAAAATGGAGCAATCACTATGCAAACCGCTGCTGATTGATCAACTTCCAGAAATTTGCACCAGAATTGCTTTAGTTACTTTCCTTTCTATGTAGCATTTACCACAAACATAACGGAGACTGTTGGCAGTGATATATTTAAAAAGCACTTCACATGTGTTAAAACAGATTGTGAGGCCAGAGTAAGTTTTCTGACACCTCAAAAAAATCTGAACCAAGATGAGGTCACCTACATCATATTAAAACCAGTTCCATTAACCTGTTCGTGTCCGGTCAATTATCCAAACATCTCAGCAATCCCACTACATAAAGAAGTTTGACGTTTATGATAAATATGAGGACTCCCCCACTACTACCAAGTATAACAGGAAAAATAATAACTGAACAATGCAATGCAATCATAGAGAACATAATACAATCCAGACATGTAAAGCAATAAAGTGTAAAAAAATTATTTTAAAAAATGAAATTGTTAAGGAACATGAAAAAATGTTAATAGACGGAATCATTTTAAATACAGGAAATGCGTGGTTCTATGTCGTACCAACAGCTCTATCGCTTAATCAACATAAACTAAAATTTAGCATATTCTTTCTTTGTGGAGCACACACTAATCATGGAGTCTAGGAATATTACCGTGCAAACAGTAGAATTCAGGACACTCAAATAGAACAGAATAGCTGCTAATCATCAACAGACGGCCTGTTATATGTGAAGAGGCAGCCAAGAATAGCCCAGGTCTGCAAACTGGGCCTGATTAGGCCAAGCACTTGACTGGCGCGTTCCTTTGTAAAAGAAAGAAGAAAAAACAGTCAATGAAACTTCCAAAAAAGTTAGAAGAATCAGAAAACGCTTGGGATATCCTGCAAGTCGACCCAGCTTCAAAATGATTTCCACCTTACCGCAGCCTTGGAGGAAAGGGACCTTAGAGAAGCAGAACCGGCACAAGAGAGGGAGAGGAAAAGCTTTCCGGCCAACACAGAGAGAGGCAGTGAAATGTGAGAGGTAGCCCATGAGTCAATTTCCCTAACGTTGCAGCTAGAGTCAGAGGACAGCTGCACTGATACAGACCTCCTAAATATAGCCCAGGAATGCCAGGGGAAGCAGCCAAAATCTGTCCTACAGTTGCCAAGTCCCCTTAGCCCAGTTCACCTTAGCTTATCAGCAAACAAGCCACAAAGCTGGTTTTCCGAGCCATACACTGAAGGAGGAGCAGGCTTCAAAACCTCAAGCAAGGCACAAAGAGGAAGGAAATGACTGCTTTTTTTCACCAATCTAGAGAGCTTTTGTGGCTTATGTGTAAAATGGGTGACGTGAGAGGTGAGCAAAATGTAGAAAAAAAAACAAAATGAGTTAACTCTTCTGTTGCCTGAACTTTATAACCCTTCGAGTTCCAGTGAGGGCAATTAATGTGCTGCCAATCTGACCTCTACAAAGATTATAACTAATCATCATCTAGTCTAAAATCCCTGAAAATAAGTGTCTCCCAAATCTTCAAAACAGATTGTACCTGTTATTAGTTTACAAACTCCTACGTATACTGTACATGTTGTTCCTTTTTTGTATCAATAATGATTTACCATGTATAAATTATAACAAATGAGCCCCACAGGGTCAATGATAAACAATCAGTGTACATAGTATTAAAATCAAGGTGAAAACAGTACATTATCTGGTTGTCTATTACGGATATAGGTCTAATCAGTAGGAATATTCCATAGGTTTCCATGGGGGTGGGCCAGAATTTAGAATGTATTTTCTTACATTTTTCTTAAAGCTTTCCAGCTTTATTTTAACAGATTCCTGTATTTTAAATCGGTTTTGAGTCCTAAGCCATGGTTCACATAGGTCAGGGTTGTCCAAACTTTTTTCAAAGAGTGCCAGATTTGATGAAGTGAACATGCGTGAGGGCCGACCATTTTGCCTGACATTCTTTGAACCATTAAAATTAAATGCAAATTAATTAACACACGCACTTACACTATGCCACCCTCACACACACACACACTATGCCACCCTCACACACTTACATTAAGACACCCTCACACACTTACACTATGCCACCCTCACACACACACTTACACTATGCCACCCTCACACACACTCTCTGCCAAAAAAAACACTTACACTATGCCATCCTCATATACAACACACATAGTATACATTGTGGGAGGTCATGTGACCTTTGTCACATGATTTCTGTGTTGCGTAGCTAAGGACACCAAATCCCGCGATTCACTGGGGCCACAACAGATAGATTTTGCCAAATTACCTGTAGGGCCGTATTAAATCGGGACAAGGGCCGCAATTGGCCCCCGGGCCGGACTTTGGACATGGCTGACATAGGTCATCGCGATAAAGGCATAACGAATAAATAAAGAGGAACTTCTTTCTACAGCCAGTGCAATGGTAGTTATCACACAGACTGTAGGAAGTGCATTCATTATTGAAGTGCATTTTATTAACCCAAACTAGTGTGGTACTGCAATAGTTAATTACTAAACCACAGTAAAATTACTGGCACTCATACTTAGTCTATTTCACATTGTCCAACAAATAGCAAGCAGACAATGTTCCACAGTCCTGGAAAATGCTGATCTGAGCTATATTCATTTTACCACAAATTCTTATGGAAAACTGGATCATCATACAAAGCTGAAACTACAATAATCCGTGCCAGTGGTAGATATATAGTAATTGTACTCTATTCTCACAATATGTTAGAATTACAAATGCAACACAAACAAGAAATACTCTCTCAGCAAAAAAATTAACTTGGGTTTAAATGAAGGATTGCATCAAGTGTACACATTGGAAATAGAAATACTTTAATGAAAGAATACAAATAAAGTACGTTATTGAGCCATCTCTGCTTTGTGTAGCTCTGCCAGGGGGCGGACATGTTGCTTAGAATCTTGAGTCACAAAGGAAGATCTGACCTATACGATTGGTCGGACACCAAACAACAAGTCATAGAGCTATACGGTACTTTATTTGTACGCTTTCATTAAAGCATTTTAAAATGTTTAAAATACCCACGCTTAACTCGATCTTTCAATTAAACATAAGTTAATTTGTTTCTGAAAGATTTCCTTTAAAGGACAACTAAACTTCTAACATAGAAAGGATGCACTGGAAAATGAACCTACAGCATCTTTATGTGCAACCTTGCTTCTATGTCACTTCCATAATCAAAGATCCAACAGAAAGCCAGCTATAAATTCACAGGCTTCAAAGTGGAAAGCCAAACCAAGGCAGTATTAAATTGAACTACTTGGCTGCCAAGTATAAAGTAATGGCACTAAAAGGGTTCCTAATGTTATGACTTCTTGTTCTGCCATTAAGATCAGCATGGGTTAAGCAATTATGAACAGCAAAGTATTACATAGGCACACCTATGAATGCATATACTTTTACACATACCATAAAACTGAGCTTCACCTGAAACACTTAATAAAATGGTTTTGGAGAAATTCATAAACTTAACGAAATGATGCAAATATGAATATGCAGTTTACATAAATCACCAGAAGGTGGCGCTGGCTGGCCTAGTAGCCTGGTTCTGTGCAAACCGGCAAGCAAACTGCAAATAAACTGCATAGATCAGGCATGAATATCAGAGTAAGGCAGGTTGGATAATCAAGGTCTGATTTTTGTGCTTCACTTGTAAGTTCAGTTTCCTATCCTTATACTGAGTGGAACTTGTTATTTAAGGTTGTGATTTACGATCCAATGAGGGCTTATAATATTAATGCTTTGGCAAAAGGGGCAAATTCACTGAAATTATTTTTGCACACATCATGTGCAATTTGATAAAGGTATAAGCACAAAAAAAGTAGAAGTAAAACATTTTGATAAAAACATTTTTTTATATCCCCTAAAAATGAAACTACAGTATTTGCTCGATTATAAGACGAGGTTTTTTTTTCAGAAAAAAATTTCTGAAAAAGACCCCTCGTCTTATAATCGAGGTCATCTTATAAATCTGACCTCAAATCGAAATCAGACTATAAGACTGGGATCCAGGTCCCCCGCAGATGTTTGTGTTTGCGATGAGCGCAGACTCCCCCTGCTGCCGCCCGGCACGACCGCCAGGACATCTATGATGAAGCCGGGTCCTTCTGGAGTCATCATAAAAGTCCCGGCGTCGTGCCAGGCGGCAGCAGGGGGAGTCTGCGTTCATCGCGCTGACATCCTCCGCTGCCCTGCTAGCCACCAGGAGAATCGGGCAGCTGGGGGATGTCTGCACAATACGTGCAGACATCCTCCATGCTGCCCGACACTTCCGTCTATTATGACGGACCGGCTGACATCGTGCAGACATCCCCCGGCTGCCCCCACTAGCCACCAGGGAGCAAGAAACAGGAGAGGGGGAGGGAGGGAGGGAGGGGTAGAAAGACAAGCGAAGGGGGGGGGGGACAGAGTGTAACAAGGGGAGGGTGGCAGAGAGAAACAAGGGGAGGGAGGGGGGGGAGACGGAGACAAGGGGAGGGAGGGGGGAAGAGAGAGACAAGGGGAGGGAGGGGGGGAAGAGAGAGACAAGGGGAGGGAGGGGGGGAAGAGAGAGACAATGGGAGGGAGGGGGGGAGAGAGAGACAATGGGAGGGAGGGGGGGAGAGAGAGACACAGGGAGGGAGGGGGAAGTGAGAGACAAGGGGAGGGAGGGGGAAGTGAGAGACAAGGGGAGGGAGGGGGGCACAGAGAGTAACAAGGGGAGGGGGGAGAGAGAAACAAGGGGGGGAGAGAAACAAGGGGAGGGAGGGGGGAAGAGACAGACAAGGGGAGCGAGGGGGGAGACAAAGGGACGGGGAGAGAGGCAACAGTAAGGGGGAGAGAGAGACAACGCTGGGGGCAAGGGAAAGAGAGAGGCAGCATTGGCACATAAAAGGAAATAAAAACAAGAAATGCATTTTTTTTATATCATATTTTTTTATTAAAAAAGCAATTTACATGTGAATATATACAAGTTGAACTTTTTTACTATAGGGTAGTCTTATATTCAGGCTTTTAGTTTTTTTCCTAAAGGAATATCCAAAGTTTGGGGGGTCGTCTTATAATCAAGCAAATACGGTATTAGATATACCCTTGAAATATGTCATGTTTAAAATACAAATCATACCCTGTTCTGACATCAAGAAGTGAAATAAAAAAAGATGGGCGCAGGGCGTTGATGTGGAAAAAATAAAGCACAAAAACAATAATGTGAATAAATAGTTAAATAATTTGCACTCACAAACATGAGCATCAGTGTCAGAAGGATTCAGAGATAGTAGTTGTGATCTGGAATTAAAGGCACACTTCCTCCAAAAAATTTACAGTTTTTTTAATTTTTTTATTTTATTGTTGATTTCAGCTATGTCTTGTTTTTGTTATTGTGATCGTATTTAATAAAATACTTAACTAGTGGGTGCCGCCATTTTGTGAAATATAGTGTTTTTGGGTGCTACGCCCTAGTGACTTTACAGCACAAATTTCTCACTTGGGGGCTGGGGATATAAGACAGAATTCTGATCAAAGACTTGCATTGAATGGGAGGGTAATGTAACTATTACATCACAATGGGGCAGAGTTATAATTCTGTTTGATCAAGTTAATCTTTCCTCTCTTTGTGTTGGAAGGCAGGTAATAAAAAAATAAAAAAACTGTTTTGCACAGCCACCTAGTCCTGCCCACTATGATACACAGGAGCCAATAAGAGAGCTAGGGAATATCTTATGACATCATCATGCAGGCTTTGGCTACAGTTGTAAACTGAGACTGGCTGGAAGATTTTGGACGATGTTGTAATATGGGAAATATTCGCAAAATGGAGCCAGGGGATAAACAACTAATTTTATTTTTCCTTTTATATGCCATAAGTTCAATAATAAAAAAAAAAAAACAGTGGCTTGATTTATATATGTTTTAGTTTTAAATGACCAGGTTATCTAGTTACATCTTATCTGAGTGGTAGTGTCCCTTTAAACATATGGATACATAGAGTACTATTGTACAATTAGGCAGCACTGCTAGAGAGAGTCCCACTTAAAGAAAAACAAGCATCACAAAGCAAAGTCTACACTGGAGTACAGGAGAAGATAAGACAGTCCCTGAGAGTGGTGCCATGTAGAGCTGTTATACTCCATATAGGCCCTGTTGACTGTCGAGAGACTGCTCTACACGTCATGACAGGCCTGTACATTTCATCGCAAATCTGTGTGTATATAGACAGATGGATGGACAGACATGACATGGTGTAATGCACCTTTGCTGTGATATCTTTTGAGAAGCATTCCATATCACATCTCACAATCATCACACAAGTATAAATGTGTGTCTTACTATTTACCTGTAATGGTGAAAGTGACCAAAACAACTGTGATGCCCCTCCCGAGTATGTATTCTCCTACACGGCAAGCTATTGTAGCGCCATCTGTTCTCAGTCTGTGGCTCACATTTCTTTAGGCAGAAACATACACTGCTGAATCCAGTGTTCCTCCTGGCAGACATTTTATATCTGGACTGCCCTTATGGGTGTGATTAATCTAATATGCCATCCTCTGTAATGGTGCAAGTGAGCAAAAAAAAAAAACGGTGTTGACCCTCCCGAGTAGCTATTATTTTATAGGGCTGGCTACTTTAGCATGGTCTGCTCTCGGTCTGAGATGTGGCTTCCATTTCTTTGTTTTATCGGAGCTGTAAATATATATAAGATTTGAGGCCGATTACACAGATTCATCAGAGCAATCCTTCTCATGGGCCATTATGGTGAAAGCATTGCATATGGAGATTTGCGGTTTCATGCTCACTAGCATGGGTTGGAGGAGTTCCCCTTGCAGTGTCACAGAGAGAGGAGGTGGTCGGATGACTAGCAGGACTCGGTTATGAAATCCCAATAACTTTCTATAACGTTTCATTTATAGCAATAAGAAGCTAAATAAAATGCTAGATCTGTTTCTTTACGTTACCTTTTGCATGATGGAGGAAATGTGAGAGATCTACAGTATCCAAAACATGCTCAGTACAGAGTCTCCATAATCCTTAATATCCAATAGGAACATCTCATGTATACTTCTAGCCAAGGTCACCATCAGGAGGGACAGGCGATTAGCCTGGCAAGTGCCCAGTGGCGGAGGAGCCCGATCGGCGGGCCCCTTAAAAGAAAATGAAAAGACACTTGCTGGCAGAGGTGCTGGCTGGGGAGAAGAAGATCTCCTCACTAGCTTCTCTGTGATCTGAAGGAACAAATTACCTGATCGCCACAAGTCATTTTTTAAAAAGCGAATAATTTCAAAACGAATTTTGGCCCCAAATGCCTTACACGTCCCGAAAGATACCCCACAACATTTAAGTACTAAACTCAATGTGGCATATGTAAAATGTGCAAAGATCAACCTAGACAAACTGGAGTTTAGTAGCACTACCACAGGGAAAACCTATACAATTTAACATTTCATCAATTGTAATACCAACAATGTGGTTTATCTCCTTCAGTGTCCGTGTGGTGCCCAGTATGTTGGTAGGACCATCCGGATGTTGAAGGAGAGAATTTTAAAATATCTCCGTGCCATATTGAGTGATAATACAAGGAAAGTCAAAGGCAGTGATCCTAATCATTGCATAAATTGTGAAGCATTTTCATTTGATAAGATTCTGTGTGTTTGTATTGATAACATTGTTCCACACTAGAGAAGGGGAATTATACATTTGTATCTGGTTTATATTTTTCAATTTGGTTATCTCTTGCACCTCATTGTTCTTTTATCTATTGTCTTGTTTTGTCTGTTTATTGTGTTTTATTTATTGAGTATGTTTTACGCAGAGACGCCGGCACCTTCTCCTTCATGTACCCTCCACTGTGAGCTATCCGCCACCTACCACGTTGGTCCAGTCGAGAGTTCCTCAACACACCCATTAATTAAAGGGATAATTGTTATTATTTGTTTTATTCACATACGTTTATGAGTGAATACATTTTTTCATTTTCCTTCTGGGTATTAGCAATATTGCACGATTGTGTCTTTTTAAAAAAAAAAAAAAAAAAGGTACTCACCATTCTGCGCCCTTCGGGTTATTATTTTTGTCTCACTTTAAGAACTTCAAGGCAATAAAGCTCTCAATTTTGTCAATCATGTATTTCGGACAAGGGAAATGATTAATACTAGTGAGCTGCCACTAGGGGGCATTGAAAGTCAAGGTTTGAGTTAAAATGGCATTTTAAAAAAAATACAGTAGGTTTACAGGGAAAGATATTAGCAAATGTTCAACTTTGGAAAAGAAAGAACAAAAAAAGTGTATGTGTATGTTATGACTTAGGAACCCTTAAAGAAATATACATTTAATTTATACATTAAACATTGTCTTTACATACACTTACACACAAGCACATTCAAATTCAAGTTCCAAAAAGTCTTAAAAATGTTTAATTGATCTGGAATTCTATTTTTGGACTCCAAATTGAGACACTGAACACCCGTCATTCCACCTTGAAAGCATGAAATTGGCAGTCGAGAAATGCAAGTTCTATTACATTTCCGCTCAGATCATTTAAAAAAATTTTTTAAAAAAATGATGCGCATTACATTCTTTGTAAAAATGTCTTTTGGAATGCACAATGACCTCTTCCTTCTATATTTAGCCGTTTTTCCCCCTCCACTTTTCAGACAGTGACATTGTTGTGTTACCAGTGAAATGAAACCAATGTGTTATCTATTCTCCTTTGTTTAGAAACCCAAAATAAGAATCACATTCATCAGAGAGATATTATAAATTCAACAAAGTGGACAACTACAGTGTAAATGCGTAGTTATCCCAAATACACGGTGTATACACTTTTTAGACAAAAACAGAGAGTGGAAAAAAAATCATTTAAACATTTTTTTTTTTTTTAAAAAGGCACATTATTATTTTTAACTACAAGGCATTTTACGAAGCTACATTTTTAAAGACCCAGGCTGCACCAGCTTTATTCAATCATGCCCGTGAGTATTATGGAAGAATATCCTTGACACAGTCGCAGTGATCGTGTGTATTTTTGGGAGAAATACAAATAGAACTTAAAAAGTCTAAGCAAAAGTAAATAAAATGATTACGACCTCAAAAAAAACGGCGGTTTGTTGACTGTTTAAAAATCCACTTTTATTTTTTTCCCCCAAGTCTTATATTTGCAATATTATACTACAATAAAGAGAAATCCAGTTACATCAACCTTAATATAAAGATTGCAGCGCATATCCTATGACTATGCTACCAAAACAGCGTCCAAACAAAACAACCATATCAAATAACTCCTGTTTATCCAGCATATGAAAAGCATCTTCACAACGGTTTCATTATTCATAATCGAGATTTACTATTCATGTGTTACATCAATACTGGCATGAGTAGGCGGTTAGCGATCCACTTTCTGTGCGTCCATACACAACAAAAAGATTTAGTAAAAGATTTAGTCTCCATTGGCCCAATTCAGGATCCTGCTTGATCCCCAGGAGATGGGGTCACATGATCGAGCGGTCATGTTACACTGCATCAGCTCGAACACCCCTCCCCGCATATCAATATGTTATAAGATCTACTCAATAGCGAGAGAATAGCAGGGGAAAAAAATATGGGAATTTCAAACGCAAGACCAAAGTATAGGAGTAGGAAATATTCTCCCATTCAGCTGCATTGGAGAATTTTTCCAACTCTACTACGTTGTATGGCTAACACCGAGTAGAAAGTAAAGGCAGGGTATGCAGAAAAAATGGCACTCAAGGTAGACGATGCAAAAAGGTAGAGTGCGTGGAGCAGGGCCGGCCTTAAGTGTTCCGGCGGCCTGTGCGGGCTTCCCCCATGGCGCCCCCCCCCGTCTTTCACCCCCCTATGTATGTGTCCCTTTCCTCTTCCTTGCCATGTCTGTCTCTCCCACCCCCTCCACCTGTTCTGTCTCTCTCCCACCTCCTGTCTCTCTCTCTTCCCCCTCGCTTGTTCCGTTTCTCTATCCCCCCTCCACCTGTTCTGTCTCTCTCTCTCTCTCCCCTCCCCCTGTTCTGTCTCTCTCTCTCCCCTCCCCCTGTTCTGTCCCTCTCTCTCCCCTCCCCCTGTTCTGTCCCTCTCTCTCCCCTCCCCCTGTTCTGTCTCTCTCTGCCCCCTGTTCTGTCTCTCTCTGCCCCCTGTTCTGTCCTTCTCTCCCCCCTCCCCCTGTTCTGCCTCTCTCCCCCCTCCCCCTGTTCTGCCTCTCTCTCCCCCCTCCCCCTGTTCTGCCTCTCTCCCCCTCCCCCTGTTCTGCCTCTCTCCCCCTCCCCCTGTTCTGCCTCTCTCCCCCTCCCCCTGTTCTGCCTCTCTCTCCCCCCCTCCCCCTGTTCTGCCTCTCTCTCCCCCCCTCCCCCTGTTCTGCCTCTCTCTCCCCCCCTCCCCCTGTTCTGCCTCTCTCTCCCCCCCTCCCCCTGTTCTGCCTCTCTCTCCCCCCCCTCCCCCTGTTCTGCCTCTCACCCCCTGTTCTGTCCATCTCTCACCCCCTGTTGTCTCTCCTCCCCCCCCCTGTTCTGCCTCTCTCCCCCCTCCCCCTGTTCTGCCTCTCTCTCCCCCCTCCCCCTGTTCTGCCTCTCTCCCCCCTCCCCCTGTTCTGCCTCTCTCCCCCCTCCCCCTGTTCTGCCTCTCTCTCCCCCCCTCCCCCTGTTCTGCCTCTCTCCCCCCCTCCCCCTGTTCTGCCTCTCTCTCCCCCCCTCCCCCTGTTCTGCCTCTCTCTCCCCCCCTCCCCCTGTTCTGCCTCTCTCTCCCCCCCTCCCCCTGTTCTGCCTCTCTCTCCCCCCCCTCCCCCTGTTCTGCCTCTCACCCCCTGTTCTGTCCATCTCTCACCCCCTGTTGTCTCTCCTCCCCCCCCCTGTTCTGCCTCTCTCCCCCCTCCCCCTGTTCTGCCTCTCTCCCCCCTCCCCCTGTTCTGCCTCTCTCCCCCCTCCCCCTGTTCTGCCTCTCTCTCCCCCCCTCCCCCTGTTCTGCCTCTCTCCCCCCCTCCCCCTGTTCTGCCTCTCTCTCCCCCCCTCCCCCTGTTCTGCCTCTCTCTCCCCCCCTCCCCCTGTTCTGCCTCTCTCTCCCCCCCTCCCCCTGTTCTGCCTCTCTCTCCCCCCCCTCCCCCTGTTCTGCCTCTCACCCCCTGTTCTGTCCATCTCTCACCCCCTGTTGTCTCTCCTCCCCCCCCCCCACCCCCCCTTGCCTGCAAATGTGGTTCAAGGGAGGGGGTGGAGCTAACCGGCTCAGTGGTGTAGCTCCGCCCCCACCCTGTGAAGCAGAGCAGCGTGTGCTTCCCAGGGAGCCACGGACAGCAATAGAAAGTGCTGCTCGGCTCCCCATGCCTGCATTAAGCATGGGGAGCCGAGCAGCACTTTCTCATGCTGTCTGTGGCTCCCTGTGAAGCAGACGCTGCTCTGCTTCACAGGGTGGGGGCGGAGCTACACCACTGAGCTGGTTAGCTCCGCCCCGGACCCAGCACAGCATGCCGAGCAGAGGGCTGGTGAGGGGTGATCTTTTGATCTCCCCCATCCAGTGCCTCTACCGGCTTTTTTTTTTTTTTTTTTTTCAACGGCCGGGCAGGCGCCCCCTGGAGTGTTGCGTCCTGTGCGATCGCACAGGTCACACACCCCTAAGGCCGGCCCTGGCGTGGAGCACTTAATCATATGCTATCCTCACAATGTATAATGTGCATTTAAATAGCTTGTGCTTTGGTGTCACAACTGAAAGTTAAGGTCAAGTCATCCCAGGGAGATGCCTTCATTCAAATGGAGGGGGCGTGTCTCTGGGAGAAAAAAACAATAATAGTGATAATCAAAAGGTTTGTTTGTGACATAGATATAAAAGTGATTTCTGTAAATCTTATTAAAAAAGATTAAGATACTGTGTGAAAGATATTTAGTGAATTTAAAACCAATTCGGCCAAGGGGGGAGGAGTCCACTCTCAATGAAAGTACCCCTATTATAATATATTTGATGTAGAAAGTAGTAAAATGCATATGCATGTATATAGTTGCTTCATTTAAGTAAATTAATAAGGTTTCTTATACATTTTGTCATTCCATGTGTCACTACTTCATAAAAAAATAAAGTTGTTATGTACAGTATATGTACAGTATATGACTTATACAGCGGTTATACAATATACATCAAGGGACAACCTGTTTCATTTAAACAGTACCATTACAGTATATCTGTATTATTACACCCAGCCATACTAATATGAACTGAAAGAACAATTTGTCTTCATTGTCAGCCTTCTTGCAGTTCTAAAGAAAATGTATGACACACCTTCCCCCACAATCACTATGCCCTATTCAGTGAATAAATAGTAAAGAGCAGGGCCTACTCAGCCTCTAGTCAAAAGGTTAATTGTTTATACATCAAGTGTAGAGTTTGCCACAGTAATGTTCACACACTCGTCCTTCACACGATGAAGTGGCCTTTCTTATAAATAGCAGATATTTCCTATGCTCCCACATAGCGTCATTAATAGCCAAACACTAGACACATTCACCTCTAATTACCCTGCTTACATGTGCATTATAAATAATGTTTTTTAGTCATATTTATAATTTTTATTACGATATAATGCAAATGTATTAACCAAATAACGTTTTAAACGAAAATACTCAATACATGTTGTATTTTAAAAAAAAGCTAAGAACCTAAGCGATGTATGTTGTCATAGAGACTAAGGACGCTTTAAGAGTAGGTCCTTTCGACAACTATGAAGGAAAAACAGCGTCATACTGTAGAGGAACAACCCACCCTATAGGCGTGTCTGTAGATCTCTCTTCCTTTCCCACATTATAATCCTCTGCCTAGAGTCGCATTAACGATGACGTCATCTAGAGGTTCATGGACGTCGCATGAGGGCGGTCCCTTACAATCAACCCAACATATTTATATCCGGACGCCGGACTTACAGATTATGCATGTTTTTTCTGAAATTCCTCCTGAAGAAGCCGTGAGGTATCCGGCGAAACGCGTTGAGGTGCAGTCCTATCCTGATGCTATTCCAGCCATCATCTCTGCTCGATTTGTTCCTTTCCCGTTTTATCCCTCCCATCGTTTTGTAAGTTCTCCTTGTATTAGGGGCCCATATATATTTATTGTATCTGGTCATACACATGCGTGTGTTTTATTGTGTTTTCTTACAGGAATCTTATTAAATGTGAAGGATTTTATTACTCTTCATCAGAATAATACTTATTTTATGTATTCACTACTGTTGCGCCATTCTGCTTCCGTTTTTGTGTACAGTCACCATCATTAGTCAGGAAAAGAAAGTTATTTATACAATGAGTAAATCCCGCCCCCATCAAGTTTTAATCAGGCAGAAGCCCACTTCTGCCTGACTGAAAATTATTTTAATGGTGATCCTAAAAGAGCAATGATTACGAATTCAAACCTTGCCACAAAGATGCAGCTCAGCCTTTGTTTTTTTTACTTCAAAAACATATTTTCGGGTTTAGTCCCACGTTAAAATATGAATGTGCAGACATATTCAACAGCACGGCAGACTGTAACCGTAATTATAAGTGCAACTTGCTAAAGCTGTATTTCTAAATGAATATAGAATAATATTGGGGCAGTTCCTCATATATTGGATATTCTTCTTGTGTTTATGGTCTTCCATCAAGACAGTAAGCGTGGAGATCCAATGCATGCTGGAAGCTTCGAGATTCAAATAACAGATCAATACATTTGCTATTGATTTGGCTAGCTCAGTGTATACACAACATTTTATTATTTACAAACTGTCAGCATATGAAAGGGTGGTATGAAGCATAGTAGTTTTGCTACTTAGGTAAAAGAGAACTTTAACCCTTAGAGCACCTATGTCTATGTGCCGCATTAATTTGAAAATCTGTTCTTAACAATACACCAAATTAACTAAGTTTATAGGCAAAATTGTGCCTTGTTTTGATACTGTATTACTGAAAAATTTTATGAAAGGGACAGCTCAACCTGTGAATGTAGAAAAAAACTGTGCATACATTGCGTTAGCAGAATTGCAAGGAAATGCATAAAATAATTTACATTTTTTTCAAACAGGTCTGTGGCGTCTCCTACTTATGACATCACCTTGTGGTTTCATATGCAAGATAAACATTTCCCATTGAAAAGCAGTTCATTTGTCCATCAAGCCACAGTTGATACCACAGACACATTTAACGAATTAAACCATGTTTACAAATATACTATCATATAAAAATGTGATTGTGAATCCTTACAAATTTTCCAAGAACTGGAGACGGCTTTTGAAGTCACATTTTATATTTGGCGGGGGAAATCCCTTCTTACTACCCCCATAGAATAGAGAAATACTTTAATTTAAAAATGGGAGGTACTGTCCACCTTTTGAAAACATTAATTCAGGAATTTGTAAGCAGGCACATTAAATGTCTATCTATCCGGTCATCACTCTGCTGACCTACATGGTTCATTAAGAATAGCCAAACCGGTTTTTCTAGCCTTCTCTTCTAATGTTACCCAGTGGCGTCCCAAGGGGGTGGAGGGGGGTGCGGACCGCAACAGGTGACACCTCCAGCGGGGGTGACACCCGTGCTGCCAGCATCCCCCCACACTGCGCTGCCTAACTTTTTTTTTTTCCTGGTAGCCACATCCGCTGGATTCGGCCCCCGGGGGAAAAAAAATTAAAAATCACCGCGACCGGATGTGACACTACACGGAGACGTCTGGCGGGGGACACGGAGCAGCAGCCAGGAGGTAAGTGATGGTGAAGGGGGAGGAATAACGAGCAGGGTAATGGCACAATATTCCTGGGCTCTGACTGGCACAATATTCCTCGTATCTGACTGGCACAATATTCCTCGTTTCTGACTGGCACAATATTCCTGGGCTCTGACTGGCACAATATTCCTGGGCTCTGACTGGCACAATATTACTTGTATCTGACTATTGTATAATTAATGGCGGTCCCATGTGTGAATAATTATGGGGCGCTTGTGTGTGGCATATTTATTGGGCCCCATGTGTGGCATAATTAAGGGACTCTTTTGTGTGGCATAATTAAGGGGCACCTGTGTGTGTGGCATAATTAAGGGGCACCTGTGTGTGTGGCATAATTAATTGGCCAGGTGAGGCATAAATAGTGGGGCTCTGGTGTGGCATAATTTATGGGGCTCTGGTGTGGCATAATTTATGGGGCTACTGTGTGTGGCATAGTTAATAGGCCATCTAACTGGCATTGCTAAGGAATCTGTTTTGAATTGGAGGAAATCCAGGGGGGTGACACCAGGTGACACCAACCCTAGTGACGCCCCTGATGTTACTTCACAAAAGTTATGCATTATGTTTCTTCTCGCAAGTATTGCAAGGAATTTTTTTTTTTTTTTTTACGTGAAAAGTACACTTGACATGTGAATCTGACCAGAGATAAGCCAAGTGCCCATACAAGCATACCACAATAAGACTTTATTAAATTGTATGCTGCTAAGAGCCTACCTCTGTATCTAACATAAGCATTGGTGTGAGGGATCTCACAGACAAGATGTCAGAAGAGAAAAAAAGGAAGCACTAGTTAGGTGGAAAGAGTTACCATTATTTCATTCAAGATACAGGAAGACTGGCAACTAGCAGACATCAAATGGGAATATATAGGAAATGGAGCATGCACACACTCAGAATAACTCTGCAGTAACAAAACTTTGCCAGATATTTTTTCCTTGAGCGTCACAGGAAGCTTAATTTTGCCCCAAATCCCACAGCCCTATACGCAGCTTATTTTGGCACAAGCCTTATTTTACCCTTACATTTAAATTTTCAGGATAAGGTTGGTGGGTCTGGTAGCTTATCTGTCTATCGGGGATGTACATCAAGCTCTGCGTGACTGTTTAGAAACATACTAATGACCAGAGCGCTGTACTGGGAAATAACTCCTTGAAAAGTATAAAGTCCAACCTTGCAAGCAAACGTATGGACTGGAGAACCTGAAGAACACTGAAGAAACAGCTTTATGAAAGGACACTGTACAGATAAGCAAAGGGTAATAGCATAGCAACAATCCACAAACACAGTATAAACAGTATCAAGGAACTCCAAGCAATGAGTTATAATGAACATAGAGAAGTATAAAAAGAAAAAAGCACGCCCTACTTATCAATGTGTTACAGATTAAAGCGGAGGTATGCAACCTGTGGCCCTCCAGTTGTTGCAGGACTACATTTCCCATACTCCTCTGCCAGCCTCTTAGCTGAAAAAGCATTATGGGAGATGTAGTTCATCAGCAGCTGGAGGGCTGCAGGTTGCCAACCCCTGGTCTAAAGATATCAAATGTGTTTTGTACATGTAGGCTCACAACAGTTATTTTTTATTTACTTTTAATTATTTTGGGTCTTCTGGGAGTAAAGCAACAGGTTTTTCAATAAACTATAAAACTAATGTTGGTTTAGAAACACTCTTGTTTAATATGATTAATATTACCCCTCCTGTTTTTCCATGGTTTAATGCTTTTTTCCCCCCTGAGTAACTCATACAGGAATATAACAGTTTTCTTCTCGGTCTGTATGTGTTTCAGTATTTATCAATTATTGCATGCATGTGATCTGATTTTTTGTTGTTGTTTAAAGTGAGACATCAAATAATAGTAATCCAAAACAAATAAAGAAAAGAAAATATAAAGATAACTCTAACATATTGTGTAGTAAGACTATAACTATAAGGTGCATCTTAAAGCGCCCATGACAGAAAACAGTCGCTATGATGTAAAAGAGGGAGACCACTTTGATAATAAGGGTCAAAGACCACTTTGCCCCTTATTAATCTGTATCTATTTAAAGGAATACTGTATGTAAAAAATCATCCCATGCCCAACTGAAATACTGCAAATGCCTCAATGAACACCAGTCAGCTCAGGCAGACATTACTAATTTAATGAGGTAATACAACAGAACCCGAGTCCTTTTTTAAATCAGGTCAGGGGTTACATAAGAACCACTGAGGGCCACGCCTGTGTCATGGGCTGACATAAGAATTCTATGAGAAAAAAACAGCCAGTTGATAATGACCTTAGATCCTAAGTCTGCAACAGAGGCTCAGATGTCAGTATCTTGCCAGAACAACAAACGTAATTAGTGCTAGAGGAATCTTATCCACCTTCAGATATTATGCAAAGTGATTAAAGTCTGCACACGCCACTGACTCCTCAGCCATGCCAAAACAAGGAGGAAACGGGAGAGAGACAGAGAAAAAACAGATTGTGAAAAATCAGCAGAAATGATAATACAGAAATTCTTTTCATTCCATGCGTTCACACAGGCAGTTCTTGTGGATGAACATAAAAGAAGACAGCTGACGGGCCTTGAGGAGTTGTATGGGTACCAATATTCACTAACTTCACCTTATAATGGAGCTGATGTTTTACTGAACCTTTATATCAGTAAAACCGGATTATACCCTCCCAAGCGTTGTCCAGTGAGCTCAATGAGAGTTTTGGTGACATCTCCAGAGGTTTAACAAGGACTCAACTTGGCACATTGTGAATTCACCGAGCACACAATCTCTTGGGTTCACAGGTTGTCCATTTTAGCCATGCTATCTATAAAATATCTATCAGGAAAAATGTCTACTAAACTAAATTATATTGCGTGGTCTGTATTACTTTACTGAGCTAAAGGCCGCCTGTTTATCAGTGTTCTTAAACTTTTTATTTTAATAGGCCAAAGCTGCATACCAGGTAAACACTTCGGATGAAACAACAAACTATATCAGTTTCATGAGGTAGTACAACAAAACCTATGGGATTTTTAGCCAGGATAAGGGCCACACAAAATTTGGCCCGTGGTCTGCCAGTTGGACATCAATGTTCAAGAATTACCATAATAATACCTGGGGTTCTGGTACCATTCTACCATTCTTAACATGTACAGCTTGGAGGAAAGACGTAACAGGGGGGATATGATAGAAACATTTAAATACATAAAGGGAATCAACACAGTAAAGGAAGAGAGTATATTTAAAAGAAGAAAAACTACCACAACTAGAGGACATAGTCTTAAATTAGAGGGGCAACGATTTAAAAGTAATATCAGGAAGTATTACTTTACTGAGAGGGTAGTGGATGTATGGAATAGCCTGCCAGCAGAAGTGGTAGAGGTAAACACAGTCAAGGATTTTAAGCATGCGTGGGATAGACACAAGGCTATCCTAGCTATAAGACCGGGAACGGGGGACTAATAAAAGTACTCCCCAAAAAAATTAGGCAGACTAGATGGACCGTATGGTTCTTATCTGCCGACACATTCTATGTTTCTATGTTACCAGTGAGTGACCTAGCTAACTAGCACAATGCAGAAAAGAGGCACAGAAACTCAAACATGCTAGACATGCATGATCAGTCGATCAAATAAGCTTTAATACCCGTTCAAAAGCATACAGTTCAGGAGAAAAAGTACCAAAAAGTGTCTGGAGTCTGCTTTATTCATACATGCGCACACAGAGTGCGCCGCTATGGGCGTAAGCACCGTAGTTATACATAACCATCTCTGTACCATTCTTCTGGCTGCCAAATATAACTAGGTTGGTTCATGATCTATGTATTTCAATCTAAGTATTTAGATATATATCGCCAGATAGATAGTTCTATGGTGTGCTCATATCTAAAGCATTTAAAGTGGCAGTGGGAAATCGATGACCGTCTGTGCTTCTAATCACAGAAAGGAAATACACTTGACCCCGCTGTATGCGTCTACTCCCCTTTTAGCGTGATCTTTCCCACTGACATTGTAATTCATCCAGCTGTTTCTGTTCATTGAAATCATTTACTTCTCATGCCCCCTCTGCCTTTCACATACCAGAACACAGGCTAAAACATACAAAGACAGGACACAAAATCCAGCAAGATGATAAAGTGTATGAACCCAGCAATGACTCTGGGAGGTTGAGCTGAGGAACACATTTCCTCTTGCAATGTGATGGCACAATCTGCCAACCTTAAACTGGCATCTGCCAGCACACTCAGCTGAAATAAGATGCACAATGATACCGAAGGTGTGAATCATTTCTAATATACACCGCTCACATGACACAGCTTGCAAGAAGCCAAGCTCCAGCAGCACGGTATATTACACAGATGGAATATTTAGCATTCTGCAGGCGTTTATCAAGGCAATAGATAGACTATTGACACAGATGTAAGAGATAACAGAGTTCAGGGGACTCTGGCAGGTAGACACAGCAGACAGGTGCGAGACTGTAATTGAAGTTATACAGTCATGTGTAAATGGCTGATCCCCTGGTCTTAAAAGGATTAACAAAAGCTTATCAAGTCCCTGGGACATATCATTATATTCAGTCATAGGACACGTAGATCACATTTTGCCAGATAAATACTGATTTTTAATAAATAGCTTTCAAGATGCCAGAATAGTTGATCAAATGATGATACTTGCGCAAAACATCAATTAAATAACTATGAATATTCATGGCAGTACCTGTATTATGTAGGATTAACGAATACTTTAGATCGGTGATGGCTTGCCTGCAGATGTTTCAGAACAACATATCCTACGATGCAGTGTTACTCTTAAGGCTGACTACGTTTTTTGGGATCTGTAGTTGCCAAACATCTGCAGTGCCATGGTTTGCTACCAGAGATTTAAAATGTTTTGGGAAAGATACCCATTAGCAGTATGTTAAAACAGGAGTATGCAACCGCTCTCACTTGGGCCACAAAGCTATCTGTAAATAAAAGAAGATTTTCCCTCAGGGACAATGAGCAATCAGACAGATCTGATATAATCAAATGGTGAAAAGGTGAATTAGCTTTGTCCTAGCTCAATATTATAATTTATTAATATTGTTGTTGAAAATCGGTAACTGTCCTTGAATAAGTGGAACTCAGATTTTCAAGATGGCCACCATCACACCGGAATGCAGTAATATGTGCCAAGGGTAATTACAGATAAATTTGATACAGTTTGTTAGGTGAAAATAATATTTATCTTTGAGGAATGTTGTTTCAAATCGGCAAAGATTACAGGTGACATGGTTACTGTAATAACTGGTTGTATATAGTGGCTATTAATAGTAAATCTGACAGAAGTTAGTGGGACACTGGCCAAAATAGTGAAGCTTCTATATCTCTTAAATTGTCCAGAGGCTAATCTCAACAAAGAGAAACAAAGCACAGTATTCTTTAGAGATAAAATGTCTTGCATATTTGCCAAATTCCTAATTACAATTTTATTTTTTTATTACAGATCCTTTTTCCTTTCATTGCCAACAAAAAACGTGGTACTGGGATGGTTTGCGAAATGATTATGTGACTCAGTGGTCTAGTGTTCAACACCTTGGGCGTGTGTAACTATGATAAATAATGAAATCGATAAGCTTGCATGAGAGCTTGCACAATGAAATAAAATAGTATACAAGTTTCACAGCGCCTAAGTCATCAGTCATATCCCTAAGTGGGTCAGAGCCGGATGAACACTTCAACAAAGGAAAAGCAAGCATCCCAAACAAGTGAATGTGTCTGGGGGGTGGGGTGACAGCCTTCCCTTGCCTTCCTGTTGCAGATGCCAGCTCCTCCTTCCTGGAGAATTCATTCTTAAGAAGTCCGTCCCCATACTGGAATTGAGATCACCGTTTGAAAAGGACATACTATTTGGGGGGCTGGTGGCATGATTCCTCTATTGACTGGTTCGCTCACACCCATCTCCTCATGCTTTAAATAAGATTACTGCAAATGCCCCCCGTTAGTAATTGCAACATTATACACGGTGGGATACTACATATGAACCTCTAACCCCGGGTGTTGTTGAACCACATTACCCAAGACGACGGAGCATGGTGGGAGCAGTAGTTGAATAGCCAGAGAACACTGGTATGCCAAGTCTGCGCCGATATTTAACTTTAGAAACGTGAGATTCTAATATTATACTGTACCCCTCTAAGGAGTGTGTTCCTTGCTTGTTGTGAATACTCAAAAAAAACGGCAAAAGAATATATTATTTTTGCAGAATTGCCAGAGAAAACTCTAGCATGAAATCAAACACAAGAGAGAGGGGGGAAAAAAACAAGATACAAATAGGTTTGACTTTTCCCTCAGCGACAAACCGCCGACTGACTCACTACGCAAGATTAAATACCTTTGTTATGTGGAATGATAGAGCGAAAGATAGCAGGGTATTTATTACAGGCATACACTGCAGAGCAGCACAGGCTTTGCTTGTTTATTCGAGCCACTAATGAAAGCCTCACAAGTGGTGTGTGAGATCATTAGTGGAAGCTAGTGGAGAGACGACTCGACGGAAATGAATGGTGCTTATTCTAAGCCTCCCAAGCACAGCTCTCATCACCATTTGTACAGCTCCGAATCTGTCATAATATGTTCATTTATATCTCCCCAATGTCTGAATGGATGATAACATGGCATTATCTGCTGCAACTCATCAAGCATGACACATACGAGGGAAGAGGAGTACAGTTCTGTATCACAGCTGTCCAACGCATTCTTTAGGAAAGTAAGAGTAATCCTAAACGTTTTTGTTTAGCAATATCTCAGTCACTTTTTTTTCTACTATTGCTACTTTTTTGTCATCACTCTGACACTTATTAGCTTTGTATTTTAGCGATCCTTCACCCTGCCTGTTTTCATGACACGCACTTTCATGAGAGCATTATAAAACTATCCGTTTCTATGACAACACACGCTGTAATATAAGCTGGGAGTAATCTCCATGTCAGTGTGTTACAGGCCAGAAATGATTATTAATATTGCCCAGGGCAACTCCTTGCAAATACAGGTGAGCAATCTGCAACAGATAACCGCTGGCAAAAAATGAAGTTCTGTTTAATTGAAAGATTACATCAAGTATATGCATTTTAACCCCATAGTGACATGACTTTTTGGCTGTGTCTTACCCTTGGCGTTTGTGTTTAGCTGTAATTTTCTCCTCTCATTTACTGTACCCACACAAATTATATAAATCATTTTTAATCAGCACAAGAAGAGCTTTTGTTAGATTAGATTATTTTCATCATATCATATAATTTACTAGAAAACAAAAACAAAATATGATGAAAAAAATATGCGGAAAAAAAACCCACAAAACACTTTTTCTAACTTTGACCTGAAACATCTTTTACACAATTACAAAGGGTCAAAAAGACCCCATCCAAATAGTTTCTAAATTGTGTCCCAAGTTTAGAAATATGCCATTTTATGGGGCAATATATGACTGTAGCGTTTTTTTGTTTCCTAGCCATTTTCTTCTACAGTGACCTTTTGTCCTTATGCTAACTGTTAACTCTAACCCTAACCCTTATGCCTAATTTAATCCTAGATGTCAGCCTAATTTAGCCTTTTTTTGTATAGCAATGTTGCTGACTGCCTCCTGGGGCAAAGGAAGTGAGAACTGCTCACAAGGCCTGTTTTTTTCTTTTTTTGTGTACTTCCTATAGACTAAGAACCTGGACTGATGGGTTGAATCGTCATGCTTCACACTATCCTGAATTAAAGATTTTTGTAATAGTTTGTAATATTTGAGTCTTTTATTTTTTTCTTACCTACAAGAGGGCAGCACCATACTGGAGGAGCATGCTACTCTCCAATATGGTGCACATGTTTGCTCGCTGGAGTGATCGTAGGTGCCTTCGGCAACAAATATTGACATCGCTTAAATATTGACATCGAGGCATTACATCAATATCACCTGAACGATGTTAGCGTACATTGAGCGCCAACCCTGCTCAGGACTCTTTCCATCTTATATCGGCAACTGAATTCCAGCCAGAACGGGCATAGTCCACCTAATGATGCAAAGGGTTAAATAGATTTTAACTTAATGAAACAATACAAACAAAGACCTTATTGAGAAACCCTTGCATCTTTACTTCTATAAAGGCGCAGACATGTTGCTTCTTCCTTCTGACGCAAGATGTCTGTCCCTTGATAAAACTATACAAGTAGAGAAGCCTTATTATTTGTAAATGCCTACACTTAGTGCAGGGCTTAACACAGGGCTCGACAAAGCCCAGGAGCCAGGTCGCTATGGCCTCTAATTGGCACCTCTGGGACCAATGGTTTTTTTTGTGGTTGTTGAGCGAAGAGCAGCACATGGGGGCAGTATGTGTAGGTCCCTGACAGGCTCTGCCCCCTTGCGCATCGAGCTTCAAAGTCTGAGTGCCGGGTATCGTGTGACATCCGTGTCACATGTTACCCAGTGTTTAGCAGGCTGGTATTGGAAGATGGTCTGTGTGTGACTGTCTGTGTGCATATGTGTGTACATGACTGTGTGATTATGTATGATTGCATGACTGTGTAGATTTTTTGGCTGACTCCCAAAACAAAATGAAATTTGTCAAGCCCTGGCTTAAATTACCTGGCGCCAGGTCGCCTTGTCCCACATGCTGCTGCCCATTACCTACTTATCAGATAAGGAGCAAAGTGTGGGACAAGAAGCTGGCAAAATTCAGCCCTCCACCTGTTTCTCACCAGGTGGCAGTAGCTGCAGCAGTGGGAAATGCCTGTAAGGAGTGAAGTGAGCTCCTTCCAGTCACTGCTAGTGTACATCTGTACCATTCATAAGGCTTGCTGGTACAGTTTGCATCCTTGAGTAGCTGTTGAGGGGACAGCTGACTGCATGGCATTTGTGCACATAGTGATCTGGAATTTCTCAGTTGCAAGTCTGACAAACACCAATGCTGTTAATGACCGTGATGGCAGCTAGAAGTGCTCCTGTGATTTGACCTGCAAACTGTTCTATCAACAGAGAAAATGGATATTAACTCTCCCAGACCATGTTAAATTAATAGTGTAGTAGTGCTGGTAACATAAGGTCACTGGGGGAGTTTCTCTTTTCCTGGCAAGTATTGGATGCTTGTCCTCTACCCTGTAGGACAAAAAAAAGTGTGTGAAGAGAGGGACACACATTAAAAAATATAAAAAAAAAAAAGAGATGGATCAAATAACCCTAATTCAAATACAACATGAGAAAATGTAGTGCAGCGATGTTATTCTGAAATAATAAGCTATGACATTGCCAAATGCCATGGTTGGTCTTCCAATGCAGCTACAACACTGGCATATATTCTTGTAATAGGAAGGAAACTGACCAATACATTAACCAATGATTTTAATAGCACAATCCAGTGATTTGATTTTTTTTTTACTGCCTAATCCAAGGAGACCTCATCATTAGAAATCAGAGGTCCCAGATGTGTTCCCCATTCTACATTACATTACCTTTTTTTTATATAGCGTCAACAATTTACGTATCGCTAGGTATAGAGCATAGAGGGAACTACATACTAAGTTAGACAAACTAGAACAGACTGGTACATGAGGTAGAGAACCCTGCTCGCAAGCTTACATTCTACGGGAACAGATTCTAATCTTACAAGATTAATATCCCATGCAATCTTTAATTGCTATGTGAGCAGGTGGAAAATATTTTAACCCCTTGGCGACACAGGACGGACTAGGTCCGTCCTGTGTGCCGAGGCGTTAGTGACACAGGACGGACCTAGTCCGTCCTGTGTCAAAACGAGCACTGAAAGTGGAGTTTTTCCGCTTTCAGTGCTCAAGCGGCATTGTAACGATGCTTCCGTGTGGAAGCATCGTACAATGCTAAAAAAAATGCCCGTCGGCATTTCGATCGCTCCGGAGAGCGATCGAAATGCCGGTTTTAAAGGCACAGAGCCTTTAAAACGCGGGCATTTAAAAAACTAGCATAGGAAGCGAAATTTTTCGCTTCCTATGCTCAGAAAGTGTTTCTGATTGCCTCGCAAGTCGAGGCAATCAGAAACACAAAAAAAAAATGCACGATCTTGGTCACTAAGTGACCAAGATGGCGCTGCCCTTCTAAGGGCAAGAGCACAGGAGGCAGGAAGTACCTGCTTCCTGTGCTCTCTGGCTGTCACACGATTGCCTCTTCACAGAGGCAATCAGTGACTGCCAGGCACACTGACAGGCAGTGGGGATGCTCTCCTGAACATCCCCACTGACTGGTCAGATCAATATTAACTCTATATTGATCTGACCAGTTATGATCTGTCTCCCTCTCCTCACATTTTTTTTAGTGAGGGAGAGAGACAGATCAAAGTTCTAAAAGTAAGTAAAAGTAAAAAAAAAAACAATAAATACACAACACACAAATAATAAAACAATAAAAAAAAAATTATTAAAGCAATTCCCTGCGTTTAACCCCTTCCCTGCCACTGATCTTGCATAAGCAGTGATCGTGCACATCAGCGCATTTATTTTTGCTGTTTGTGCATTTTTTAGGGGTTAATTTTTTTTGTACTGTAATTTATTACAGTACTAAAAAGGCTCTTCTAAGAGTTATTAACCCCTTATTTGCCGTCGATCACTGCTTAAGCAATGATATTGACGCCAAAGCAATTTTTATCTGTCAGCATATTTTTTTTTTTTTTTATGTCACTGTTTTATGGATTAATTTCTTTGTACTGTAATGTATTACAGTACTAGATAGGCTCTTCTAAGAGCTATTAACCCCTTCTATGCTCGAGATCACTGCTTACGCACTGATTCTGAGGCCGCGGACTCAGGGTTCGATTTTGACCCTATTCAGCTTTCTGATACATCATCTAGCGATGTATCGGTGGCTGCTGAGCCCTTGCCACAAGTAGTGATGCGGGTCTACCGATAAAAAAATATATGGTTTGGTGGGGGTAAATTACATTGGCTGGCTTCAAAGATATATCCCATAAAGGACACGGACGCAGGTTGACTACATGTCAAAATTCCAAGTTGGAATTTTGAGATGCGCATCTCACAAATGTTGCCTTCTAGCCAAAAACAAACCAACAAACCTATGCATGGGTGCTATCCCTGTACTCGGGAGATGTTGCTGAACACATATTGGGTTGTTGTTTGGCAGTGACATATACCAGAATCTGTGAATTCATGCCTGAAGTACAATGCATGTGGAAAAAAAACTCCCAAAAAAGTACTACCACAAACTTTTACAAAGGCTGGTGGTAGAATTAGTACCTATACAGTATTAAAATACCACCATTTGAAATACCTTAGGATGTCTATTTTCCAAAAATATATGGTTTGATGGGGTAAAATTCATTGGACGGCTTCAAAAATGTTCCAAATGGAACATGGGCGCAGGCTGACTACATGTCAAAATTCCAGGTTGGAATTGCGCACCCCCTAAATGTGGAATTTTAGACCCAATACAAACCAACAAACCTATGCATGGGGGGTATCCCTGTACTCAGGAGATGTTGCTGAACACATATTGAGGTGTTGGTTGGCAGTGGCAAATACCAGAATCTGAAAATTCCTGCCTGAACTACAATGTGTGTGGGGAAAAAATGACAACCCAACCCTTTGACATAGGTTGGTGGTAGAATTAGCACTTGGAAAGTGTTAAAATACCACAATTTTAAATACCCAAGGATGTCTAGTTTTCCAAAATCTATGGTTTTATGGGGTAAAATACTTTGATAGGCTTCAAAAGTGTCCCAAATGGAACATGGGCGCAGGCTGACTACATGTCAAAATTCCAAGTTGGAAATGCACCCCCCCCTAAACGTGGCCTTTTAGCCCCCAAATAATCTAACTAACCTACACATGGG
Source organism: Pelodytes ibericus (assembly GCA_036172795.1). Classification (NCBI taxonomy): domain Eukaryota; kingdom Metazoa; phylum Chordata; class Amphibia; order Anura; family Pelodytidae; genus Pelodytes; species Pelodytes ibericus. Next base: position 47,828,046 of record CM069857.1, on the reverse strand, counting down.
TGGTATCCCTGTACTCAGGAGATGTTGCTGAACACATATTAATGTGTTGTTTGGCACTGACACATAATAGGATCTGTGAATTCATGCCCGATGTACAATGAATGTGAAAAACAAATTACTATCCATAACATTGACATAGGCTGGTGGTAGAATTAGTGCTTGAAAAGTGTTAAAATACTACCATTTGAAATACCCTAGGGTGTCTAGTTTTCAAAAATATATGGTTTTGTGGGGTAGAATACACTTTTTGGCTTCAAAAATGTCCCAAATGGGACATGGGCGCAGGTTTTCTGCACGTCAGAATTCCAAGTTGGAAAACCAAAAAGCGCACCTCTCAAATGTGGCCTTTTAACCCCCAAATAACCTAACCAACCTATACATGGGGGGTATCCCTGTACTCAGGAGATGTTGCTGAACACATATTGAGGTGTTGTTTGGCACTGACATATAACAGGATCTGTGAATTCATGCCCAAAGTACAATGTATGTGAAAAAAAATGACTACCCAAAACATTGACATAGGCTGGTAGTATAATTAGTGCATGGAACGTGTTAAAATACTACCATTTGAAATACCCTAGGGTGTCTAGTTTAAAAAAATATATGGTTTTGTGGGGTAGAATACACTTTCTGGCTTCAAAAATGTCTCAAATGGGACATGGGCGCAGGTTTTCTGCACGTCAGAATTCCAAGTTGGAAAACCAAAAAGCGCACCTCTCAAATGTGGCCTTTTAACCCCCAAATAACCTAACCAACCTATACATGGGGGGTATCCCTGTACTCAGGAGATGTTGCTGAACACATACTGAGGTGTTGTTTGGCACTGACATATAACAGGATCTGTGAATTCATGCCCAAAGTACAATGTATGTGAAAAAAATGACTACCCAAAACATTGACATAGGCTGGTAGTATAATTAGTGCATGGAAAGTGTTAAAAAACTACCATTTGAAATACCCTAGGGTGTCTAGTTTTCAAAAATATATGGTTTTGTGGGGTAGAATACACTTTCTGGCTTCAAAAATGTCCCAAATGGGACATGGGCGCAGGTTTTCTGCACGTCAGAATTCCAAGTTGGAAAACCAAAAAGCGCACCTCTCAAATGTGGCCTTTTAACCCCCAAATAACCTAACCAACCTATGCATGGGTGGTATCCCTGTACTCAGGAGATGTTGCTGAACACATATTGAGGTGTTATTTGGAAATACCCCTTCACATTTTAAGGTAATGTTTACCTAAATTGCAATATATGTGAAAAATTAAAAAAAAAGATTTTTTGCTGCAAACTTTGGCATAGATTGGTGGTAAAATGGCTACATGAAATGTGTCAAAATACCCCAAGTTAAATGCCCTGAGTTGTCTAGTTTTCAAAAATATTTACATGTTGGGGGTCATTCATGGATTTAGTACAGAAATCAGTGTTACAATGTCACTATCGCTAATTTTGAAAGAAAGGATTTTAAAATAGCTTTGCACCACTTATAATTTTGGCCCTGTAACATGAATAAAAAAGCACAAAAACATAAAAACATGGGCTATTTCTGAACTCAGGACATATATTAGAAACTTTTTAGCAGTGTTTTTTTGTTGTCTCTTGTACATGAGTATACGATTTTTCAAATAAAAGTCATAAAAAAATTATTTTTTTAATTTTTTTGCCATATTTTATTATTTTTTTTACATCAAATTATATGCTATTATCAAAATAATGCTATCAAAAGAAAGCCCTTCTTATAACGATAAAAACGATATATAGTTTGTGTGGGTACACTAAATGAGACAGAAATAAATTACAGCAAACCACAAACACCTCAGAAATGTTAAAACAGCCCATGTCACCAAGCGTCGGACAAGCCAAAAAAGTCATGTCACTAAGGGGTTAAACTGTTTTGTCTTTCGCCTATTATGTATTTCCTGTCCTGAACATCCGCCTTATTCCAAAACATTGCATCATGGGCAATGACCAATACACAAGTAACATTCTCATAACCAACATTAATCCACCTTCACATTACCCTCCATGATTCAGACAATAAAGGAGGAAACATTCAGGACTTACTCCCTTATTAAAGTGCTCAGTCTAAAACATGGTGTAGTATAAACTCTAATTGTCATGATTGTATTTAACAAATACCTGTAATATTAATATTTTTTATTAAATAATATTAAGTGCTGAAATCATTTTGCACTACACAACCCACATCAGACCAACTGATAATAACAGTGTTTAACCAGGTTCAGATATTCTCCCACCCCAAGCCCCCTGCTACAAGTACAGCTAAGGAATGCCATTCTCCAATTTAATGGTACTCACTATATATACCTCAGACATGAAGTACAACATAGTCCAATGAAGCACAATGTGACCATAGCACAGGGCTCGACAAACCGCCATGGCGACTAGGACATATGACCTGGCGCCCGGGTAGCGTGAGCCCCGCATAGTGCTCTTGTCCCTGGGATATTTTTTTTTTTTTTTTACTTTAATCCTCCGGTGTGCGAGGGAGCAGATTGTGTGCACCGGACACACACTTTCTGCTCCGACCCCTCGCGTACCGCGCTGTGGTGCTCGAGTGCACAAACCAACGGGGACTTCCCTGCAGTGATACCCCCGCCGGCCAATAAGCGCACCGGTTCCAGAGGAAGGAACACGCCCACCTGCCTTCTTTATTTCCCCCGTCAACTCTGACAAGCTAGAAGCAGGAGGGCCAGGGACTGCAGGTTCACTAAGTAAATCCAAAGCCTCAAAGGCTCATGGGTGCAGGACTGAAAGGGTTAACAGCAGCTCCCTATGCCGTGGTTGCCTCTGCATAAGAAAAGCCACCTAGACAAACCATGCATGGCAGACTGGGCATTGCAATCACTGTCACTGGTCAGGTTTCTAGCTCTTTAGACCTATGACTCATTTGTATGTCTGACATTGTGTGTGTGTGTATATGAGTGACTGTGTGTGACTGACTGTGTATGTATGTATGTATGGGTGTGTGAGTGACACTGTGTATGTGTGTGTGTGTGAGTGACTGTGTATGTGTATGTGTGAGTGACTGTGTATGTGTATGTATGTATGGGTGTGTGAGTGACTGTGTATGTGTATGTGTGAGTGACTGTGTATGTGTATGTGTGAGTGACTGTGTATGTGTATGTGTGAGTGACTGTGTATGTGTATGTGTGAGTGACTGTGTATGTGTATGTGTGAGTGACTGTGTATGTGTATGTGTGAGTGACTGTGTATGTGTATGTGTATGTGTGAGTGACTGTGTATGTGACTGTGTGTGTGTATGTGTGAGTGACTGTGTGAGTGACTGTGTGAGTGACTGTGTGAGTGACTGTGTGAGTGACTGTGTGAGTGACTGTGTGAGTGACTGTGTGAGTGACTGTGTGAGTGACTGTGTGAGTGAATGTGTATGTGTATGTGTGAGTGACTGTGTATGTGTATGTGTATGTGTGTATGTGTATGTGTGTGAGTGACTGTGTGTGTATGTGTGTGTGTGAGTGACTGTGTGTGTGTGTGTGTATGTGTGTGTGTATGTGTGTATGTGTATGTGTATGTGTATGTGTGAGTGACTGTGTATGTGTATGTGTGAGTGACTGTGTATGTGTATGTGTGAGTGACTGTGTATGTGTATGTGTGAGTGACTGTGTATGTGTGAGTGTGTGTGAGTGTGTGTGTGAGTGACTGTGTGAGTGACTGTGTGAGTGAATGTGTATGTGTATGTGTATGTGTGTGTGTGTGTGAGTGACTGTGTATGTGTATGTGTATGTGTGTATGTGTGTGTGTGAGTGACTGTGTGTGTGTGTGTGTGTGAGTGACTGTGTGTGTGTGTGTGTGTGTGTGTGTGTGTATGTGTGTATGTGTATGTGTATATGTGTGTGTGTATGTGTATATGTGTGTGTGTATGTGTATATGTGTGTGTGTATGTGTGAGTGACTGTGTATGTGTATGTGTATGTGTGAGTGACTGTGTATGTGTATGTGTATGTGTGAGTGACTGTGTATGTGTATGTGTATGTGTGAGTGACTGTGTATGTGTATGTGTATGTGTGAGTGACTGTGTATGTGACTGTGTGTGTGTATGTGTGAGTGACTGTGTGAGTGACTGTGTGAGTGACTGTGTGAGTGACTGTGTGAGTGACTGTGTGAGTGACTGTGTGAGTGAATGTGTATGTGTATGTGTATGTGTGAGTGACTGTGTATGTGTATGTGTATGTGTGTATGTGTATGTGTGTGAGTGACTGTGTGTGTATGTGTGTGTGTGAGTGACTGTGTGTGTGTGTGTGTATGTGTGTGTGTATGTGTGTATGTGTATGTGTATGTGTATGTGTGTGTGTATGTGTATGTGTATGTGTATGTGTATGTGTATGTGTGTGTGTATGTGTGTGTGTATGTGTGTGTGTATGTGTGTGTGTGTATGTATGTGTGTTTTTCTGGCTCCTAGATTTTTTTTCTGGCTTCTTAAAGTCAGTCAACTTTGTCAAGCCCTGCCATAGCACCAGATGGCACTGTGTATCAATATTACATCCGGAATGTCATAAGACAGGGTTGAGCATTAATGAATAGGTTGGGGAAATTAAAATTGAGAGGTGTAGGACTAAGACAGGGCAGAACCTAAATACATTGCATGAGGTAACGAATAAATATTGCACAACTACATTATGATCTCCTGGACCTTTCACTATTACAATGGAAAACCAGACAGAGCAGATTATGTAAAACTAGGCATCTGACCAAAAAAAACAAAAAACATTTCTTCCCATTTTATATAATTTCTGACCGTCTGCAAAGTACAAATCAAAATATAGTCCATAATCTTTGATTTTTGAGAAATCATTTCCTGAAGACACTGCTTCACAAAGTCTGTCTGGGGACAGTTGAGGGTGCAAGCAAACAGTGAGACAGACACAAGATGTAGGCACTGAAGTATTGGAAGGATCACAGAACATGCAGATAACTTACAGATAAATTGTTTCAGCATATTTGACCAGGATAAAAAGCAAGAATTGGGAGGGAAGCCTTTGATATGGCATTTTTTATTTTATTTTATTTTAAAGGTTTAATCCCGCTTTAAGAATTTCTCATTGTTTCTGTAATCAGACAAAACAAAGACATAGAAAAAATGTTTCAACAATTTGCTTGGTTCAATGTACCCTTTTTTCCCCCAGAAGATTTCCAAGTATGCAGCATAGCAGCGAGAATGGGGGCTGGGTTGTATACAAGCCTGGTTTTGTTTCATCCTGATCCCACTCATATCTGCTGCAGAACTACAGACAAAATGTATGGAAACCAATGAACTGGTGATCTCCTACGGGTTAAAATCAAGCAGGTGCTGTTTTATTTTAATCATTACTTAATAGTAGACACTTGTATAATCAGTTAATATTTTTTGCCATAAAACCATTAGCACATAAGAATGCCTACCACGAACAATCCATCACACGCAATATCAGATGCTCAAAGCCATGCAAAAACCCCAACATCAGCTGTTGCTCTCTTATACTCTTACTATCTGACCCCAAATGCAACATCCCAACCATAAAGAATATGGTCTGCAATCCATTAATAAAAAAAAATCCCAATCAATTCCACACCTTTCTGCTTTCAATCAGAGTTTACACTCTCATTATCGGTTATTCCGTGCTCGTTCTGTTGTGCTTACCATTATACACCTGGCCTCTTGAAACTTTTGAGAATAAAGTAGAATAAAAAGAATTTTTCATCTCCCGAGACACCTTCACATAAGTTCCTAAGGCCTAGTTTTTACCCAACAATAAGCCTCAAATAATCAGTATCTATAGATAGACACACCTCTAGAATTTAGGGATCGGGAGACCCCCCTATAGGTAATTTCTTAGTACTTAATCTTGTGTTGGTTTTTTTTTTTTTTTTTTTTTTCTCTCCTTTTATGCACTCATTTTCTATTTTCTCTCAGTTAGCACTAAAGGCAGAACTAGGAGACTCTTTTGAGTCATAGGGTAGAGGGAGGGGGGTAGGGGGGGGAGGTTGACGAGGGGACACAAGAGGTTTTACACAAAGAAGTGGCAGGCGTGCTCCCCCTGTTTATAGGGATGCCCAGATTGCCAGTAGCAAGGTTTCTTGGGAAGTGTGAATCGAGCCATAGTGTGAAAGGTTGCAATGTATGTTTCTGTATGACTGTTGTTTTAATTTATTTTTACTACTGGATATAGTATATAAAGGTTGCTTTTTGTAGTTAAATGAGAGTTCTATGCTGATTGCACCGTTAAAAATATTTGACAATAAGGATATAAGAATCAGTATTTAACTATCTATCTATTGCGGAATCTTGTATGTGTTTGTTTGTCTATGTATTTCTATTGCAAATAAAAAGATTATAATTTAAAAAAAAAAAAAGTAGAATAAAGGAGACCCAGTTTGTGATCATCTATTTCGACAAGTATATAAATTTCCAGCCATTACTTTTAACTGGAAAATGTTGGTGATGCATGATGCCTCGATATCGAGGCATCATAGCAACAGCAGCAAGGCATAGGGTTTTGCCACAGGATGTAAAAGGTATGTCCATTGTCAGATTTTTTTTTTTCATGACATACCTTTTAAAGGTGAAATGGTTAAAAAAGCATTTGGACAATATTACTAAGGAAACAAGAGACCCTTGTTCCTTTACGAGCCAGTACAGTATTGCACTGAAAGTAAATGTTAATGGATGCTACTGACTAAAAGTGAACTGCAAGTGAAGTCCAAAAATCAGGCATTAAAATATTTATATAGCACCAACAATTTACGTAGCACTAGGTATAAGCACAGAGTGATGCAGGGAGGTAGAGAGCCCTGCTTGCAAGCTTACAATCTTCGCACTAAAGGATGCTCTCTATCATCCTAAAATAAAGAGCTCAATTGCCCTTAGGACAGCATAGAACATTAGCCATGCAGCTCACCAGAGCCCCCCGCAGTGATATGCTATGGGCCGCACTGCAAAAAAAGACTGTTGTGGGGTCCCCTCTGTCATGAGTAACGTCGCAGGGTCTCGCATGGACCAACGGGGAGCATAAAGACCCTGGTGGCCTTTTTAGTGCACCATTGGGCGTTATAGGGTTAATAGCCGGCAAGTTGGAGAATTTAATACTGCTATTAATGCCTGATTTTTGCAGTGTACTTGCAGTTCACTCCCAGTTTGTTTGTTTAGCTATATACAAATACCCACACCTATTTTACACATCCACTGTACACATTATAGAGCTGGGATTGAAAAAGCTGTGTGAACAACAAACTTTTTAAGTAATGGTGGAGTAAAGGTGATGGCAAAACCCCTCCACCTGAAATTTAGTGGGTAAGCAGAAGGCATGCTTTTCCAACAGAAATCCTACATTCACAGTGCTACTACCACTGCAAGGCATTCTGGGTAATCATATGTAGATCCGGTCAACAATGATCACATATGTTCCAAGGGGTCTATGTTTAAAATGAATTAAGAGGCAAAATGTTGACCGGATTTGCATACACCTAGCCAGAATCCCTTCGAGTGGTGGTAGCACTGTGGATAAATGTGGATCAGGGTTCCATGGCTACCTGGCAATTGCTTCACCTCTACATGTGATTGTGCATGCATATATTATTCATTGTCACAGCATGAGGAATACAGATCAAGGATGCCAAGTCATATGAAGATATAGTGTGGCTCTGACCATATATATAAAGCAGCTTCACAATTCAGAGGCCAAAGTTCTAAAATTGGAGCAATCAGTAGTCACATTTTCATTGGTATTCATGATTATTGCTTCACTTATACGACATGGGCCTAAAGCGGTCTCAGCAAGTTCTTGGGCTGCACACCCACTATTAAAAAAAAAAGAAATTAAAAAAGGGTTTCATTTTTTTGTAGATCCTACCAATCAAGCAAGTTTACGATTATTTATAATCCAGACAATAGAATCCAGTCTATGAAACACATACTGGTAGTAGAGACTCCTATTCACTAAAACATGAACGGACAAGTGATCAGCAAAAAAAATATGAGGCATTGATAAGCGAGTTGGAAATCTAGGCAAGTTGGAGAATATTTCCAGTTCAGCTATTAAAGCCTGATTGTATTATTCCCTTGTCAGTTCACCACTATTCACTGCTGAGTGAATAGACCTCTCAATCTCTTCATTGTGACACACCAGACACTATGCACAGTTAAAAGACAGAGCAGAGAACGCCACGGATTAGAAAAAAATCATGTTTACGAGCCCCTTCCTTTATAATATAATAATTCAATGTTATCCTCTGCGGAATCTTACTTGGGACCAATGGAAATAACTTCCATTTTGGTTGACAAACCAAAAGCCACAAGTATTTTTATTAAATGCTAAACTCTGATTCACCCCCCGATCACTGCCCAAGTATTCTCGGCCTGCCACATGTGGATCGAGAAGTGGAGAAAAATCCAAGGTACAGACAGAATAAAAATGCATCACAGGAGTTAAATGACCAGCTGCCTATAACATGGAATCACATCATATACCCTGTAAATCCACAGTGCGTCACATGTTGTAATACTGGCTTATTTTGAAGGCCAAAAAGCCAGTAATAATACATCTATGTCTGGCATTATGCAATGTTATCAGATTATTTCTCTAATGCAAACAAAATGCAAACAATTAGCAGGGAGCATCCCAGCCCAGGATTTAAAGGGACACGCCCACAAAAAAATTCAAAAAAGGGTTTTTGTATTGTTTATTCCAGATATTTCTTTTGTTTTTCGAGTTCATTTAATAAAATATTTAACTGAAGAAGTGTGACTGGGCGCCACCATTTTGTGAAATAGTGTTTTTGGGTGCCACCCCCTAATGACTTTGCAGCACAAATTTCTCACTTTGGGGCTGGGGACACAGAATGCAGTCTATAAGACATAATTCTAATCATAGACTTGCATTGAATGGGAGGGTATTGTAACTATTACATAACAAGGGGTGGAGTTATGATCCTGTTTGATCAGCTTAACCCCTTTGTGACGCTACGGCGTCCTATGCCGTCCTGACTTTAAGTGCCTAACAGATGATAGGACGGCATAGTTCATCGCAGCTCACCTTGTGATCAGTGGCATATGATTTATTAGTTTGTTTTAAATGACCAGGTTATCTAGTTACCTCTTATGTGAATGGTAGTATCCCTTTAAAAAACATTTTTAAAAAAAAAGTACAACCTGACGACCTCTGCCTGGGGAGTGTGCACGCCTTGCAAAAATATTACAGGCCCATGTACTCTAGACAAGCAGTAAACAAAATAAAAAATAAATAGGATTGTTTTTAAAAGGAAAATCTTTAAAATTTAGGTGGAAATAAAAGAAAAAGTTATATGTTAATTTATAAAACTATAGAAATTATTTTATGCGCTAAAATACATTTCCTGCATCCAAGGTTTTTGTTCTAAAATTTGGTTGGAGAGTTGGGAACGTTTTGAATCCTGCTCTAACAAATACAAAAATGAAAAAAGCACATTTGAATAGGTGGATTTTTTCCCATTGAATGCTAACTGGAGAGGCATTGAACTTAACACATTATTCTTATTATCTTTGGAAAATATCTTCCAGTGGGTGCAGAAATCATACAAGACAGTTGATTCTGGTTGTATTTGTTACTGCGAATAGTAGAATCGTTTGGTAACAATAAAAACACACACAGTAGATAACACATAACGCAGGATAGCATTTGACAACCTACTACTGTCCAACATCTGTTGTTGGATTAAAACTTGTACATCAGCCAGCATTGCTTACAGTGATGACAGTTGTAGTCCAACAGCAGCGGGCTACCCCGTCTAACAAAACTCAAGCAGCTAAAATAACTTTACTGACAAACAAGTTGATCCTTCCACTGATTTGTATACAATAAACGGCAACTTAGTCAATCTGGACCTCTGCAGCCTTGCTCTACTCACAGCTAATCAAGGCAACAGTGTGATTATAGATTCATCATTTTGGATGGGTTTATATAGAAGTGTCATTGCAAAGTTTGCAAAGTTATGGTGTGTCCAGCTTCAGTAATTACAATGAGTCCTTCCATGCTGCATTCTCTATACGGAACTCATGCAGCATCTTGTATGTAACAGAAGATTCTCACATACTTGGAAATTAACCTGACCTCCAGTTCAAACCATCCTCAGCTGGTTGAGGGCATTTATTAACTTTATCGACTCCCAGTTTTTTCAGGTCTCTACCTGATTTGGTCGCGATACAGCCATTGTTTTACGCTGCCTGTGCCTCTTGACGCATTTCGCCATATTCCCTGCCTCAAAAGGTTAAAGAGCCTGCTTTCCCTATTGTTCCACCAATGTGCACTTTTGACTCTTAAAATTATTTGCAAGTCCATGGTATTGTGAAACATTGGGTTAAGTCAATAACTTGTTTTGAGTAACCATTTACATGGTTTGCAATGCATTGCTCACCATTTTGCAATACACATTGATAGTGAGCCATTTACCTGCGGGCACACACAGCTTTCCCACGATGCACATCATTTAGGGGTTCATTCACCAAAATGGTGAGCTGCGCAAAAGCTGCAGAGTTAGAACATTCCTCAAACTGGCATGTTGACCAAAAGTTATCCATTATTATAACTGAATGCCATGACAAAAAAAGAGTTTCCAAGAAATCTTCAAGTGAAAATAATGTGCGAGACAGGAGAAATGACTCAGAAATCTTATGGTGATTTACTAAGGTGCACCCAGTGATTAGCGTGAGGTGTGCAGACGTCTACTAACACACACACACACAAAGCAGGTTAGAGTGACGGATGTTCTTACAGCCACATCCCATGCAGTACCTGCTCTGCTGGTCTTCCATCATTACTCCTTCTGGAAAAATGCAAAGAGGAAAAAGGAGTTGTAAACGGAAAAGGAATATAAAAGAAAAAATATATATATATTTTTTTTTTTTTACATATTTCCCAAATAAGTAGTGTCATTTAATGGTATAAAACAGAACATTTTCAGCCGTAAACTAGAAACCAAAATTCCTTTACTGCTTTTTAGGGCCATCCTGACAGAAATGGAACTTGGTACTCACCACTGTATAGTAAATCTGAATACTGTGACAGTACAGAACAGAACGTCCTACTCTGCCCAGAAATAAAGCTTCAACGATGGGCAGTAGAGACATTTATGTTAGGATCATAAGTTGCATCAAGGCCAAAAACTTTATTAGCCTCATTTCTCACTCAAATCACAAGCAGAGTACTCTTCCCCAAATTTTTATTGACGTCATGGGCACATGCAGTGAGAGAAACTGGCGGCAGAAGTGGGAGTGGTGACCATGTATCATTACACAAACCACTGCAATGGAGACAGCATGTGCTCACTCCCATCTGTTCAGTACCAAACAGCACCCTCATCTTTACTGATGACATGGAAAGCATGTTAGGCAGTCTTGGGTGCAGACAGTATAGTAAGACTCTTCTCAAAGGAGTCCCAGAATCTTGCAGTTAAAAGTCATGAATTGAAGACATTATTATTTTGAAATTTGATATAGGATTTTTTGTTGGAAACTTGCGAAAAATAAATTGATATCCCCAGGAGCGATTTCTCCCATGGTAAGACACCACTGTAAAATAGCATCTGGTCAGAATTTACAATAGACAGATGTATTCTCCAATACCTTTTGAATTTAAGAGTTACCCCTTTGGTTCTGAACTGTTTATAATGGGAATTCCTAAGGATTGGGAAATCTATAATGTTGATGCTGTGTTTATGTACTAGCAGTGGAAAATTGCACGCAGAATACATAAATACAACACATCAGGTTCTGTACAAAATTATGAATTGAAACCGCATGTTACCATGAGAAATTGTAAATAAAAGTACACACAACATCAGCTATGTTGGGGTAGACAGCGGGAAACCCTTCCATTGGGTAAATCAGTAAAATGAAGTAGGAATTTACCAAAAAGATCTACACAGCTCAGATAGGTCAGGAGACCAGTTTGCTCAACAGATTTTCCCAGAATGCAGGGAACTCACTGCTGCAAGGGATTCTGGGTATAATATACAAATAATGTCTCATGTCTCTAATTTCCATTTTATGCAAAGATGCCTTATAGTTCCTTCTGCATATGTGGAGACTTTCATGTTTTCACCCCTTACCAGGTTTATTCATGGATCCATTATCTTACAGGAAGTAGACAGGTAAGTGACTAAAGCATCAATTATATTTTAAAAAAGGAGCATGCCTCTTTAGCACATGTAGGGACAGCCCTTGAATGAGCAACAGTGTATATACGGAGCGCTAACTGCAAAACAAATAAGAGCAAAACTTTAATGGGGCAGAGCTACTTGTGACCTAGTGGTGCCATGGTAGATGTAATTGCAAGGTTTGGAGAGGGTTCAGGTCCTACTCCTGCCTTCACTATCTGGTTAAAGCCAGAGGGGGGCGGCGACCTGCAGGATGGTGGGCGGAGCAAAGGTCCTGGCACCCTATTTAAACAGCACGCACTGTTCATTCAGTGCTTGCTCATTTTTCAAGCTTGTAGTGTGGCTAGTCTCTCTACAGTGATTCCTACTCATACCTTTGTTCCTTGTTACCCTGTGATTATTGATCTCCCGGCTACCGAACCCTTGGACTGTATTTTGAACCACATTTACCTCTCCACTCCTAGGGTTGCCACCTGGCCGGTATTTTACCGGCAGGCCGGTAAAAAATTGGCTTGACCCCAATGTTAAGTCCATGGAGGTAGTGGCATGGCCGGTATTTTTTTGAAGAAAAGGTGGCAACCTTATCCACTCCTGACCACGGATTACCTCATACCTTGAACCTTTTCAGACTGCATTGACCCTTTGGACTGTATTTGACGCTGTTCTGCCTTACCCCTTGGTACTGCTGCCACTCCAGACTTTTCTAGTGTGCGCACCATCTAGTGCCAACACCCCTGCCCTATGCTCCCAAGTACCAACCCTGACAGACCCGCTCATGCATCAGTCTGTTTCTGCACATCTAACATAGTACTTGGTTTTCCAATGCTCTGTAACGAGCACTATGTAAACTGCTGGCGATGGAACCAATACCAGCCTGCGCAACCTTTGCTTTCCTCAAATAGACTTAGGCTCTCCTACAACCTTATCACCTCTTCCCACGTGCGCCTGAGGTTCCCACCTCTCTCTGGAACTAAACAGCTCTCCCTCTTTCTCAAACTTCAAAAAGTCCCTCAAAACTCACCTCTTTAAGGAAGCGTACAACTCATCTCACTAGAATATCAGTTAATTTACCTCTAGCTAATTCCACCTAGCTCCAACCATCCCTAACACTATTACTACCACCACCTCCCTTTTGATCTCTTCACTCCCTTATGATTCTCTTGTCCCGCACTTCATCTAGAATGTAAGTTTGTAAGCTGGGCTCTCTATCTCATGTATCAGTCTGTTCTTGTTTGTCTTAGCTTACTTGTTGGCGCTACATAAATAAATGTTAAAAGTAATGTATATGGGGAATATCCCATGTGTATTTATAAAAAGATTTCTCCAAGAACATCGTTAACCATGTGATCCAAAGCGAAGTAAATCAAACCCATTTAAACATGATGTATATTCAACTTCAACATGAATAAAGATGTGAGCAGCATTTGCAGAGCAATTCGGCCAGGAATTGTATACTTTACATAGAATCTGAATATATCGGAATGAGAGCATGTAAACCAACAAGAATTCCAACATCAGCACATACAATAAATTAAGAGGAAAAGAGAAAGAAAGAAAAAAAAACACAACTCCCCACTGAAAAGAGTCTGCTAGTCAGGGGAGAGGAATGTCAGTCCCCAGAGGGCTCTCTAGTGAGGAATGCTCACTATATTAATGGTCACATTCTGACCTTTCCCCGGGTCTTGGTGATACGCTATTACACAGCTGTCAAAAGCCGTGTCATTTATAGTAAATAGTGGCTGGTCAGCACATGCTTTCTGCTTTATGTGTACACACAGCCCCTTCTGATCTGTATCAGTCCTATTGTACAACACCACAAAACATATTGGCACTTAATCAACATCATTATTATTACCACTACTAATGTAAAATCCCTCCATACCTCTGTCTGTGGGCACATCCCCTGCAAACAAATGCAGAGAGCCTAGAAACAAACAGAAGGTTTTACATTTGCTCTATTTTGGAAAATCCTCTGTCTAAATCTGCATACAAACTGTATGGTACGGTCCAGAATGTCATTGTGAGGCTATATACAAATACATGTAAGACTTACATTACCCTCCCAATCAATGTAACGAATACATCACAAGCGGGCGGAATTATGATACAGTTTGATCAAGTTAATCTCTCTTTGTGTTGGAAGGCAGGTAAAAAAAAAAGTTGTACACAGACACCTAGTCCTGCCCATTATTAAACGCAGGAGCCAGTAGGGGAGTATCCTATGACATCATCATGCAGGCTTTGGCAACAGTTGTATAGGGAGACTGGCTGGAAGATTTTGGACAATGTTGCATCATGGGAAATATTCACAAAATGGAGCCAGGGCATAAACACCTAATTTTATTTTTCCTTTTATATGCCATTCTTTCAATCATATATATAAAAAAAAAATACCTGTTGCATATGATTTATATAATGTGTTTGTTTTAAATGACCAGGTTATCTAGTTCCATCTTATGTAAGAAGTAGTGTCCCTAGTAGTGTTACACTGAGAAGTTAGAGATGTTAAACAAGTTTATGAATTACAATTAACACAGCAACTCTAGGATTATTTAATCAATTGGCACCAAGAAATGCAAAATCTTCATTTGATGAGATAAAACATCTACAGGTTATGAGAAAGCTGCCTACAACTTTACAATCTTACAAGCCTTTATAAAATCATTTTCCTTTTTTGTGCACTTACATTTTATACAGTTCAGCTTCTTGGTGGTATAAGTTGTACTATAGTACTAAGCACAGAAGTAAATTATATTTCATAAAACCTTTAGGAGTTTATTTGTGCATATAAATTGGAACCCAACATATTTCGGAGGCATTATATGTTTATAGGTACCCAACTTCCCTTTTTATCTAACTCGAAGAAAGCAGGGGGGAAAAAATGTACAACACAATTGAGGAACATTGAACCAACCCATGTTTATATATACTCTAGGCCACACCAGTGATAAGGATCTATGGATCTGAATGAATAACAATTGCTTTCTTATAAACAGAGCCAAACATTTAATCTTTCTGTGAATTGGTCAATAATGCTGCCTCAAGACTAAATCAGACATCTAGAGCCAACAAATGTAAAGGATAGCTAATCAGTGATAGCTAAAGTTGTGTGTCATAATAAGAAAGCCTTTATAAAAGTTTTACCAATTCTGCAAGAGAAAAATTACAATCTTCATCAGGATTCCACTAAGCCCATGAATGTACATTGTGGAAGAAACAGAATAGGTTGTAAGAATCTAAAACTAGAAAATAGGTCTTAACAGCAGTGTACTTAACCAAGAAAGGTACACAGAGATATTCTGGTTTGCAATTATTTCCTGGAGGTGTGAGTATTGCCCGACATGCAGGGGATGTTACCTTCATCCACTCACTTCAAATGATACACATTTTATCATGATGGACTGACTCAACCCCGCTTTGGAATTTAAACAACAACCTTGAAAACTGAAGGGCACACAATCACATGGAACTGCTTAAAAATAAAAAGTAAACACAAGGATAGTGTAATACAGTAAATACAAAATAAAATGAAATAATATACACTCAAACACAACAAATAATAAAGCGTCTTGAAAATAGCTCTGGTGTCTTCAAAAACAGGCAACATTTAAAAACAGGAACCCAATGGGCAGCACCTTAGGTGACAAATGATGTTACTCAACTAACAGCAACTTACACAATCCACAATTTTATAGGCGAAAATGCATTAGCCTCAATGGCTCATTAATCATGAGTCCAGTGGTGATGGATCACAAGGAGATTGCACTGGCAACACTTGGGACTGAAGAAAGGCTGTAGATATAACAGTCCAAAGGTGCAGAAACAACTGGTATCGACGCGTTTTGCTGGCACTACAGGCACAGCTTCCTCAGGAGAAACTGGTCCCCATTAAGAACTTAGTTTCTCCTGAGGAAACTGTGTCCACAACACCAGCAAAATGCGTCGACACATTCATATCTTCAAGACCTAGGAGAGTGTTGGGGGGGGGGGGGGGGGGCAGTGCTTCATATGGAAGCAAGTATATTTATTGACGATTTCTTGCACATGGTATATTTACAAGTCATTCACTTTTGTCGTTACCTATAACCTTGAAAACTGAACAGATTCTACAATTAATTAATTAGACTACTAAGCTATCTCACTGGCTCATATTTAAAATATAGCTAAACTAATCTGAAAGCCATAATTCCATCTGGATTATTTGTTTTATGGAGTGTCATTAAATACTATCCTGGCCTTTGATTGGATCATTGTATTGTGTCACCTAAACATTCTGATGTCATGAGGTAGACGGGATCTCCACCCAAGTGACTTGACAAGTCATAGAGAGGAACTTTTTAAAACAAGATCAGTGCAAAACAATTATAAAATATGGATCTAAGTTATGAAAACCAACTAAAAAAAAAAAAACATATGAACAAACAGATACTTGACAGAAAGGTGTTTATTTTGAGTCAGACTTTATTTACAGAGGCTGAGGGCTTCCTGATTATTTTAGTCTGAAAGACACAGACCCATCATTGCAGGAGCCACTGCATAAAGACATCCTGACTACAGTCAAACAGGACACAGAGTTCAAGAATAAAAACAAACAGACTGTGAAAAGGAGGCTCAGCATGACCGGACACTACCCAGAATATTTGATCTATTTATTCCAAAAGTGCAGTTACATGCATGAAACAATGGATTGTTTCCCATTCACAATTTAGGGATTTTTTTCCTCTCTCGATCCACATTTAACAAGATTAAACAAAAACACATCTTGATCTAGTATTGTTTCTATATTAAACAGAACATCCCAGGCACAAGTAAATGAGTAAATGATACTCCGCTCACTGTAAAATAAGGTTTTAAAGTTATTTAAAAACTTTAGTGACAAGTTTAAAAAGCCATGACAAAAAAAAAATCATGGATATATATACAGTAGCCTATGTTAAAGGAACACGAAACTTTTTTTTAATTTTTTTTTTTAGTTGTTCCTATAGTGAGGATGAATTGGCTGTACTTTTGATAGAACACGCCAGTTTATCCTCTGACTGACAGAAGGCTGCCATGCTTCGTTAGGAAGCAGGCAGCCGTCTGGTCGGCGACCGGCTCTCTCTGCTAGCACAGAGAGAGACCCTCGTTTTTGCATGGGACCAGCAGGGGGACCTTAACTAGGTCCCCCCTGCTTATCCCTAGCAAAAACTAGGCTTTTTCTCTGCGCTAGCAGCGAGAGACCCTCGCATTCAGCAGGCAGACCAGGGCGAGCCCCCGCTCTGATTGGCTCCCCTCTTGGCTGACAACCAGGAACTGCTGTGTCTCGCATGTGAGACACAGCAGAGAGTAAACCCGCATGTATCTAAGATATCATGGCCGGTATTTTTGGGGAGAAAAAAGGTGGAGGAGACCCTATTCATTCTTCACAATAACCAATTGGAACAAATAAAAAATGACAATTTAAATCCCTTATTTAGAACCCTGGCCAGAAACATCAGCGATGATGTTTTACTGATCTGTTGGGGGTGGGGGGTTAAACTAGGTTAAGCATATTGACTTTAATGAGAAGAGGAGGATGAGTGTCCAAACCAGTCCTTGTTCCTTCCTTTCCATTCCCAGAGCACATTAGTTCTAGATTTTTTGGCGTGTAAAAAGCACATACCTTTTTGTTGTGGTATTTCCTGTTTTGAAGCACTACTAGAATTCTTCTGTGTGTGTACAGCTCATGCATCTAGGTAACTGTATACACTAGTAATTTGTGGCTGCCCAAGGGCACGTGCACACCACAGCAGAAGGAGTCTACATTCACTTGACCAAAATAGTTTATAAAAGAGCTTTCTAAAAAAAATAAAACACCTTAAAACCAGGCTTTTTGTTTGGCCTGAACAATCGTATTGGCACCTGTATGTATGTATGTATGTATGTATGTATGTATGTAGGTGTATACATTATCATCTAATGATAACTAAATAAGAATAAATGTAGAGACCAGACAGCAAAAGTTTGATTTTAATCATGGGATGTGCCGGATGGCAAAGAGTACACTAACCACAAGCAGACATCTGATAAAGACTATACATATCTCCAAAGCAGTGCTTACATATGCTTTTGAGGGGGTGGTTGGTACAGCTCCCACATTCCATTTATTAAAGCAACTTTTCAGAATATCTTGAAAACAATCTGGATTTTTTTTTGTGCCGTCAGGAATGTGGGTGCAAGAGTACAACTTGCACTTAAAGCATAATCTGGATTGATGACCTCCAGCTAATCAAAAGGTATTTCCTGTACCTACAAATAATTCAAATGGGCAAAAAAAAAAAACTTTACTTTTTTTTTATTATTATTGGAGGAGTAACTATAAAAAAACGTAAAAAAGGACAAACATGGTAAAAAAAAAAAAAAAAATTAAATACATATCAAAATTGGTCTCCAAGCCCTTTTACTTGGAAAGCTTAATTTCCTGGTACGCATCTGCTCTGATCTTCTCAGTGAGCACTTGCAGAGTGATCTGTAAACCCACATGTATCTGTGTATAGATAATTGTATACATTATATTCCATCACAAGGGGCCCCTGTCATTTGTACTTTGCTGTTTTTAAAGAAGAAAAAGTTTTTTAAAAAAAATTTAAAAATCGATAGTAACAAGTCAGGGGGGTTGACAAACTGAGAAAGACCTATTTGGTCGAAATGTTGCCAGTGCTGAGCTACCCGTTTTCATTTACATCTTCAAGTGTTGGCCTGATGAGCGGCGGGATGTCATGTGACACTCACTTCCTGGTCGGGATTTATCAAGCCCTGACCCAACTTACTTATTATATATTTTGTATGTTGTACATTTGTTAATTAGATGACAAATGCTCTTTAACATGTTTTACAATTAATTTACAGGCCTCTGTGAAATGGTTTTCTGTGGCATCCAATAAGGAGGGCGGAATGTTGATATAAAAACAACATTACAACTTTTACACTTAATATGCAAATTTTAGGAGATGAGAAGTCTAGGGTAAAACAATGATAAGGCAGATCCATTTCTTAACATGACTTAGCACAGGGCTTGACAAATTTAATTTGATTTTAGGAGCCAAATTTTTTTTTTTAGGAGCAAGACAATCACGCAAACATAAAGGCAATTCATAAACACACACGCCTACTTCACATATATACAAACACACCTACTTATATCCAAACACCTCACACACACACACACATATATATCCAAACACCTCTCACACACATACTTTACATATACACATATATACAAACACCTCACACACGCCTACTTTACAATATATACAAACACACCCCCACCTCACACAGTCTTGGTTTCTTCTTGATGTGTCCCCCCTCCCTGCTGCTTTACCTTACTGCAGGGGAGGGGGACATTCGTGTTGCAGCTGATCTCCGTTGGTCGGCCTGCCAGGATGTCACGTGACGACACCCGGCACTCAGACACGCGTTGCGCGAGGGGGCGGAGCTTGCAGTCTGTGCCATCCGCACAGACTTTACCCCCTTAAAACAAATTTAAAAAAATCGGATGGCAGCAGCAAGGGGACCATGAGGCTGACTGCACCCAGGCGCCAGGTCTAATTTCCTGGTCGCCATGGCGACCTGGGGTTTGTCGAGCCCTGACTTAGCGCATACCTAAAATATTGTTTGGAATATATATATATATATATATATATATATATATACACACACACACACACACATATACATATATTATACATACATACAGCATGTTGATTTTAAACACGCAGAATCGGTCTTGCCTAGTATTTAAAAGGTTAACTTTCCCAATAAACTCTACACAGGTATCAGTGACTGTTCTCTTTTGCAGAAGCTATTCTGTCCGTTTATTGTTAAATGAAACTGACTCCAGTTCCATATCAACTTTTACAAGAAGCCAGGCTGGTTCAGCTCCCAAAAAAAAAAAAAAGGGGACAACAAATATGAATACATTTTTCTCCCATAGTCAAACCATTCAATTATGGACGTTTACATCTAGTTACCAGTACTACTAGAAGAGCCTTCAAAAGGGCCTGCTAACGCGTGTTAAACTCACAGTGGCCTACGCTCAAAAACATTAAGATTCTGTTGATACAATTCAACACACATACCAAACCTCAGACCCATGCCAGACAAAGAATTGTTTGCCGGTGTTAGCAGTAATAACTAGCAGAATGAAGGAAATGAAAGATTGTAGGCTTGGGAGCAGGGCTTTCTACCGCATGTATCAGTCTGTTCTTGTTCATCTAACTTAGTATGTAGACCCCCTCAATGCTCTGTACCTACGATACGTTAATGTAATATAATCTCTGAATTAATGTACAAAAGTTGTCCAGAAGAACAAATATGTAACAATGAGATTTGAAAAGTGGCAGGTTGCTGGACTAGAGGGGCATATCATTATAGGGACTAGAGGGGCATATCATTATAGGGACTAGAGGGGCATATCATTATAGGGACTAGAGGGGCATATAATTATAGGGACTAGAGGGGCATATAATTATAGGGACTAGAGGGGCATATAATTATAGGGACTAGAGGGGCATATAATTATAGGGACTAGAGGGGCATATAATTATAGGGACTAGAGGGGCATATAATTATAGGGACTAGAGGGGCATATAATTATAGGGACTAGAGGGGCATATAATTATAGGGACTAGAGGGGCATATAATTATAGGGACTAGAGGGGAATATAATTATAGGGACTAGAGGGGAATATAATTATAGGGACTAGAGGGGAATATAATTATAGGGACTAGAGGGGAATATAATTATAGGGACTAGAGGGGTATATAATTATATGGACTAGAGGGGAATATAATTATATGGACTAGAGGGGAATATAATTATATGGACTAGAGGGGAATATAATTATATGGACTAGAGGGGTATATAATTATAGAATTACCATGGTTTATGGCAAGAGTTCACAAACTGCAATGTGAATTGAAAAATGGCGCCAAGTGGGATGAGGCTGTTTTGTCCTTGGAACATTCTACGCAGGAGGTGGGGCTGATTATACCCCAATTACATCCTTATTCTCATAGGATACTTGCACATTTGTTTGTTTTTCATGTTTCACAGTCTTTACCTTATTTATTTAGCAAAATAGTAAGCTGGTTTAAGTGGGAGCAATGCAAAGCATTGTGGGTAGGGAGTGTCACACTCACGCATCTGCTGCCATATTTGTATTTTCCCAATCTATGCCTATCAAATGTGAAACACTGCACAGATCTCTATAAGTCCAGGGTGTGAGGCAAGTCATGATCTTCATTATGGATACCAACACAACAATAAAAGGAGCAGCAGAACGTATTTTTTAAGACATTTTGAACATTAATAGCAGATAGTCTGGGTATTGCAGCAAGGAAGCCAGGTATTCCTAACCAAACCAAGGCATGTACAACAATATAAAGCTTAAGGAACAGTCATGTAAAAACAGGCTCAATACAACCAACCACCATAACGAAACATACATTTTTAAAAAAAATGTAAAAAATAAAAAAATAAAAAACACACATGGGTAAGTCATCTTCCCAAGCTACCTTTACAAGGACCAAATATTATATAATATTTTTAATTACTATAGAATTATATTTTTTCCCTTTATTAAAAGGCACTGCTAGCTGATGTTAACTCTAAACTTTATTTTCACTCCAGCCTTTACAGAACCAAAGATAAAATGTTCTGTGGCTGTAGTATGGGGAGAAAAATTACTCTTTTTTTTTTTTACTAACTGGCAGAAGCATGCAGGCTGATCCCGCTGTGAAGCATGCAGGCTGATCCCGCTGTGAAGCATGCAAGCTGATCCCGCTGTGAAGCATGCAGACTGATCCCGCTGTGAAGCATGCAGACTGATCCCGCTGTGAAGCATGCAGGCTGATCCCGCTGTGAAGCATGCAGGCTGATCCCGCTGTGAAGCATGCAGGCTGATCCCGCTGTGAAGCATGCAGGCTGATCCTGCTGTGAAGCATGCAGGCTGATCCCGCTGTGAAGCATGCAGGCTGATCCCGCTGTGAAGCATGCAGGCTGATCTCATCTAAAGCACGGTGAAATACCAGCAAATGTTTATAGGTTATCATGAGGGAGTAGTATCTTAAACATAAGGGTCTGTATCTGTAACGGTACAAGTTGGATTTACAATGGATACAAATGTATTTTACCGTTAGCTTCGATTATATAAATAAAAAACTAAAATAAAAACAAAAAACAGTCTAAACCTGTGTATGTTTTCCAGGTCACATAAAATGAGACAAAAGCCAGTCATAACTATCCTGCGTTTTTGTGTATTGAATTGGGCACATATCATTAAACAGGTGTTTGGTTTTTTTGAAAAGAGTAATTTTTTTATTTTTTTTTAATGTCCTACATTTAGTATTTAGTAACCATGAATAAGCATTTAGCTCACTTTTTTAGAAGGCAGCTATAAACATCAGGTACAGTTTGTTTTTAATACTTTACTCTTTGTAACCACAGGGATTACCTCATTTAGTTAGTTTGTAACATACCTTGGCTTTCTTGGGCCTGTCTCCTATCCAATCTTTAGCATTCCTATATAGATCTCACAAGATAGATAGCATTCTTTATGCACTTTATTTATGGTGTGTATAAACTTATACACCTATTCTTAGTAATACCATCATTAAAACATGCCAATATAGGTCACCAGCATCTTTATAAATTGTAATGAGCTTGTTAATGCTTATATATTTTTTTTATTACCATACTGATCCATGTAATAATAGTTTTGGTATGGATGGTCATCATGTTGTCTAGCTGTAGTTCTGTGTTTTATTTGTTATGAATAATAGTTTGTACAAATCTTAGTTTGCATTACAAGAGATAGTTACACTGCTACTATTTGTTGTACAAAAGGTTTTTTTGTATGGGGAAAAAAAAAAGGAAAAGTTAAAAATTATTTGCCACGGTAGAGGGGTAAGCGATGGATGTTGCACATATACCAATTTAGCATACAGTGTTAAAGCAGGAGCATCCAACCTACATCCGGTTGCTCTTCAAGAGCCACTAAAACTTTTTTTTGTTCACTTGTGGTCCTAGGACACGAACACAAATGAAAAATGAATTGGCTCTAGTAGGAGGATAACTTAAAACATAAAAAGTACATTCCAGTCTAGTGAAGCAAAAGTTTCTTGCCACTTTAACTACCCATACAAAAAAACAAGAGACATCACAATGTATTCTTTCTGGTAAAACACATTCTAAATAAATAAATATAAATAGTCCTGTAAATGTGTAGTTTTGTTTGACTAAAAGTTAATTCAAACTGCTTTTGAATCACGTTTGTGTTACTACAAAATAACACATACCTTTGCTATGGCTTACAGGCTTTACTTCACCACTACTGTAAAATAAAATGTAAAAAATCCAATGCACATTGCAATTCTGATCATGTGGCCCATAGAGAAGAAAAAAAATCTTCAATGCTCCTTTGTTAAAAAAGACATTTCATACAGCAAAAAAAAAATAATTAAATGTTTGCAGCAAAAGATTCAGGGGGTGGAATAACGTTGGAAGAAAAAAAAATTTTGCCCAGTTTCTAAACATTTCCTATCATGGATTCCAAGTTTGTGTACATTTTGCATGCAACTCAATTTTAGTTTGTGATCACAGGATTTCTCCCATCCCATTGTTTTACAATATATCCTTATACAAGCTTTAAGAATATATTTACATATATTACACAAACACACACACACATACCCACACACATAGCTATACACACACCAAAGATAGCTTTGCACAAAAGCCTCACTAAAAACTGCTCTCAATTCCAAAATATTGCAAACAATACCAAACTGACAGTACTACAGAAAGTAATACAATAGTAATAGAATGTGGAAGGATGACAAAAAAAATAAAATTAAAATTAAACCTTTGAAATAATATTTTCCTTCACGCATATTACATAGACACAAAGAACAACTTACAAAACAGCCAGCAATAAAACATTGAATACATTTTAAGATGAGTTTCACCAAATATCAAAACCAGAATCATGCCACAGACACAGATATTAGTCCCAAACAGAGTAAATTAGAATCACAGGGCAGATCATATGAGTAAGTCAACCCGGGAGTATAATGCTTTCCAGACATATACCCAAAACAGGAGCACATTCACTGTGAAGCCACATGTTACAGGTGAAAAAGATTTGTGTTTAAAAAACTTGCAATACGCTCTCGTGCCAAATAAGGAAAAGAACAGCAAGAACACATTTACTCACATAATTGCCATTTTAACAGAACATTCAAAAAATTGGTTCTTTTTTTTCTTACAATAAATCACTGTAAATGAACAAATACCAGGAACTTTGTGCATTTCCAGTCTACAAACAAACTACTAAATACAAATACACATACTTTAAAAGTAAAAAGGACCACACAACAAAAAGCCATTTCATACTTACATCAAAAGCCTCTTTCCGCAGTCCTTTGCTGTTACGTAACCAACTCCGACTTAATTCGCTGAGTTCCGGAATGGGCTGCACCTTCAGCCTTACGGTATCCCCAGACTGGCGGATCATCTCCACAATTTCATCCCGAGATTTATTCTCCACATTACGACCATTTATTTCCACCAGCCGGTCCCCTGGCACCAAACCCAAGACAAGATCTTTAGTGCCAGCGCCTGGTTCAGCAAAGTGAACAACCCTGCGGTATACTTGGCCATCTGGTGCCCGGTCTAGCATGGTTGTTCTACGCAATGAGAAGCCAAAGTCTCCAGTGTTTCTCCTCTGTAGTACCAGTTCTCTAGGTACTGGCGTTTGTGGAGGAAGCACCGAAGGCAACTTTAAATCTGCTAGGAACGTCTTCCCTACCACTTCTGGTACAGACACAATGGTTGGTGTGTTGCCGGGTGGCGTCACCTGTACTGAAGGCACACCATGTTTATTGAGTTGCGTTTCAAATGCTCTAATCTCAACCTGCGGAGATGGAGCAGCAGAGTGCTCTGAGGGAGTGGAGGTTTCAGACAGACTCTCATCTCGGCTCTTCTGAGAGAAAGAGAACCGCTTCACCATCTGAGCCATGCCCGAGTTATGTTTGGCCACAGAGCCGAATTTGGCGGCACGCTGCAGCACACTGCCCTTGAAGGTGCTCTCCTCGGTCTTCAAATCGTCGCTGGAGCTAGCGGTACTCATATGTCCAGAGTCATAGAGAACACTTCCTCTATTACTAACATTATCAGAATCAATATCCGTGAGATTTAATTCCGAGCTACTTGCCACCTTAATAGGTATGGGGTTAGAAATTTCCAGTTTGGCCTTCGAGTCCCTCTTGGAAGAACGGATAAAAAAGCCCCTCCGTAGGCCCACCTCCTCGAAACTCTTTAGCTCTGCTGCCGACATCCTCTCTTTCTTTTCTTTTTTCTTCTCCTTCTTGGCGCCATCTTTGTCCTTGTCTTTTTTCATCAGGTTAAACATAGTGAAAGATATTTATAATGCAAGGAGTACCAAGATTTCCGAAACAGGCTCAGTACGTATCCTCCTCCTCCAAGTGCTGCTCTTATTCTGATAGATATTTAACTAGAATGGAACAAAAATAAAAACACAATGGAATAAATTAGAATGAAAGTTACATGCAGTATATAATAAGAGTAATCTGCTATTGCAGATAGTAACAAGCACAGAATTTATATTGTGCGAGACTTTTTGATGAAGCACTTGGGATCATGGTAACGTCACATTTACTGTACTAGCAAGCTAAAAGGGAACTCCTTAAAATATGATGCATCTTAAAAGTACATTAATTATGACTACTGATTAAACAAGCAGTTCTTTATAAGAAGATCATAACCCTCCAAATTATATTATTAACTAAACATTGGTGTAAACTGCTGATTAAAACATGTATTAAAAGACTGTGTGTAGTATACGTAACATGCAGTGTGTGTGTGTGTGTATATATATATATATATATATATATATATATATATATATATATATATATATACATACACATATATACACACACACACACACATATATATACACACACACACATATATATACACACACACAACTTCATGTAATAAAAAAAAAAAAGCCTTGTGGTAGCCCGTGTCTAAAAAGGCAGCTGGTACATTTCATACAAAAAATCAACTTGCTATTCACACTAGCCCCTAGACTAAATTCCTTGAAACAGTCAAATGAGCAGGGCTTAACTGCAGGAACCAAATACAGTTAAATGTAATATAAATCAAACATATTTAGGTGCCAGAAGTAGGGTCAGGGCTTCCTGTCTTCTTGGATTGGTCAAGAACTAGAGGCGAGTATATGGAAGAATAGCCAATCATTCAAAATGGCAGTGGAAATGATCCCATTAAGTCAGCACAGGCAATCATATTTCATGGTGACATCTCAAAGGGTGAAAAGTAAATGTCCACGGGAATAAAAAAAAAAAAAGACTGTTTTTTTCTTTAAGGAAGTAAAAGGGTCAAAGCCAAATTATTGTCCCTCAGTGCAACAACATTAGTTGTATGTCCCAAAGGCTTGCACTGAGAAGCACATGCATGATGCTAGTTTTGTGGGGGGACAAAGGCTTTGCAAAAAGAATGATCCACAAGAAATATCCAGCATAGCTGCAGTCAACAGGACATCATTATACATTAGGGAATCATGGAACTTGCAAGAGGAGATGAAGGAAGATCAAAACATGGTAGTAGTAGTTGCATTAGCCAGCACATTCTTAGAGCAACAAATTAATTCTAAACTTCCCCACCAAAGCCCAAGTTTGCCTCCCACATAGACCCTTGGCAGCAACAGTTGCTAAACTCTAACGTTCAGGATCTTATAGCACATTAACTAGTACTGATTGCAGCAAAAGATAACAAACTCCAAATTATGAAGAAACAGCTATTTTTCATTGTTCTACCTTCTAGTGACAGCAAAGATGAGCTAAAAGGAATCTAATTCGAGCTCTTACACATGGTTTTAATGATGAGCCGATAAGCTGCTAAATGACTTTTCATCGGCTTTGTTTGTGCTTAATAATTATGGTAAGCCCTGTGCACTGCTTCCAAGTCAACCAAACAAGCTCTAAATAAGTTCCAGGGGCAGCGGTGGGATTTCAGTTTGTCAACTTGCAATCCTTCTCTTGTGGATTGTAGCCACAGATTCTACAAAAAGAGCAAGTAAGAGTGACAGTAAGGGTAGTAGCACTTACATAACACTGGGGACTTCATGCACAAATTATATTTAAAACATTAGACATCATAGTTACATTGACCAAGACATAGTATACATAATAAGCACATTACCATTATATGTAAAGGCCAAAAAGTCTGTTGCTTTTGAAAGCAAGTTATTTTTACATTTCCCCCAACCCAATTGAAATGCACACTGTACTTAAGAAAAACAGGTCTGCTTCTTCTGCCAAGTCTGTCACCACTTGACACGACTGCGTGATGATAATGAGGATGATGTCACGGTTTCATATAGATCCACTGCACAGTTATCATACCCAGCAGCTTCTGCTTATTAGTACATGACAGAGAAGCATATCGTGCTTGCACGTGCAATAGCATATTGAAAAGTGGTAGAAAATAGTAGTTGCTTTGGTAGGGGACAAAAAAAAAAAAAAAAAGCTGGCCTGTTCCTTTAAATGATTTTACCTACATAATTAGTAGTGCAGAATAATAGATGAGTTACAGTAAACGGGTCTTGTGTTTACATACATCAGTAAAGGTTCTAATTTTAGAACAAATTCCTGTACCTGCTTTCAATTAGAGTACTTCAGCAGTAATCATTGTCGGCCTGTTTACCTACTGCCCCACTTGGGAAGACTACAAATAAGAGAAGAAAGAGTTTACAATCCAGATGCATTAGATACATTAGCAGAAGTAACTGAAAGCCAGCCAAGATGATCAAGAAGGACACTATTTTCTTGAGGCATTATAACTTGTACCGGATGAAGTGTCCGTCAATTTACAAAACTTGTGCAAAGTTTTATGAACCGACAGAGATAAAAAGCAGAACCTATGATAGAATATCTTCCGGCCTGTACTTTTGATACATCAAACTGCTGTATCCTGGTCCTGAGAATTGTGAAAAATCATGTGTCCCCATTACAAAGAAAAGAATCTTATCAATAGAAAGCATCTCTGTATCATGACTGTTTTATTACTGTGGAGCTCTAGAGGCTCACAAATCATGTATTTTAATGCAGGGCTTGACAAATTTATCTGAGTTTTAGGAGCCAACTAAAAAATATGGGAGCCAGACAACGGCACATAAACACAAAGACACGCAGTCACACACAGACACATAGTCTGTCCCATATACATACAGGATCCTTTATTTCACTAGGGTGAAAGTCCTCTCCTTGCACCCTCCACTTCTGAGTGCGAAACCTGTTACACCTTGTTTTTCTACAAATACATACAAACACACACACACACACACACACAGTCAGTCACATATATACACACACACATCCAGTCAGTCACATACAAACACATCCAGTCAGACACATATATACACACACAAACACATCCAGTCACACACATATATACACACAAACACATCCAGTCACACACATATTTAAATACAAACACATTCAGTCACACACATATATAAATACAAACACATCCAGTCAGTCACATACATACACACAAACACATCCAGTCAGTCACATACATACACACAAACACATCCAGTCAGACACATATATACACACAAACACATCCAGTCAGACACATATATACACACAAACACATCCAGTCAGACACATATATACACACACACACACACATCCAGTCAGACACATATATACACACACAAAAATCCAGTCACACACATATATATACACACACACACACACACAAAGACATCCAGGCAGACACATTCACACAAACACATCCAGCCAGACACATTTACACACACAAACACATCCAGTCACACACACATGTACACACAAACACATTCAGGCAGACACATTTATACACACACACAAACACATCCAGGCAGACACATTTATACACACAAACACATCCAGGCAGACACACACAAACACATCCAGGCAGACACACATGTACACACAAACACATCCAGGCAGACACATATTTACACACAAACACATCCAGGCAGACACATATATACACACAAACACATCCAGTCACACACACATGTACACACAAACACATCCAGACAGACACATATTTACACACAAACACATCCAGACAGACACATATTTACACACAAAAACATCCAGACAGACACATACACAAGAAAGTAGTTTTTTGGGGGGTTTTTAAGAAGAAAAAAAAAAAAAGTTCACTTATTAATGTCCCCCCTCCCTGTCATTACACCTCAATGCAGGGAGGGGGGGTGGTTTCCGTTGCAGCCCGGTGGCACAGAGCAGCTTCCCTGCTATGCTCCCAGGTGATCAGCTATCACGTGGTGCGCGGGGGGGCGGAGCAGGAAGTCTGTGCAGCCGGTGCACTCACTCTGCTCCCTCGTGTACCGCTGCTGCAAAAAAGAAAAGGGAAAAAAAGATCCCATTGCCGAAGGCACCACGTGGGGCTCACGTTACCCGGGCGCCAGGTCTGATTTCCGACCTGGCACCCGGGGTTTGTCGAGCCCTGTTTTAATGCAATGTAGATTGTTATGGAAAAGGTAAATATAATGGGGTGGGTAATAATCACCCCTAAAGAGCAGTAAAAAAAAAAAAAGTAAATACTTTAAAGGGGCACTCCCACCAAAAAATTAAAAGGGTTTATTTTTTTATTTTGCATTGTTGATTCCAGATATGTCTTTTGTTTTTGTTATGCAAGTTTGTTTCATAAAATAATTTTACTAAACAAGTGTGACTGGGTGCCTCCATTATGTGAAATATAGTGTTTTTGGGTGCCACTCCCCAGTGACTTTACAGCACAAATTTCTCACTATGGGACTGGGAACAAAGAATTCAGTCTATAGGTCAGAATTCTGACCACAGACTTGCATTGAATGGGAGGGTAATGCAACTAGAGTTATGATCCTGTTTGATCAGGTCAATCTCCTTTCTCTTGTGTTGGATGACAGGTTAAAACAAATGGTACACAGCCACCTATTCCTGCCTACTATTATACACAGGAGCCAGTAAGAGAGCGGGGGGGGGTGTATCTTATGACATCATCATGCAGGCTCTGGCAACAGTTGTAAAATGCGACTTGCGGAAAGATTTTGGACAATGTTGTTCTCAAAATGGATGCTGGAGACAGACACCTAATATTATTTTTACTTTTATATGCAATTTATTCAAACATAGGGGGGGGGGACAGTGGCATTTGTCTTATATACGCATTTGTTTTCAATGCACAGGTAATCTAGTTACATCTTATGTAAGTGGTAGTGTCCCCTTAAATTATTGATTTGGTCAACATTATGCAAGTATAAAGCAGTAGATTTAATAATAGTTGAAGATGTAATATTAGGTTATTGTGCCTACTGAGAATATTAAACCCTTTGGATTTTACGGATAGTCACAGGGAGTTGGTTAAAGCGGAACATCAAGGGGAGATTAAAGGTTTGGATCTTACAATAGTGACATTTACCTTTCAGACGAATTTCAGGTAAGCTTGTTTGACCCTCCTCACCTTTTTTTTCCCTTAGTATGTTGACATTTGTTTACCTCATTATATAGTGATATAGAATAGAACTTATTTTTTGTCTATCAAGACTTTGAGGAAAACAATCCACTGGGGCGTTAACCAATGATATCCCAATTTCATCAAATGACACCCCCAGTGGGCCAGGTTTGGCAAACAAAAATAAAAATTCACTTGCTATATTGGCTTTTTTATTTTATTTATTTTTTTACTTGTAGAATGTGTACATTGAGTGAATTGCTGGTAATAAATAATAACATTTTAAAAAATAAAAAAATACTTGTGTACAACCATCCCCGATAACTGCACATTAACAGGAATGAATGGTTACAGGTACAAAATACAATAATGAATGAAATTGAAGTACCGACACATGAAAGCCTGAATTAAGGAGCTGTAATGCAAGGCTTGTCTGGCAATATACGCATGCCAATTGTTCACATATTTAACAGTACCCCTCCGAGCATCGCGCCAGGAATTTGCTCTGGACTGGGTGCCAAT
Organism: Pelodytes ibericus; assembly: GCA_036172795.1. NCBI lineage: Eukaryota > Metazoa > Chordata > Amphibia > Anura > Pelodytidae > Pelodytes > Pelodytes ibericus. The sequence continues at coordinate 47,796,808 of CM069857.1, read as the reverse complement.
TATATACACACCCTCTGCCAGACACAAAGAAACAAGATAACAAAAAGGGGCAGAGGGTATTGTTCTTGCAAAATGAAGAGAGGTTGCTTTATAAAAAAAGGTATGTGCTTGAGAGTATGCCTCTGTAATACATAGCATTAGCTTTCATACACGTTGCTGTCACAGTGCATAACATTATAGGACTAGGCTTCAGAACATACAGTATAAATACAGGACAGTTGTTTTATTCTCTGAATGCAGGAGTTGAGTACGTCACATGAATAACCGTATTTTTTATCTCCAGAGGTGTCAGAAACAGATATTATTGACATCACAATGCACTATCCTCCCCTAGGTCCAGAGATTGTGAAGAGTTCAAAGGGCAGGGGTCAGGGAGGTTACAGAACATAGTTTACTAGCTCCAGAATCCTACTGGAACTCAAGAGTTCTACCTGTTGCCGGTGTTCTGACGAATTACTCGAGCAAATTCTCCTGCGCAATCGCAGGAGAATTTGCTCACTGCGCATGCGCAGAAAGTTACAGCTGATAACTCAGCTGTAACTTTATGTCTACCGCGCATGCGCGAGCTAACCAACCCACATCCCGCCCCCCGCACACCCCTTCTCACCAGCTGATCGGACAGCGGCGAGCTAACCAACCCACATCCCGCCCCCCGCACACCCCTTCTCACCAGCTGATCGGACAGCGGCGGTACACAGCGCATGCGCGCGGCTATCAAGCCGTGTGGGAATGCGCTGTGTCCGTGGCTGGATTCAAAACAAAACGCTGGTAAGTAACACGGGGGGGGGGGGGGACATAAGGATAGGATAATTGCATAATACAGCAGGAGGATCACAACTCCCATCAAGATGAGGCAGCCCTCACCAGGGTGCTTACCTCTCTGTTGCCTCCTTATGTCCCCCCCCCCCCCCCCCCCGTGTTACTTACCAGCGTTTTGTTTTGAATCCAGCCACGGACACAGCGCATTCCCACACGGCTTGATAGCCGCGCGCATGCGCTGTGTACCGCCGCTGTCCGATCAGCTGGTGAGAAGGGGTGTGCGGGGGGCGGGATGTGGGTTGGTTAGCTCGCGCATGCGCGGTGGACATAAAGTTACAGCTGAGTTATCAGCTGTAACTTTCTGCGCATGCGCAGTGAGCAAATTCTCCTGCGATTGCGCAGGAGAATTTGCTCGAGTAATTCGTCAGAACACCGGTATCATCTAGGCTATTTCAAAGATATAAAACAGGTTGGATTTTTATTAAAAAGGGCTTATGGTCTTAAAAACTTAATACCTCTTAATTAATATAGTCAACACTGCAGGCACCATAAAAATAGATCTTAATATTTTAAAGATGGCACTCTAGAATGTTGGTGTCTTATGAGTGAAATAATATTATGCTATTATTGTTCACACAAATTGGTACAGAAAAGAAATAAGTGACAATTAAATAAATGTGCCACCCTTTACGGGGCATAGATAGGACCTAGCTGACCAGCAGTGTAAAATCAAGATGGAACAGGAATATTAAGATAAGAATGCCAAACACGGGATTCCACAAAGTGAAACTCACTCATTTCATACCAATATAGCAATTTTATAAACACATGGGTGTGCAATAGCACAATGAATTTGACAACCGTCACCCAGGCCAGCTCAGGTCTGCTGTATTAGGGCCAATTCATATGATTTGGTTCTTTTAATGCTTATTGTGAGTACCTCCTGTATCAACCATCTTCATCCATTCATGCAACTATTGATATAAGAAGCACACACAGAGCCTTCCTTGGTGTGTAGGTTGTAACATCACAAACATACACAATGAGCAAATATCGAGCAGAGGTGTTTCTACTTACTCATCAGCAGGATATCCAAACCATTCAGGGGGGTGGGGGTGAAAGAGTGGGGGATGGCAGATAATATAGCCCGTTACTAGCATCAAAGGGGTGTCCAAGGATGGTCAGACAGAGCATGCTCCATTCCCATCAGAGAAGTCAAATAGACTAGTGATATCTCAGACAGGACCACCAGCCAGGCTTTGTTCCCAATCAAACCACACCCACTGTCTCAGATTCTGGCTGTGCCTATTCCTAAAAAAAAAGGGGGTAGCTAGTTTCTATTTGTAATTCTAACAGCCAATGCCCACTTACAATAGTCAACTAACCGATTAACCCGTTAAATGCTAAATGGTGATAGCCATAACACTTACAATATCCACATCCCAGGTGCACTTCAACTTTAATTTTATATTTGTGCAGAACTAAACAGCATCTCAATTATTCATGAAAGGAAACAGGCAGCTTGTTTCTAACAAAAGCATCCTGAACAAAGGGCCGGGCACAGCTACAGATGATCTGTCAGTTCTAGAAAGCTGGGCTTGTGGTTTTTAGAACTCAACAGTTATAGAAAGTAATGGCAATACACAAAACACAAAACAGATGTTTCACCCACAGTGTATAGCACAGGTCACTGCTACACAGAGGGTCAGCAGAGCAATTGCAAACAGCTGAAGGTCTGGTTAGGTCACTATTAAAATAAATACTGCAGATTGGCCATTTCTATTTCTCCGAGTTTACTTTCCCCCTGCATCATCTCCAAATCCATATTCAAATGGACATGATGTTGGGAGTATTTAACAACCAATAAAACCATTGAAAATAAAAACTGATGCAAACTGGTGAATAAATATATATATAAATGTTTGGGGGTTTTTCTATTTGAATATGCTATTTCTTAATATTATGAGATTTCTAATCTGCCTTTTTGACCATATCTCATAATATAGTGTTCAGCCAGGTGTGCAGGACAGATCTGAACAGAACACTTCTGTGTCAAACCATAGCACAGGGCTCAAAAATCTGAAGCACCAGGTAACCCAGTAAATGAGACCTGGCGCCCGGGTATTACCATCTTCACTGCACCCCTCACCGCTGGGATAGAGAAGAGAAGCTCCGCCCACTCACGCTTTAGTGTTGGGTGTCACATGACATAACGGTACTCGGCATGAGGGTTTTTTTTTTTGCTGGTTCCTAAAACTAAATTAAATTTGTCAAGCCCTGCCTTAGCAAATACCTATAATGCACAAACAATTAATATTTTATGTAAAAATCCCATAAATTTTGCCCTATCCAAGTTTGAACTCATATGACATGAGGAGAGGGCTAAATGCAATATATATTCACTAGTACCCGCTCAAAATATAGGCTCGCCACCTATCTGGTATGAGTGAGAGTAAAGTGGTGATAAGGAAGGAAGAGAGCCGCATGTTGTGAGAAATCTACAAAGGCAGCATTAAAGTATTCAGTGATAAGGCCAAGTTTTCCACCCACACAGTGAATATCAATCACCAGTTTAACATATATGGACAGTCAACTTTATTCATATATGTTTGCCTGTCTTATGAATGTAACTAATAGATATATGCAATGGTTGTCAGTACAGACATTTCACAACAATGCTTCTGGGATATATAACTTCATAAACTATCTTCTGGAGTGGTGGGGAGGGGGAATGACATTTCCACCTAGCCGATTTTCATTATGTTGTACGTACCGGTAAGTATGTGGAATACACTAATTTGTAACTTTAAAAAGTTAGTTCTCCTGTAGCTTTAAAATTAAAACTGAAGAAGTGCATGCCTCCTATAATACATGTCACATTTCGCTTCTATTAACATTAAGAGGTTCTTTAAATATTATAATCTGTGGTGGCGCATGCTTATTTGATTGAGGCCTCATTTATGCAAAAGCTATTGAGCATGCTTAATGCAGCATGATCCATCACGAACCTACATCCCTTTAAATATGATGTAGTATCATCTAATGATTTGTGGCTTCCAAACACCCAATTGGCTCTCACTCAGAGTTGAAAGGGGCTTCCTCATTCTAAACCCTATTGTTGCGTGTGTGAAAATAAGTAATTGCAAAGTATTATTTCTGGTAAAACACAATGGGGGTTAAGGATAAAGATGGCGCACACTCACATAGCGCCAAATAGTGGCGTTATCGGCATGTGCGCCTATGTATAAAGCAGACTCCCGACAAATATCTGGAGTCTGCGCCCGCTGTGTCACAAAGGTGCTTCGGGTTGTGACTGTGGTCGGTGTAAACAAATATCCCCTGATTATTGTCGGAGGATCTCTGCCAAACACGGTTTACCGAAGGTCTCGCTCCCGCGCCGAAGAGTGTCGGTGGAGGGGGGGGTTAGTTATAAACATTTAAAATAAGTAAAGCAAATGGTGATTTTCCAGTCAGCCAAAAGTTCCTCTAGGTTTGTGAACTAGCGTCCAAATATTTTACTTACAAAATGAACAACCTGTGAGATACAACAATACGAAATCCCACATGGGGAGTGAAACAATAAAAGCCAAGCATAGCGCATTTGTTTATCAGTTATCAAGATGCATTGTAGTATATGAAAGGTTTAAATAGCAATTCTCACATACACAATTGTACAAAAATTCCACTCAGCCTGCATTGTACTATAAAATATAATTCATACAATACAGTAACCTTTTTTCCTTAGAGGATAAACTCCAACACCTATACTGATGGATGAAAGTGTGGTGCAAAATTACTAACCATCTTCTACAAGACACAAGGAGTGCTGAACAGATTTCTAAGAAACCACAGAAACCCAGGCTGGTAATATATAGACTATTCATTAAACTCAGAACTGTATTATGACTCAGTCCATTCTGAATTATCACTAGAAGGTATTTAGCATAACCATGACCCCTACACCATATAAGCATTGGCCTATGTAGCTTGCAATGTACAACCTCCCTGAAGGCTAATACAGATCAAATTCTCTCCCTCAAATCTGGCTTTAAATTCCACTTGAACAATACATTTCCATTGTACTTGTGTAAACTTATTGTAGAACCGTTTCATTCAGGTATTAATTTTCCATGTTCGTCAGACAGCAATAGCAAGGTGTTATATTGCATTGTTTAGAACATGTATCCGTGCCTGAGGCAGGTACACATCAGACAAAATATTGGTGCTACCTGGTGATATTCCTATTTTTCTATTGCCAAAGAGAGGCATAATGCAGAAGCCTATTCAGCTATATAGAATGCCATATAAAAAAATAAAAAAAACACATCATGGACATGAAGCAATAATTGGGCAGACTAGATGGGCCAAATGGTTCTTATCTAATGCAGACACATTGGCGAGTGTAAAAATGAAATTAAGTTAGTGGTGCAGGAGAGCAAGTGCTGCTATGACATATCCTCTCAGTGCTCAATTAGGGCAGGTGTGGTACAAACTAGAATTGTACAGGACATGTTCAGTACAGTATGAAGCACAGGAGTCATGCCTCCCTAAATCCCTACTGCTGGCCCCCAAATGTTTTTGACTGTTTTATATAGAACTCTATGGATGTACTTTTTACCCCTGCCTTGAAAGTCCTAAATTACAGGAATGCAAACATCTGAGGCAGACAGATTCATTTGAAACATTGGCCCAATTAACAGTCTGTATTTACTTTTTGATACCTAGTAAAGAGGGAATTTGGTAACCTGTAAAGTTATGTCACTACAGCACAGGTACAGACAATCTGGCTAGAATGCCATCAATGAGATTTGTATGGTGACAGACTTTAAAAAAAAATTAGTTTTATCACACTATAAATTACATTATAAACATTAACTAGGTGCATTTATATTTTTGGAATGCTTAAAAGGACAATTAAACACTTTAATGTGTCCCCTTCCCCCAAATAAACTAGCCGTGTGTTTTTTATAGACCGCGGGTTTACACTTGGCTCTGCCTCAGGAGGGAGAGCTGGTCTGGATGCTGGTGCAACCAAGTTGAGCAGGGCTCCACCAGGTCTCTATTATATCCAAAAACAGACAAATATACGGCACATAACAGTGAGGTTTTTAAAGTACACCACGTGGCAACGTTTCGACCATGATGGCTTGAAAAAGACCCTGTGTTGGGTTAAACGTTGCCACTTGGTGTAGATTAAAAACCTGACTGTTATGGCCGTATTTCCATCAATTTTTTGCATGTAATCAACAGAGGTCTATCTGCTAGGGAAAAAGGGATCAAAAATGGGGACCTATTTAATTGAAAATGAGGGTCTCTTGCTAGCAGAGAGAGGAAGTCGCCTACCTGACTGGGTTGCCTGCTTCCCATTTAAGCAGCTTCCAGTCAGAGGAGAAACTGAACGTACTTTTGATGGTTTATCCTCATACTTCTGAATTTTACTTGTGTGTCTATGTTAGAAGCACAAGTGGAGAAAAAAAAAAAAAGTTCAGTTGTCCTTTAAGAATGAAGCCTTGTAAAAGCAGGTTTCTGTACACAACATTATAGACTGTACAACAAACACAAAACTTTCATTAACTATTAAAGCTCTAAATGGACGTGCACATACAGGATACAGATCTTCTGCTAATGACTAATGCAACTTAGATGTCAAATCAGCAACAAATTGTATGACAACTTAATAGGCCTCTGCTTAACAAATCTATATCCAAGAAATGATGTGTGTTAAGTGCATGTAAAGAAATACACATACAACAGATTTTGCTGAACATTAAAAAAAAATAAAAAACAGTGTGTATTCTGCTCAGGAAACAAGCAGAGTTAAAATGATACCATGTATTGGCTAACAGAGTTTAACTGCAAGCTTTTAAGACCAAGTTGCCAGGTCCCTTCCTCGGGCATTAAATCAACTGGCATTAATCAATATGCTGTTTAGCACTTTCATAAATAGTGATATAATCATTTAAGTGAAGAGGAAGTGATTCCATGTAGTGCTCAAACACCACATTAAGGAGGGATTCAAATCCTAAATATAAAAATGTGCCATCTAAAAAGGGATGTCATAATACTTATCTTTTATCCTGGAGTAATATGCTGGAACAAACAACTTGCCTATAAATGTTCAGCATGTTCTGTGAACCTTCTAATACTACAGTGCCGACATCTTGTGGCTGTCTTACTGTCTGCCTGCTCTTTCTACTTTTTTATATTCACATTCTCAATCGAACCACTGCCTACTTCCTAACTGCTCACAATTACATTCACTTATACTTCGCTATCATCCATCTTAACTGTTTTCATTAGCATTCACATAGACAATTCCATTTTCATTTGCAAATACTATTCTGCCTCCCATCTCACTTAATTGGCACACAGACTCACCAATACCTGCTATCAGAGGTTGCTGGGCCAGCTCAGTGATGCCAGAAGCTTCACAAATAATTGCTTGCAATTCTTTTTTGAGAAAAAGACTACAGGATATTTTTTAGAATGGTGCTTTGCACAAGTATCATTCAAAAGTTATATCAAAACAAAGGGGAATGGTATATAAATAAATACATTTGGGGTTTACTCCCTATTTAAGAAGAAGCCAGCATAATATATGTCAGCATGATTTCAACTATATTAAAAAAATTTTTTAAAAATCTACTTCTGGCAGATCAAAAACCGGTTTGAGTGCTGCTCCAAATCTTCACTGGTAAAAAGATATTGCTCTGTATTCAGAAGTATTTCCGGAAAGAAATGGTGTCTAAAGATTTCCAAGACACCATGTCATAGAGCGGAGATGACTGGTGACGGCATGTTACACACCAATAGACACCAAAAGGAGGAAGTCAAGAAGGTCTTGACTTCCTCCTTCAGCTGGCCATGGAATGTAGGCCCTGAAATGGCAACGTGGAACTCTATAGTTAAACTTCTGAATTCCTCAGAATAAGGAATTTTAATCAAGAAGAGTTAAACTGGAATTTGTGCTTATTCCTCCTCAACATTTATGATGTAATTAAATCACTCACAATAAAAGGCTAAAATATTCTATTTATGCATATGTATTTAAATGCAAAGCGGAAGCATATTGATAGCACAAGACAAAGTTGAATGCAATTAGAAAAATGTTTTTATATTAATAGACACAAACAAGCAGTTTAACATATGAAGCCAGAAAACACTACTATAATACAGAGCCTTAATAAAATAGTGTTTTGCAAAGGAGGGGAAGACGTGCATACACAGACAGACACTTAGAATAAATGAAAAACAGAATATTGCAAACTACAAAAATAGTGGAGGTCTTGCCAGTTACATCTTTATATAAACATGAGCTGGATGATTGCCATCAAAGGTTAACTATAATGGAATTTTAGCAAAAGCTCATCACTTTATTATTACAAGATCTAATCTAAATCTATGTAAATACCAGTTAGAATCTATATCTTCCATTAGATAAATTAGCAAATACAGTAAAAAAAAAAAAAAAAAAAAAAAGACATGGAGAAATAATGGAGGGGTTTAATAAATAGAACATGTCTGGGATGAAAAGACTCTTGAAAATACTGTGTCACCTGAAGGAAAGGATACCCCATGCCCCAAGGTGGGGGGAGGTGGCACTAAACATCAAAGAGTATTCAGGTAATAAATATCAACACTGCTATCTTCTTAATCCCTATTAGTTTAGTCAAGGCTACATCTGCTGCCAGGCAGAATCTTTAAACAAAACCACAAGGCAAACACCTCTCCCAACAACAGATCACAGGCCAACCTATGGAAGTATTGTAAAACCCTTTGTATTAGAAGGAAAAATCTATACTAGCTGTGGATTACTGAGCAATCTCTAGATTATATTGGCACAACAAACCAAGATAAGAGGAGAGATTTAGCAATATTACATCTAAAGAGTACACATACAAGTAGTTGTGGTGATTGTGTGGTGCTCAGTTTACTGTTGTACAAAAAAAGTCTATACCATTGTCTTCTGCCTGTCAATATCATTTATGCTAACAGACTCTCAGGCATTGTGCAGACTCACAATCTAGACATTAACCAAGCTAACACTTTTGCAAAAGAAAAGAGTAGACATATATAAAAAGAATTGCTGCAATGAAAGAATACAAATAAAATATCTCACTTAGCCCCCCTTGTCTGTATAGCATCAGGAGGCAGACATGCTGTTTAGAATCTTGAGTCAGGTGAACTAAGAGCTGACCCATCTGACATAAGATGTCCACCCCCTGACAGATATAAAAATATTTTTTAAAAGAAGTCTCAATAAAAAAGCTATTTTATTTGTATTACTCCATGAAAGGATTTCCGTTTAAAAACACTACAATCTTTATTTTAGCAGAACCTTTTTTGCAGACAGTTGTTAAAACCTGTAGAACTCAAAACAGTTGCAGAAAAGGACTATGTTGTATGTTTCTGTTTGAATGGCTCAGATTAAAGTTAAACACGTATGGTAGAGCGCTCAGACCCATACAGATTGAATTGCTTTATAATATTTTCTTATTGATGTTATAGGAGCAAAGCATTCTATTTTTAGACAGTCTTTTGCAAATTTGTAATGGGAGGGTTCCATAAATTTCCCAGCATCTGGAAAATGTAGTTACAAAAAAAAAAATTCAGGTTGAACAATTTTTTAACAAAAATAGAGAACCGAATATGTTTCCCAGATAAGTATAGAAAAAATACACTTTCCTCGAGAAAAAGGTAGCATAATGACAAAAACTTCAGAGGTCTTCTTTGGAAAGTAATTGTCCTCTCAGTGGGTTTTGTGGAAAAGCCAAAATGTCATTTCTCATAATTGCTTGAAACCACAAAACTTTTGGATGCAATCCTCCTCAGAGTTCTTATTCTCAGACTTTCCTCCTCTCCAAAAAAAAAACAAAAAAAATGTACTTAGTACAACGCCTTAGTTAAAACGGCACCAAAGACTGAACTTCGGCCTCCTCTCGAGGATCAACTTGGCCCAACATGCAGATAAATGGCCAAAAGTCAAAATTTCTACACTGTAAAGAATGAGACTCATGATGAAGGAGATTCCATTCATGTGAACACTGCTGACTATAGGTCATAGTTCCGAGTAAGCAAAATGTAATTTGACTATTTATATAGAAAATGTAGTATTCCGATATGGAATTCTCAGTTGTCCAAGCAGCATTTTTGTCTGGACTTTCCCTCTCCCCCTGTTCGTATATGATTTGCACCTATTATTGAGACTAAGGCAAGAAAAAGAAGGGGGGGGGGGGGTAATACTTTCTAAAATAGCAGTTCAACACTAATAGTAGAGTCCTTGAGATGAAGTTCTTTAGTTCTATTTTCTGGCTCAGACAACCAAAATACAACTAAAAAGGGTAAAGAAATCATGGTCACTGACAAGAAAAGTCATGTAATAAAAATTAATAACATACCAGACGTATATTTAACGATTTTGTTTGGACTATACAAAAAAAAAATGGTCATAAATTTTTATTTACAATCTATATTTAAAAAGGTGAAAACAATACTGTATTGCTAATTTCGGGGACAACATCTTCGCCAACCTACAGACTGGTAAATGAGCTTACTCTCTTTATTCAACTTTTGATATTTATTGAGATCATAAAATTATTTGAAAAGTGCATTAAGGGAGTTCCTGGTCAATTAATAAATCCAAAATTGATATTCTCTGTTTATAGTTATACAGTCAGGGGTGGTTCTAAGTTTTCAAGGGCCGTAATCAGAAAAATAAAAAAAATTAGATTAGGACCTGTGTCATCTATTTGACCAATCCATAATCATCTCCAATCAGTCAGGTGCTGGGGCTAAGCAAGTGGGGAAACAAACGTTTCCAATTAAATTAGTTTTTTTTAAGGAAGCCCAGTCACTGTATGCCTTTAACACATCAACAATGATTTTATGACATTATTGACAACAACAAATACATTCTAGAAGTAACACTTTGCTATAAAAAATATTTTAGCCACAGTAGACTGGTTAAAATAAATACAGGAGTGGGTAAATTAACAGTGACATGTCCATAGCATTAATATAGCAAATCTGCTGTGAAAGATCCAGGGTTTGGAGTGACTCTTTCCAGAAGCCCTTTACAAGTATGTAAATTGACCCTCCTTTCAGAGACAAGATACAGGCAACTTTCAGGAACTTCTGCAGGATTAACCCCCCCCCCCCCCAGTCCTTTGTCTACATCATTAGTGAATGCAGGAATAGACCTGACAGTAGAACATGAACATACAAGTTGAAATAAAGCCAGATATCAGTCACAGTTATGGGGAAACACTATTTACCGACTCATGCAATGACGTTATTCTGTGAAATTCAAATGGAATGATTTGAGTATGTCTGGATGCTCCTTACAAAAAGGAAATAAGCATTACGTTACAGTTCACTATACACTCATTATTTACTATAGAAACAGCAAGAAACCACTGTTGTGGAAGGGATTACCACTTTAGACAGCATAGGTGGCAATGTTCGAGAAGTAATACCCACTTCTGCCAACTATTTAACTCACTCCATAGGAAACAGTGGAATAAGGCAGAGAATTGTTTTTTTGTTTTTTAAAAGCATAAGAAAACAAGTTTACAAAAGATTGAAATTGTGTCAGGTTTATTGAAGAAGAGAGATGTTGAAGTAGTTGATATGGCCTATCGTGTCTAATACATAATTCGTAACACTCAGTAGACCACTCACTCGTCTACCCAGAATCGCTTGTGGTGGTAGCATTGTAGATTTGGAATTAATGTTGGGAAAAACAGGTCTGCTAGGACTTGCAGACATGTTTGCTAATGCTCTTCTGACTTATAGTTGTATAAAATCGGACAGCTGTGTTGGTTAAAAAAAAAAAAAAAGGTTTTCACAATAATACAGATTGTGCCTAAAGTTAAAGCAGAATAAAGTTTTTAATTGAAAGGTGCGTTTTATAGTATCCAATTTCACTTGTGCGCGTTTTAGGCACCAATGTTGTAGAAAGTCTTTTTCAGTTTTGTTAAATATGCTTTCTCTCTCTCTCTCAAAAAATGAGTGTTATAATGACTCGAGATTTATCCGAAGCTGTACCTCAGGTATATGGATTGCCTTATTCAATATAGCATACGTAAAAAAAAACAAGAAACAAAATAGATCAAAATAGATCTCATATAGTGCAGACTTTCTCGACTTCCTCCTTTGGTGTCTATTGGTGTGTAATATGCCATCACCAGTCATCTCGGCTCTATGACATGGTGGCTTGGAAATCTTTAGACACCGATTCTTTCAGGAGGTAGACTTCTGAATACAGAGCAATGTCTTTTTACCAGTGAAGATTTGGAGCAGCACTCAAATCAGTTTTTAATCAGCCAGAAGTAGATTTTTCTTATTATATACAGTTTTAAATCATGCTGACATATATTATGATGGCTTCTTCTATAGGGAGTAAACCCCAAATATTGTCCACATGGAATCTCTGTGTGCAATACCTGATTTGTGTATACTGCTTGGTAAGGAGGAATGCACATTTTCCATAGGGAACGGAGTCCTTTTAGTACATAGTAACAGCAGGGAACTAACTTTTCATGGTATTGTACAGTGGGGTCATGACAGTGTGTAGCACACTGTTAATGACATCACTAAAACAGGAAATCCCATTCAAATTAACAGGAATGATTCTGATTTTGGCCCTGCAGCAAAAATAAAAATTGACTTTTACTCAGCCAGAGATTGTGGGCAGTCCACAATATGTACAAACTGTTGTAATTTCACAAATTCATGTAAGTTTTTTTATATTTTAAAGTACTTCGTCATCGGGAACCAGAAACATACAATCAAAGACCCTGTGGGTCCCTGCTGACATCCTACTATACTTTGTGACGTCACATGTGATGTTGTGGAAGTGTGCCCAAAACACAGAAATGTGGGCACACAGAATTGCAGAAAATGTAGCAGATACTAAAAGTGAACTCATCTGACAGCAAGTCCCTACAGCGGGATCAGCAGGCAGCTCATCACAGGGAGCCGCAATGAGCTGTTGAACTCAGGAAGTTCTATGTTGTCCCACTAGCCTTTAGGCACTAAAAAGTAGGACGGCATAGAACATCCCTGAGACAGGAAGGGGTTAATATTGAGTAACATTTGGATGATACATTTTGGGCACCAGTCAGTCCTTTTAATGTTGAATGCTGGAAACAGCACAGTCAGTTATCTGCAGTTTCCAACTCCATTAATAAATTGGTGACATGGACATAAAACTGTTTTATTGCCACTGATGTAAAGTATGATGAAAAACAGAGAAAAATGAAAATCAGAACATAATTGCACATGAAATGAAAATAAATGTTTTAAAAAAAAACAGTAAGGCTTGATTTGCATTCTCGAAGCTAAACTACAGTCCTCCACTTGTGTGTTTTGTAGCACACCACACAAATAAAATATGTCGTGTAAGTTTGATTTTCAGAATAATTCAAATCATATTTTTACTGCACAATGCCAGACAAACACAAATCACCACTGGTATTGTACGATAATTTTGCCAGTGCATTATAGGTTGGTTTTTAACACCATAACAAACACTGGACATTGTAATATGACATTAGGCCGAGGATAGCTTAGAGTAGGTTAAAATAAAATGCATTTATAATTAAGATATTTTTTGTTTTTTTTCCCACCAATTGTGATATTACATCCATGTGTTTACATTTCTGGGTGACCCAAGGACTGAAAAAAATATATATGTAATCAGGAGGTTTTTCAGCCCTTGTTCCTTGATAAACCTGCAAAGCCACATGCCAGTGGCTCCCTTGAGCACAAATCTATTTTACAACCCCCTATATAGCATTCAGTTTACACTGTACACAGTGTCTGGTGTCAGGTAGCTGCATATTTGCATATTAACAGACATAACACACAGGGTCAGTGTCTGTCATGAAGATACCAATAGCACTATGACAATAGTGTACAGCTGTACAGAAACGGGACATTTTAATTCCAGAATGTCCTAAGGGTGAGGTTGGGCTGTTGAAAGAGGGCATTTACTTTCTTGTATATCTGGTAAGACCTGTGGAAGTAGAAACTGCGAGTTCACACTTTTTATAACGTTATGACCTTCAAAGAACAGAACACTGACATCTGAGTTATAAGATGCTTTCTTGTAGATCTGCCAATAGTCCTGCCAATGTTATGATGGCCTATAATCTGCGCATTGAAAGAGCTGCCAGTCAGTCTCTGGAATACACCATTCTAGACAATCCCTGTGTGTGCTACTGCTGGTTACAAGGCATTCTACTGCACGTCATCCACTACCAGTCATTCAACAGCACAGGCACCGGGTCTCATCCCATTACAGCGTCTACCTCTGGCACAGCTGCCTGAGCACCATGGGATATGCAGTGCACAAAAGCTGGTGTGCCATCAGTCCTAATGCAGCATGCTGCTCTGTGCACGGGCAGCTCACACATCTTGTACGCTAATATGCTGCAGCATCTATGCCAGCCAGCTCGCAAGCAATTCATAATGATAGGCAACTCCTACATGGCAAATACTAAATTACCCCAAATCATGCAAGCGGCGTCCAGCACAGCGTGATCACAGAGCAGTGTACACAATACTGTGATACCCCCAGGTTTATTTAGCTGGCAGACTGAAATGATAAATCAGTATATATATATATATATATTAAGGAAAAAACTTGGAATGTACATACCAGTGGGAACCAGCATGCACCAATGCGCGATCTGCAAAATAGCATGCATTAAAAGCTCAATGCGATCCTCCCTGTAGGGTTTTTTTTTTTTTCTTCCAGGAGCTTGTTAGAAATAATGGAGACCGTAGCTCCTCCTTCTCCTACATGTCATCACGACACGTGACCACTAGAGGCCAGGATTAACTCTCTAAGCACCACACAGACAGCCCATGATGTACCTGTAGAGCTCTAGAGCACACACACACACCCTGGTTTAGGCTGATTGTGAAACTGTGTGAAAAGGCAAGATCATTGTTCATGACGTGAAATGTCGATAGCAAGACAAAAAATAAAAAAAATTATTTAATTGCAGTTGATTTTACAAAACATTGAGGAGCGCAGTGAATAAGAAAAAAATGTAAATGAATCTAACGCAGTGAAAACAATAGAAATCATAATAATTTAAAAAGTTACATTTTTATTTATGTATTTGTATCTCTATTGAAAAAAAAATTGTGATAGTGCACACTCTGTGTGTAAAAGATGAGTGTTATAATGACCTGATGTATATCAGAAGATGTTCTTTGTGTTTATGGATTGCCTTACTTCAATATATCAAATGTAAAAGAGAACGAGAAACAAAATAGATCCAATATAGTGCAGTATGTACGTAAACATGGAGTCTGGATGTATGATATCCATTTACTCTCACACATAAATGATGGTACTCAGGCAAATGTTTATGCGTTTCACCTCTACAGGAGGCTTCCTCAGAACATCTGCGATTTAAAGTATCTACTTGCATAAATATATGTATATAAAGTACCTAATTGAGCCCCCTTTCCTTCATTTAGCTCTGTTAGTTTCAGACATCTTTAGAAATCTTTCTTGGGCTAGATGAAGGGAGATCTGACCCAAAATTTTGAGCGACATGTCCATCATTGATAGAGCTATATGCAGAAAAGTGGTACTTTATTTGTATTCTTTTATTATAGCATTTCTATTTAAAATGTCCACACCTGATGCTTTAAAGACAATTGTCCTTTTCAAAATGTCTATTGTGTTTGATGTTAATTTACATCCACAAAACCTCTAAACTAGTGTATTACTTTTTCTATCCGAGTACCAAGTCAAGGACTTTTATTTCAACATGTCCATCTAGTCTGCCCAACATGTTTATTGGCCAGACTAGATGGACCGAATGGTTCTTATCTGCTGACACATTCTATGTACCCCTAGAATTAATTTGCTGTACATTCACTTTTTGTTATGTAGGTTCAGGAATTTACTCAATGTCTTATACAGAACTTAATGGATTTCATAACTTCATTTAGACAGAGACAAATTGATTCGTAAGGTAATGGGGATACACTCTCCCTCCCAAGTCCCGACATCCCAAAGATGTTGGGAGATATGTCAGATATATTGTAACTATGCTTAGGCACCAACATTTTCCATGGTCAAATACTGGGGTCTGTGATGGTCAATTTAATAATGATCTATGGCCCTTTACAGACCATTGTCATGGATGCTGGTATTCTTGTACGGACACTTTGCCTGATTGTAATGTAAGACTCTTTGAAGAGCCTGGTTTTGTAAAGTTTTTGAAGGACTTAGAGAAAGAACTGGAGATTCCATGGTGGTGAGTTAAAGCTTGAAAAGGCCACATAACATTTAGTGATAAGGGAGGAAAACTATGGGAGGCTGAAAGTTTGTAAATTACGGTTGATTTTCAGTGAATGGGAATGTCATAGGAAGGCAATTATTTTGCATTAAACATGTTTTGAGATATCATGTAACCAGGTCATATGTGCCATGGTACACATCCCACAGAGTCCTAAGTGTTTGTTTATATTTTTACACCCAATTACATACCATCCATATTTCAAATGGCCAACGAGGGACAATTTTATTTTTATGGGAGTCACTGAATGTGTGGCAGTGGGTGGGACATTACTGGAACATTTTTGTCCAATTGGTAACAAGTGTGGCAACCTTTTCATCATAAAAATACCGACCATGCTACTACCTCCGTAGACTTAACTGTGGGGCCAAGCCATTTTTTACACTTGGGAGGTATGCAGTTAAGTTTATTAGACTGCGAATCACTATGTATTTATGTAATAAACTGTGAAATGTCTCTTTCTGTCCACAATTTGTACTTTAAAATGCATTTTTTACATTTTGCATTGGTTAAAATATAAACTACCAATCAGAGCAGCACTAGTTGGGGGTTCCCTCTGCTGGTGCCATGTAAAATCGGAGGTCTCTCACTGAGCCAGCAGTGAGAGTCTTTGGCAACAGACGAAACCCTGATGTTTCCTAAGCTGGTCAGAAAATAAACAGAAATATAACTTAAAGAGTATATACTAGTTTATCCTCATACTAGGGCCACTCATATTTTCATTTCTATAAGCACAAGTAAAAAAAAGTTTAGTGCCACTTTAACAAAGAATGTTATCTTCTTTCGTGATCAGTCTTTAATTGCAGTTTTCTGTAATGGAATTTACTGAATTATGTTTTATGCAATAAATCAGACTTATCAGTAGATTCCTAGTCTTTAATGCTCGTATAAAATAACAAAATGAATTCCAATACAACTACATCATTTAAATTGTGTTTTTCTTCTTGATCCAATAATATCAAATGAAAAATAAAGAGGATGCACGTGCCATTTATTATTTATTGCACATTCAGAGGGCATGTGGTTACATTTAACCCCTTAGTGGCAACACATTTTGACCTTGTATTTCCCTTGGTGACAAGGGCTGTTTCTGGGGTGTTTGTGTTTAGCTGTAATTTTCTTCTTTCTCACATACTGTACCCACACAAATTGTATGTTGTTTTTATCATCATAAGAAGGGCTTTCGTTAGATACCATTATGTTCATCATATCTTATAATTTATTACAAAAAAATCATAAAATATGATGGATAAAAAACACTATGTCTTAATTTGACCTAAAAAATAATTAACACAAATACAATCATAAAAAAAAGACCTTGTCTAAATAGTTTCAAAATTTTGTCCCGAGTTCAGAAATATGCTTCTTTCCATGTTTTTCTGCATTTTTTTTGCGCGTTATAGGGCAAAAACAAAAAATAGTGTTTTTTGTTTTTTCCTACAGTGACCTTTTGACCCCAACCCGAACCCTAAATTTAACCCTAAACCTAAATATAACCGTAACTGTAACCTTTATGCTAACCCTTAATATATTCTAATTTCAATTTAATTGTAACCCTATCCCTTATGCTAACCCTAATTTAATTGAAACCCTAACAACTATTCTAACCCAAACCCTAGATTTTAGCTAATTAAATCTTTTTGGTTTTTTTTATTGCAATGTTGCTGACTGCCTCTAGGGGCAGTCAAGCAACAGCATCAGAGTGACGGAAGTGAATTTTTTTCACTTACGACACTCTACCCACAAGAGGTTCAGCAGCCATACTGGAAGTGCATGCTGCCCCTCTAACATGGTGCCCTTGATCATTGTCAGCAACGGAGTTGCTGGCTGGACATTCCTGACACGTTCCATTGTCGCGAAGGGTTTAAGTAGATACATTTGTATTCATTAATACCTATTTATTACACGCTCAAAATAAGGCATGTTTGTGGCATAACATTGTGACTTGATAAGCAAATTAGAAGCAGGCAGCCTTCTGGTCGGTGACTGACGCTCTCTGTGGCTTGATATGCAAATTACACCTTTCTCAATAGATTATCTTTATATGAAGCCACAGGGTGATGTCATAAACAGGAGACACTTTTTGTCCTGTTCGTCCGGAGTAAACCCGGCGTGCTATTAGGGTTTACTCTCAGCTGTGTCTCACGCACAGTAGTTCTTGAGGCTGGCGTGCACTGACAATTTTAGTGCAAGCACAGCCAATCAGAGCAGGAGCTCGTCTGACTACGTTTTGAATATAGCAGGGGTTTCTCTCTGCTAGTACAAAGAGGGACACTTGTTTTTGTATGGGGTCAGCAGAGAGGAAGCAAGCATTAAAAAAAAATGTAGTTGTCCTTTAAAAGTCTGTGGTGTCTCCTGTTTATGACATAACCCTGTGACTTGATATGAAGATAATCTATTGGGAAAGGTGTAATTTGCATATCAAGCCACAGAGAGAGTCAGTCACCGACCAGAAGGCTGCCTGCTTCTAATTTGCATATCAAGCCACAGTGAGAGTCAGTCACCGACCAGACTCTGCCTGATTCCCATGGAATCAGGCATGTATTATCAAAAGTACATCCCAGTACCCTCACATTAAGGACAACTATCTTTTCACTTGTTCTTCTCAATTAGAAGCATAAGTGAAATACAACAATATAGATAACATTTAGATGATGAAGTCCATTTAACAGAAGTAGATTCTTACTTTTGCTCCAATCCCTGTTCAAAATATTTAAAAAAATTGATAAAAATAAATAAATCTAAGCCTACAAAATTCTCTGTGTGCAGCACATGTCGCTCTCTTGGAATTAAATCTCTTTGTTCAATACATATTTTTTCTGATTTTATATGAGTTATCCATACTTCTCAAATGTCCCCACTGAGGAGGGACAGGCCCTACTGTGCATCCAAATCCCCCAGTCCCTCTTTCCCTTTCTATTGTCTCTCCTTTCCTTTTCTACTGTCCCCTTTTCTGGGAGCTCAGAATTATTAGTTTGTACTGTATCCCAGAGCTCCATAGCAATAAAACTCATAATAAATTGTATTTTAACTGCACCAAGTGTGTTTTTTTATTATTAATTTGTGTAAATAACATTAAGTATTCTTATACAAAATGATTTATCAAATTATATAAATAGTTACCAGTTGGCCATAAAGTAGCTGAAAAAGTTGGGAGGTATGGTTACCCAATTATGAAACTGAGTGCCAGACTGACAAATATGTATTAATCAAAAAGGATTGGATATATTTGACTTCCCCAAAATCTGCACAGTATGAAACAGGGGTGAAGGGCAATTACTTCCTGAGCTGCTCTTTAGTCAGTGGGCTGGGGCCAGTGCCAGACTGGAAAAAAAAACAACCCTGGAAATAATTGTATACTAGCCCCATAGCATTGTGTCATTATACCAACTCCATAGCATAAGATCATTATTTTCTTGTTCATAAATAAAATAAAATCATGCATTTTAAAAGAATATTTGAAAAGTGTATTATTTATAGATAAGACTGACATAAATCCCTGGACAGGGAAATATATACCCCTAGTATGTACACAAAGTTACATAAATTACCCTGTGCAGGAGTATATATCATGGCTGTATGTGAGATATAACATATATAGTTACATAGTAGTTTAGATTGAAAAAAGGCTTGCGTCCATCAAGTTCAACTCCTTTCCTATCCTTCACCGTTGTTGATCCAAAACAATCCAAAGCAACCTTGGGTACATACTGGGTGGATATATTTACTTAGCAAACAGATTTCACTCGCAGGATTTGCCCCAGCACCCAGGGCTTACCCTAGTACCCAGATGGTAACAAAGAATTAGATCCACCACCCAGATTGCACTCAAAGGACTTGCTCCAGCACCCAGGACTTACCCCAGAATCCTGATTACACTCCCAGGACTTGCCCCAGCACCCAGGACTTACCCCAGCACGCAGATTGCACTCACCCCCTTGTCTGTCTGTCAATCTCTGTCTGTACTTTATCTGTCAGCAAATCTGTCTTGCATATCTATGTGTGTCTAACTATGATAACATCAGATGGGCTGATTAAATCAGATCGACTGATAAAGTGCCATTAAGAGCGAATAAATAGTTTTTGCCCCCTGGGCCAACGGTTTCCAGCCCTCACCTAGTCACAGTTGGTCTTTTTTCACAAACCTAAACCATAAACAAGCATCTCCATTCATCTCTGGTCTCCATTCACTAAAAAATCAAATAAAAAATTCAAGCTGAGCTACAAAATGTCTCCTAATTGCAATCATATAATTCCATTCAGCGTTTAAAAGGACCCTGTCAGTCTAAACAATGGTTATAATGTAAACTCAACAAAAAAAATGATGAAAAATGATCTATACATTGTGTTAACAGAATTGCATACCACACCTGCGGTTTGATGTGTAAATGAACACATTTTAATAAGAAGTGTGTAATTTGCAAATCAAGCCACAAAGTGATGTCATAAGCAGGAGACTCCAAAGATCCTTCTAAAACATATATATATTTTACACGCTGTAAATAAAATGTTTCATTATGTTTTATTCTGTACATTCACAGTATAAGCAAAGCCACTTTAAAGCCTTATTGTTGCAGTTCATGTATTAGTGAATATATTCCACTCAATATTGCATGTGGGGAGAGGGAGGCCTCCACTGGACACTATTGTGATATGCAAGCAAGTGGTTGGAAATCAATCATTTTACTTAGTGTATGTACGGCTCCCATTTTTAGCCAACTTCTGACAAATGTATTTTACCTCTAGGGTTGCCACCTTTTCTTAAAAAAAAAAGAAAAATAATAATAATAACAGCCATGCTATTGGCTCCACAGACATAACATTGGCCCCAAAGTATTAAAGCGAATCCATAAGCATCCTCAGTCTTTCTACCTTGCCTATGTTACCAGCAGTTTATGTTTTAGTATCTACTTCCCAGTTTGAAAAACACTTTGAAGCACTAAGTTCCTGTTTCATTTGAATAATGTATTTATGGGGCTCTGTTCAAAGACATTTCACTTATCATTAGCTTTTGACTGGGGAGTGGCAGAAAGACAGAACCAGAATAATTTTGGAACAGTATTTAAACCGGTTTATGGCAAAGGAGCAAAGTGGCTTTGACATGCTTAAAAGCCCATGAAAATGTCAATCAGCTTTGTCAAGGATGGCAAATGATCGCTGTGATTGGTTATTGGAAATGATATGAGCAGGCTCAGGGAAAGAATGCCCTGTTTCGAGGCAAAGCCCTGTTCCGAGACCCATTGCTCATTTAGATCGAACATATATATATGTGATGGTCTGTTTGTGATGGTCTGCAAGTACCATTCTTTTAGGACATATATATATATACGTTCAATTGAAGGGACAGTTTAAACAGTGCACCCTAACTTTCTCGTCCTGTATTGCAGCTTCCCAGACGTTTGCCTGCCAGTGTGGGGGAGTGTCTCTGTTTTGGAGGTGGAGCTTAAAAGTCTCTGTTCATTGGGGCGCTTCCCTGAATGGTCAAGTCTGCTACTAATTATAAGAAAATGGACATCGCTAGATTAAATATGTAGAAAAAATATCCCCCTCAACTATATAAATGTGCAATATAAACCATATTTTTTTTTTTTAGTTGATAATAAATACAGATTATTGACAAACAGTATAAATCAATAAAACAAATAAATGTATACAGAGTCTCCAAAATAAAGTTGCGTATACTTCATAGTGTTAACAGGGACAACCATCTATTTGGGATAGCATTACTGAATAAAATGCATGTCATATAGTAAAAAAAAAAACTTTTAATAATGCCCCAAAAATTTTTAAAAAAATGAAGCTTGTTTTTAGTCTTACTAATTTAAAAAGGAATAAGTGTCTTATCCAAAACGTACACAGGAGGCGCACTGACAGGACTTGCCCTAGGACTCAGCCCAGTACTGAGATTGCACCACAGGTAGGGTTGCCACCTTTTCCTCAAAAAAATACTGGCCATGTGTGTTTAATATGCCAGGATATAGCCAATTAATATGCCAGGATATAGCCACTTAATATGTCAGGATATATCCAATTAATATGCCAGGATATAGCCACTTAATATGCCAGGATATTGCTATCTAATATGCCAGGATATTGCCAATTAATATGCCAGGATATTGCCACTTAATATGCCAGGATATTGCCAATTAATATGCCAGGATATAGCCACTTAATATGCCAGGATATAGCCAATGAATATGCCAGGATATAGCCACTTAATATGTCAGGATATAGCCAATTAATATGCCAGGATATAGCCACTTAATATGCCAGGATATTGCTATTTAATATGCCAAGATATTGCCAATTAATATGCCAGGATATAGCCACTTAATATGCCAGGATATTGCTATTTAATATGCCAGGATATAGCCACTTAATATGCCAGGTTATAGCCAATGAATATGCCAGGTTACAGCCACTTAATATGCCAGGATATTGCTATTTAATATGCCAGGATATAGCCACTTAATATGCCAGGATATTGCAATTTAATATGCCAGGATATTGCCAATTAATATGCCAGGATGTTGCTATTTAATATGCCAGTATATTGCCAATTAATATGCCAGGATATTGCCAATTAATATGCCAGGATAATGCCACTTAATATGCCTGGCTATAGCAACTTAATATGCCAGGATATTGTTATTTAATATGCCTGGATATAGCCAATTAATATGCCAGTTTATTGCCCCTCAATATGCCAGGATATAGCCACCCTCCTTCCCCAGCCAGTACTTACCTCCTTGCTGCTGTCTCCCGGTGCAGGTCCGTGGCTGTGAGGGAAGTGTTGTGCGCTCCCCTCCAGCTGCGCGGATCAATAAAGTTTGTTGAAAAAAAAAGTTTAAACAAACTTTATTGATCCGCGCGCTGGAGGGGAGCGCACAACGCTTCCCTCACAGCCACGGACCTGCACCGGGAGACAGCAACAAGGAGGTAAGTACTGGCTGGGGAAGGGGGGAGGAAAATACCGGGCCTTGCGTGGCCGGCATATTAAATATACCAGCCTCGGCCCGAAGACCCAAAATACCAGCTGTGCCGGTAAATTACCGGCCAGGTGGCAACCCTAACCACAGGGCTTTCCCCACAAGGGCAGATTCTGATCTTGGGCGTTGCATTGCCTATGTCTGTCTGTCTTTTCCCATATCTGTTTGTCTCTCTACTCTGCCCTCTCATGTCTGCCTACCTCTCTCCTCTTTCCCTCGTGTGTGTAGTCTATCTCTCCTCTCCCCCTTCTGTGTGTAGTCTGTCTCTCCTCACCCTCTCATGTGTGTAGTCTCTGTCTCCTCTCCTCCTCATTTGTGTAGAAGCTCTCCTCTCCCCCTCGTATGTGTAGTCTTTCTCCTCCCTCATGTCTGTAGTGTCTCTCTTCTCCCCCTCATATCTGTCTCTCCCTCTCCTTCTCATATTTGTCTGTCTCCCCTCCCCCCTCATATGTGTCTGTCTACCTAAGGATCAGTGCTTCATCAATGGCACATACCATTATTTACACTGGTTGATGTCATCTTTGTGATGGAGAGTGATGTCATATCATACGCCCTGATATCTTGTATAGATACGTGCAGCTGTGTAGGAAAACCAGCGTTCTCACAAATGGGGGAGCTAAAGCTTTCATAAACTCCTTACTACCATGAGTCCTTCTTTAATGTGGCCCTTTATCCAGTGCACCATCTACACTGACAGCAGATCTTTTGAAATGGGTCTTCATCCCTGAGTGTAATCAAGTCTGTAGTTCATTTTCTGACAATGATTCTGCAAGATGCAAAACAGAACATGAATATACAATAAGCTTGTTGAAAAATTAGTTCAATATAAAGTATACTTTCTAAAGACAAAACAAATGTCTCTCCTTGTTTTTAGTATTTCAAACTCTCATCAAGTTGTGGCACATCAACAAAGAAGGCGGTGCGTAAAAATAAACATGTATCCAGAGCTCTGGACTGTAACCGTGGAATCTTCGCTGTTGCTGGATGAGTGCTTCTGTGTACACTATCTTGTAGACTGTGCATGCATATATCAGGCTCCTGGGAGATGACATACTGGAATAGAATCAACCTAAAAAAAATAGGGCTTCAAAATGTCTGCACTGGGTACCATTACACAGATGTCACATTCTATCAGTTCAAACATGCAGATGTTATTCCATAAGTACTATCAGTGATAAAAGGATTATATCAGGTATCCATATTAGGATTAGGCCAATGGATAACAGACATCTTGATGGCAATGAAGTCTGTGAAAGTCTAGAGATATATACCAAGAAATCCAAATGACAAATGCGGCCCATCTTACAAGAAAGTGCCTCCTGACTAACTAAACTATACATGACTTGCCAACGTCATTAAACACTTTGCTTCAATGGACGTATCATGCGTCACATAAAAGTTGTCACTAAGTGAAAATACACATAGAAAATATACTTAATTGTTATGTAGAGCCGATGTCACTCAATGAGCCACTGAGGGGTGTCCTGTTTTTGTGTCTGTGCTTATAGTGTATATTTAATACATATGTTCTGTACCTGGCCAGGTGAACAACACTATACTAGCAGTGGGTAAGGTTGTACTATATATATATATTTTTTTTTTTTTTATTCTACTTTACTGCATATTGATATTGCTTTTTTGTGTATATTTTATCCCATTTGTTTTCTTATTGTCATATTATTGTGGTATTAGACTTAGTTGTAGTCTTTTTACCTTATATACATGTATTTGTTGTAACAATAAATCTTTTCTATTTTTATAAATTATGTCCTGTTCTTTTTGGGGTATATTTTAGCGCTGTCTCTCTTTTTATTAATCCATAAATAATCACGAGTTGGCACTATACCGATAGCCTCGGACCATTTTTTGAATAAAATCAAGGGCTTTTTTAGATGTGGGACTTGTGTATCGGGAACGATCACTTTATGTCTATGTAATAAACCAATCACTACTTTCAAATCTTAGGTATCAATGATTACTGTCAGGACTTGTACTGAACATACAACTACAATACTGAGGATTGTTCTCTAGCCTTAAATTACCTGACCTGTGCTCCTTATGTCATTACTGTATCATACTTGCCATGCCAAGGCATGAATTGACATAACCTTTTGTATGTAATAGAATTTGTTTTGTGTTATGATAGCCTTTATTGTAGCTTTGATCAGGATACCCCTGAACTATCTAGCACCAGGTCTTAGCCATACAATGTAACTGTAGATAACAATCACCAGAGCTGGATTTAGAGGGTTGTAAAATGTTTTAGGATATCTGCTCCGAGTTTAGATAACTCAAAGGACAACAGGATAATATGAAAATATGGAGGACGTGTGTAAACGTTGTGAGAATTTCTACTATAAATATATATGTAGATTGGCCAGGGTGTATGCTTTTGTTTGGTACCAAAAATGCCCAGTGGAATGTCTTCCTTTTATGAAAAACAGGAATGACTACTTTCCAAGAAGTTATACCATGCATGTTAGATTTCTAAATATTCACAAACATATGAGGAATGTGATGATGATGATTGGTAGATTACAGATATTTACATTTTCCTATTCAAGGTGGGGTCTTACCATGGACCTGTAAAGAGGCAGAATAATATCTTACTCACATGAGTTAATACCCCTTTTAATAGTTTCCAATATCTTATTGGCCTTTGCAGCTGCCAGCTGGCGCTGTGCACTACTGCCAAGTCTACTGTATACAACTACTCCTAAAAAAATTCATTAGTAGATTTCCCCAAGGAAACACCATTCAAACTTTATGTTGCATTTTTATTTTTGTACCTAAAATGTATAATTTTACACTTGTCTACATAGAATCTCAATTGCCATTTATCTGCCCAGTTCCCCAATTTGTCTAAATCCTCTTGAAGTGAAGATGCATCTAGTTCAGACTGTCTTACCCTACTTAATTTTGTCTCATCCACAAACACTGAGACATGGTTCCCTATGCCCTCTGGGAGATCATTAATAAACAAATTAAAGTGCATTCAGGGAAGCATGGGAAATGTTTTTTTTATTATAAGAGGATAAATTCAGATGAATTGGATTCTCTTGCACTGAGCGTATAAACGAAAATCTCTATTCAGAAGTTGGTAATTGCCATCTTGCATTGATTAGGGACAGTTGTGTAATTTCACCAGTGACAAGATTTACATCCTGTACATATGCCGTGCTCCCCTGGGCTGCTTGGGACAACCGTCTGTGCTTTAGCTGGTGAAGGATCCTTGTGGGAAGAATCAAACATATTTATTTGATAAATTGCCACTTTAATATGCATTTATTTGTCCAGTTGTTTTCATAATGGAGTAATCTTTTAACTAAGAAAAACTTAGAATTAGAATTTAAAAATATTTTATTTTATAGAAATTGCAAATCGAAGACAAATATACAAGCACACATGATTTGATTACGCATTATTACTCATCAAACACTTCTCAGAAAATCCACTAATCAACAGGTTTTACGGTTTAGCTCTACATTTTTAAAGCCAAGACTTCTTTATTTTGGATATTTTAGCTAAGTTACTGTGCTTCATATCAGGGCTTTTTCTTGAGGTAGTATCTTTATTGTCATCATTTGTAAAGGAAATGGCAGCTGGTTGGGAGGGGACATAACTTATTTTCTCCTGTGATAAACTTGATGATGTCTTTAGGACAAAGCGTTCCTGTATAGTGTCCTTTAAGTGTATGAGTAGACTATTCTGCTCTGGGTGCAACACCATTGTCTTCTTCTTTCTGCTCTTAAACTCACAACAGCTGTAGCAGGCCGCAGTTAAAATACGGAACACATAGAACCAACCCAGGTAGTGCAGCTCAACAATGTTCAAAATAAAACAGCCAAGGCCAACCCCGAACATAAAATTGAGAAAGACTGTCTTCTCTGTAGCTCTGGAAACAAAACAGTCAGTTGTGGTTGGACAAGGGTAGGTCTGGCATCGGAAGAGGTGAGGAACTTCAAAGCCAAAAAGATAGTACTGTCCTACTAGGAACCCTATCTCCATAGCGGACCTGAGAACAACATGCACAATGTAAATTATATGCATCTTGTCAAAGAACGGAATAGGACCCTGGATGGTATCTTTAGCAAGCTTAGGCCTATATTTGTCTCCTTTGGTGGCATGCTCTTTGAGGTCCACCTTTTCCTCACCATCTGTGCTTAAGGTTCCCTTCTGCAGGGACAAGCTTTGGAGAAGTTCCATTACATAAGCCCTTTCTAGCTCAGTCTTTTCATCTTTGGCAATTTTATGTAGCACATAGATGATGTAAAATATAGAAGGTGTCGACACCAAGACAATCTGAAAGATCCAAAATCTAAGATGTGACACAGGGGCAAAGCTGTCGTAACATACATTGTTGCAACCGGGTTGTAAGGTGTTGCAGGTAAATTTAGACTGTTCATCGCCGTACATTGCGTCTCCCACCAATGTTACTAAAAGAATTCGGAAAATGAGGAGCATTGTGAGCCATATCTTTCCAATCACAGTAGAATGGTTCTGGACCTCTGTCAAAAGACGCCCCAAGATAGACCAGTCGCCCATTTTTAGACCTAATGTAGGAAACATATAAAATCAGTAAACACTGTTAAAAAAAAAAACAGAACAAGATAATTAAAAACTTTTAGTATCAACGTATTCTGCAACATCATATCCAGGCACAGTATAAATGTCACTAGTAGCTACATATATTTATGTTTAGGGTTTTATAACACAATATAGTCTCAGAGACAGGATTACAACATAGGAAAGGGCTAGTAGCTGCCTAATTGTGGAATTATATGTATATTCAGTCTTCGTACAAAGCTCATGTAGTTCAGCATCACATAAACAGCCACTTATTGGCTACCTCTTGTGTAATAGAAGTAATGAACATGGTACCTGCCCTCCAATCACAATTAGGTTGCTACAACAGACAATATCCATTAATCCAATAATTTATCAAAAGAGAGTTGTTTTGTAGCTGATCCATGCTTATGACTTATACCAGGATTGTTTTTTCAATCACACAAATCAGGGCGAAATCTATGGGTGTCTTAGATACTACAAGGAAAATCCAGGATGAAGTCAGATATTCCACAACTGGTTTGTCTTTTCGTTAATGTTTTCTTGAGTGTCTCAATTGTACAATATTCCTGCAGGTGAGGAGAACTGTAAACTCTTCTAACCTGTAGAAGAAAACTGTTTGCTTATTGACTGGCAAGTAGGCAAAAGAAGGTAATATTAACACTAACCTCCTGGCTTCTTTAATGGTGTCACCACTTTTGGACCATCACAAAGGTGCTCTTCCAGCTCCCATGCTGGTTGTCTGTGTTAATCGTCATCCAATGAGAGGCGGCACAACCTGGAGATAAAGGGACACTAGATTGTCAATATACGGTCTTCCAGCTGTTAATCAGCTAGAGTTCCCATGATGCTCAGCTTATCCAACAACAACAATAAGGCAGTATAATGCCTTGTCCAGACTAATATGTCAAATACTGTAGGTGTAAAGGAAATTAAAAGCTTGAATATGTGTGAGTGTACCAAATGCATGGTAAAAACATTTCCTATGAGGTCACAGACTTGGTTAACTTCCATAATTATAAAAACGAATATATATATATACATTTATATACATATATATATTATATTCAAAAATGAAACCAAATCTACTCAAGAACTATCCTCATGAACTACTATAAGCGGACTCTACCTAAAGTGCCCCAAAGTACTTTTTTCATTTATAAAGGAAAAAGATATTATTACAATTTTGTGGAACAGATGTGGCATTTCCTCTCACCACTCCCCACCCCCTTATGACTATTTACTGGACTATGCTTCCTCATTGATAGACACTCAGTTTTAGATGGGGGGGACTCTGGGTATATTTTAAAACTAATTTTAAAAAATGATCTTTCACTCCAGCACTCCAGGGGCAAAAAAGAGAAGAGAAATCATGTGAAAACATTTGCTCAGGTGTAAAAAAGTAGCATGTTACTTCTAAAGTGTATGCCACTTCTCCCGTAGGCAACGTAAAAACATTTTCTTCTACTGGTTTTACATTGTGACATAGTTTGGATTAAAAAAAGACTTGCGGCCATCAAGTTCGACCCTTTTCTTATTGCTTGTTTATCTCTGTTGATCCAAAAGAAGGCTAAATAAAGTTTGGTGAGACTGCTTTCTGTTATTCATGTATTATTTAAATATGAGGTGCTATTCATAGCGTAACATAAAGTCTGATCTTTAAAGTGGTATTTATCTTTAATGTTGGGGAGGCTGCTTACCTGTAGTTAATGTGTAATAGTAACGTGTCTTTATAAAGGGGGAAGTTTTAATTCTACAAAGTAAGTGAAATAATATAGTTGACAAAAAACAAAGGTTTGGGATCCCTCTCAGCGAGAACGGGCAAAGGCTGAAATAGCCGGCCCTATAGGTTGTAACCTACTCGGGAGAGGAATCACTAATATAGTTGGTAGTAGCCATATTGCTTTGCCAACAGACTCCTGCTAGCGTATCATGCATGCAATTATCACATTATTAAAATGCTTATTTAGGTAAATTCACTAATATATCAGCAAATACACATTTCAAACAGACAATCAAACATACAAATCCTATCATTTAACTCTAAGACCAAGCTCAATTAAAAGACAATGATTGTAAGCATGTTGAAAATATATTACATTTACTTGTATTTAGTTCTGTCAGAGTATATAAATCTTGGCATAAATTCTTTGAATATTTAGAGATAAGAAGGCTATAACATGCTCTTTGACACAGCAGCACTATATTAATTACATTCAAATACATCAATACTTTAAAAATAAAAGTCTTTGTAAAGTTATAGAGCAGTCATGTCCCTTGTTTATATATTTTTATTTTATTTTATATTAATTAGCAGTTTACGTAGCTATTCCTGAATTTGCTATAAAGTAATACAAACAAAGATTTGAAGGGGCCAAGCACTTACCGTATTGTGTATTCCTCCCCTTTAATAGGAGACAGAAAATGCTCCTATAGGTGATAGTCACATCATTTGTGTCCGAGGTTAGAGCTCTCTGTATGTGATGGGCTGTCTATCTCTCTGGGCCACTGTTGGTAGAATAGGCTGACAGCACATATCCAAATTGTTTATCTCAAACACTCATTGTACATCATAGGAGGACAAAAAGGTTCAATTTACAGTGAATGACAAAGACATATGTGAACATGGGGTCAGCCCCTCTTTGCAGCTATTCAGTAGCTCAGCACAACAGAACATGCTAGAAAAAGTGCAAAGAAATTTAATTAAAGGCCTATTTACCTTTCTATGTGTAATTATATATCCTAATTTAGCACAGAAATAACTGCCTGATAAATAAACTAACATAGATACCAACAAGAGAACACTTCTAAATACCAAATCAGTTAGATTTGTAGACAGGATAATTAACACAATTTATTTTTTATTTTTAAACCCATATTATAAAATTTATAAAAGTAAATAAAACTGAGTGCAATTAACCAGGAGTGTATCGTGCCCCTGAGTGACAGGTGTGCTTCTAGTCCGGAGCACACCTCTCACTTGGGCATGAAGTATCTCGTGTATTTCTAGGGGTTTGTGTGCTGCAAATAGACAGCACCAAACCCCGGGAAATACACGAGATACATCTGAGGGGCCAACGGCAGCTGCGAATTCGGCAAAAGAATCACAAACTCTGTTGCCAATTCGACCAGGACAAAAAGTATACAAATTTCTATACTTTCCATTCTTGTTCGAACTGCTGTCTTCTGGATGTATTTTCGGGGTTTGTGTACTCTCTGTTCGGAGTGCACAAACTCCGGAAAAAGACAGCGGTGCACACCTAGCACACATGGAGCACGCACATCTGCAATTAACCCACCTTAAATCTAGGAGAAAGGGTATTTGCCAATGTTATAGGGTTTGTGTGTCCAGGTAAACACCTCACTTTCTTACACTTAATGCTTTTCCATAACATTGGTATGTGAACAGTTTGGTTTGTGTAGATTCATTCTCATAAGCTATTTTATGGGGGGATTTTAGCTGAATTTTCCCTTCTCAGAGGCAGCTACTAATAATAAATATAGGATAGGCAAAGTGTCCATACTAGGTTTATGACCCAGACCCCAGTCCACCATGAGCAGTGCTGGTGCCTATCCTTGATAAAAGGTTTTATCTAATAAGTAGCTAAGGTTTGCTAAGATTTCCTAAGATGTTATATTGAGCGCTCAGCATTCAACTAGGCAAGGGAGGTGAAACTAAATGTTAGAACTGCCTGATCATGTTGATGTTGTGTGCCCACTGTGCCCAATGTAAAAAGCACAGGAAGTACAGGTTTGTACTACATTTGGTGTTCTGAAATGTGGTCAGTAACATTAAATTGTGCACATTACTGTGTGTCTCTTTAAAATAGTCTCTTAGTTGGAGTACATAAAACAAGAGGGAAATAGTTCTGAATGCCAACTGCAAAGTGGGTGTGAATTTGACCATCTCAATGAATTGCTCCTAATTGGACATGGATGTGTGTGAGGACAACAATGAGTGTACTCAGCAATGTAATAGATGTAATTAAAGCAACAAGGGGCTCAGTCAAGACAGACTTGTGTCCACTCAATAATCTGTGGAGGAAATAAATGGTCACATGCAATACAATTATTGATTCCTCTGGTTATGAACAATAGTGTCTTGCCTTAAAATACATTAGACAGAGACTGAGCCTGTATCATGAATACTCATGTATTTCAATGTGTTTATTTATATGTGAGAGGCTACTGTTATGTGTAATCAGAAGACTCAATAAAGTGTTTTTGGTTTTTACTGTGAGACACAGTTTCCCTATGGTAGCCTTCAGTTGTTTATGGTAGCCTGCCACTGGTCTCATGGCTTAGTTGGAGTATATTTGATCTACCCTATAATATCCTGCATTATAGAAACATAGAATGTGTCGGCAGATAAGAACCATTTGGCCCATCTAGTCTTTTCTGAATACTTTCATTATTCCCTGGCCTTATCATATATCTGGGATAGCTATATGCCTATCCCATGCGTGCTTAAACTCCTTCACTGTAGTAACATCTACTACTTCTGCTGCTAGGCTATTCCATACATCCCCTCACAGAAAGGCCACCATCAGGGGCCTTTCTGATAACAATGCTTATTATTGTAAGGGCCATGCTGTTCTGGGTGGGCACACTCAGGGCTCCATTTAAAAATAAAAAGGTTGCCAGTAGAGGCTCTGGATGGTGAGATGTTTACCAGGAATCCTCCAGGCTGTATCTCAAGCTCTAACAATCTCATCTAAAGTCAGAGTGTCGGGTTCACAATACCTGCCGACATGCAGAGATGAGGCAGCCTGTGAGGATGTCACTGCACCTCGGCAGACATCTCGCTGCCCACCCCTAGACACCAGGGAGGCATGTTCTTGGTGTGCAATCTAGAAGCTGCTGATGTGCCTGGTACCAATTATAAATATGGGTCGGGGGACCAGGGCAAGTAGCGTGGTCCCTTGTTATTATTAATGGGTCTGGAAGTCTGGCTAATGGCTTCCAGCACCCCGCTAGTAAAACTGGGTCTGGGAGCCTGTAAGATGGATCCCAGCCCACCTGATAATATCATCGGGACTGCCCCAAAAATGAATGGGCCAGGGATTTGTTCGAGGTCCCTGGCCTGTTAATAACTATATCCCTCTGCACACAGTGATGGGGGATTATATTAACTCCCTCACCCACTCTTCACTAAAATTCTATGGGTTTGCCCAAAGCCCCCAGAGTCTAAATAAATATTAACCTCCCCTTCTAATAAATTACCTCCACCCAGCCAAAGGGGGCTTGCCCAAGGTCCCCGGACGACAAAAATAATTAAATAAAATGAATCCTACCTACTCTCCCTACCTGTGCCATGCCCAGATAGGAAGGGGGGGGGGGGCAATTCTCAATTATCTCGGTCAATCAGAAGACTCACAGGGCCGGCCTTAAATGTTCTGGCGTCCTGTGCGGGCCAACCCTGTGGGCCCCCCCCATCTCTTTCCCTCTCCTTCCCATGCCCATATCTCTTTCCATCTCCTCTATTTCTGTTTTCTCCCCTCTCTCCCTCCCCCATTCTTACTAGAAGCGGGCAGCACAAGCTCCGTGTGTTAAACACGCATGTAGCAGTAAGTCCTGCTCACACTCCCCGGAAATCCAGTGCCCTGCATCATCACTAAGCACACGAAGCGAGAGCAGCACTTACGGCACTGTGTTTGTTTAACATATTAACATAGTAACATAGTAACATAGTAATTTAGGTTGAAAAAAGACACAAGTCCATCAAGTTCAACCCTTCTACCTATCATTTCAGCGTTTTGATCCAAAAGAAGGCAAAAAAAACCCTAAGGAAGCTTTTTCGAATGTTGCCTCCTAGGGGGAAAAAAAATTCCTTCTTGACTCCAAAAGGGCAATCAGATTTCTCCTTGGATCAAAAAGCTCTATTATTAATGCTCATTCTATTATTAATACCCATGTATGTTCTGCTTTTCTAAAAAAAACATCCAGACCATTTTTAAATGCATCTATTGTGGTTGATAGCACTACCTCTCTTGGCAGTGAGTTCCATAATTTTATTGTCCTTACCGTAAAGAATCCCTTCCTTTGCTGCCTATGAAATCTTTGCTCTTCCAGTCTCAGGGGGTGACCTCTTGTTCTTTGTACATTTCTATTAATGAACAGGTCCCTGGAGAGCTCCTTATATTGGCCCTGCACATATTTATATAATGTTATCATCTCCTCTAAGACGCCTTTTTTCTAAAGTAAATAAATGCAATTTTTTAAGTCTCTCTTCATAACTAAGATCCTCCAATCCCCTTATTAATTTTGTAGCTCTCCTTTGCACTTTTTCTAGTTCCTTAATATCCTTTTTAAGGACTGGTGCCCAGAATTGTACTGCATATTCAAGGTGAGGTCTTACCATTGATTTGTAAAGAGGCAAGATGATGTCCTCCTCCCGTGAATCTATACCTCGTTTTATACATGCCAATATCTTATTGGCCCTTGCAGCTGCTGACTGGCATTGGGCACTGTTGCCAAGTTTGTTATCTACAATGATTCCTAAATCCTTTTCGTTAGTAGTTTTTCCCAGGGAAATACCATTTAACGTATATGTTGCTTTGTTATTATTTTTCCCATAATGCATAACTTTACATTTGTCTATATTGAACCTCATTTGCCACTTTCTTGCCCAGTTCCCTACTCTGTCCAAATCTTCCTGTAAAGAAAAAACATCAAGATTAGTCTTTATTACCTTACCTAATTTTGTGTCATCAGCAAACAGTGAGACATGGCACTCAGCACAACGTGGGAGATCATTAATAAACAGATTAAAAAGAAGAGGTCCCAAAACAGACCCCTGAGGTACTCCGCTCACTACC
Organism: Pelodytes ibericus; assembly: GCA_036172795.1. NCBI lineage: Eukaryota > Metazoa > Chordata > Amphibia > Anura > Pelodytidae > Pelodytes > Pelodytes ibericus. Next base: position 47,762,350 of record CM069857.1, on the reverse strand, counting down.
CTGGTCCAATTTGAAGCTTTACCATTTACAACAACCCTCTGTGTTCTATCTTTTAGCCAATTTTCAATCCAAATACATACATTTGCCCCCAACCCTATAGAGTAACCTTTTGTGTGGAACTGTATCAAATGCTTTAGCAAAATCCAAATAGATCACATCAACTGCCACACCTAGATCTATATTTTTACTGACCTCTTCATAGAATGTTATTAAGTTTGTTTGACAAGATCTGTCTTTCACAAAACCATGTTGACTTTTACTAATTATATTCTGATTCAAGATGTATTCTTGAGTGTACACCTTTAGCAATCCTTCAAATAATTTCCCCACTACAGATGTCAAGCTCACTGGCCTATAATTACCAGGCAGAGATTTTGATCCCTTTTTAAATATTGGAATGACATCCGCCTTTCGCCAGTCTGTTGGCACTATACCTGAACTGAACGAATCCCTAAAGATCATAAATATTGGTCTGGCCAGAATTATGCTTAACTATCTAAGGACCCTTGGGTGTATACCATCTGGCCCTGGGGCCTTGTCTATCTTAACAGAGTTTAATTGCATAAACACTTTTTCCTGTGTCAGCCAATCCCATGTTTGTGGTGACTGTTCCGTAACTTCCGGTAGCAGGGGCTCATCCATCTGTTCGTCCTTAGTATAAACAGAAGAAAAAAAAGTATTTAAAATGTCTGCTTTTTCTCTGTCCTCACTTACCAAATTTCCCATTTGGGATAACAAATGCCCAACATTTTCCCTCTTTAGCTTTTTTCCATTTATATACTTATAAAAAAATTTGGGGTTAATTTTACTCTCCTTAGCAATCCTTTTCTCGTTTACCAATTTAGCCATTTTAACTGCCTTTTTGCAGGCTTTGTTGGCATCTTTGTATTTTATAAATGATAATGTTGATCCCTTGCTTTTATAATGTTTGAATGCCATTTTCTTGTTTTGCATTTCCTGTTTCACGGTACAGGTAAGCCACATTGGTTTTGATTTGTGTCTTTTGTATTTGTTTCCCAAAGGTTTATATTGTGATGTGTACTTTTGTAATGTGTGCTTAAAGGCATTCCACTTGTCTTCTGTGTTTAGTCCAGAAAACAATCGTTCCCAGTCTAAATGTTCCATTGATGCCCTTAGTCCATCAAAGTTGGCCCTTCTAAAATTAAGTGTTTTGGTGGCGTAGTTACCAATTTGCTTTTTTGCATTAATCTCAAACGAAACCATGTTATGGTCACTATTGCCCAAGTGTTCTCTTATTTTGATGTTTGAGATAAGCTGCTCATTGTTTGTTATTACTAAATCCAGACAGGCATCCATTCTAGTTGGGGTGTCTACTAATTGTGCCATAAATGTGTTATTAAGCAGGTTCAGAAACTTGCTGCCCTTAGCGGAACTAGTTGTGCCACAATTCCAATCTATATCTGGGTAATTAAAATCTCCCATGATTAGAACTTCATTCAGATTTGCAGCCTTTTCAATTTGTAATAAAAGCTGATCTTCTCCATCAATGCTAATATTTGGTGGCTTGTAGTATACACCTACAAGTAATGTGCGATTCTTTTTAGTGTCTAAGCTAATCTCCACCCACAGTGTCTCCACATCAGTTCCAGTTATGTCATGCACACACTTCTTAATACTGGGCTTTAGTTTAGGATTTACATATAGACATATCCCTCCCCCTTCTATTTACTCTGTCCTTTCTAAAAAGTGAGTAGCCTTGTAAATTAACTGACCAGTCGTGGGTCTCATCCCACCACGTTTCCGTGATTCCGATTAAATCATACTGTTCAGCACTTACCAGTATCTCCAGCTCACCCATTTTGTTTGTCAAGCTTCTTGCATTTGATAAAAGACATTTGAGATTACTACCCATTTTCTGTTTAGTTGACAAACACGTAATGCCCGCAGGTTTAATTGTATGTACCTCCCTATGATCTATGTTAACCCCACCAGCGCTTTCCTCCTCCTTTGCCATAGCTATACCCACCTTCCAATCTACTCTAGCTGCCATTGCTTCATTTTGATCTTGACCCTCCCCCCCCCCCAGAGCTTAGTTTAAAAGCTCATCTAACCCTCTAGCCATCCTTCGCAACCACGCATTAATCTCCCTAAGCTCCCGCTGTCTCCCTGACGTAGCGCGTGGCACTGGTAATATGTTTTTGGGTGGGGGTATTCAACTTCCTCTATTTTGTCTAAGGCAAATTCAACCTCCTATTATGAGGTTTAAAAAAGTTGCCTTTCATAGGCTATAATGGGAGGCAAATTGATCAAAGCTATTTCTGAAACTAGGAGGCTGAGTTTGGCTTAATCTCAAAAATAGCGTTGATCGATTCACTCCCCTTTATAGTCTATGAAAGGGGAATTGAAACTAGTGTTTTTTTCTTTTGGAGGTTGAGTTTGGCATATTTCCTCTCATCTCAGCTCAACTTCACAAAAATAGTTGGTGAATACCATTTTGTGAGGTCAAGATGAGGCATTTGAGGAGGGATTTAGAAACAGCAGCAACTCAGCCACGAGTCAGAATGCCAAGCGTCATGCCCCCAGTGGACTCCGTGGATTGGCAAACCATGCTTCACTGTTTCATAGTCTGATGTGTGAGTCTAGCAGATACCAGGAAATGCTACTTGCCTGACTGAATTGTGCAATTGTAAAGTTTATTGGAGGAGGCATAAATATTATGGGGTTATTTTTTATGGCTTGGCCCCTTATTTCCAGTGAAAGGAAATCTTAATACGTTAGCATACCAATACATTTTGGTTATGCTATGCTTCCAACTTTGTGGAACAGTTTGGGGAAGGTCCTTTCCAGCATGACTGTGCCCCAGTGCATGAAGCAAGGTCCATAAAGACATGGCTGGTCGAATTTGGTGTGGAAGAACATGACTGTCCCGCACTGAACCTGACCTCAACCCCATCATTGAAACAAAAGAGATTGCGAGCCAGGCCAGGTCCAACATCAGTGCCTGACCTCACAAGTGCTCTACTGGATGAATGGGAAACAATTCCCACAGAAACACTCCAAAGTCCTGTGGAAAGAAGAGTGGAAGCTGTTATAGCTGCAAAGGGGGGTTGTCACAACCTGGGATAACAGACCAGGGAGAATCCTCGTTGCAGGGCATGTGTGGGGTCTGTCTACACCCCACTTCATAACTAAGGACTGGATGGAATCTCAGACAGGAGATTGGCAGCTGAGACAGGACTGGAAGGTGAGACTGGCAGCTGAGACACTAATGGAAGCTGAGACTGGCAGCTGAGACACTACTGGAAGCTGAGACTGGCAGCTGAGACAAAACTGGGAGCTGAGACAGGCAGTTGAGACAGGACTGGAACTGAGACTGGGCTGGTAATTGCTGCAGCAGGATCGGAAACCGTACAGTGCTTTTTAACCTGAATGATATTATACCCTTTGGTTAAGATTTAGGCAGATGACCACGCTGGACTATAACACACTGACCCAGATCACACACTGAAGCAGGACAAATACACACAGGAAAATACACAAAAATAGAAGAGTTAAAATAGGGTTGGGCTCAGGTTAACAAGGCAGCTGACACAACAGGCGGAGAATGGAACTACTAGAATAGTGACCACTAGAGGCTGAAGAGACACAAAACCTGAATACAATATCCAGGAGTTAGGGAAGTGGGGTTGAACTGTGACAGGGGTGGAAGGGAGGACCATGAGTGTCTATCTATTTACAATGCAATGCTATAAAAGTCCCTGTTAATGTAATGGTCAGGTGTCCCAATACTTTTGTCCATATATTCAATGTAGACAAGAGTAAAATTATGAATTTTGGCAACAATAATAAAAATGCAACATATAGTTTAAATGGTGTTTCCTTGGGGAAATCTACTAATGAAAAAGATTTGGGAGTAGCTGTAGACAATAGACTTAGCAGTAGTGTCAGCTGCAATGGCCAGTAAGACATTGGCAAGTATTAAAACGGGTATTGATTCACAGGAGTAAGACCCCCACCTTGAGGTTCAATACTGGGAGCCTTTTTAAAAAAAAGAAAGACATTGTGGAAAGTGTAGAGGAGGGATACAAAACTTACAAGGGGAATGGAAGGTTTAGTTATGAAGAAAGGCTGGAAAAGTTAAATTTGTACACTCCAGAGAAACAACGGCTTAAAAGGGATATGATAATGTTATGTAAATATGTACAGAGCCCATACAAAGGGCTTTCTAATGACCTTCTCATTAACCGTACAGTACAAAGGACACCTGCTATGACAGCAGAAGGGATTTTTTACAGTGAGGACAATTAAGATATGGAAGTCAGCGCCTGAATAAGTGGTTCTAGTAAATACGTTAAATGCCTTTAAAAGCAGCCTGGATACGTTTTAATGAGCCGGAGCATAGAGGGCTATGCATGTTAGTATAGGCATTAATATTTATTCAGTGCTTGATGATCCAAGGAGAAATCTGATTGTCATTTCGGAGTCAAGAAGGAATTTTTTTCCCCACTGAAAGCAGAATTCAAAATTTCTGAAATAAGGGGTTTTTACTTGCCTTCTTTTGTATAACCATGGGATGGGAGCAGGGTTGAACTTGATGGATGCAAGTCTTTTTTCAACCTAAACTCCCATGTAACTATATATATTGCATATACCAAAAATAAAAGGCCACACTCACTGACCTGATAAGAACCAGCAAAATATTTAAGTTTAAACAAAAACTGTTGCTATCTATGTGATCTGGGTTTACACATGTTTGTTGCAGTGCCTTGTTGGCCCACATGTGCCTACTCATTAAACTTCAGTAATATACATATACTTTAATTTATTTGTCTATTATCAGTTTGGGTATCAGAATAATTAAACTCCTTCCTTGAAGGCGACTGACTGTTCAATCTACTTATTTATTTAAAGGGACACTACCACTTACATAAGATGTAACTAGATAACCTGGTCATTTAAAACAAACACACATATAAATCATATGCCACTGTTTTTTTCTTATATGATTGAATTAATTGCATGTAAAAGGAAAAATAAAATTAGGTGTTTATGTACTGGCTCCATTTTGTGAATATTTCTCATGATGCAACATCGTCCAAAATTTCTCACTTTACAACTGTTGCCAAAACCCGCATGATGATGTCATAAGATATTCCCCTGCTCTCTTACTGGCTCCTGTGTATTATAGTGGGCAGGTCTAGGTGGCTGTGTACAACTTTTTTTTTTACCTTCCTTTCAACACAAAGAGAGGAGATTAACCTGATCAAACAGGATCATAACTCCGCCCCTTGTGATGTAATTACCCTCCTATTCAATGCAAGTCTATGATCAGAATTCTGACTTATAGACTGCATTCTGTGTCCCCAGCACCAAAATGAGAAATTTGTGCTGTAAAGTCACTAGGGGGTGGCATCCAAAAACACTATATTTCACAAAATGGTCCCAGTCACACTTGTTTAGTTACATCTATATCTGAAATCAACAATACAAAATAAAAAAAATAAACCCCTTTTCATGTTTTGGTGGGAGTGTGCCTTTAAGAACATGTTCACTTTAAATTGCACAGCAGTGCCACCTAATGGCATCATATACAACTGCACTCTATTGATTTATAATTGTAATAATTTTTATTTTTAAATAGTGAAAGCACTGCCAAGCTAAACGTAATGGAATTATTCCAACAACATGCTAGTGACATAAGCAACAGATAACAAACATATTGCCCTGTTTTCCACAGGTGTAGAATTACTGAGTAGGTGGATGATTGAAATATTTGACTAAACGTAGGAAATACTCTAGCAGCTGTTTTGACAATTTTTTAATCATATAATAATATTACCCATCCACAAATGTTCATAAAAGGTAAAAGTAAGGACTTATTGCATATTATTAAAATGTATGATAATATGTGATATAAGTAGCATTAGGGTCAGGTTATCTGTCACTGGGTGATCTTTGAGTTGAATCATTCCAAGACATTTCAACTGTCATATTTCTTTTTTTTTTGCTCCTTCCTCCAACCTTCCTTTTCTTGTCTTTATTACATATTTTTTTTATTTACTTCTTGTTCTTTGTCTTTTTCCATTTGCCCTTCCCCCCTTTTCTTTCTTTCCCCCATAATTTGTAGAAATGACAGTTTTACCAAACTGCTAAGCACTAGTGTGCTCTTACAGAAACTATGGGACCTGTTCACTAAAAGTGAGGAAAAACAAAGAAATACAATAAGTGAAAAAAAGTGTCACACTCAAAATGGATAAAATAATACCCACACATATTAGTGCAGCTGCATCTAGTATTCCTTAGGGTACACAAATCAGTAATAAACATTTACAGATGGAGTAGCGTAGGATCACATGTTGGAAGAAATGAAATGCAAAACTACAATAGTGTAGTAAATTGGTGATTATGGGAAATTAATGTTATGCACTCACAAAATTCAAAGTAATGTATCTTCGAGTAAATACGATGATCCCCAGGTTAATTCCAACGGATGTATATTCTCTGTCTGTCTATATACATAGCAGAAGACCTGTCCCATTCACATCCACTTTTCTGAGCGCCTGAAGTGTAGAAATGTGATTATAGGGCCGTCTTTAATAGTGATTGCACCCTGGGCAAGAATTTGCTTGGGTCCCCTGGACCCTGCCTCCCCCCCCCACCCCCTGGCATATAATCATGCCCTCAATCAACAACAATACCTGTTACTGTATGTCTCCTTCCCTGCTCCTTTACCTTTAATGTCAGGAAGGGGGATGTCCAGGGTAGCCCTGCATGGTCTGTGTATCCTCTGTTGGCACAGACCATCTCCTGCTTCAGTCTGCATGGTTTGTTGCACCTGGATATCACATGACATCCGATGCTTTGACAAGTTGTTTTTATGCGCACAAGGAGGTAGAGCGTTGGTTGGCAGTTAACGTGGACATGCGGTAACTGCTGCCAATCTTATGCGGGCTGCACCTCCATGTCTTTGGGGCCGCATGTTGGACACTTCTTTAGTATGCAATGCATGCTGCTCACATAGTATAATTAACAACAATTGTTGCAGGGAGCAGGCCCATGGGGTAGCTGTTTTTTCAACCTCCCAGGAATAACTGGACCAGGGGCAGCTGCCCTGTTTGCCCCATGTGTACAACGTCCATGTGTGCATGACTACTGCTAGATTTATATTGACATCCACATCACAGAAAGAGATTACATCAGCTGGAAGAAACATTAGGATCATCATAAAGAGTATTTTTGTTTGACATTATCCTCCCAAATATTCCAGTGGTAAGTTATCGATTCTGTTGTGTTTGATGGCAATCTGTGGTGCATCTCATAGCACTTATTCTGTAAGGCCAAGGTTAATACCTCTTTAATAGCAGGAACTATATCAGACTTCCAATAACGTTTCATTACCATAGTGCTTGCTATGAAGACGTGGCCTACCATTATCTTATCCACTTTGGTAAGGTTTTCAGGAAATGACTTGAATAAACTTATGAATATGTTCTCACTGGATAAAGCTGGATGTTATTCAGTATTTTCACAATTACCTTTTAATAAATAGTGATGAACTTTAATGTTCCTTAGTTGATATTTACACAGATGTTAAGTATATTTAACATTGACAATTATTTACCATATTTAAATTGTACCACCAAAAGTATCATTAAGAGTACCATAAGAGATTTTTTCATACCATCCCTTTTCGTTACTATTATCTGCCAAAAAATCTGTACATAAAATCGCAAAATAAACAGTACTGCATAAAGAGTACACTAAGGGTCTATGTTTGATATTAGTGGTGCACAGTATAGTTAGACTGCACACCCAGGGATAGGCAAACTACAAGGACACCACTGTCTGGGACAAGCTCTGTGAACGTCCATGGAACATCATCAACTTGTCCGTCGTATAGTCCAGCAAACAATATTGGTGCCTTGTCCTATCAGACCCATTTGTTGTACTAGTCATCAATGTGAATACCAGATTAACAAATAAGATAAAGCAGACAGTGTGTTGGTTTACATTTTATTCATATTTTCTTACTGCAAAGAGTTTGACACACGTATTGATGGATCGGCAGAGATGCATTTGGATGGACAGTGTGTGAAAAGGAACAATGAACAGTTTCATGCTGTGCATTCATTCTCTGAGGTTTGTGTGTAAATAAAACAAGACTTGTTTCCCTGAGAAAGGCGACGATGACCATTGAAATGTTCCCATCCTCGAAAGCTAAATGTCTAATCAGTTTATAAGGGAGAGAGAAGGACTTTGCCATAGATTAGGCAATATGACTTTGCTAATGTGAAGCCAATATAGCAACTGATGTTAGACTAACCTAATGTTCTTTCTCTGGGTAGTGAAACCCATATATTGACTGGTGTTTATATCTCCTACCATCACAGCATCCAGATTGCTGTCTAATATTTTCCCTTGTGCTGCATGGTTTGAGGTAGCCCCAGGGACCTTTATGGGCCAACAGGCTATGCTTTTGCCTAATTGATGTACACAAATTGAGGCACAAAATGCAGCATTCATAGAGTGACCATAGAGTTCAAACAATAACTTCTGGAGATAACAGTACAGTTTGGTCCCTGGCTAGGGAAAGGCAATACAAAAAATAGTCTGTGCTTATTTGAGCCTGTGACTAGCTTAGCAGACCAACATGTTTCTTTTCCCATCTAGGAATAGACAACACCAGCTTACTAAGCAAGTCTTCCATAGTGGCTCTCCATGGACACTAAGACAAAAGTAGGTCAAAGAAATGGGAGATAAATAGGTAATCAACTTCTAGTCATTTGTTGGCATTGTGCTATGTCTTTGTTACAGTGGTTAAATCATTAATGTAGTTAATGTTAATAATACCCCTTTCCCATGAATGATTTGGGTGGTAAGTGTGTGGATCTACATGTACATTATCATTTTTTTTTTTACATGAGAGTCTATCCAGGCTCTCTGCTTCTTAATTCCCCAGAACTACTCTGTTATTTCATTACCCACCAGTATTTTCTCACCCTATCTTCTCGACTACACTAGGCCAGACTTGCCCATGTAGTGATAGAAAGCAAGCTCCAGGCTTCTATTCTTGGGGGATTGTGCCAAAGCCCTGGACTTTGACTTTGAATCAGTTTAGTTTGTAGCAAATAATCCAGGTAGAAATTCTGGGAAAAACAACGTCAAACATAAGTGTGGTGAAAAGGTGGCATGATCAACATTTCCACTTTCTCTTCACAGACAAAACAATGTATGCTTGAGATTACATACTAGCAGTACTGCTAGGTGCCTGAGATATTCCATTGGAAAGAGCAGCAAAGTATGGATGTAGACTTAAGCCATCGAAGCAGTTTTCGCTGAATCGCATCTATGCTTACTTGGCCCAGGAAGTTATAGATAAGAGAGGGGAATCATGGACACTAAGTATGGCTACATCTGTAAACCTTTGTATCTAGTAGTAACTGGTTGAACGTGAAAACCTAAACAGGTGAAACATTTCGGGCAAAAAGGATCATTTGATGACAACTAAACTCTTCCAAAGTCAAAAATGTTAAAATAAACACATAACCTCAGGGGTGAAAGAACAAGAAAATGTTTAAAGTCTGTCTCTCCCACCAATAAACTGAGGATGGTTAAAAAGAAGAAGAAAAAATAAAACAGTTTTAAAAATTAAATGAAAGAAACAAGTCCCTTTATTTTGCCATTCAGGTTCTGTGTCGTATCCTCTATGCCTTTTTAGTTGACAACTTCAAAGTTTCCTCTTTTGTACCACTGCATGTCCTTCACTCGTCGGATAGACTGAATCTGAGGCTGGTTGGCACCCCAGTTGTTCCAATGCTTGTAGGGTCCATATTCCATCAGATACTGATATCCTCTGTAACCAGGATACTGGTACCCAACCCATCTAGAAAAAGACATTGCTATGTCAGACACTCTTAAAATATCACATCAAGCATTCAATTAAAGGATGTGGGTAAAAGGCCTTCATTCAATATGTGTTATTAAAATCAAACTCCTCTACAACCTTCAGTATAGACAACGATCACAGAGCTTGGGAGATACAGTTTGATTGCTTCTGACCTAGATCAGTAGTTCCCAAGTGTGGCCACCATAAACAGCCATGGAAAAATCAACCTGTCCACATATCCTCCAAAATTTGGGAAATAGAGTTATAATCATCAAAATGTGTGGCAAAACTTACGTTCCTCCAACAACTTGAACACTTGCTACCCTATCCTGGAATCCATAGGACCACAAGCTGGGGATGTCTTCATCACAGACCTCCATCTTCCTTCCCTCGAAATTGACGCATTCATAAAGGGAGATCTTGTAATCCTGTGTGTCCTATTGAGAGAAGAAGATCATATGAAAAATACTCAAACAATGCCTAGCAGACAGAAACGTTAAATTAAACAGAGCAGAGTCTTACATAGAGAAACACTTCTGGCAAGCCTTTCGTTTACAGGAATAAAAATTAAACATGGAATTTCATTTGACCATCACTCTGACAAATATCTGAATCTACTGGTGGAACATGATGGGATTCACATTAACGGCAATGTATGATTATTGATTATGTAAGTTCATATATTAGAAATAATCAATGTATGCTAAGAATGTGTTCCATATCCTGACAGCCACATGTGTCAACTTCGTACAGCTAACGTATAGCTTTGCCAAAATACATTTGTTAATTAAGGGGTTCTTTCATTAGAGCAATTGCATTGTTTAAGCTAATGAGTTAATATAAGGTGTTCAGGATTTCTGGTCTTTGCTCACAGGAACAGACAGGGGTGGTTTCAGGATTTTGAGGAATCTAAGCTAAAAAACAAACAACAAACAAACATATGAGGGCACTCATGCCAGCTACTCCATAACTGTCTCCTCTGTGGGGTTGCTTAAGAAAATAGGGGGCTCTATACTGCCAATTAATTTTCTCATGTGGTAGTGCCATCACTGGGAACAATGTCATACTTGGTATACATATTATGCCAGCCGCTTACCATTCGAACTGTTCTCAGGGACATTATTCTGTCAGCACGGAAGCAGTTAGACCAGGAATCCCAGCGAGGGTACTCTCCTTTCTCCATAATAAACATCTCACCAGTAAAATCCTTCTGCTCATAGGCAACCCAGCTTTAAAACAAAAGAGGACAAACAGCGTGTAGTGAGCAGAATCTGACTTACTGACTTATAAAATAGAAGGGGTAAGTCTATGGGTGCTACAACCTAAAATGAGGGCTGGGAGCTTAGGGTGGGACTTCAACATCCATCGAGCAAGAAGAAAAAGTGTCTAAGATCACAGATATTTGCAAAATAGGAAAATGCTTTATTATAATATTCAAAATAAAACCACGAGTGATTATTAGAAATAATTGTGTGGTTGGCTGGTTTCTTCTTGCATAATGGATTGAGACTTACTCCTCTGCAACTCACTTCCTCCAGTTGAACTGCAGCCTTGTCATATAACCCATTAAATTGCTATTTATGATACATTGTGATCTAAACATGGAATTATAACCTCCAGGTCAAGTGACAAGAGACTCCTTCCATTAAATCGCAGTAAGAGACACAGACATTTAATGCTTAAAGAAATTTTTTTCCTGAGGGACATTCTCATGAAATAAAGTCATATTGTGAAGTCACAGTATACTTTTTGACTTTCTTTGGATTGTTTTTCTGACTTAGCTTGAAGCAGGTATTGAACTTAGCATTAACTAAGTTTTTCAGGACTACTGAGAAAGTATAATTTTAATAATAGTATAAATATTATAGGCAACAGAAAAAAAAAAGGATAAAAAGCTCAGTGCTACACAAGACCTAAGATTTGGCCGATGATAGAATACTGCGGAACTTACGGTCCAGACTCCACTCGGATGGACTTGACATGGTCTAAGCCCCGGTCACACAGGTTACGGCACTCAGTGTTGAACTCCACTCTGCGGCCCTGGAAGTTTTCATACTCGTAGCAGATAAGCTGTTGGATGCATAACACTGTCGTTGAATAATGTTCAATGCCAACAAAATAGTCCAGGTCTTAAACATCCAATGTGGCATGTTAAATAATTTTAGAGGTTCATTCACACACCAAAAGATAAATCCATGCTTGAAATCATAACAGTTCTTTCTATTCCTAGACAGAATTAAAATGTTCTGTGTAATGGTATTGTTCAGATGTAATGGGTGTTTTTGTACTGAGACAAACCCATTTAGATTCTGGGATCCACAACATTTGTACATTTTGGTACATATCTACAATATGTCAATAACAACCATTTGATTATTTCCATTTATGTGTACTATTGATTTAGACGGACCGTGTGTGAGCTGAGACTTTTCCTTGGCTAATTTTAATTTGGAAATTCCTGTCACGGACAGTGTCTACAACAATGCTTAGTCCTTATCCCAACATAACTGATGTGTGTGTCTTCCATGCACCTAGAATGGTGACGGGCTAGAGGTAGAGAGTTTTTCTACCATGTCGTCTTATAATTTAGTTTTACACACCTTGTAATTCTGAAGCCCCAAAGATGAGTGGCTTCCAATGCTGCCCTGAGCTCCACTGTGAGACATCTTGGTGCACTGGAAAACAGAATATCAACACTCATCCCAAGTTACAAGCAGTCTGCCGTACAAGCACAACCTAGTGTATAATAACCTACAATACCCATCTGTGCAAAACGCATGAGCAAAACCAGATCATAACCATGGATAATAATGATCTGGTGAGATAACTGATACAATCAATGTAGTATCAATACAGAGAGAAGTAGAGGGCCTAATGTAACTACTAATGTGAAATTGAGTTCATATTAGTGTTTTGAGTGATTAGGTATTTATATCTCTTCTCTTTGAAATGTATTATGTAAAGTTGGGTTTGCCTTTTTCTGTCAATCGATGTGTACATTTAAATTTGACAATTATTATCCCTTGTGACCATCACTCCACACACATATTCCTTTGCAGTTCTGGGATTTTGGGGGGTTAAGTGAGGTAAAGTTCTCAAAGTATACCAAATACATTACATTGGTTTCCATGATGATTGTGCTAATTTTTAGAATTTAGTCAAAGAGTTTCTGTTTCTACAGTGATGACAAATCTTGGCACTGCAGCTGTTTAAGAACTACATGTCCCATGATGCTCTGTTAGCTTTCAAAAGCATCATGGGTAAGGCTGCCACGCAGCTGCAATTTTGCCAGATGTAGGATTTAGGCTGATGTTAAGTCCATGGCTTGTAATTTGTATATTTTATTTTATTTTTAAGAAAAGTTGCAATTGTAATCATGGAATGTATAGTTCCTAAACATCTGCAGTGCCAAAGGTTAACCATCACTGATCTAGAACCTCCAGTGTGTTAACTGCATTGTATATTTGCTCACACTCCATGGCACACATGCTCATTCACATGATATACCTGATGCTAATAAACCTTAAATAAGCAGTAACTGGCACTCAAGTCAAACTCTGAATTACAAGAGTGGACTGCTGAGGTCCAGCAAAATAGTAAACAGAAAATTAACATCAGCCTATTAGTTTTACTTGAAAAGGGGCTTTTATTACAGTATTACAATTAAATGTAAAGAAAAGTATTATTGTAATATTTGATGCTTACAATCTATTCTAAAATATTATACGAATGATGTTAACACACATAAATATTACAATATAACATCAATCTTTATCATATAAACATTGTTTTTAAAGTGAATGTAGAGAAAAAAAATGATTGAAAATGATCTATATATTGTGTTATCGAAATTTCAAGCACATGCCTAGAAAAGTGTTTTAAATGTGTCTGTTGAATCTCCACTTTATTACATCAAATGAGGCTTAATATGCAAATTACAGATTTTCAATTGACAACCAGTTAATTTGCATATCAAGCCACAAGTGATGTCATGAACACAAGTCTCTATAGACACATTTAAAAAACACTTTTCTCCTGATTTAGGCATTTGCTTGAAGTTTTGCTAATCATCAGGGGCTGACAGGAGATACAATTTTTACCAGCCTGGCAGTCCTGGGGGCCTGCTTCAGGGACCCCTTAAAAAAAATAAAATAAAAAAAAGGCAAAGCTTTTTGGGGCATGCCCTGGGTGTGCAATGTGGGTGCTGTGGCATGTCCTGGGTGCGCAAGGTGGTGCTATGGCAAGGAATGTGGGGGCAATACTGAAAATTATAAATGGAGTGGGGGAGGTGAGGGCCCAGACCATTTGGTTTGTAAGGTGCCCCACAATTTCTGTTTGCGGCCCTGGCTAATACAATATATCAATTTATAGATTAAACATTTTGTATGCTCTATATTCACAGCTTTGCCCTGTTGGAACATATCACATTGAAATTTCCATTCATTTTAAAATCCTATATCTTTTTATATTTTTAAAGAGTATTTTTGACCCTTGTTTTGTTGAGCATGTTGTACTGTTTATTCAACCCCTGACCTGTCCCATCGGCCAATTCCAAGAAATGCTTAGAGGGAGTTAAGTGATGAGGCCGATGTTTACATTTGTAAATCATCCCGTGGTCAAAGGGCAATGTTTTGTAAATAATGTGGCTTAATAAATAACTAGAAAATTCCAAACTTTAGTATTTAGCTGATTCCATGTAAAACGATAAAAATTAATCCAGCAGAATAAATTATAAATGATAAATAATTCCATCTGCTTCACTTGTTTTGTTTCTGATTTCTATATACAGTTATCTTTTTTTAAGCATGCTAATGGGACCCCAGCTACTAGGGTTTACAGTTGCCATAATGTTCAGTGGACTACAACTCCTATTATGCTCACACTAGCTGGAAAACTAGAAGCTGCCACTAATACAAAAGTTCCTGCTAATACAGACCTAATTTGTTTTACATGATGCAATAGATAGTGAGAGGGATCAAATAAGTTAAAAGGAAGATGACAAATCAGTTATTATTGAAATAATTCTGTAATATGTTTTTAAAAACCTGGCCTGTTAATATAACATTAAATTTTAGTGTTTCTTCGTAATTCCTCAGTATTCTGATGGTGATTATTCGAACAAAGGCCTAGTTCTTTATATGATTCATGGAAGTTATAGAATTAAAAGCCAATCATTGTTTGTATGTTTAGTTTTATATGAAGGAAAAAAAACAATATTGTTTTAACTTTATTTAATATTTGTTTTGACTTTACTGTGTGGTGAAAAACAATTGTTGTCTATCCAGCAAACTGTGAAAAAGAGACAATGGCCTAGCAAAAATCATGCATTGATGGCTATGTAGAGAATTGTTCCAGCTATTTTGACTTGAGCTTTGCAGTTCTCTTGCCACTTTATGACTGTTGACTGTTTAATAAACTGATCTCTCAGTGTTATGCTATAAAACCTATCAATCAGTTTAAAATGATAGCTCCGTAAAAAAAATAAATCTTGTTTTCACCTGTAATTAGATGTAATCTTTTTCCTGCTGCAATGCCAGGACATTTGACACAAATAAGTACAGAGTATTCTATACTATAGCTGGATATAAGATGAGGATATAGCTATTATAACATATACAGGCTTCCAAAGTGTGTATCATAAAAAAGAAGGTGGAGAGTTATGAGAATTGGAATTCGTACAAAAACATTCTAAAATGCAGTAACAGTATTACAGACTGCCTAGCCAGCTTATTCCATTGGGTGTCACTAGTTGCTTATCCAATTGTCCTACTCATTTCATAACATGACCGAAAAGGGTTAGCACTGAATTAAATAAATACATCTTCTGCACTGATATGACAAATAGATCAATTGATAAATAATTATAATAAAAAATTTACCTGATCAATTCACCAACTGATCTGCACCTGATCCCTACATACAATCAAGGTTCAGACCACCCAAATGAGCAAAGTATAGAAGACAAAAGTATTACTCACAGTTATTCTATGGCTGAGCCACTGAGAGAGATGCTTGGTATCAGGCCAGACCCCCCACCCCGGGGATATATACCCCATAAAACTGCTTACAGTTGGCTTTTAAAAAAAAAAAAAGGTTTTCAGAGGAGGGGTCTAAGTTAAACAAGAGGATATGATCTGGGCGGCCATCTTTTGGACAAAGGCAAGTTGGAAGTGTGATGGGGTCTGCGAGTGGCACAGGGAGCTGACATGGCTTATTGTATTGTCCTAACATGAGAGCTCAGCAAATAACAAAAGAGTCAACGAGCTACACATATTTTTGATTGTGTTCTTGGAATGAAAGTGCTGATCCCACCGGCTGTGCGCTCTGCAGCTTCATTACCTCACTTGTTTCCAGAGATTTAGGGGCTAAGTAAATGAACCACGTCATGAGCACTATAGACACTTTACTGGGCTTGCTGCTCTTTACCTGATGCATTCTGAGGCATGCTTAGTAATTATTAAGGTGTTACTGCTTCACCTAGGAGTCTGGATTTCTTAAACTCAGTCTTAAGGCAACGGTAGTGGTACTAAACATGTTTCAGTGTGTGCATGAAAATTAATAAGGTAAACAGGGTTGGAAGGGAAATGTAGACGCATGTTAAAACAAAAAGGTCTACTATGTGGTCTATTCACTAAAAGGTGAGATGCAGGTTTTTTGAGGTGAGATGAGGCGAGTTGAGGTGAGATGAGGCGAGTTGAGGTGAGATGAGGTGAGTTAAGGTGAGATGAGGTGAGTTGAGGTGAGATGAGGTGAGTTGAGGTGAGATGAGGCGAGTTGAGGTGAGATGAGGCGAGTTGAGGTGAGATGAGGTGAGTTGAGGTGAGGCGAGTTGAGGTGAGATGAACATTTTATCTCATCAATTTATCTACACATTGTGCAGAGATGAACATGATGAGTTTACACCGCTAAATGAACGCACCAGGTTTGTCCCTGCACAATGTATAGCATAGTTGCCAACATTTGAAAAAAATTTCCAGGGACACTTTGCAGATCAGCTTCCAATTACTTACTTTAAAATTGACCACACCTACTGTCCAAAGCTCCACCCACTCCACATAATTAGCGTAAATTAACTCAACCCTCCACCTTCTTGTCACAGTGTAGATTATATCACCAATATCCCCCAATATTGCCATGCATCGTTGGTATACAACAGATACATATGCAGCACAACATCTACGTCAGTCAGGTGATTTTTATCACTTTCACATGAAATTTAGTAAGACCTTGTGCAGATGTGCTTCAGTCAGAGAGCTGGGTCTACACCATAAAACATACATTAGTATGAACCTACCACTTCTGCTGGAAGGCCAATCCATGTATCCACTACCCTATCAGTAAAGTAATACTTTCATTAGTCCCTGGCCAGATCTTGTAGCTGTATAACTATCCCATGCCTGCTTAAACTCATTCACTGTGTTAACCTCTACCACTTCTGCTGGAAGACTATTCCATGCATCCACTACCCTCTCAGTAAAGGGATACTTTCATTAGTCCCTGACCTTATCTTATATTTAGGATAGCTTTATGCTTATCCCATGCATGCTTATGTAAAATGTGAGTGTGTCTATGTTTACGCACTTATATCACTTTATATTTTATAAATATACTACACTATAAGAGTTTTTTATTCTTTTTCCCTTTGCATACTACGGAGAGGATTGCCTCCACGTATAGGGTAAATACAAGTGTGTAGTGTTTTTGGGAAGCGCACTGTTCACGTTGTGTGTATTGTTTGTAAAATTTTTACCAGGAGTGAAGCACTGGTTGTGTTTCGGTGCTGCTACTCTTTTCACATAAAAGGCGCAGTGTATTCTATTTCTGTACACTATTCCATGCATCCACTACCCTCTCAGTAAAGTAATACTTTCATCCCTGGTCTTATCTTATATTTAGGATAGTCTTATGCTTATCCCATGCATGCTTAAAGTCCTTCACTGTGTTTACCTCTACCACTTCTGCTGGAAGGTTATTCCATGCACCCACTACTCTCTCAGTAAAGTACTACTATGTTTCTGACCTCCACTGTATTAACCTCTACCATTTCTGCTGAAAAGCTATTCCATGCATCCGCTACCCTCTCAGTAAAGTAATACTTTCTTTAGTCCCTGGCCTTGTCTTATATCTAGGATAGCCTTATGCCTATCCCATTAATGCTTAAACTCCTTTCATGTATTAACCTCTACCACTTATGCTTATGGAAGACTATTCCATGTATCCACCACCCTATCAGCAAAGTAATATAACGTTTCTGACCACAAAAAAAAATTAAAATATTTCCAGCCTTTTCAAAACCTTGAGCTGGACTCCAAATATATATATAACAAGTTGCATTTATACTTATATGAACTTTTTAATATTATATTCATCTATTATCATATGTAATAAAAGTGTAGAATGTTGAAAAATTGTTCATTTTTATTCCACACCCACATTGCATCTAAAGCACCATACAGTACCCACAGCACTTGGCTTGTACTCATATTGCACCAACACGATTTGGCATGCCACAGTGTCAATTTGCCTGCCAGAACATACCACAGTGTCCCTTTGTCAAACTGAACTTCCCCTGCACAACATGCCACGGTGTCACTTTCCCTCATAGTACATGTTATTTTCCCTACAGAACATGCCACAGTATCACTTTGACCATTAATATGCCACAGCAAATTTTCCCATTATACCACTATTAGCCTGCCCATTAATATGCCACAGCCAGATTGCCAAATAAGCCACAGCCAATTTTCCCATTAATATGCCACTATTAGCCTGCCCATAAATATGCCACAGCCAGATTGCCAATTAATATGCCACAGACAATATTCTCATTAATATGCCACAGACAATATGCCCATTACTATACCACAGACAATTTGGCCATTAATACACCACCACCCCCTCCTCCCTTCACCAGTGTTTTATTTTGCCATTAATATGCCAGTATTATTTTGCCCATCATTTTCCGGTGTTATTTTGCCCATCGTTTGCCTGTGTTATTTTGCCCATCGTTTGCCTGTGTTATTTTGCTGTTCATTTGTCATTGATATTTTGCCAGTATTATTTTGCCCTTCATTTGCCAGTATTATTTTGCCCATCATGCTGCAGTGTTATTTTGCCCATCATGCTACAGTGTTATTTTGCCAGTATAATTTTGCCCATCATTTGCCAGTGTTATTTTGCCCTTCATTTGCCAGTGTTATTTTGCCCTTCATTTGCCAATGTTATTTTGCCAGTATTATCTTGCCCTTCATTTGCCAGTATTATTTTGCTCTTCATTTGCCACTGTTATTTTGCCCTTCATTTGCCACTGTTATTTTGCCATTAATATCCCAGTATTATTTTGCCCCTCATTTGCCATTTTTTTGCCCATCATTTGCCAGTGTTATTTTGCAATTAATATGCCAGAATTATTTTTCCATTCATTTGCAAGTAGTATTTTGCCGTTCATTTGCCAGTGTTATTTTGCCCATCATTTGCCAGTATTATTTTACCCTTCATTTGCCAGTGTTATTCTGCCATTCATTTTCCAGTGTTATTTTACCCTTAATTTGCAGTGTTATTATGCCATTCATTTGCCAGTGTTATTTTGCCCTTCATTTGCCAGTGTTATTTTTGCCATTAATAAGTCATCCTCCTCCCCCTTTCCCCAGTACTCACCTCTGTGTCTCCGTCACGTCCTCCGTGCTGCAGGTTTCCTTCCTGCACGGAGGAGGGAAGTACATTAGCTGGATATGACTAGTTGTCATATCTGGCCGAAGAAAAAAAAAGCTGCTGATATGAGCATAGCCATGCGTACAGTCACGTGACATCACACGATGACGTCACATGACCAGGAGACCCGCCGTGATAGCAAGACAGCCAATTTTCACGGGACTGCCCCGCGATATACGTGGGACATTTGCATAGTTGCCAGGACTATCTGGGACAGTTGGCAAATATGGTACAGCTAAATTGGTGAGATCACCTTTTAGTTAATAGCCCCCACTGTCTCCAAAATCTTGTGTCCTTATTATGTCTTCAAAATAGACTTTTTGACATTACAAGGTGAAACAGAAAACATGCATCTTATATGTTACTGAGTGTATGGGCATAGGCTGAATACAGCAACATCAAACAGACCAATAAATACATAGATCATTGGGAGAGGCATTAACCCTTGCTTTGTTAATAATGCTTCTAACCCTTGACATTATACTGCCCTTAGCATGCCCCTATTCTTTGACATTAGACTGCCCTTACCATCCCCATATTCTTCCTTGTTTCTATGGAAGGAATAACTGTGTAACCATCGCTCCAGTGGTGTATTTATATTTTGTGCTGTCCTAGGCCTGACTAAACACATGTACCCCCTAATCCTCATTAGAAACATAGAAACATATAATTTGTCAGCAGATAAGAACCATTTGGCCCATCTAGTTTGCAACATTTTCTTAATACTTTTATCAGCCCCTGGCCTTATCTTATATTTAGGATAGCCTTGTGCCCATGGCATGCATGACTAACCCCTTTGCACCTGATGGTGCTTTGGTCCTTAACTACCAAAGCATCAAACTGGCATGTTTGTGCTGCTGGTCCCAATCACATACAAGCAGACAGGTGATCAGGGTCTCTACAGACCCTGTGGTTTCCTGCCAACATCCCATGATACGTTGCAATGTGGAAGTTCGGCCACACAGCTGCCTGATCTGACACTGGGGATCCTGCCATGGTGAGACGCGATTAGTTGTCACAACGGTCTAGCAAAATGTAGCCAACGCTTACTTTAAGCAGCAGCTACATTTTCTGTGTCACTCAAAGTGTCCATGCAGCGGGATCCGCACACAGCTCATCGCGGGAACCATGATGAGTTGTTGAATGAATGTTCTATGCCGTCCAACAAGCCTTTAGGCACTAAAAAGTAGGATTGCATAGAACGTCCTACAAGCAGATAGAATTATATTCCTTCACTGTGTATACCTCTACCACTACCGCTGTAAGGCTACTCCATACATCCACTCTCCTCTCAGTAGAGGTTACACCATTCCTCTTTTTCCTTGCATTTCCTTTCCACTAGACCAGATTGCCCACACATAACAGTACCAGCTTGCTCCTACATTCCTTTCCAATGCCCCATAGTGCCCCCACTTTCGTTTACATAGCAATTGCTCCTGGGTAAACTAGTGATGAGCCTAGATGTCTGTGCAGACAGCACAATGCAGTGAGGGAGGATGTATTACCAACAATTGTAATATTGACTCTGCCTCCTCTAGGTTTAGGCCTACTCAGTCTAGAATAAGATAGAAAAACGGCATAGCTTTTAACCATTTTTCCCAAGTGGAGCTTGAGATGCTTTAAGCCCTTCACAACAATGGATGTGTCAGGCACGTCCTGCCGGGAACTCTGTTCTCGACAATGGACATGCCTGGCACGTCCTGCAGTGAAACAAGCGAAAACCGCTTTAACGGTGCTGGTCTATTGTCTCGATGTCTAAATTTCCTCCCTGGGGCACCCATGATCGCCCCACGTAGCGATCATGGGCGCCATATTCATGAGCAGCATGATCCGTCAATATGGCTATGCCCTCTTGTGGTCATAGCTTCGGAAGTGAAAGAAAATTCACTTCCGTCACTCTGAATATGTTGCTTGACTGCCCCTAGAGGCAGCAAGCAACATTGCAATGTTAAAATTTTTTTTTTTTACTTATTTGCTCGATTATAAGTCTTATAATCGAGGTTGTCATATAATCGGACATCAAATCGAGGTCAGACTATAAGACAGGGATCCAGGTCCCCCACAGAGCAGCAGGGGAGCTGGATCCCCCTCTCTAACAGCCAGGGGATGTCTGCGCGATGAGCCTTCCGGCTTCATCATAAAAGTCCCGGCGGAAGTGCCGGGCAGCAGCGAAGGATGTCTGCGCGTATCGTGCAGACATCCTCCGCTGCCTCCACTAGGCACCAGGGAGAATAGGGCAGCCGGGGGATGTCTGCACGATAGTGCAGACATCCTCCATGCTGCCCGACACTGCCGTCTATTTAGACAGAAGTGTCGGGCAGCATGGAGGATGTCTGCACGTATCGTGCAGACATCCCCCGGCTGCCCCCACTAGCCACCAGGGAGCAAGAAACAGGTGAGGGGGAGGGAGGGAAGGGGGGTAGAAACACAAGGGGAGGGGGGGGGACAAAATAACAAGGGGGGACAGAGAAACGAGGGGGGGAAGAGAGAGACAAGGGGAGGGGGGCACAGAGAGTAACAAGGGGAGGGGGGCAGAGAGAAACAAGGGGAGGGAGGGGGGAAGAGACAGAGACAAGGGAGGGGGAGAGAGAGACAACACTAAGGGGGGGAGAGAGACAAAGCTGGGGGCAAGGGAAAGAGAGAGGCAGCATTGGCACATAAAAAGAAATAAAAACAAGAAATGCATTTTTTTATATCATAATTTTTTTATTAAAAAAGCAATTTACATGTGAATATATACAAGTTGAACTTTTTTCCTATAAGACTTATATTCAGGCTTTTAGTTTTTTTCCTAAAAGAATATCCAAAGTTTGGGGGGTCGTCTTATAATCAGGGTCGTCTTATAATCGAGCAAATACGGTAATTAGCTTTAAACTGGTATTATGGTTAGATTAGCCTATAGGGTTAAAATTAAATATATTAAGGGATAGCATAAGGGTTAGAGTTGGGGTTAAATTTAGTGTTAGGGTTAAATTTCAGGTTCTGGTTGGGGTCAAAAGTCAATATAGGAAAAAAAACAAAAAACACTATTTTTGTTTTTTGACCCATAACTCGCAAAAAAATACGGAAACATGCGTATTTCTGAACTCGGGACAACATTTAGAAACTATTAAGATGGGGTCTTTTTTAATGATTGCATTTGTGTGAATTATACTTCAAGTCAAAGTTAGAAAAAGTTTTTTTTTAATGTTTCATCATATTTTATGATAGTAAATTATAAGATATGATGAACATAATGTTATATAATGAAAGACCTTCTTATAACGATAAAAACAACATATAATTTGTGTGGGTACAGTATGTGAGAAAGAAGAAAATTACAGCTACACACAAACACCCCAGAATTGTCAAAACAGCCATTGTCACCAAGGGAAAGTGAAGGTAAAAATGTCTTGTCACTAAGGGGTTAACATTCTCACTATTTGTCAGGTAATTATAGATTTTTTTTTACTATACAACATAATGGTAGTTCATCATAAAGATGGAAGGCTGAGTTGACCGTGCCAGGAATTGAACCATTATTGGGCAGACTAGATGGTTCTTATCTGCTGACACATTCTATGTTTCTATGAACCAATATGCCTGAGGTGTGAGCTGGCACTGCAGATGGAGTATTTTACCAACTATACAAGGATACTAATGGTGAGTTCTGCAAGAGGGCTGTATGAGTAATCATCACACATGCGTTGGGTTAGGTTGTATAAACAACAATATAAATTAAAAAACTGTAAGTGACATCCGTACTATCTATGCGATGGATCACTGCTACACAGTAACCTGCTGCTTTAGTTTCCTCTGCGGCTGTCACAACAGTGATTTATCAGACTTATTCGTGCAGCTAATGATATTATGTGCCGCTCTGCTCACAATTACATGTAGAAGTTTCAACTGATACAAATGGCATGTTGTTGCTGAGCTGTGCTTGGATTCCGCTGCAGGAACTTGCAGTAGGAACCCACCTGTCAGATGAGGCCACTTTGAGTGGAAACCATGTCCAGAGGTCTCGCGAACTTTTGGCAGGGACTCACAGTGTCTATTAAGACCACGATCCTTGTGAGGGCTTAATGACAGTTTGTTTGTTTTTGCAGAACTCTTCTTCATTGAAAGGTTTGTGTTCTACAATGTAACAAACCAACTGTTGCAAAATTACAACTCCGCTACTCAGCAACTCAGCGATTCTGAGTATCTTGGGAGCTATAGGTGAACATCAGTTAAAGGGCCTCCTGTTGCCTCCAACTTCTCTTCGAAAAATATTTAAAAACAAGGTATTCATTAAGCACATAAGAATACTTTTTGAGGAGAGTGCAAAATACAGGCTTTCAGAACATTAAGACATTTATCATTCAAACTGATTTATGAGGCACGAATTAGCCACCTAACAAAAAGCTGCCATTAGGACAGGAAAAACGCCTCCACAAATGGAGACAGTATGTACTCATGGACTGAATTCCACACAAATAAAGTACTGGTCACATTCAAATGCATGCTGCGCGTGGTGTATGTTGGTTTTGTGCTACCCGCGGCAGACAAACTTTGAGCACCCCCCTAGGCACTTTGCAGACCTAGGACATGCCCCATAACCCACGTTGCACACTGAGGACATGCCCCATTTTTTTTATTACATAAAACTCTAGCAGAGCTTTTGTTCTGTTTGATCTTTTTTTTTTTTAATATTTAGCAAATATATTGGGGCCAATACATTGCTTGCAATCGTTGCATCCTACTTTGGATACATTTACAGACATAATTACTCCTAACACCTGGTCCCTCCATACCGATCCAGAGTGGCTTATTTTGCTCCAACATGGCTGAGATGGCCCTCACTGTTTGTTGAATGGAACCTAGACTGGCTAAAAAGCCATTTGTTATTTTGTTACCTCATGAAATTAATGGTGTATACCCTCCCAACCTGAGCTTCTGCATGGTAGGTGGGTCTCCACATTACATAATATACAATATACATAGAAGCTCCTCCTATTACAAATAAAGATGAACTTTCCTTGTATTACTATTTAGGTCAAGTCTGGAGTGCTTTTTTCATATACTGCTGAAATCAGCTAAATGAACTTAAAGTTAAATAAACAATTGTTCTTACCCAATAACACATTTTTTTTTTTAAATCCTTGATAAAACTAGACTCAATTTAACGAAATTCCACATTAATACAAACCTTGCCAGAAATAGACACTGTTTAGACCAAACAATGTTTTCAAGTCAAAATGACCTTTGAAACTATGTAGAGAAATTGGATTGGTCTAAAATAGGAAACCAGGGAAAATATTTTTGATTACAAAACTCTCGGAATTAGAGGTTTGGTCTCAATCACTACAGAGCGGATATTTTGTCTTTGAGATATGAGGGTCTGGATATGGGCGAGAACAACTTATATTCAGATCAATAACTCCAGTCTTTATGGCACTTGGACGAAAGGATACATACCAAGTACTCCCAACCATCATAGTCTGAACCTGGGGAACAGACCACCATTCACACTGCTCAGCACAGTAATGAATTCAAAGACCTGATGTGCCTTACTAAATGGCTCCATTCAATAGCGTTATCACTTATGCCTTTTTTTTTAAAGGGGCAGTTCAACTTATTTTTGTATATATGTGAAATGCACTTGTTTTTGTTTTTTCAACTTACGGTTTATATTCTCATGTGTTTTTGGTTTGAAAATAATTTCACAGGTTCCTTTAAATTAAGAGGCATACAATAAAGAGGGCTTGGCGAGAAAGGCAGGACTGTTGATATAGCAACAGCAACAACTATTACATATAGCAAGTTAGGACATAGGACAAACAGAATTGTTCCTTTTTCTTTGCATGATGCGGTACTTATTAGATAATATTTTTTTCGGACACTGTAAGTAAAACTGTTCCTTTAACTCAAAAATTTCTATTGCAGTGAATGATATTCACTGACCTTGGGACATTAAATAGAGCCCATAATATAATGCATAATAGTATTCAATGACCTTGAGTCCAATATGTGACTTAGAACCTATGTAAAACAGTTGTGAATATTTAGGAGAATATAATATTTTGTGACAGATGGATGGAAAATTTGTTTCCAATAAACATTGCAAATATTTATAGAGCTATATTTTAAGTTTAGGAAAAACCAGCATCCAAGGCCCCTTAAGATATTCAGGGATGTTTGAAGTACCCTGTTTTGATCAAGCATTAATATACAATGAATTCAATGTCAATTTACTTTGAGCTGAACCAAAACAGTTGCTTGTACTCACTTTTTTTTCTTACTGTGGCTATGTATCCCACGCTTTACATACCTTAAACCACACGTAATTTATTTTTTATTTGTTAATCTTATGAATTTAAAACATTTTTATTTTATTATGAGTTGTACTATTTTGCCTTTTTTCTGCTCACTCGCATTTTGTTTTCACAGTCTTATAGTTGTGCGTAGGCAGGTGGACACTGTTTAATCTTTATATTTGAGTGTATAATTAACTGGGTCACTAGGAGTAATTATCATTTTTAAGATTTAGTGTAATGTAATGTTGAATGACACAAACACTCCTTGTTTATGAGATTTAAAAAAAAATGTTCTTTAATTTCTTTGTGACGCAAGCGGCCAAATTTGGCCAGGAACACTATGGCAGAGACCTGATCAGGGTCTTTATAGACCATGTGGGGCCCTGCCAAAAGATCGCGAGACCCGCGGACGTCACATGTGACATCACGGAGGTATGCCTGAACCCGGAAGTTCGCTCACAGCTCGATTCAGTGAAATGTAGTCGGTGCTGGCTTTGAGCACTGGCTACATTTTCCCTGACAGACTGAGGCCACTCAAAGTTGCCTCATCTGACAGGTGGGATCTCGCTGCAAGTCCCTGCAGAGGGATCTGAGCACAGCTCATCACGGGGAGCTGCAATGAGCTGTTTAACCCTAGGACGTTCTATGCCATCCTAGTGTCTTTTAGGCACTGTAAAATCAGGAAGGCATAGAATGTCCTAGTGTCAGGAAGGGGTTAAATCCATATAAATATGTTTTTCAATATAATCAGAAGATCATTCATTGTATTGAATGTGTTTCTGCATTCTAAGGCTGGCATTACACACAGTATGTTTACATGTGATTGGTGACATCATTCGGCAGCCAGGGGTGAATCCTGGACAAACAGTGCCATGGAGCATTTTTGTAGAAACTGACCCATAGTTTAGTGCTCCAGGTCATGAAATGAAACAGAAATCAATTATTTTCATTTTACTGTAGTGATTAACTGAAAAGCTATATAAGTTATACACTCATCCACAGTTTTTATACAATGACATAATCAAATGTCTTATTTCTCACATTTCTTGACATAAATCAGTATGACTGTATGACTTTGTAACCTTCTGTTGAAAAAGAGTAGCAGAGGAGAAAGCCTTACTTGAATTTCTTTAAAAAGCAGAGATAAAAAAATATATATACAGGTGGCTTGTCAAATAACCCCACCAGCTGCTCAGACAATGGAACACATAAACAAAACAACAAATAAACAACGATACTGACAAGACAATTAGTGTCCAACCATGTAATAGATAAGGTAGCTAAATAGCAGATATAGTAGCATGGATCACAAAAATACAAAATACACAATGTTTGTAAATTAAAAAGCCAAAAAACTCCCAGCCATTCTGGCAAAACGTATCTATATATGAATACAATGTTGACTAACTGCATATGCAATTGCAGTTTGTTATCTATGATTCCCAACTTCCCATGAAGACAAATATTTCCAAAATATGGTGGCAAGAAAAAGGGAGAAAAAAAAATTCCAAAGGGAAAAAGCTCAAAACGGACACCATATGAGGTTTCGATTAAAAGTAGGTTGCTTTATTGTAATCCAAGTAGGTAAAAGAAATAGCAACAAAAAACATGGAAAATAGTGCAAATAGACAAAACGACAAGGTGGAGGGCTAAATGTCCATGCTTGACGCATTTCATGCTATGAAGCACGTAATCATAAGCTCAGCTTATGGGCATTTAGCCCTCCACCTTGTCGTTTTGTCCATTTGCAGTATTTTCCATGTTTTTTGGTGCTTTTGCTTTGACCTTCTTGGATTACAATAAAGCAACCTACTTTTAATCGAAACCCCATATGGTGTCCGTTTTGAGCTTCTTCCCTTTGGACGCTCCGGTTTTCACTTTGAGGTATTTTGGAGACGATTTAGTATTGTTTTTTCCCTATACGCTGTCCGTTGCAGTGAGGATTTCTACTTGATTCTTTTTGCAAAATAAGGTGGTAAAAAAAGGCAAAAGACACATAAATACCAGTTAATACCTCCTGCGGCTAATCCATATAGACAAAACATCCTCCGGTGCTAGCACGCAACTGGCTGAAAACAAATTATTTAAAGACTGACCAGCTAGCTAAATATAAAGATATGCCCAGAGGCAGAGTAGCTGAAATGCCCAACGCGCGTTTCGCTATAACAGCTTCGTCAGGGGCTTTGTAACTTTCTACATCAGTACTATTTACAAACCAAAATAAGTGGCTTGATATCATTTTAACAACCTACTTATCTATTGTTATGAGTAAAACCAGTCAGTTTGGATTGATTTGTACAATGCTGAGATGGTCTGTGTCAAAGATTAGAGCAGGTACTTTAGGAAGCTGGCAATAGATGAAAGTTGCAAACAGTTTCACAATCTTGAAATGTTGGGTTTGAGTTCTAACACACAGCTGATCTCTACTGATGCAACAATATCTGTACACAGTTCATGTGATATGGAGATTCTTTTTTTTTAATTTAATTTTTTTACAGAATTTTAAAGACACATATACCTTTTTGAGAAATCGTCCAGTTCTTCTTTCAAACCCTGAATCAAATTGATGTCCAACTGGCAGCCCATGGACCAGATGTGGCCCCCATGTTTTTTGTGGTCCCTATCCTGGCTGAAAAGTGCAATGGTACCATTGATTCACATTGATTCAGCAAATAAACTGAATAATGCCCAGCCCACCAGCCTAAGCATCTTCATTGTATGTGGCCCTCCACATTAATACATCGTATGTGGCCCTTTACAATTGAATTTGTTTTCTAAATAGGCCTCTATTTTGATGCTAGAAGCTGAAACTTGTGTTAACAGCTCCAAATAGACATGTGAAGACTATAACCCCAACATAAAATATATAGAGTGAGAAAATAACAATATGTAATATTAAATATTTCTTAAAAATCTACTTTAACCCTTTATATAATTTTAAGAGATCTATGTATCTGTTTTGTTACATTGTAATAAATTACATAAATACTAGGAAGCACAACCTTAAATAGAGAATGATAAAAGTTGGGAAATGAGTTTCTATATATGTGTGGTGAACAGTTATTTGTACTTTAAAAGTTCCTATACTGCTCTTGGTCATCTTTTAATGTCAGTCTGGAAGAAAGTACCAACTTTGTAACCATTTTAAAATGATTAATCTGTTACTGTTTTTTTTCTTGTCTTCAGTGAGACTGTTCTATCATGCGTTGTTGAAGTTCCTCTTGTTACAGGAACAGAGCATCTGAGGTCAGAATGTACTGTATGTATCTGTTACACCAGTATCTGTACTATGTTGCTACTAGCTGGCATAGGAACATGGGAAATACAGTTTGACATCCCTGCTCTAGAGGGTGTAATAAGTGTGTAAACTGCAGTAAACAAGTTTATCAATTTGTTTAAATAAATTAATTTAATGTGGTTCTAAATGGTTTAGTTATGTGTATTGCTACGTTAAGATTCAGATAGGATAAAAGATGTAAGCAGCATCTTAAGAGAAGAAAGGGGGAAGACCCAATAAGACACGTTTTTGTTTTATCAGTTTACATATTATTTTAAATCTGCTGCCTTGCTTCAATTGAGATTACTGATCAATGTTTACCCCCTTAGTGACCAACTGACCTTGGTGACATGGGCTGTTTTGACATTTCTGGGGGGTTTGTGTTTAGCTGTAATTTTTTTCTTTCTCATATACTGTACCCACACAAATTATATATTGTTTTTATCACCATAAGAAAGGCTTTCATTAGGTACCATTATGTCCATCATATCATATAATTTACTGCAAAAAACATCATAAAATATGAAGAAAAAATTAAAAAGAACAGCACTTTTTCGAAATTTGACCTAAAATAATCAATTTAGGCAAATACAATGGGTGAAAAGGACCCTGTCTAAATTGTTTCTAAATTTTGCCCCGAGTTTATAAATATGCTTGTTTCCATGTTTTTCTTTTGACCTTTTGACCCCAATCGGACTCCTAAATTTAACCCTAACTCTAACCCTTAATTTATTCTAATTTTAATTTAATTGTAACTCTAACCCTTATGCTAACCCTAATTTAACCCTAACCATTATTGTAACCCCAGATGTTTAGCTAATTAAGCCTTTTTTATTTTTCATTGCAATGTTGCTGATTGCCTCTAGGGGCAGTCTAGCAACAGCATCAGAGCGACGGAACGGAAATCTATTTCACTTCCAGCGTTCTTCCACAAGACGGCAGAAGCCATATTGGAGGAGCATGTAGGATCGCAGGTGCCCAAGGCACCAAAATTCTGTGATGCTTAATGCCTCAATCTTGTGGCATTAACCCTTAGTGACAAGACATTTTCACCTTGACTTTCCCTTGGTGACAATGGCTGTTTTGACATTTCTAGGGTGTTTGTGTTTAGCTGTAATTTTTTTCTTTCTCACATACAGTACCCACACAAATTATATGTTGTTTTTATCGTCATAAGAAGGGCTTTCATTAGATACCATTATGTTCATCATATCTTATAATTTACTACAAAACAAATCATAAAATATGATGAAAAATTAAAAAAAAAACCCTTTTTCTATCTTTGACCTAAAATATAATTTATACAAATAAAATCATTAAAAAAGACCCCGTCTAAATAGTTTCTAAACGTTGTCCCGAGTTAAAAAATATGCATGTTTCCATATTTTTCGGTATTTTTTTTCGCGAGAAAAATAGTGTTTTGGGGTTTTTTCCTATATTGAACTTTTGACCCCAACCCGAACCCAAAATTTAACCCTAACACTAAATTTAACCCCAACTCTAATCCTTATTATATCCCTTAATATTTTTTAATTTTAATTTAATTTTAACCCAATCCCTTATGCTAAAAAATATTTAATTTTACCCCATAGGCTAATATAGCTATATAACCTGTTTTTAATTAATTAAATGTGTATTTTAAATATTTTCCATTGCAATGCTACTTAACTACCACTAGGGGCAGTCAAGTAGCATATTCAGAGCGACAGAAGTGAAGTTACTTTCACTTCCGAAGCTCAGACCGGCAGAGGGCTTAGCCATATTGACGGAGCAGCATGCTCCGTCAATATGGCTCCCCACGATCGCTCCGTGGGGCAATAGCACCGTTAATAGCACCGTTAAAGCGGTTTTCGCGATCGTTGATCCCGCAGGACGCTTGATTCACCGCCAGGCACATCCTTTGTCGTTAAGGGAGTTTCTCCCAGGACGTGCCTGGCACGTGTTAAAGCATCACCGTCTTAGCAGTGTTTGGTGAACTTAGATTGCAAACACCATTCATTTATCTGCAGGACGGACTAGGTCCGTCAAATGTCAGCAACGGTTTACCAAACAGGACGGACCTAGTCTGACCTATGTCGGGAAGGGGATTTGGAGAACTGCTGTCATGCCAAAGCATGAGTTGACATTTGATGTGTAATATAATTTGTTTTGTATATGCCAAGATAACCTTTATTGTAGGATTTGATTTAACACTAGGCCTAAGCCATAAAATGTAAGGAGAAGATAGCCATCATCAGAGCTGGACTTAGGTGTCGTAAAAAAGAAATTGGGGCATATGCTCTGACTTTGGGTGAATCAGAGGACTACCACATAAAACAAAATCTGTTCCTGTCATGAGATACAAGAATGGCTACTTTCCAAGGAGTTAAAGCTTGCATGTTTGATGTCTAAATACTCCCAAAAATAAAAGAAATATGATCCTACCAAAAACTGGTATACACTAAATGGCACGTTTTTGGTATGCCTATTGTGTGGTCAGGTAAAAATATATACTAGTGCCCTGGACAGGTATGATGGAGAGGGCCATAAACTACCACGGATCGATATAATTATTTTGTTGGATCATCCAAATTGATATTTCTTTTTAATCCCTTCGCATGTCGAGGCAATAGTCAGCATCGAAATGTTGTCTCTGGGGACTCTATTTCGGTTTATAGAATAGCAATAGCATTACATGCATTCCATAAACCGAAAGTCGTTCATTATGTCGGTTTATGGAATGTATGTAATGCTATTGGTATTCTATAAACCGACTCTATTTCGGTTTATAGAATGGCAATAGCACGAATGTACGAATGATTTTCGTTTATTAACCATTCGTTCATTCGGCTTTCGTTAGTTTAGCATTTTCGTTATTCGTTTTTCAGACAAATGGACGAAAATGCTATTTTCGGACGAAAATGCATTCATCCGAAAACGAATGAACATGTCTAGTATTCACATACCGTATTTGCTCGATTATAAGACAAGGTTTTTTTCAGAATTTTTTCTTATAATCGAGGTCTTCTTATAATCTGACCTCAAATCGAGGTCAGATTATAAGACATGGATCCAGGTCCCCAGCAGAGCTGCAGGGGACCTGGATCCCCCTCTCTAACAGCAGGGGATGTCTGCGCGATGAGCGCAGACTCCCCTGCTGCCGTCCGGCATGACCACCGGGGCTTTTATGAAGAAGCTGGGTACTTCCGGCTTCGTCACAGAAGTCCCGGCGGTCGTGCCAGGCGGCAGCAGGGGAGGTCTGCGCTCATCGCACAGACATCCTCTGCTGCCCCACTAGCCACCAGGGTTAATCGGGCAGCTGGCGCTCCCTCTGCTTAATAATCCCTGGTGGCTAGTGGGGGCAGCAGGGGGATGTCTGCACGATACGTGCAGACATCCTCCATGCTGCCTGACACGGCAGTCTATTATGACGGACCAGCTGAACCTTAGCAACAAGGGGAGGGAGGGGGAACAGAGACAAGGGGAGGGATGGGGGGAAGAGACAAGGTGAGGGATGGGGGGGAAGAGACAGAGACAAGGGGATGGAGGGTGGGGAAGAGAGAAACAAGGGGGAGCAAGAGACAAGGGGAGCGAGGGGGGGGAGACAAAGGGAAGGGGAGAGAGAGAAAGCTGGGGGCAAGGGAAAGAGGGAGGCAGCATTGGCACATAAAAGGAAATAAAAACAAGAAATGCATTTTTTGATATCATAATTTTCTATTAAAAAAGCAATTTACATGTGAATATATACAAGTTGAACTTTTTTCCTATAGGTTAGTCTTATATTCAGGCTTTTTGTTTTTTTCCTAATGGAATATACAAAGTTTGGGGGGTCGTCTTATAATCAGGGTCGTCTTATAATCGAGCAAATACGGTATCTATCTATTCGCCTGAGCTGCCCCCTCTCTCTGGAACTCCCTCCACAGAGCATCCAGCTCTCGCCCTCCTTTTCAAACTTTAAAAAGTCCCTCAAAACTCCCTCTTTAAAGAAGCTTACTATCAAACCCACTAGAATACCAGTCACTTTACCTTTAGCTGATCCCACCTAGCTGGAACACACACAATTAATCTTTGGCCTATCCCACCTAGTGCCACCCATCCACACTACTGTTACTACAACTTCAATCCCTCTGACCTCTTCAATCTCTTATGTGTCTCATGTACCCCATTCCCTCTAGATTGTAAGCTTGCAAGCAGGGTTCTCTACCTCACGTACCAGTCTGTTTCTAGTTTGTCTAACTTAGTATGTAATTCCCTTCTATGCTCTTTACCTAGCACTACGTAAATTGTTGGCGCTATATAAATAAATGGTAATGTAATGTAATATATATATATATATACTGTATTTGCTAGATTATAAGACGACCTTGATTATAAGACAACCCCCCAAACTTTGGATATTCCTTTAGGAAAAAAACTAAAAGCCTGAATATAAGACTACCCTATAGGAAAAAAAGTTCAACTTGTATATATTCACACATAAATTGATTTTTTAATAAAAAAATTTAACAAAAAATGCATTTCTTGTTTTTATTTCCTTTTATGTGCCAATGCTGCCTCTCTCTTTCCCTTGCCCCCAGCTTTGTCTCTCTCCCCCCCCTTAGTGTTGTCTCTCTCTCCCCCTCCCTTTGATTCCCCCCTCGCCTCTGTCTCTTCCCCCCTTGTTTCTCTCTGCCCCCCCTCCCATTGTTTCTCTCTGCCCCCTCCCCTTGTTACTATGTGCCCCCCCTCGTCTCTCTCTTCCCACCTCCCTCCCCTTGTCTCTGTCTCTTCCCCCCTCCCCTTGTTTCTCTCTGCCCCCCTCCCTCCCCTTGTTGCTCTGTCCCCCCCATCCCCCTGTCTCTCTGCCCCCCTCCCTCCCCCTGTCTCTCTGCCCCCTCCCTCCCCCTCACCTGTAACTCAGTCCCTGGTGGTTAGTGGGGGCAGCCGGGGGATGTCTGCACAATACGTGCAGACATCCTCCATGCTGCCCGACACAGCAGTCTATTATGATGGACAGCACGTATCGTGCAGACATCCCCCAGCTGCCCGATTCTCCCTGGTGGCTAGCGGGGCAGCGGAGGATGTCTGCGCCATGAGCGGGGATCCAGCAGCCCCTGTGTACCAAGTTGATGACTCTGTATGGTTGTCGACTGCTAATCTCCATCTCCATCAGTCCTCCAGAACTCTGGGTCCAAATTACATTGGTCCCTTCAAAATCTAGAGCAGGATATACAAAGTTTCTTACAGGTTGGCCCTTCCACCCTCCATGAAGATCTCAGAATCCTTCCATGTCTCGCAGTTGAAACCTGTTGTGTCTACCAGGTTTTCCTCTTCCTTCCCTTCTCCGACTTCCACCTTGGTTCAGGGCCATGATGAGTATGTCGTCCGCAGAATCCTTGACTCTCGGATACGTTGTGGTGGCCTAGAGTATCTCATTGACTGGAAGGATTACGGTCCTGAGGAGAGGGCTTGGGAGCCTGCGGAGAACACCCATGTCTCTGTTACGGAGGTTTCACCGACGCTTTTCCGATAAGCCTTCTCCTAGGTGCACTGGGTGCGCCCTTGTGAGTGGGGGGTGGGGGGGGGGGGGGGTACTGTCACCAACCTGCCTTCTTCCCCCTCTGTGTCTACGTTTAATCACAAGTGTTAAGAAGCTGTCCATATGCTTTGGAGTTAAGTGAAGCAATTCCTTTTTTATATACAGATACACTACATGGACAAAAGTATTGCAACACACCTTCTAATTATTGAATTCGGGTGTTTCAATCAGACCCATTGCCACAGGTGTATAAAATCAAGCACCCAGCCATGCAGTCTGCAATTACATATTCACTAAAAATCTACGTTAACCATTTTTATAATTTGAATAGATCTGCCTTTTGTTGCAACTTATAAATAAATTACATAAATACTAGGACACAACCCCACCACAAACTTTAACCAGAGATTATAAAAGATGTGAAATGATTATGTATATATTGATATATCTGTACTTTATTTCTATACATAAGGTATATCTATTGGCCATCTTTCAACGTCAAAAAATTCCGAAGAGCTCAGTGAATTAAAGTGTGGTACTGTGATAGGATGCCACTTTTGTTCATGACATTTCATTCCTACTAGATATACCACGGCCAACTGTACATGGTACTATTGGAAAGTGGAAGCAATTAGGAACAGAAGCCATGAATTGGAAGACCACATATGGTGCGTATAAGTTGCTAATGCTCTGCTAATTCCATAACTGAAGCGTTACACACCTCCACTGGCATTAATATCAGCACAAAAACTGTGCGGCCGGAGTTTCATGAATGGGTATCCATGGCTGATGAGCTGAATGCAAGCCTCCCATCACCAAGTACAATGCCAAGTGTTAGATTCGAGAGGTGTATTGGACGCAGCCACTGGACTTTGGAGCAGTGGAAACGTGTTCTGTTGAGACTGTTTAGCAGACTAATGGTGAGTCTGGGTTTGGTACATGCCCTGAGAAATGTTCCCAACTAAATGCATTGTTCCAACTGTAAAGTTTGGTGGATGAGGGATAATGGTATGGGTATAACATGAAAATCACTGTCCGGCTTCTTCGAGATGATCTCCCACTCCTCTAGCCCCCCTGACGCTTCTAACGGGCTTGAAAATGTGAAGAACAGGTAAAGGGAAATAGGGTGGCAGCATGGGTGTAAAAATGAATAAAGGCTCCAGACGCTGTGATGGCTGAACAATCAATTTATTCCAAATGATATAGCCACTGCAGCAAAAAGTGCTCTACCACCCGGTGGATCAAACGCCTACATGTTTCAAGGCTGACCTTTAAGGGGTATACCCATCTAATTATAGTTAAGTGCTAATTGAAGTGCAATCAATATCGGTCTTAAAGTGCTTCTTACTTATATAAACATAACACTACTAAACTGTTAAAAATCACATACAATAATACAACATTTTAAAACTGTTTTCTGAACATGTGTAGGTCTGGATGTTATAATAATTGAATACATAACATTTAGCGGAAGTATTGAATGTAATTATTATTAGCCCTTTGAGGAGGTCTGGTAAACGTTGTTATTATGCTGTGGCCATATTTGCTGGTGTCAAGAAATGTTTCAAACTTGATTGTCACAAAGTGAATCATGACACTGTTTCAGATAAGGATTTCTATTGTTTGAGGCCTTTGACAAAGTCAGCCGGGCATTCATGAGACAGGTACTCCAATCCTTTGGGTTTGGGGAAAAGATCTTAGCAAATATAATGGCCATGTATGAAGGACCAACAGCCAAGGTAAAAGGATTAGGCTTTGAATCCGAGTGGTTTGATATACAACATGGAGTGCGACAGGGATGTCCACTTTCCCCACTGTTGTATCTGCTATCAGTAGAACCCCTGGCAATAGCAATCCGTACTAATAAAACAATTGGAGGATTCAAAGCTATGGGAGAAATAATGAAAATCAATCTATAATCAGATGACGTGATACGGACCCAGTTAACTCTTTGCCGGAGGTGATGATAGAAATAGAAAAATACTCTCTATGCTCAGGTTACAAGTTAAATTTGGACAAATCCTTGGCAATAGAGAGTAATATAGCACAGATAAATAAAATAAACTTAACACAACAATTTGGATTTATATGGGCAAAGCATTACATTAAGTACCTAGGTATCAAAATTAGTGCCGATCCAGCCAAAATAGTCCAATTAAATTTCCTCCCCCTCCTTCTGGAAACAAATAAGAAACTGAAAGAGTGGAAACCAATGGGTTTCTCATGGTGTGGGAGGATAAACATTCTCAAAGCTTATATTTTGCCAAAATAGACTTATTTATTCAAAATGGTCAATATGGATATACCTAAAAGTTGGATAGGGATGATGCAATCAGCAATGGGCAGATTTATATGGCAGAACTCTCATACAAGAATTGGATTGAGAAGAATGGCCCTAAGAATAAATGATGGAGGTCTGGGTGTGCCTATCCTGGAAGATTACTCGATGGCCTGTAAAATAGCCCAGGCAATCGCTACACAACAAGAAGGTATAGAACAAGAAAGCTGGTACAGGGTGGAACAGGGCCTGGTGAAATTCTGAGAATTGGGCACAATATTCTGGCGAATAAAAGGGGAAGCGATAACCAAAAAAGGTGAAATAAAAAATAGTCTGATACTGAACGATATAGTAAATTGCTGGAATAAAATATTGAAACTCTTGAACATAAATAAACCAACTATTAACGTGGTTACCCCTGAAAACGGTAGAGGCGAATGTGCAGGATTTAAATCTAAAAAGATGGAAAGAGGGAGGCATTTATAGGCTGGAAGATCTGTATAATATAACAGGGGTGAAATCTTTTGGGCAGATTATGGAAGAAACGAAAATACCTAGTAAAGAGCTGTACACATACCTTAGATTAAAGCATTTTATTGAAAAGCATGTGAGAAGACCTAAAAATGATATTGAGAAATTTCTAGAACACATAATGATGCAAAAAAACATGAGAAATATGATATCTAAATGCGTTACCCTAATTAAGAATATTAAACCTACAGTAAAATCTCAAGGCAGAGACAAATGGAATAGAGATCTGAGAGTACAAATAACACATGAAGATTGGATAACATCTCTAAGATTCACATACAGAACAGTTCACTGTCTAAATTTGGATGAAATATATTTTAAAATACTGGTACATGGTCCCAGCACGGTTATCCAAAATGAAAGCAGATAGATCATATCGATGTTGGAGATGTGACATAGAAAAAGGAGACATACTACATATATTTTGGGGATGCGAGAAAATCCATAAAATGTGGAAAGAAATAAAACAGAAAATAAAGGATTTAACTGGAGTAGAATTGGAGTTTAAACCGGAAGGGTTCTTATTACACGTAATAAAACAACATCTCAATAAAATAGAGAAAGAAATAATAATACATATACTCCTAGCTGTTAAATTGTTAATAGCTAGGAATTGGGAATATAGGAAAACAGGACTTGAGAGGGTGGAGAGGAGGAAGGAAGGGGAAGGTGAGGAGGTGAGGAAAGAGGGGAGAAATAGAAAATAAATGGAAACAGCAAGAAAAGACGGTCTTCAGTGATGCAACTATATGTATGTATGGGTAAAAATGTTAAGTAAGTACTATTATGTTGCTAGCCCCAGGAGACATGAAATATATACGAATGTAACTGGAGTGGCCAAATATTGGTATATATATGTTAAATCTAAGTACGTTATTTATATGTTTTGTATATAAATAGAAGAAAATGAATAAAGATACATTTAAAAAAAAAAAAGTCATTAGGGGTTGACACCCAAAAACACTATATTTCACAAAATGGAGGTGCCCAGTCACACTTGTTTAGTTACAGTCACATAACAAAAACAAAAGTCCTATCTGAAATCAACAATACAAAATAAAAATAAAAACTATTTAATTTTTTGGTGGGAGTTTCCCTTTAAGGAGAAACCAGAAGGCTGTAGATCTGGGCAGCAATGGATAACATTTGGCACACTGACTTCTGTGGATCATGTCAGCCTGATGGGAAAAACTAAGGTAGTCGGGGTCCCCATTGTACGTCTTGGCTTTTCAGTGCATCAGAGTGCTAAATGTAACGTAGCATCTTTGTACTTTGATTTATTCATGAAAATGGGATCACATCACTCCTGTGCCATTGCAGCAGGCATAGACCTCTTCATGACCCAAACTGGGACAAACATGGATCCCAGCGCAATCTTCAAGGAAAGGCAGATGATTACCTTAATGAGGAGATATTAAATATTTGTACTCTTAACAACATTACTAAAAGACAAGGGAGCGCAGATACATGGAAGTGAAAAAAACAAAGTCTGGATCCAGAATCTGGATCATCTATTAAAGGCATCAGCCTCGGAGTTGTGGGAGTAGGATTTCTTCACTGACCCTCCCCTTGTTTGTTTGAACCTGTAGTGCACATCTTTCATGTGCCTATAACTTTACAAGTGCCTTCATTTATTTCAAATTTGCACTTTACTTAGATGCTGGGCCATTGTTTTTTTAAATTGTTTTATAGTGATATTAAAGAAGAATAACCAAGCCATGGATGTGAGGAACCTTCTTTTCTGCTGATAGTCTTTTCTATGAAGAACTGTTTGTGAGTGCATACATACCCCCACCAACATTACTTATTTTACTATTATAGTTTGTTTGTTTTCTCTTCCATGTATCTGCTCTCCCTTGTCTTTTTGTAATGTCTGGACACCCAAGAGGCAAATGACTTGGCTTGCAATGAGGTTTCAGAGGTGAAGGAGGCTTTCTCTGTTCTTGCCAATGAGATACAGCAAGTTGTGTCCACACTGGGATTCTCTGAAGTTCTGCCTGTGAATAACATTCAAATGATAGGCAGATGCATATTGGGACTTTATCTTGTGACTTGATGAATGGTGTCGGTAGCAAGGCTAGAATAGAAGTTTTCATCATTCTCAAAAGGTAACAAATGTTCTCCGTTAGTAGTTCAGAGGTGTTGCTAAGCTGTATTTAAACTAGAATATACATATTCTAAATTACCTACTGGGATTTTAATTAAAACAAGTAGTTGAGGAGCCCACTATTAAGGAGGCCATATTAGATTTAAGGGTCTACACAATATGCTCTTTAATATTTTTATTAGTGATATTGCAGAATGTCTTGGTAAGGTATGTCTTTTTTCTGATGACACAATGATTTGAAACAAGGTTGATGTTCCTGGAGGGATAAGCCAAAAGGAAAAAGTAAATTAGACTTGGTCCGAACTGTGGCAACTGACATTTAATGTGGATAAATGTAAGATAATGCACCTTTGGCATAAATACCCAAGGTGAGAGTAGAATAATTGATACAGTCCTAACCTCAATTTCTTAGGAAAGGGATTTAGGAGTAATAATTTCAGAAGATTTAAAGGTAGGTAGGCAATATAATATAGCAGCAAGAGATGCTAGCAGAATGCTTGGTTGTATAGGGAGAGGTATAAGCAGTAGTAAGAGGGAAGTGCTCATGCCAATGTACAGAGCACTGGTGAGACCTCACTTGAAGTATGCAGAAGTGTTAGAGGTTTATCAGGGAATGAGTGTAACCATACATGGGATTGGCATAAGGCAATCCTAGATATAATATAAGGCCAGGGACTAATGAAAGTGCAGGTTCAGCATCCCTTATTCAAAAATTCCTTTTCCAATATTATCCATTATCCAAAAACATTTCCGATTTCACCATAAGTTGCAAATTCCACACACACACCTGTCATAAAAGCTTTTCCATGAAAGCACACCCACAAAGGGTAACACAACAGCACGTGTGCAGGCCTGACATATGGTCAGACAGGTTCCCATAGATACCTCACATTACAGCTACATCACAGTAAACGTGAGTCATTTGCTCTATACAGTATTTGCATTGATACTACAGTATTTCATGAGTGCTGAGAGGATTTAATTTGGCTTACTGGTGATCCCTTTATCAAAATGATCCATTTTTAAAAATACTTCTGGTCCCAAAAAATGTGGATAAGGGATCCTCAACATGTATTCATAAAATTGGGCAGACTAGATGGGCCGAATGGTTCTTATCTGCTGACACAGAGGTGTCTATGTTTCTATGAGTTCATTTTGCATTGAAGATTGTATATAAGGAGCAGGAGGAGACAAGGAATTGACAAGCACCTGAAGAAGCCTTCTGACTGGGTGAAATGCCTTGTGTGTGTTGACATCATTCCAACCATCCGGTAGAAGGCCCGTGAGACTGCCCAGGACTTATGCAAACAAAGCTTTTAGCAGTTTGAACTTTGAATGTAAGCAATCTGCATGTGTGGATTACATTTTATGGCATCCTCTTCTCCTCTGTTTCTTCTTATAATCGTTGAGTAGCATCTCTCTATATTTTCAGCTGGTCAGCAGGCTGTGGCAACGTTTGAAGGAGGAAGGAGACCACAATAATGATCTGGCCATGGGACTGCCCGTTTTTTGGCATTATCAGTGTGAGCAAACTTTATTTTGTTCTAAGCCGAGCAAGTTCTTTTTTTTTGGGGGGGGGGGGGGGGGGGGGCATTAAGATTTCCCTCTTTTTTGGCATTATATGTATTGAGGACGTATTTTTCGTGTTCCTCCTGAGTATCTCAGGATATTTTATGGATACCTTCCCTCTATATCAATCTGTGTGTGTAATAACATTAGTGGGTATATACACTTAAAATCTGCGTTACACTCTTTGATATTGTTATATCAGTTATTGTGTCCACCCCATGTATATTCCTCTGCAGACAACTAACTATATATATATATATATATATATATATATATATATATATCAAATACATAACTGCCTGGAGAGCGTTTGCCCAAAGATTTAGAAAGGAATTAGGTGTCCATCAACATCATGTTGGCAGTGGGATATTAAATGTTTTCATTGAAATAAACTAATAGCTGTTTTTTTAACCTGCAATACTACATATGACACCCAGGCTGATGTGGACTACATATCCCTTCATGTTTAACCAGCCAAAAGATGGTCAGTCACAGTCCATTTCTTTTCTCCACCTGACACCTTCTCAACCATTAGCTCAGTGCATGTCTCCAATCCTCACCCTTCGCTCCCCCACATTTTCTATCCTCACCCCCATCACAGTTTGCTTGCCCTGTCCCTCAATCACCATACCAGCTTCCCCCATAATGACAGGGCCTTCTTCCTCCCACCTACATCTCCCACTCCCTTTTTAACTCTCAGCATCACAGTATCCTGTCCTTCCATCTCCTACCATCAAATTACATTCTTTCTCATTCTCCATCATAACAGAACTTTCTCTCCACCAGTATAAATAGACTTCCTCCCAAACATCAGGGTCCCAACACTCCCCCGATTTAGATTGTAAGCTTGCAATCAGGGCTCTTTTATTAATGGATCAGTTCCCTACATACCTATATGCTCTATACCTAGAGCTACAGCAATTGTTGGCGCTATATAAATAAATGTTAATGTAATGTAATTATGACAGACATATTTTAAAGTAATGAAAGGGCTTTTTGTTGATTATTCAGAATAATTATTCACCAATATGACAATTTTACATATAATAATGGAGCTGTTTTTTTACTTTTAGGTAAAAGTGACAATGAGCTCAGTGCAGAATGTTTAGAAAAGCTGATTTCTAAAGAGTTGTGTCAAATGATGTAACTAATAACTATCCACCTCTAAAATGAAAAAAGCAAACACAATAAAATCTAAATTTCTTATACTTAAGTGATATAAATGCACTGCTGGGCAGATGACAATGAAAGTATCAAAGATGGTAAAGTTTATTTAAGGTCATTAGATCTGTTTGCATTTCATTGTATCTGTAACAATATGTGGATATGTAACCCTGTTCAGCATTGTTACAGAGTTACACACTAACACAGATTTACAGGTCTGTCAGTAAGAGAGTCACAGAGTAAAATGTTTCATAGCAGTTATAGTTTTTAGGCCCATGTGAAGGATCATAAGGGTTTTTGGTTTTTCATGTCATTGTCTGTTTGTATACATTTGATTTTTTTAGTGTGCACACTATGATTAAAAGCCCTGTTATTAATCTCCCTCTCTCCCCAGCAAGCAAAAGGTTAGTTATTTCATGACAATTAGAGCAAAATGTAAGAGAGACAATAATCACTTACATCCTAATGTCACTTTAATGCCAGTGTTTTCCAACGTTTTAATGTGCAGGAATGTGTACCATGCAGAAAGTTAGGTTGGAGGACCAGTCATTATTCATTGCTTGAGGTAATACTATAAACTCTTTGGGTTTTTCAACTAGGACAGGATTGCAAGTAGGATGGACGTCAATGCTTTAAGGGAAAAGGACTACTGGAACACCAGAAGCCTCAAAACTGATTACTCTAATAGATAAAGCTTGTCCTGTACAGCATGCATATGCTCCAATGGCTTAAGAGGCAAAAGGTGATCAGTGTTGACCTTTTGTTGCATAGCTTCCCAGAATCCCTTGCAGTTGTGGTAGCACTGTGAATGTGTGATTTCTGGCCAGGACTTCTGGCTTTTTTGTGGCATGTAGATTAGCATTTGATAATGCCTCTGTTTTTTATAAAGAATCCTGTTACAAAAAGGTATATTTAACAGAAAATATATAATGAAGCTATATATTCCTAAAGCTGTATATATCACAACAGATTATTTAACCTAATTGAAGTGTGTGTGCTCTACAAGTGGACTTTTTACTTTTTTTTGTCACTTTCACAAATCCAATATATACATCTGGATGTATATGTAAATGTTATCATTATCTAAACATAGTGGATTATATTCAATTTAACTCAAAAAGTCCCCAGTCCATTAAGCTGGTAATACTCCAAAATTATCCTAGGTCTGGTGCAGCAAAAGACATGTTAGTTAGCAAGTGAAATCTAAAAGACAAAAGGGCATAGCAGTGTGCAGCAATATAGTAAATATAAAAATATACATACTGACTCCGACTGG
Source organism: Pelodytes ibericus (assembly GCA_036172795.1). Classification (NCBI taxonomy): domain Eukaryota; kingdom Metazoa; phylum Chordata; class Amphibia; order Anura; family Pelodytidae; genus Pelodytes; species Pelodytes ibericus. The sequence continues at coordinate 47,718,815 of CM069857.1, read as the reverse complement.
AGGTACTTACAAGATGTAGTAGTATAATTGTGGATAAGATATTTCTGGCTTGTATGTATATATGCAGTTATGCAGTACATGTTAGCTTTGCCCGGTTCATTGTCTGTTATTTTAATATACTAATAAATGTTTTTCAGAATGAAACCTGCTAGGCAATATTTTTAGTCAAAATATTATAAGTTTACTTGTGGATAAACATATTACATATAGATTGACTGATCAATCTATCTATGTATATTAAACAACCATCAGTACATACATATTGTACAATAATAACTAATAGAGAGAGATTGGGTGTAGACAGAAAAACCTTTTTATAAACTTCAGGCAGGGAAGTGAAGTCATGGGCCTCAGATTCATTCATGCAGACAGCAATGTACATTTTGCTGGGCAGAGACTCGGTCAGACAAGGGGCCTGGGATCAGCATGAGACAATAGGACAGACTGCATTGTGCTGACACTGGTTAAAATGCTGGCATTAAGACCTGTCCCTGTCCTGCCTATATAAACCCCAGAGCTAGTAGAGCTGAAACAGGCAAGTGCCAGATGGAGATCCCAGCAGTTCAGACTGAGCGAGGTAAGTGTAGGTCTGGTGCAGGGGGTTCATACTGGGCATTCCCATTTATTATACGGACCAGGGACTCATACATATACTACAGTCACCTTTAATGGGAAATATCATAACATATTATATAGAGATTGTTTTTATGTTGGGCAAAAACCTTTGAGGGACACATTTGGCCACTGGGCCACTAGCTTGACCTCAACACTGTGAACTAAAGACAAATAAAGCAACATGACTGTGATTGCTACACATTTGCAAACATTCCCTCCAATTAAAAAACGTACAAGTGACTACATTGTAATTCTAGTCACATGATTAATACATCATATATGTATTTACAATAAAAATAACCCAGTATTCTATTATGAATTGAGTGACCAATTCTCTGACTTGTGTATCATATTTATTGAAAGATGTGTAGGCCCAATAAGCATTTCTCACTAATGTCCTGAAGCACCCCTAATGAAATCCCTGGCTGAATTCGGCTGAATCTAGTTGTTCTAATCTGAAGTTTGAAGCCTGCAGTTTGACCACAAGATTTAGAAACACTGGGTCAGAAGAGGACAATCCCCCCTAACCCTAACAATGATTCAAACCTGAAAAAAAATATGTATTGCACGTGATATTTCAAAGGTTTAGTTCACATGTCTTAAATATTGAGAAATGATTTGTATTTATTTCTTTTTAGAAGACATCACCTCTGAAAAAATGGCCCAGACCAACCCACTTCCTGTTCCCCTCGGACCCTGGAAGGTATTTATACACTAAGCACAGCATTAACTCTAAATGCCGCTCTGTGTTTCATACCAAACTGAAGGATGTTTTAGAACAGCAGTACCAAACACGAACGCAGAGTTATGTTTACTTTATTGTAATCGTGAATGTAGATCAAAACAGACCTTTTTGTTTGGCACAAAGAGCAAGAAACCATGGGACTAGCCAAACAAAAATAATCACACATCACTCTTATCATCGAATGATCATCATCATAACAAATTTAAGTTATAAGCAGCCTCAGTGGTAGTTCTATAAGCTGCACAATAATGTGGACGTAACTCATCACTCATCCTGTGAATGCTCCCAGAATAACATCTGTGAAGGAGTATCATTACCTCAATTCTGATTATATGTTAATCCACTAGATCACAGTTTATGACCAAGAAAACTTCCAAGGGAAGAGGATGGAGTTCACAGCTTCCTGTGCAAATATCATGGAGTGTGGTTTTGACAACATCAGGTCCATAAAAGTGGAATGCGGAGGGTAAGTATTCACCCCAGGGTAACACAGCTGGGGTATCTGGCAAACATTCCTAAATCGGAATGATCAATATATGTACTGCTATTCTACAGTAATGCTAAGAATGAAAGAGAAGGTGTTCTAGCTACAGGTACATATAAGCCCCATCATTCTCACTCAACAAGAAGCCAGAAGATTATTATGGAAGCTATTCTTAGTTTATTAAATTTATTTAGTTTACTTTTTTAGTTTAGTTTTATACATTTATTTGCCCCACAAACCCCACATTTCCAGCCACCTTTCTGTTTCCTCTCATACATTCAATGAACTATGGGACTAGAAGACTTGTAAGGTTTGGCGCTTATATACAGGTGATACTGCTCTGCTCCTCCTTTAATTTAGTAAACAGAAACGTTAGTTTTTACTGAAAAAAATGAGGCATTTATAGTGAGTTGGGACAATTCTCCTACTTGACTATCTTTCCAACTCATTTGTTAATCCCTGGTTTTTGTTATTTGGTTCAGTTAACAGACCTGAAAGTGAGATTATCCATGTGTTTCTTCTACTTTCTTCTCCCTAGAAATACCGTTTTTTTCATTTTTTTTTTTATTGCATTTAATACTTTTATCACTGGATTACTTCTAACTTTCCCTATATACTATGTTTTGGGAAAGAAAGATTAACATTTAACAGAGATAACACATACAGGTAGCTGAAATGAAGAGAAAGGCCCACATTACACAAAAACCGACTTGTCATTTGTCTAACTCACTTATTTATATGCCAACACAGTTGGATAGGATACGAACACACTAGCTTCTGTGGCCAGCAGTTCGTCCTGGAGAGAGGAGAGTATCCACGCTGGGACGCCTGGAGTGGCAGCAATGCCTACCACATTGAGCGACTGATGTCTTTCCGCCCAATCTGTTCTGCTGTGAGTGTCCCACAGGGATCCTGTGTGCAACTTGGGTTCTAGTCTGTCCATCTGTGGTCCCCTAGCTGAACTGCAACTACCATGATTATTTGCAATTCTTAAAGGCTGTTGGGAGATTATGGGATTTATAGTAGCTGAAGGTCTGCAGTTGAATGCTAGCCATTACAGCCATTTCATTATTAGAACGCGATTCCTTACAACTCATTTTACACATTTGCAAACCTTGGTGGTGTAGGATGGTGTTAATGTCTCACCCAAGTAACTCTCGCCTATTCAATGCCTTCATGTGTAGAACCATAAGGAAGCCAAGCTGGTCATCTTTGAGAAAGAAAATTTCATTGGCCGCCAGTGGGAGATGTGTGATGACTACCCCTCATTGCAGGCTATGGGATGGTGCAACAATGAAGTTGGATCCATGAAGGTTCAATGTGGAGCGTAAGTGAAATTGGAGATATATATACACTGTTGCATCCTCAGTATGTGCCTTAGAATTTCCAAAAAGGGTGTAGAGTTATCCAAAAATGCCTGAAGCCTACTATGATTTTAAATTCACCTTCTAAACACCTTTAGACTCACTTGTACTTGTGAAAGCTAATTTTGATATATGTTTCAGCTACCAATATCAGCCCTGTGAATGAGCCAGCTCTGCACATATTCAAATTAGTGAATTAGACCCTTATTCTAAGATACTCACCATCATTTTGAAAATAATTTATTTTTGGAGAATGAGCAATGACAAACTTTCAAAACTTTGAATAAACTGGTAATTTAGTCACTTTTTAGATGATCTTTCGTCATGTATCTTTTAGAAGGTAGCACTGGTTAGGCAGTGTAAAGACAGGAGTTTTACTTCCAGCCATGGCAAGGACTGGCCCCAGGCCACTGAACTAGGGTAGAGGACAGCAGGGGAGAGGGGGCAATTTCCCTGCTGCCCCCTTGCATAGGTGTAGTCTATTACTCTGCCAAACCACTGCCACAAGTAGACACTGGAGAAAAGTGTCTGTGCCCTTCATTTCCAAGCTACTATATCAGTGATATCTTCTAAATCATACATGATAGAAAGATTATTTAAAAGTGAGAAAGCAAAACAGAACCAAAATATTATAGGTTATAAAATCTTAGTATTACCTCTTACCTTATCAACCACTAATATTTGAAAATTATCTTGCATTAAGAGCTGGAAAAATTATCCCCTCAGTTTTTTTGTCAATTGATTGTTGTCTCTTCCTTGCAGCTGGGTTTGCTACCAGTATCCTGGCTATCGTGGTTACCAATACATTCTGGAATGTGATCACCACGGAGGTGAATACAAACACTGGAGAGAGTGGGGATCCCATGCCCAAACCTTCCAGATCCAGTCTATCCGACGCATCCAGCAATAAGGAACAGCGCTGCTCCTGTCACCTACAATTGCCGTGTTAGCGAGAGGTCACCATTCACTTGCTCTCTATGGTGCCACCAATCTCTTTTAATGCTAATGTAGAGGAAAGAGGATCCTTTCTTGTACTGTGAATGGATGTTGGTAAAATTACTTCTTAATGGTACCAGCAGCTAAAATGAAAAATAAATGTAATTCAGAAAAAAAGAAATCTTGACGTTCTTCTTTCTTGGATTTTTGGATTAATTGTTAATACATTTTCAATGGCAAATGTGTAATTTGCATAACAAGCCAAAAAGGTGATATCATAAGCAGAAGACATTACAGATACCTTTAAGGGTCTACACAATATAGCCCGATCCATTGCAAAATGGATTTGGATTCGGTATAATTGCTGAATCGAATGGATCCCTCATATCCAGCTACACAATATGTCACATTTCGGGTCTAATTTGGATATCCTGACTGTTCGGAAATTGAAGCCTCGGAGGCATTTCGGATCGGAACAGTTTTGCTATGAAATGTATAGAATTTGGGCTACATAGAATCTGATTTTGAGAATTGTAATAAAAAATGAAAAAATAATAATAATGAAATAATAAAAATAAAAATTCCAAAATCAATAAAAAAAAAAATAAAAACCAAGAAGACCCATACAAACACCCTGCCCCCCAGCCTAATAATAAACAGGTCTAAGAACCGGCAAAATGGTTCACAGGCCCTAAAATGCACATGCGAGGCCCCCGGTGTGTATATATATATATATATATATATATATGTGTGGTGGGCAGGGATAATATCAGGAGCCCCCCCCCTGCTATAGTGAATGCGGATAGGAGCTGAGCAAGTGCTCCCAGCCCCCTAAAATTATATTGGGGGGGACAGGGCTAATAGTTCAGAGGCAATCCCCCCAAAATTAAAATAATCTTGTTTCTTGTGTTCAAAGGTTTTACCCACTGGTTGTGGGTTTAGGGCTAAGATAGGGAGGGTAGAATGATCTCTGAATACCTTTGACCACAGAATGATCTCTCCGCATGCTGTTCCATCTGCATAGTGTGGCATATTTTGTGTTGAATAAAGTGTGTGACTGAATTTTTGTCATGGGAATATTTTCATGTGTACAACACTGTTTTACTTTTCAGCTGCAATAAGGCACAAGCATTGGAGATCAGGAAGGGAGGTGTTTGGAGTGGGTGACTAGTTGGTTTGTCATACTTCCAATATGCATCTGAAATGTAAAAAAACATTTTTTTTTTTTTAATAATAATAAAGATATTTATCCAGAGCGCCGATACTCTTTCAGGGTTGCACTCTACGGTGAACTTTGTTTTGTTTTCCCAATAGACAGGACTGCATAGATCTAGCTAGCCAAGTAAAAAAACCTGTTTTAAATTCAATGTGGTCAGCCAATAAAAATAGCCATTTCTTTTCACAAAGATTCACCTGCGCCTACACAGCATTGGCCGTATGCATGGAATGTGCTAGTAATTAATTTTCTATAGCAGCAGAGTTCTGCTATTGTGCCTAGACCATTGAATACAGATGTTGATGTGTGTGAACATCAAACAACAAAACAAATGTAGTATTCAAAGTTAACGAAAACCTGGGCCTACTATAGTGGAGGCATCTCACTTTATTGAACGGAGAAGTTAATAGATTTTGTTGTGTCTGATCATCGAGTACGGATGGTAATTCAAAGAATTATATTCTTACAAAATGTGGAGGATGAATTGCAGTTATTGTCTGGTACATTGAGTATTCACTAAAATGTGAACTGCAAAGATACGGCATGGATAGGGGAGTTGGAAAACTACTCATTGCTAAAGCTATAATTCCAACTTGCATGTTTGCAGTTCACATTTTAGTAGTGTCCATAATCCAGTATGTAGATAGTGTTTCTCAACCCAGGAAAGATATAAAACCTGGTGTGATAAAGGAGACTAAAATCTATTACGTTTAACAACTGTAATAGGAAGGTGTTGAAAGTTTATCTAAAAACAGTGGTTCTCAAACCAGGCCTCAAGTTCTAACACCATGACGCGTTTTATACATATCCTTCTTTAACCCCTTCCAGATATTGAGCATATCAGGTACGTAATCAAAAACATATCACTTTTTGACAATGGATGGACCTGGTACATCCTGCCCAAAAACCCACATAGGCAGCAATAAACAGTCGCTACCTATGCTTTGCTGGTGCTGCTATGATGCCTCGATGTAGAGGCATTATACAGCACTGACATTTTGCCCGCCCTGGGGTCTCTGTTCGTAGGTGCCATATTGGAGGCTTCTAATATGGCGCTAAATCACTTCTGTGTTATTGTTGCTTGTGTTATCTAGGGTTAGAATTCCACTTGGGTTAGATTTAGGGTCAAATGGTCAATGTAGTACAAAATGGTTCGGAAATTACCGTTTGTAATTATGTTAAAGATTTTGTTCATGTCACAGTTAAAAAAAGGGTTGTTTTTTTTTCTTATTTTACAATTATTTTTATAGAAAATTATATGATGAGAATAATGGTATCTACAAAAAAGGTGCTAAAAACAGTATATCATATGTGTGGGCATATTAAATGAGAAAGAGGAAAATGACAACATTTTTAAACACTCCTGTCACGAAGGGGTTAAAAGGGACTGTATCACAAACATAACTTTAACTGTAAACGTAGAGAATAAATAATGATCTATCCGTTGTGTTAGCAGAATTACCTGCAAATACCTACATTTGGAGAATAAAATGTTTTAAATTGGTCTGCAGGGTCTCCTGTTTATGACCACCTGTGACTCTATATGCAAATTACAAAAGTTAGCTTAAAAACAAAACGTTAATTTGCATATTAAGCCACAGGTGATATTATAAACAGGAGATACCACAGACACACATGTCCTAACATAGGCATTTGCCACTACAATGTATAAATAGATCATTTTCAATTCACTACATGCACAGTAAAAACAATGTTTAGGTTACACAATCCATTTAAAACACAATTGGGTAAATCACTAAATCCTGACCAGTTCGGTGGGGCCATGAGGACTGGTCTGAGAACCACTGCTCTATAGGACACAGAGGACTTTTATGTTATGTAATTAGCATGTTGTATGCTCCCTTTTAAAGCAATTAACATGTATATGCTGACAAATAAAACAAACTTTACTACTGAATATTTTTAACCCATATTGTGCTTACTTGATCCAGTGCAAGTTACTGTATTATATAACTGTAGTTCTCCAGATGATGCCTGATTACTGGACTTCAGTTTTAATGAGAATGTCTTATGCTTGAAACCCATAAGAAATGAATAAAAAAATAAATAACAAATAATTTAAAAAAATCACAATCCTGCACATTAGCGAATAAATAATTACAAATAAGTCAGTGAGCTCTCAAGGTTGGTTATTTAATAAGTGCTCAGTATTGAATAGTGATAGGACTTGAGAGAGGGAGAAGGTGCAGACAGGTGGGAGAGCAGGGAACGGATTACAAAATAGCAGGAAGGAGGTTAGAAGAAATAAAACATGTTCTAGACATTCCAAGGGGGGATGAAAAAGCATGTTTAACATTTTAATTTCCCACTTTGTTTCCTTAAGAAAAATCTCTTCAATAATATGAGGACAGAGTTTTCGAAAATGCTTACTGAAATGTTTTTTCTATGGTTTTTGATGCAAGTGAAAGGCGGTCTTCTCAGCATTGGTACAATCCAATTAATAGTGAGATCACAAAAGGCTTTTAAAACCAAAAAGGTTAAATTACATACACAATATTAAATAATATTTGTAATGCAGTACGATCATAGGAAAATAAAAATAAAGCACACGGCTTATTCCAGTACATATGTAAAGTATACAGCATAAGGTTGCTTAAAACGAAACGAAAAATAAGTTATAACGCACACACAACAAAATGTGCATTTGTGTTATAATTAAATGAGATGCCATAGGGGAAAAAAAAAATTAGAGTACTAATTTACTGTGCATTATACCAAACGATGAGAACACATCACACAAAAAATATGCAGCAATGTTATATAACTGCAAACAAAGATTTGATATGAAAATAGCTTTATATTCAGTAGTCTTTGTCCCGGTTATTTAAACCAAAATGTATTAACTGCATTTACACCTTTGACTTTTCACATGACAAAATAAAAGGTCATTTGTTTTTGTGGTCATATAGGCAGGGCCATCTTATCCAATAGGCAATGTGGGCCTGTGAGCATGACCTGCCGTCAGAAGAGGGTCCACAGGCAGGTTCACCCGATAAGACAGAAATAAAAAAAAGTTGGGAAAAGGGACTCTGGAGAAGTAAAGGGAGCATGTTTCTTCTGCCACTGGCCAGGCATGTTACTAACTAGGATGAAGAGAGAGAATGGACTGTTTCCATTAACATAAAAATGGAGGGGGACGGTCATATATAAAGATGTAATAGTTGTGTTTCTCTGTTCAATAGGTTTTGAATAGGAGGGAGTGGAAAGAAAGGGGTCCACCAGTGCCTTAAAAGAGTTCTGCATATAGTGTCAAGTTTCATATAACTGGAACGTCATGAATTTGATTTTCAAATGATACAATTACAATTCTTTACTTCTTGCACATAACACTACACATAAAATCCGGCACATTTAGAATATTTTAAAAGTCAACTTTTTTTTTTTAAATGCACTATAGTGCTTCTATAATTGTTAAAACAGAAATAATCTGTCAGTATAGTTTTTGTGTATACAGATTACAGTCATCAAATTAACTTTCACGTAAGGATAGAATATTAAACTCGACAATTTTGGGATATTAAAAATCTTCACATTAATTATTTTTTTCCTCGTCTGCAAAAGTTACTTGACTAGTGCAGTGTTTTGCTGCTATCCTGCAGCATATCATCCTCTCGCCTCCGTTTCTACTAATATAAACATCCTCAGACGCCTCTTCGAAGCCAATTTCAAGGCTCCCATAGAGATGGATGTGCATTTTAGAGTTTAATATCTCTATACAAAGAGATTTAGCATAGTCTATTGCTTAGTCTATTTAGTGCTTTCGCCATTATTTTCAAACACGGCATAGCGCTTGCACACTTTGCAGTGTACAGATGTACCCTCGTAATTGCAGAGGACATGCAAGTGGGTGGAGCAAAGGTAAGCTAAAAATGTCAATGATTATGCACATTTTGTACTATCCATTTAAGAGCACCGAGGATTACATTTATTCAAATGACTCACTACCAAATAGTGTGGGACAGTATGTTTGTCTCTCAACTGTACTTTGCGGCATCATAACTGTAGATCATAGTGTCACTTTGGCCCTGTTTATGCTGTATTTATCAGCTGCTTCTAGCAGTGATGCACTATTCTGCAGCTTTCGATGCAGCAGGATTCCATCGGTCAGATGAAGCCACTTTTAATGGCCTCAGTCTGATGTATGTAAGAGACGTTCAAAGTAAGCACTAGACATTGCGATTTCCGTCAGAAACCCACTCATTTTATGGTGTAAGTCGTTATAGCTTTAAAATACATACGCCATACATCTCCTTTATGATTATGCAATTTAGTCTCTTAATACTTGAATTGGTACTTATTCACTCATGGTGTAGAAATCGACACCTTCATCCGAGTCCCTGAAAAACCAAATCCATGTTCCTAGTTCTTGCAAATGACATGTGGAAATGACACAGAATAATGGTTCCAGCAGGAGCTCCGAGCATGTGATTGAAAGTAATGACACAAATAACTGGATTGTCTTAACAAACAGGTTTCGGTCTATAGCATTAACCTTCCAGTATTGTAAACGCTCCCCCTTCATGTCTGAATCCAGGAGCAGTTCAACTACTGCACACAATGCACAGGTCATAGTCTGAATTAGTGTTATATTGAAATAAGTAGCACTTCAAGGTAAATGTATGGCAGTGAGGTAGAATTAGTCACAACTGCACTTCCTACAACTATAAAAACCAGACTCCATCCTATCTTGTTCTGACATGGAATCCATTAAAAAGTTCCACTTCTACCAAAGAGGACCTGCATGCGCCAAGCGCTAGTTTATTAGAGCTCAACTCCCCCTAACTGAAAATAATAGGCACATAGCAAGAGAGGACGCCAACCATCCCAATAGAGAGCAAACCTCTCAACCATTTGAGGAGCCTTCTGATTGGCTATCAAGAAATGCTGACAATGCCCTTTCAAACACTGCATAGCAGAACATGAAAAAAAAAAAAAGTAGGAGTATTTATTTTTAAAGTGTCATCTCTAAAGCATAAAGAGAAAGAGAGAGAGAGAGACCACACCTGGTCCTCAAGTCATACAGAGCTGTAAAGTTATATTTACTGCCACAGTCCTAGAAAACAAAAACTGGCTTCGTTGATATATTTAGTAGATTCATGAATAAATGAAAGGGGAAGTTTGATTTTAAGTGCTAAGCAGGTAAACAGAATGAAATGGGAGGGGATTGCACATTTCACATGAAATACTGTGCATGGAGAACACTAAAAAGACACTGCCACGACCCTCGTTTGGTTTTCCCATGACATTTGGCAGCAAACTAATTTCATTAAACTGGAAATTCATGAAAGGGATTTTCAGTACAAAACTACACGTTTAGGTCTATTCCCCTCTTCTACTTACAAGAAAGGCCATTTTCAGGGCCAGTTACTATAAAGCAAAGTGTAATAGTAAGGAAAGGAAAAAAAATAAAGTTGTTTATGTGCCTGGCTATAAATCGTATGATCAGGGACTACTTTCTCCATACGAAAAACTAGTGCTAGACCTCGTGGAAGTGTTACAAATGTCAGTCAGAAGGCAAATATGCATTGGTAGACCAGTAATGGCTAACCTTGGCCCTACAGAGGTTTGGGAAACTACATAACCCATGATGCCCAGTCAACTTTATGACTGCATATGATAGGACATGTAGCTCCCAAACAACTGCATTGCCAAGGTTAGGCATCACTGAAGTGTGAAACCATTAAAAAGCTTTTATTAGAAATGTGATAAGGATTACCTCACTACCAATTCAAGATTCAACTTGAGATAAACTTGATGTTAAACAGAAAATTAATGGTTATTCATGGTAATATCCCTTAAAGTACAAAATAGTTTTACACCTCACAAATTAAAATAAAGCTCATTATACAATGATTGAGCACTAATAAAGATCTTTATTGTCAATTGTGTCACTTGCTGCATTGTACCGTTCGTTTTTTTTACGTTACGTTTATGTTAGGGAATTCACCAAAATGGTTATCTGCCCTGCTGCCTGGTTATTTTTGGAAAGTTAGAAACTATTCTGGAGATGTCATAGAATCAAATATGGAGAATAACTGCATCAAGTAAAATGACATCACCTCATTGCTTGATATGCAAATTACACATTTTCTCATAGTGCTTCATTTGAATAGCAAGCCACAGGTGAGGTCATAAGTATTCATTAATTTGCATGCAATTCTGCCAACACATTGTGTAGATCTCTTTGATCACTTAGTAGTCTTTACAATATTTACAGCTTGCAAGGTAAAAAGGTATTATTTAGCATTAGTATAAAGCATCCGTTTTGCTAGAGAAAATAATCAAATAAAGAGAGTCTCCATGTTAGCCACGTAGGACAATTATTTAAATCACATTGGTGTTCCCTTTTAATTTCAGAACTTTAGTGATTACATAAGTTTAGATGTAAAAATATGATACTATCCTACGAATTGGGAGAGAGCACTGATAATGTTACGTCTGATTTGTCAGAAATGGGAGTGAAGCACATTACTTTGATTTTCAGTTGTTAGTAGGCATTGCGCTTATTTTTACTTAAAAAAAAAAAAAATAAAACATTTTCAATACCACTTAAAGTTTCTACTAACTAGATTGAGGTATGGGAAGTTAAAAAAAAAAAACAAAAAAAAACTAAATTCATTTATCCCTCCAATGAACACAGAACAGACACACTCGTGAAATAATTTAAAGAATGGGTGTTTTTTCCGTTGAATTATTTAATTTACTGGTACTTTTGTTTTGAAATAAGACCTTTTTATTTTTGAAAAATGACAGCACAAGAAATAATTTCCTAAAAACCAGAAATCATAACTTTAAAATGGTATGGCATGACAGAGAGAAATCTCCTAAAACTTGAGGGGAAAAAAAATAAAGTGTTGCCTAGAGAAATCATAAAGTAAAATATAACTTCAAGCGCTAAAATGACATGTTACAGACAGAGAATAAATAAGAGAAAATAAATCTGTTGCAGGATAATACTTTATAAACAAGTTATTAAAAGTTTTCAAGCACCCACCATCAAGGTCATCAAACCAGTTGTTGACCTGAGGTCGCCACCCATATGACATCATTTAGTGATAACGCAAAGTCCTCTTATAACCCAATAGGGAAAGGTCTGTGATGTCACCACTTAAAAACAAATGGTGGCTCTGCCCTGCCACACCAGAATGCAAATAACTTGTTAAAATATTTGACACTAATATAATTAAGACTGGATCCACATATGAGTGTAGTACAATAGTGCTGGCCAACCTTTCCAGTGAATAGTCTTAAGCCTATTGAAAGCATTATTTAAGTTTTATACAGACTGGAGTCCATACAAATCACCTGTGATATATCCAGCCCATAGAAAACAGTTGGCCCGGCTTGCTCTAAATCTACAACAAATCAAATTCAATTTTTATAATTTTTTTTCCATTTAAAAGGGTCACATTTTAAGGAATGGGGAAAACGAGTATTAGTAATTGCGTTTATAGGTAGCTGCTGCAGACAGCTTTAAAACACAATCTCATGAAGGGACACATGTATCATTAGCTCAAGACACATTTCCTTAGTGGTGGCCAACCTTTGTCACTTGAGCGGTCATGATCATACAGTTCCAGGTATCAGCCGCGCTTTAGGAGAACCGTAACCCCAAAGCATTTCGAATGACGAAAGTTAGCCATCATTGAGCATTACAATGGAAGCAACACAAGTCAACAGGAGGAATTGTATGTACAGCGTTTAGATTCAAAAACACAGATGAAAATTTCCATTAAAAAAAGTAAAACAATCAAAATATTAAGGAAACAAAGTAAGGAAATTGGGTACAGATACAGTACAGTCATCAAACATGTGTTGACATTTTAAAATGACTTCATGTGACGCATGTTCCCTGTGTTAAATTAGATATCACAAGCTGGATTTTGGAGATATGCATTTTCCTTGGGTTCGTCAGGAACCAAAGGCTGAGCTGTTTCAGCCTGTTATATCAGAAAGGCATGTTGACAGTTTGCCGCAACTCATCATAACGTGATGTTGGATTTTAAAAGCAGCAAAAAAAGTTAACTGAATTAAAAAAATAAAAGTTCCTGCAACCAAGAGATTAACCCCTTCATTTGCAGAGAGGCCCACAACATGACATCAAGGATCAATATTGTTCCATTTGTGTTAGCACCATTCAATTCCAAGAAACTTTATCAGTCAAACCTGACCAGGCACTCGTGCAGTGACTGCTGGGGGTGGAAGCCAGACACTGTACAAATATAGGGCAATATGCACGATTACTTAGGACAAAATATATTTATATATATATATGTATCAAAAGAAAAATTGTAAATAAATGAATATTGTTCAATGAACAAAGCAAGCTGGAGTTAAGAAAGGGTACAGCTAGGAAAGGTATGCATACAAGCCTCCAAACCCTACTATGCTAACACCTTCCCAAACCACCAATGCACGGCAAGCCACTCTGTCATAGAAAGGGTCAATACCTTTATTGCTAAAAAGTCTTGCTTCCAGTATTGTCCCTCGTTCAGGGAGGACAGGGCCAAAAAGGAAATGAAAATAACGACACACATAATTGCACACCATAAAAATCATATCTAGACCTCCGCAATAGACAGCAAGGTCTACAGCAAAACGCTGGCCTGTAATTAGTTGGTATCTCATCCAGCACAGGAAGTGTTAAAGCAGGAACAAAAATTAAATAAAAATGAAGGTTAGGTATTAGCAACACACAGTATGATGAAGCAGCCAAAGTCCTGAGCAGCTTCACTCAACTTGCTCCCCCTTTCGCACAATGACATCAAACTAAGGGAACAAATTTATAAGTAATTCTTCTTTAAAAGAAGAAGAAAAAAAAGAAGATCTTTTAAATATATTAAATGCCTAAATAGATTACTTTCTTTTGCGTTTTGCTTTTCTTTATTTTTAAAGCTTTTTTTTTTTATATATCTTTTTTTGTCACGGAATTGGTGAACTTAGTTGTCCAATTAAATCACAACTGTAGGGGGAAAAATATATATATGTAAATATCAAATTATCCCCAGTTCAAAAATAGATTAAAAAAAAAAAAAAAAAAAAAGAAACTTAACAAAAGGATTTAGATTTTGTTTTCCCATTTAAGACAACGTGTGTTTTGTGTTTCTTTCTCCCCTCCCACACCTGGTTTCATTTGTCCTTGGAGAAACATTTGTTCCTTTCTACATCCCAGTCTGAAAAAAAGGACAAGAGTAAAAAAAAAAAAAAAAAAAAATTTGTTAATTGTTAATGTGCATCTAGAAACGTGTCCACCGTGTTCTGAGTTTTTTTTTTTTTTTTGCAAGGACACAGAACCATCGACATGAAAGTACAAACAATGAGAGGGATAAGACTGGGCATCCGGTACTCCTCCACAGAATCCTCTCCCGCTTCCTGTTGGCCAATAAGTAGGCAAGCAGTTTTGGTCTTGCTGTACTCCAGTGCAATCTTCTCCCACGCCATATGTGTTGGCAAATGCATCCATGTCATGCTACTTTGTCTCTCCACCACCGCCAAACAAAAATCTCAGAAATAAAAAAAAAAAAAAAAAAAAAAAAAAAAAGGAGGGCAGAAATTGTACCAGTGATTAAATAATGGTCTTATTATCCCCGGGAAAATATTAGTTTTCCTGATTTCGGTCAAAAGTGTCTGAATAACAATTGTCACTTTTTTAAAATTTGTTTAAATAACTATATATATATATATATATAATATTTATATAGAGATTGATTTGTCTATACATAGTTATCTAAACAAAAAATATATATATTCTTGTATGTATGTGTATGTATATATTTGTGTGTGTGTGTGTGTATATATATATATATATATATATATATATATATATATATATATATATATATATCCATCCAACGACTATTTTTATTTCCCACTGCTGCACTGAAGATTCGCAAGGGGCATGATATCCAGATAATGTCTCTCATGCACAGATGAAATGACATGACAAAAGAAAAGCCAATAGTCCTCCTGGTGATATTCTCAGTGATCAGAGTGGTCCATGGCTTCATTATAAGTGATTATCCTATTGGGATCTGGGGGGAAAAAAAAAAAAGAGATTTTACCATAATGTGTGCAGTAATGCAATGATCTACAGCAGTAACAGCTATCACTAATTTGTCTCTTTAAATGCCTTGAAATCAGAAGAGGTAGCTGCAAATGTCTTCCCTCAATCCAGGATTCAAGGAATGGACCTGGTGTTACATGAACATTTATTTAAACAGCGGCAACAATATAGATAGTGCTAATTACAGAACATGAAGGGGTACCATATACTAAGTTAGAAGAACAGACTGATACATAGAGCCCTGATCTCAAGTTTACAACCTAGAGTGATATCAGAGATATCCCTCTTTAAATCTCAATCCTGAACTGCTGGAGCTTACTTTAGAACTGGGTTGGAAACTCTCTCTTTTATTTTACATTGTGCTGGTACAATGGTTTGGGAATGTAACCAGAGCAAATTAACTGATTGATTTCTAAAAAAAAAACCTGAATCATGTTTATACAAATTTAATTTTAGAATAGTAAATTGATATATTCTGTAATGCCTGTTATTTTTTTATCATTATTAGAATCATCTAGGGTTTTTTTTAGGTGTGCTTTACAGTATGTCTTTTTTTTTTTTTTAAACAATAGAAAATACAAAACGTGAAAAATAAATGCATAATAATTTATACAATATTTTCATGCAGTTTCTTTTTTTTGTAGTTCTTTCAAAAAATTATCAGTGACAATTGTTAAACACTCCACAATGTATAAATAGTCCTTTATGCTCAACGCTACCATTAAAGGTATTAATTTAGCGGACACCATCTCTTTAAGAAAAGGAAAATTAGTGGAGCATCTGATCCATAAATTTAAAGGTACATCTTCCTGAAACTTCATAGTATAAACTTCCAGCAACTGTTGCACATTCTAGGACTCTGCATATTCCCAATAGGTTGCTTGAAATTATTTTCCTTCCCAGAAGGTAGAGCTGACTAAACAGAAGTACAACAATGTCGAACAAACATATTTAATGCATTAAAAATATGCGTATCCCAATCCCAGAGTTTAGCTTCGTCTTAAATCTTACCTTGTTTTAGCAAATTCAAAATAGATTCCATTTCTGTAAAATAAAAAATAAAACATTTTAAGAAATCAGAAAAGGAAATATTTAAAAATGATAAAACAGAGAATTCATATTGTATTTTAAAATGGAAATCCATTAATATGTTGCAATTATAGTTCTCCAGGAAATAAAATACCAAGCCTAAATGGGGAAGGAAGGAGCGATGTTTACATTGTTAGAACTTAGAACATCATTAACATCTTACACACCATTAGAATAGTGACCATAACCAAGGATAACAAACTTGAATAAAACAGACACCTATCCATATGATGGTGTGTGTGTGTGTGTGTGTGTGTGTGCGTGTGCGTGTACGTGTATATACATATAATCTATACACACAGTATAAAAAAAAATAAAAAAATCTGATAATTTGAATAGTCAAAAAGAACGGTTAAACTAATAGGCAGGCAATTATAAGGGGGTTTTGTTTATGGTTTCTCTTGACAGAATAGTCTTTAGCATAAAAACTTACATGGCGTTATCACCTAATAAAACAAACTCAAATGCGTGCTCACCACAGTATCTTGTTATAATTACATTTGATTTTAAATAAGATATTGTAATGCCAGATTAAAGCTTCCAAAGGCAGAATTTTATTTTTAATACTGCTCTAAAACCCAAGATAAACTGTCCACTAAAAAAATATATATATATTTACACACTGACCAAAAATTGCCTCTGTTAAAAAAAACACACTTACAGACAAAATGTATTTGACTAGGCCCTTGTCACATTTTTCTGTGGTATATTCACACTTTTGTCACCATAGGCCTGTATGTGCTGTTTCCCCATTGTACATTAACATACAAGTTATATTGAAGCTTTAGAAATAAAGCTGAACCCTTTATTCATAAACTTTGGAATGTTTCTTCTGTATTTCCGTATCAGGTAAAGTGAGCTTCAGTATTTATGCAGAATTCCAATCTAATTAACATTTCCAGCATATCCTTAATTTGCGTCATCTTAACACTCCAAGCAAATAAGAAAGCTCGGCAGTAAAAAGGTTTAGCTGTAACTGGAAACACAGCAGGTGAACCTTAATTAGGCAAATGGGCAGATCTTGGTCACGATACTAAGAAATCCATGAAGTGCAGCATTTAGTAAAGTAGGTACAGAAAAGAACATGACTTCATTTCATCACACTGAATAGCAAATTAGAAAATCAGTCCTACCTGGATTTGCATTAAATCCTTGCATGGAATTCTGGGAAAGCTGTATGCCTTGCTCTACTATAAACTTGCTATCACTGAACAATTCCTTTCTGCTATATCCTTGGACAAGATAATCTTAGTACAGGCCATCTGGCTACCTGAATGACATCACACAGCGGTCATGGGATGGCTATGCAAGGGTTGGAGGTTGATGGGTCAGTGTAATTCAGGTTAAGGGCTGTATTCATGCGAAAGGGAATTGCAAGTGCAAGGCCAAAGTAGCAGAGTTGGAACATGTCCATATTTTACGCAAAGCAGCTATACTGCAAACGCTTTTATTTTGGCAAAAATCTGTGTTGACCAGAGCTTAAACAATTGTAGATATTAGCCCAGTACCGGAGCAGTACCAGTTGTATTGAGTCATGATGTCTAGTCTAGGTGTTGCATTATCATGTAGTTTCTACACTTGTTTCTCGTAGGATCACAATGAGCACATCTATAAAATGGAGTTGTCAAGAGAAATAATGCATTGAATACCTAACAATATCACAAGATACTGATACTATAATCCACTATTTGGGTATGTAAGAGCCAATCCGATATTTATTTTAAGAGCCTTGAAAGGTACTGACAGTAATGTTGCAAGGAACCAAGACTCACTGTGTGCTACACATCAGGCCAGACTCAGAGCATCAATATGTCCTGGATCACAATTAAAAATAACCCAATAACTGAAAAGGTTTCCTTTTGATACTCATAATTATATAGCTTTGAGATGCAAAGCAGGTGGTATTGCAGATTTAGGTTAAATAGCTTTACAGAATTAATCCATGAGTAAAGTATACGAGAGAACTGAAGCCATACCTTTCTCATTGTGTTAGGTGAATCTTAAGTTCAAACCCATTACCTTTTACTAGCTAGACACTGGGTGAGATTGCACTCAAAAATGATTTTCCAAAGAAAAGATTGCCCAACCCTGATGTAATATACAAAATATTTTTTGCATCAATGGCAGAGCAGTATATCACACAACCATCAGTTCATAGACTGATTTACCTTGAAATCTATACCACACAATGCATGCAAGTGCCTCAAACGCTAACTCAAATGGACTGCACCGTTTTATATACACTATATACAGCAAGAAAGAAAACCCCGACATTCCCAGAAATTCTCAATACAAACCATGCAAAGTTACAAATTACAATAGCTGCACATTAGAATGGTTTTAAAGAATTAGCATTATATGGCACATTACCAATTAGCTGCTACCTTACGTTGATCAATTTTATTTTAAATACGTTCAGCAGTTTGCTTGCCAATACACTGTGAAAGGTGTACTAGGAGCATTTTTATTAAAAGCCAATGTTGCTAGTTCATGGTGAGCACCCCCAAGTCCCCACCTTAAAACAAACCATTAAAAGTGAAGTAGATCATTTCCAATTTTGGTTTTCAAACGGGCAAAATTAATATTTTTATTAGCCAATGTGCAACGCAGGCAAACTCTGAAAAGCCCATGTTCCAACTAGCTTTAAAAAAATAAAACTACTGCTATGTGACACGTGCTTTGATGGAAGAGTATTCCCTTTATATTGGCTTTTTCAAATGTAGGGAATTCCGCATAACTATAAGCGGTATGAAGTTGCCGAATTCACAGGATAATTATTGAAGAAAATCAAGATACCTGAAAGATTTATTTATATATGCAACTAGATTAAAAACGAACACTTAAATTAACACCATATAGAAATATGAATGTGCAGGCAATGTGAATGTATTGTGCATGGGAAGGAAAATAAAAGAGGGGAAGAAATTGGGTTAGACAAAAATGACAGGAATATGGCTTACATTGATAAAAAACACTGCTTAATAGAAAGTACCAACATTCAAATTCTATTAAATAAAACCATGTTAAAACAAAACCATAAAAAATGAACAAAAAGATACGACTTTGATGCAATTTTCTCAAATAATTTTCAAAAGAGGCAAAAAATTATATTGTTGCTAAAGAGACAAAAACAAACAAAAAAGCCACCCAATGAATTACCTTTAGTGTGATATAGTATAGCAGCCCTCAGGTCAAAAGAACCCCAGTTATCTTTGCATTCAAGATCTCCGTGGTACCTCTTATCTTTGGCGGAGGTCTGTAAAGTGTATTTCAGGGAGGTCTGAATAGGGACTTCCATTTCAAAGACCTTAGACTGAAACACTAAAGAACCCTGTCTAGCAGTATCTATCTTTTGTAGCTCCCCTAAATCTTTCGGATCGGAGGATAAACCAGCGCCTTCACTCCCTGACCCATGAGCCGTTTTCAGGGTGGCACCATCTGGAACCTGAGGGCTAGTCCGTTTCTCCAACTCATAGGCCTTGGGGAAAACTGGGCGCTCGTTTCCTGAGGCAGCTACATCAGCACCCTGTGTAACCAATGGAATGGGGTGCTCCCAGACCACTTGTCTGCATGCAGGCTTATCAGTTCCAGACTCTGGGCCAGCACTGGGCTCATTTATAAAAGATAAACCCCACTGATTCTGAAATATCTCTCCCAAACTCTGTTGATTTGACTGGCCAGACAATTCTCCATGTATTGTGTCTGGCAGTGCGTGTTGCATATTTAAAGGATAGGTAAAAAGGCCAGACTTCTTTTGTTCAGATTGGTTGGGGACACAAGCAGACTCTGTGGGCAAAGGTTCTGCTCCCCCAGGCAGTGTGTGTGATACAGTACTAGCAGCAGTGGCCATGAAACCCCCGTCAGTTCCTACTAACAAGGGTCCGTTGGCAAAATTAACTGTAGAAATGGACTTCATGGCAGACATTGGGACCTGGGACACACAGTTCAACGCTGAGACTTCTGAAGCCTGAGGAGTGAAGGTAAGGGAAGATTGTGAAACAGAGTTGTTCTGGGCTGCTTTGTTGAGGTTTTCTTTAACTTTGCTTGCATAACTTATTTTAGGAACTATTTTAGCACTGCTGTTGTCGACTGGGAACACAGGTGGAGGTTTAAACAATGTCCAGGAGTCCTCTTTAGAAGAGACAGAAGGGGATGTTTTCCCTTTAGGCCGATCATCGAACTTCTTTCCTGTGACAGGTTTGGCGTCAGAGTTCTTCCTCTGTATATCTCCAGAGCTTGGTTTACTCCGACCAGCAGCTGGAGAACTGACCTCACCTTTCCACGAGGTCTTAGCATTCTCCAGTCGGGTTCCAGCCTTCTGGTCTACAAGCATATCAGACTCCAACTTGCTATCAATGTCCATCATAAAGTTGGGCCCTTCAATAGTCTTGGCATTGTTACACCTAGCTTTCCTTTTTTTAGGCGTAGCATATCCATTCTCAGAGCCACTACCATCATTCTCTCCACTCTTGCTCACATAACCGTTAGTTATATATCCACCGTTGTTTGAAAGCAAACCATTTTGAACAGGGCCCGTCTCCCCTTTCTCTGTGCATTTACTTTCTCTAGCTTTGATTTCATAAGACTTGTCATTTCTTTTGTCCATACTGTTTTTATGGGGCAAAGCTTTTGTTTTGCCGCTCGCTTTCCCAAAATTGAGAGCCTTGGTTAGTTGCTTGGGGCTGGGGTCGAAAACTTGCTGGCTGCCGTTTGAAAACCGGGAGGCAGTCTGGTTTGCAACTTTGTCAAAGCCCAGTGTCTTTGGAGGGACTTGTCTGTCTCCTGAAGAACCATTTAGAACTTCATGGTCTAAACAAAAAAAAAAGAAGAAGAGAATCATGTTGGTGTGGTTGAAATAAAATAAAATATAAATAATAATTTGTACATATATAACAAAGAATCTATTTTATAAATAACCCAGCATATATTATAATGAATTACATAAAATGTCCCCCAAAAATACACACCACAGACAAGAAATGAAAAACCTAATAATGAGAAGGAAACAACAACAACAACAACAACAACAACAACGCACAAATATTTCTTCTATTTTTGATTTGTGATTCATTTTGGCTGGAAACGATCATATAAATGATGGATTAAGTATTTTGAGGAAAGTTTAAGTTTTTAAACTTTTCCTGTGATCTGACCTTTGTACAACTAAATTTGGGACTTTGCACAAATTGTGTAATGGTTTAGTTAGTTCTCTGATAACCATTATATAAATAATTTATACACACACACACACACACAATTCTATACGTGAATGGAGAACAGATATTCCGGAATGCAAGTCCCAATGATATTATACCCACTCTCTCATTTCAAGATGTTGAATAGGTTTTCACAAACATGTTTTTCTAAACAATCATGGACTACATTCCTATATTAAGCGCTACACAGAGATTGTGCTGTATAACTGAATTTTTAGAAAACCGTAACTGTAAATATTGTCAGTGTAGCGCTCCTGACAGTGTGATAAATCAGTGCATCTGAGTCAAGATAACTGGGCAGGTCTGGGGAAATCTAGTTACCACTACAAAAGGTGCAAAAATCACACCAACAGAATAAAAAAAGGATAATTAACTTATAACGGGGTTGAGATTCTATGGGCTTTACCCTCCAAGTGTTAGTCACAGATAGTAGAAAGACACAGTCAGCAATCAATTATTAAATATGCCACTGCTCGCACCCCAAATGCCAGTTTTTCTTCCTTATTGGCACACCTTCCAGGTATTATTTAAAAGCACAATGCAGTCAGCTTCCAGTTACAGGAAGCAGACTATGTACAAACTAGTCACTGGTTGCCCCATACACTGATGATTTTATTCTCCTTTATAACTTTTACCACAACCTTAAGAATTCTAACAATTTTAGTAAAAATTGTAACCTCTTCACAGCTTAATTCTTATTTTTTTTTTAATAAGACTTCTACTCAAAGTAGCATCAATTGTAATCCAAGTGATAACCTTAGTAACAGTGTAATTACTGTGTGACAACATGAAACAAACATATCACAAGTGGAAAGATATCTATATAGGTATATTACAGTCACCCTTCCAGTCAGAAGCCATTAGTTAATAAAAAGTATAATATTGAATGCTAGGTGTATTAGGTACGAGATGCAATGCAACAAATGTATATAGGTTTACCGAGAAGATTTAAGTAACCTTTTAATGGAGGGGGGGGTTATATTAGTAAAACAACTATTAAAAAAAAAATTTAAAAAAACTTGGCTGCAGACTCGGCAAGTGGGAGAATAGCACTGCAGTAGGGCCGCTTAACATCTACATGCATCAACACAAATATACATACTCCATTTACAAGTTGAAGATTCCTTCTATGTGGCAGCATTGTCAGAAAGATTGCACATCTTCCCTGCACGCCTCATACACTATTCCCACCAAAAACTGCAGCAGTGGCTGTCTGATGGGTAGGAATAGAAGGATGAGTTTAGGAGCCGGTAGCCTCCAGCTACAAGTTGTGCTTGTGGGGCTGTCCATTATGGAATAGCACACCGGTTCTAAGGGGGCTGGAGTAACAAAATAAGCAATCCCAGGAGAAGTTCAAAGAGAGGCACAGATCTGTGAACTCCAGAACAAAGGCAAGAATAATGGCCATTTGATACACATTCAGCATTACGACACATTGATATAAAATACTTAAAAACCATGCAAAAAAAAGGTGTGGAACAGCACCTTTAGTAGGAACTAAAAGTGACCATGCAAATCCATTATTGAACCCTAGCAGGCCACCTCATAAATCTACATTTTAGCCATAATAAAATGTCAGCTTTAATAAAAGTATAGCCACAAACCTTGAGAGAAACGATTAAAAAACAAACAAAAAAAAATAAACACACCATCTTCTTGAAAACACATTATAAATGCACAGTTAATCAAAGCCATAATTACTCATATTCAGAAGCAATGTTTATCTGCTGCTTCAGACTAAAATCATGAAAGTCTATGAGGAAATGGCAATCATGTACAGTGAAGAGTACAGTGAAGAGTAGAATGGGCAGAGATCTCAGTCAATCAGGAGAACAGTGTGAAAGCCAGCTGCCGGAGAACAAGTTCAGCCAGGAATCTTTGGCCACCATGAAGGGAAAAAAGGTCAGCACAGTAAAAAGGTTAAGCAAAAGCAAAAATTTGTAAGGGATGCAGCATTTATGACCCCCACCAAATAACAGATAATCATAAGTACTGAAGACCTCACTAATAACTACAACATTCAAACGGCACCCACCTACCTCACTAATACCTACACCATTCAAACGGCACCCACCTACCTCACTAATACCTACACCATTCAAACGGCACCCACCTACCTCACTAATACCTACACCATTCAAACGGCACCCACCTACCTCACTAATACCTACAACATTCAAATGGCACCCACCTACCTCACTAATACCTACACCATTCAAACGGCACCCACCTACCTCACTAATACCTACAACATTCAAACGGCACCCACCTACCTCACTAATACCTACACCATTCAAACGGCACCCACCTACCTCACTAATACCTACACCATTCAAACGGCACCCACCTACCTCACTAATACCTACACCATTCAAACGGCACCCACCTACCTCACTAATACCTACACCATTCAAACGGCACCCACCTACCTCACTAATAACTACAACATTCAAACGGCACCCACCTACCTCACTAATACCTACACCATTCAAACGGCACCCACCTACCTCACTAATACCTACACCATTCAAACGGCACCCACCTACCTCACTAATACCTACACCATTCAAACGGCACCCACCTACCTCACTAATACCTACACCATTCAAACGGCACCCACCTACCTCACTAATACCTACACCATTCAAACGGCACCCACCTACCTCACTAATACCTACACCATTCAAACGGCACCCACCTACCTCACTAATAACTACACCATTCAAACGGCACCCACCTACCTCACTAATACCTACACCATTCAAACGGCACCCACCTACCTCACTAATAACGACACCATTCAAACGGCACCCACCTACCTCACTAATAACGACACCATTCAAACGGCACCCACCTACCTCACTAATACCTACACCATTCAAACGGCACCCACCTACCTCACTAATACCTACACCATTCAAACGGCACCCACCTACCTCACTAATACCTACACCATTCAAACGGCACCCACCTACCTCACTAATACCTACACCATTCAAACGGCACCCACCTACCTCACTAATAACTACACCATTCAAACGGCACCCACCTACCTCACTAATACCTACAACATTCAAACGGCACCCACCTACCTCACTAATAACTACACCATTCAAACGGCACCCACCTACCTCACTAATACCTACACCATTCAAACGGCACCCACCTACCTCACTAATACCTACACCATTCAAACGGCACCCACCTACATCACTAATACCTACACCATTCAAACGGCACCCACCTACCTCACTAATACCTACACCATTCACACAAAAAAAAAATCACTGAAAAAATTAAAACAAATGCCAAGATCTTGTTTCAACATTTTAGATGCAGTTTAAAAAAACAAAAAAAACAAACACGCTTAGTCAATCATTTAAGGAAATTGATGATTAAATGATTGTTTACATCATACAGTCAGCTAGGATTTGAATGGATTTTTAGAGAATTAAATAGATAACATGACCAAATAAATAAAACATAAAAAAAAATAGATCTTAATATCGTATTAGCTAAATTACATGCAAAAGTATACAATAAGAAATGATATGGGCATGTGGTGTCTTCTGCTTATCACATAGAATGAGTCAGCATATAAGAACCATTTGGCACATCTAGTCTGCCCAATTTTCTAAATAGTTTTATTAGTCCCCAGTTCCCTATCTTATATCTAGGATAGCCTTGTCCCTTTCCCCACGCATGCTTGAACAAAACTTTGTCACTTGATATGCAAATGACACATTTCCCACTGATAATTAGTTCATTGGTATATGAAGACACAGGGGATGTCATAAACAGGAGACATCCCCTGTGTAAAAAAGAAAGAAAAGTCATAATTAAAATTCACACACAGACAAAATGGAGTGTAAAAACACCAACGCAAGCATTTCAACATTGACCTACTTTTTCATACATTAAACAGTAAATCTTCCAGATGTTATAAAGTGTATCAAAATTAAACAAATAATGTAATATGATAGATTATAATTTCTATTTTATTTTTCAAAACGCACGTTACAGCAGCTGAAATTGGAAGGCAAGAGTATTACTTTACAAACTGGGCTGACAAATCCAATTTATCATACAAACCAATGCAATGCATTGGTGACAATGCCGGTACATTTACGCGCTGCGTTTAAAATAGCACAATCGCAGTTTTTGCTGCAATTTCGGCGTTGCTGAATGCTTCACAAGTGAAGGCATCCACCAAAGCAAAAAAAAAAAAAAAAAGGCCGTCTGGACAATAGTCACTGACCTATCAATCACGCCCCTCACCAGAAAATGGGCTGTCTTACATGCAATAGCTAAGACAGGATGTCTCAGCCATTGCAGTGAGGATTGTGATCGCTGTAAAAGGCTAATCACAATCCTTTGCCATTCTTCCTCTTGGGGGGAGAGATCGGGAAAGTTGATCCTGGTTGCCTTAACAGTTAGGCAGATCAGGATAAACCATTATTTTTTGCATCTAAATTATGTGATCATTGTGAAAATCAGTCACATTGATCATATGTAATAAATGTAAAAAATACATTAAATGACAATCAGTTCTGTAAGAACACAGATTGTCAAAATCCTCCCTCTCTCTACCGGATATAGTTATATCTTGTGTCAGAGAGAGAAATAAAAAATATACTCTTATACAGAAAAAAATAAAATAACACTTTTTTTTAACCATTTTTACACTCTTTATTAAATTGTATACATTACACAAAGGGTTAAATCTTTAAAAAAAAATGGTTGCAAATAAAGCCCTCTCTTTGCTTAAAAAACCCCCAATATATTATATGTGGGGATTCATTAAATTTAAACGCACACATAGCTAAAGTAGAAAAAAAAATCTATTGTCCAGAACGGACATCAAAATTAAGAATACCATTGTCCTGAAGGGGTTAATCAGCAGCATCACATCCCTTTATAAAATAGAAGTCTTGAGGTTTGTCGTTGGTAAGGTACTGGCAACCTAGAAACGTAATAAGAAAATACAAAAGAGGGCGCAAAAAAACTATTTTTATATACCAAAACGTATGCAATGTAATTATTAAAAAACAGGCATGAATAAAAACAAAAACAAAAAATGCTTGCGTTGTGGATCCAGGCCAATACAGAATGCTCCAAAAAACGAGGAGGAGATCCAGTATCATTCGAGCCACCTCTCCCTTCAAGATGAAGCAATAGCAATAAGCCCCTTCATAAGTAGCAATGTAATCCATAATGCAGGACCGCCATGATAGTGACTCCAACTCCATTAATATGCAACTCCGTAGTAGTATAACTCCACATGCATCAAGAACTCAAATTCTCAAAAACTGCTATACTGCATAAGAATCCAGAGCAAACAAACATACACACACATTACAACTTCTCTCTCCACATAGGTAGAATTATCATAACATGTTACACCCAGCTGGACTTAAAGGGACAGTCTAGTCCCCAAACTCACTATACTGCTTATATAGTGAACAGGCTTTTTCCCCCAGTGTGATTTGATGCAGGCATTCTGCATAATTCACATTCCTATACCAAAACTCAGTGGCAAAAACAGTTGGTCCTGGCACCTTCGCGGGCTGGTTAACAATACACGGCACAAGACAGGGCTGCCCTTTGGCTCCCCTGTTTTATATTCTTACTCTCAAAACCTCTTGCGGAAAAAATAAGATCTAATCAATAGATTAGTGGGGTCACTCTGAATCAGATAGATTACAAAATCAGCCTTTACGCAGACAACATCATCCTCACTCCTGCGGACCCAGTCATACCTATAAAAAACCACTTATGGAAGAAATTGATTATTACGGTAAAGAGTCTAATGATAAATTAAACATCAAGAAATCCCAGATCATGCTGATTAATCTGAATACAGCCACAATTGAATTGTTATCCAGTTTATACTCGTTTAAGTAGTCACCAGACGGCTTTACATATCTGGGAATTTCACCCCAAGAGTAGATCAATTGATGATGAAAAATTGACACACTGTTCCAAGAGACCTCAAAAAAAAAACTTATTACAGACTGGAAATCGTACGGTATCTCCTGGCTAGGAAGCATTAATGTTATTAAATAATATTTACCGTATTTGCTCGATTATAAAACGACCCTGATTATAAGACGACCCCCCAAACATTGTATATTCTTTTAGGGAAAAAACTAAAAGCCTGAATATAAGACTACCCTATAGGAAAAAAAAGTTTCAATTGTATATATGTAAATTGCTTTTTAATATTTAATAAAAAATGTATATTATACAAATGCATTTATTGTTTTGAATTCCTTTTATGTGCCAATGCGGCCTCCATCCTCCCCCTCCCCTCCCGCCCAGCGTTGTCTCTCTCTCCCTCCCCCACAAATTAATCTCTCTCTCTCCCCCCCCTTTTCTATATCTCCCCCCTCCCTCCCTTGTCTATATCTCCCCCCTCCCTCCCTTGTCTATATCTCCCCCCTCCCTCCCTTGTCTATATCTCCCCCTCCCGCCCCCCCCTTGTCTATATCTCCCCTCTCCCTCCATCCCCCCCTTGTCTATATCTATCTATTTTTCCTACTGAAGAATAAAACATTATCTCTCGTTACATCTATTGTATGATGATTCATCCCCTTTGAACAAAAAAAATTAAACTATGTAATAATGATTCTAAAACGAAATCTATATCTAACTGGTACAACAATGGAAGAAATGCGAAAGGTCAATAGGCATAGAAGTCCGGATTGAACAGTGGTACTCCTCACTCACAGATGTCAAAAAAGCAATTCGCTGTTTAAACATCATCGAGCTTCATTATAAAATCAATGACATAGGGTGCCATACGTTATGAATAAAATAAATCCCGCCAACTCAACTCTATGTTGGAGATGCAGAGTAGAGGTAGGAACATCAAGACTTATCTGGTGGGAATGCTCTAGGATTCGGCTGCTGTGGTCCAGAGTGTTTAGGGAAGTAAATGGTTTAGTTGGAGACAATCCAGGAGAGAATGTTCTAACAGCCCTATTCCATTTTTTCATGAAAGGTTTTCCCTTATAATCTATCCCTACCTGGCCACAGGTTGTGCGGCAGTTAAGGTATCAATACCATATGGAGCGGGGCCTCGCAATTTCTCTAAAGGGAATAAGCCTAGGTCTGATTACTGGTGGTCTCCCTGGTTAGGTGGACTAGTAGACCCTATTAAAGTTATATCATAGGATAATCTACCCCAATATGATTTACAGTATTTTTGGGTTCAGCTGGTCGTCCCTTGTCCATGTTGGTAGCTCAAATTCATGTATGGAACAGTGTGTTTGTGTTCTATGTCTATGCAAGTGTACTCTTGACCTTTAACGAAGTACGGATTTAAAGCCATTCTTAATGCTTATCCACTTTTTTTCTCTTTTGTATCTCTTGCATTTGTGTTTATGTCTTGTTCATTGGAAAAAAGAATACAATCTAATAAACAGTGATTACTCTGCATGTTTACTGAGGATATAACGTTTTGTGTCATTTAGTCCATTCCAGTGCTCCTGGTATTGAATACATTATGTGGACTTTAAGTGACCTTGCTCTCTTAACAGTGCAACACATTGTCTGATGACATCACTAGAGAGACAGGATATTCCATTCATTTGAATGAAATTATTCTTATTGGTTCCTGCAGCAAAAAAAAAAAAAAAAAAAAGGCAGTCCTGGTTTATTTCAAACTGCTGTAATTTCACTATTTCATCAAGCTGTAAGTATTTTATATTTTAAGCAATGTAAAATGTAACAAATGCATTTAAATTACTTTGAAAACACATTCATATGCATTAATATTTGGAAGATGCATTTTGGGCACCAGACAGTCCTTTTAATCATAGGATAACTGGTGTTCATGATGTCACAGGATTGAACTAGGGTGTTAATCAAGTCAGTATTTGTTAGAATAAATCAGATCCCTAGTAACATGAATAATAAATCAATTAAATAAACAGATAAAAAAAAAAATTGGACAAACTATATTGTAAAAAACACATTATCCATTTAAAAGGCAAATATATATATATATATAAAATATATTTTTGAAAATTAAAAAAAAAATTGAAAATATACATATAAATGGAATAAAAAAAAAAGATACATTAACAAAATATAAAAATTAAAAACAAGATAATAAATTACACGAAAGTGCTATGGTCCAAATCATCACTAAGACCATGAGAGTTAAGTCTGGGCTTGACTTAATATTATTTAGTTTTAGGAGCCAGACAATGATACATACACCTAACACAGAAAGTCAGTCAGTTCATCCATCACAAACACACAAGCCAACTATTTATTTTGATTTTTAAAAGAGAAAATATATAAATCTCACACAGGCACAGACCATCTTCACTTGTTGTCATGCTGAGCGTCGGAATGTCATGTGACACCCAGCACTCAGACACTAAAGCGCTGTGAAATATACAAAACATTAGAGAGGCACACCACAAATACACAAAGTAAAATAAGTACCAAGGTGTATCACTAACGGGAATCGTACAGTTCCCATAAACAATGCAATACAATAGTAGACAGGAGGAGCATACAATTATAGATAAAGAGTACCGTAAGTTATTATTGTAAAGCAAAACAAGCTAATATACAGTAATAGTTTAAAAATACTCACACACAAATTCATGAATCAGAGAATAAGACAAAACGACCAAAGTAATGTGACACAAATAGGCATAACATGGAGGTATAGAAAAACGCAACGACAAGGGGGATGTACACGCAACGGTCAACCCGACATTTCGGCACAAATTTCTTTATCAAGGGTGACTAAAGGCAGTGTGCACAAGGGGGCGGAGAAGGAAGTCTATGCATTCGGCCCCTTTGCTCTGCACTGAAAATAAATAAATAAACTGATCCCAGCAGCGAGTGGTGGTATTCATAAGTGTTGAAAGTTTTCGTTCTAGAAGATTATCATACAGAACAATAGCCACATGGGAAAATAAGGATGTAAACTATAAACTGAGATCAGCAATCATAAGCATTAGAACAGTTAGATGAAATTCCACATTCGCCTACAAAAAAAGGTCTATCCTCAAGTCAAACATCGATGTTTGTCTTGTGGATATCCCCTTATTTCTTTTTAATTTATCACACATTCTTTAAAAAAAAATATTTTTTATAACTTTTCATTAACATATATTCATTGAAAATATGAAAATAACAATTTTGGTTTTTATTTTTAACACATTTTCTAAGCGCTAAATCCACGGTTTTGAACCTAGAAACACAACTTTTTGTCCTGAAATGATTGCCGTTAGGTCAAAAAGGAGTAAATTCTTGAGGGCTTCTCCTGGTGGTTAAATGCAGAGGAGGAGAGCAGTTCTAAAATGGAGCCAAAACCATGTGATAACGCTTAAAATGATAAGTCAGCTTGAAGAGGACAAATATATAAATAACCATGGGATGATACACCTATGGTCCAAGGAAATACACATAACAATAAGGTGAAATAAAAAGGTAAAAAGATTTGAGCATGACACATGACTCCATCGCTAGCTGCCACAAAGAAGAAGTTAGGTACATGTTCTCCTACTTAACAGAGTTGGCAATATAATCCGGGGGGGCAATATTTGTGTGTATTTTATGGAAAACTGCCAAGTTACATGCTTTTTAATGTGACTGTTAAATACCAGAGTTGAATGTAACTATGAATACATGGTCACTCTCTAATAAGCATCAACCATACCTCAGCGTGTTATATTTTGGATTTGTATTGCCTAGTTCCAAATACCTATTGGCTATAATAAGTTGCCCCCCGTTACATATATCGGGGGTGAGGCCAGGTAGCTCTGACAACCTGCTATAAAAAAAAAAATAAGGCTGGGAACACTTGTCCAGTAGATCAGAGTCTAGGGCTACTGGTCCCCATACAATAGAAACATCCCCCAGGGTCTGGGTAAATGCCTCCAAAGTTTAGAGGCCAGAACAAGAGATGAATTAGTCCTCCCAAAAAAAAAACATATCGTCACTTCATCAACTGCATAGGGATGATCGTGGCATTACATTGGCTCCATGTTGTATATTCTATTTCAGGTGCGGGTTTTTTTTAAATTATTCGTTTTTGTTAAGTGAGCTGCATGGCCAAATATGCATGTGCATTGAACCACACATTTTTTTTTATTATTTATAGTATTGTTGAAGAATAGCTTGTTAGCCATAAAACAAATGCTTGGTATCTGGCATTAATACAGCAGCTAAAAAGGTTTAAATAAAACTTTAACACAAAATGACACATTTATAAGGGCTGAAGGGACTATGGGTACTTAAGTCACTTTGGACTATACCTTGCAGTCAGATGGGCCACATATTGGATAACTGCTATGTTTGCCTTAATCTTTCACAGAGTGGCCTGGCTAATACATCTGAATGGCATTCCATGGAAAAGGACAGTCTTCCATCAGAACTGCACCAGTGTAGAATTGTTAAGATCACAGAATGAATATGCTGGTCAGATTCAAATGATTCATTTCTCATGAGGTGTAAAGCTCTATTACAGTAACATAAACGGTCATTCATGCAGATCTACACTCTCTTTTGCTCCGTTCAGAATGAGACGAGAAAAAAAACATCTTGAAAGCTACTACCCAATTGGATAGGTGATTAATCTAGAATATAAACTGGGAAACAGACAGGCACTATATTATTTACTAGATTTTGTTCGACAGTCATGCTGACCACGGAGCTACCAGTGAAATGAAAGGTAAACCCCTTCCATCATTACCAGCAAAAACAGCTATTTGTATTGGAAATGCACTGTCACAGTAATCATTACACACTGTATAAACATAATTACAGGACAGTCATATTGCACAGAGAACGTACCAGCTGTCCTCGCACTTGCGAGATGATGTTCAAGAATGAATATTCATGCAACATAAGGTAATTGCCATTGAAGTGTGCCAACTTACTTCCATCTTTATGGAATGCAGAACAGTAAATGTAAGTCCTCCGAAAAATGACAATATGAATTATAAAACTAACCAGGCTACATTATTGTCGTCAAATATGCATATACTGTAGCAGAAACACACGCAATATATAGCGCAGCAATCACATTAACCTTTCCGGGCCAGACGCACTGACATATACTGGTACTTTGAAATCACTTGTACATTTGCTATTCTGTCTCAGATAAAGGAACACTACAGAAATCAAACTAACTTTGGCTCATCTGTTGGTATTTAACCTATTCATTGTACATGGTTTTGTTGCATACAAACATAGATGACTTAGGTATTTCTGTCAAAGATCCCTTCTCTAACTTGCAAGAGGATCAGTGCAGGTGCAATGGGTAAACAGTTCATGGACACTTGCAGTAACATCATTCCTGCGCTAGTAACTGACTTCCTGCTGTGGGGTTTTTTTTTTTTACAGTGAGTTTGAAGGGATAACACTGTTGGGGCCCATTCATCTCTGTGGGAGACCACTAATTGGCATCCAGGAGATGCGGAGAACATTGCTTGAGCTACTGCTAACAGTAGTATGAATCACCCCTAGAGAAAGTTTGCAAAAGACATGTCTTCAAGATAAGTATTGCACAAAAAAATAAATAAACACGAGCTGGTAAATAAATGCTTATGTATTTTTAATCATTTATCGGATTGAGGAGGTGGCTGGCAGCGAAACCATTGCTCATATTGTTTGCGGTGGGAACAACATCTAGCCCTCCAGTTTATCATGCCGGGCACCATACTAATCACCTATTAGTGGGTAATTTACATTGTTGCTACTTTCTATCAGTCCTCCCATTATAACTTTCAAAAGTCTGAGTACTTATTCTTGTACTGTGAGCCTAATCTCATCCATAGGGAGCTGCCCAAATAACATATGTGTGACATCATGCCTGTGTCACACACAAACTTTTGGCTTTCGAGTCGTCTCTGTTGAGAGGATACCTACGACAATAGGGACTCACTGCACATGCATGCAGCACCATCACGCATGCCCATAATTTTTGATGGGCTTACCCAGTGCTGAATTCACAACTGTGAACTCAGAATCTTCTAAACATGTTAAGTGGTGTAGCCTGCTATTTTTATTTCCTTACCTGTTCAATTATGCAAAAACTATGCATAACCAAATACACCGAATGCAATATATTTAAAAAACACTAAACAGAAACAATTTGGCTTGGAGTGGACCTGTAGCAGGAAACCTAGAACGCTTTTTAAATTTATCTTGTGCTGCTCACCAAGAGGCAGTGTATATAAATGTTAGTACACTACTTACATATAGTGCCAGAAGGTGATGTTACATATCAAAAGATTAATTTAAAATACATATTTTGCATTTACGTGAAACTATGCTACATCTATTTAGAAACAGAGTTTCACTTTACACTGAACTTTGCAAACTCTGTCTAGCCAAGGAAGTCTCCTTAAGACTAAAATAAGTGTATTTTTTCTTGGTGGTCTGACCTGTCCATTAGCAGTGCCCATGTGTCATTAACCAACGACTGATGTGTGTTGAATTTGAAACTTGTGGCAAAATCCCCCCAAATATTTGGATAAGAAATACTAAACCTGTACTAGCAACTCTAAATACAGAAAAGATGCATATTATACAGGTTGAGTATTCCTCAACCCAAGATCCACTATCCAAAACATAACATTTTGGGGAATTTCACAAAACTTTTAAACTTGTAGTTTTATTTGTCCCTTGCATGCATGTATAACCAGCCTCTTCATGTCCCTTACTCCGCAGGACTTTGATCCCTCCTGCTAGCATTGGCAGATCCAGGTGTGGTTGTGGGTAGGGGGGGGGGGGATGGCCAGTTGCTCCAGATTGAGAAAATATGTAAGTCTCAACCAGAACGTGCTGCCACCTGGTTATGCCAATACTGCACACAGAGGGATGCAAAGCTGGATAGATTGGTCATGTCTGGCTTGGGGGTACAAGTTGGGAACCTCCAACTAATGCCAAAGGAATCCGAGGGCAGAAGGAAATAGGCGCTGCTATTGGTAACGGAAAAAGGATTCCAGGGGAACCCAGAGGAATCAGAGCAGTGACACAAGGCAACTGGAAGGTCTGATCTTCCATTCCCTACTCCATGTAAATTATCCTTATCCAAAATACTTCTGGTCACAAGCATTTCGGATACCCAACTTGTATAATGCTGTCCTCCCATACTATATCAGTAAATACCACCCCTATAGCTACATAGGCCCAGCTCTCCCAATCAAGCTGATGATCAGACTAAAATTACAACCCAGATAAACCATTTTTAAAATCTTCTTAAAAGATAAATCTTTACAATGGACATACAGTGTCACTTCAGTCATGTGAGTGTCTTCAGGAGCATGGACATACACAGCTTCTAGAATATTCTATTGTAAAACTACCTTATACAAAAACACACACACACACACACCTTGATTTAATTTCAAGAACATAGGAACGTATACACGAGAAACGTCATATGTTAATGCTTTCTAGAGGGATTTCTCCCGGTGGAAATGCTACACATGCGTTACGTTAGCCTGCCATGATTGGCGCTGTACCAAGGCCGCGGTGGCTCGCCCTACACACGGGGCAGGGCTCCACGCGGGTCCCCGAGTACTAGGCCGTACCGAGTAGCTGAAATAAAGAGGGGGAGGGAAGGGTGTACGTGGCGCCCCAGAGATGTGCGAGGGCGATGGTGGGGGAAGAGTGTGGACGAAGGTAGCAGAGAAAGAACAAACCGTGGGTGACCGGGCTCCTCCCCATCATAGGCCCGGCCACGCCCGCCTGCCTATCCGGTGCAGCACATATCATAGGCCCGGTAGAAACAGCCGGCTGGCCGGCCAGCTATAGCAAGGTCATAGCACGTCGGGCTTGGCCTGTACCCGAGATATGTACGCCGTGCGTTATCATACAGCCGGCTTAATAGGCCCAGTAGATATCCCCTGCGTGCATTACATGGCTGCATGCTGGCTATCCATTTTGGGTCACGTTTGTCTCAGCAATGAGAGCTAAACTCGCAGCCATTAGCGGAAAGGTTTCATTTACATGGTGACACGTTAACCCCAGAATGTGTGCTTCATAAATAAGGCCCACGGGCTTAGCCAGCAACGTAATATGAAGGGGGGCTGGTACACGAACCCCAAGGTGATTATTGCAGAACACAATATAAAATGCTGCCCTTGCTAAGGGGGCGTATTAAAGTGAATATAAATTCAATGGATAAACAACGGGAATCACAGTAAACGGCCAACAAACATCCGGCTAGATAGCGGTGGTAAAACCTTAAGCACACCAGCGGTTATGTACTACATTTCTCATGAGTCTCAGTCGGACAAAAAAAAAAAAAAATATAATCCACAACTGCTGGACTGCCAAAGGTTGTCCATACCAGACAAATATTGCCCTCACCACCATAACAAGGGAGGGGCCTGCCAATGTGCCCTGTATACAGCTAACTGTCAGAGCCTGAAGGTATATGGCACCCTGATCTTTCGGTAGACAGATACACCACTCCAATATAATGCCGTACATCACGAAAGGTATCTGCCAAAGCCTACAGCAGAGATGATTACCCTCCGTGGTACTCCAGTTGGCTGCCTGTGCATCATGGGAGCTGCAGTCCACAATATCTAGGAGTACCAAAAGAGTAGCTATATCACAGCCCTACAACCTTCACCACGTTTAGTCCCTCGTAGGACAATAACGATTCAATGATAAGGCCCCTTGACAGGCACAGCTAATCTACTGAGTGCCAGTGATGCTCATAAACTAACTGGATGGACACAAACAACAAGCGTTACTCCAATAGAAATACGATTATTCCATCAAACCCTGTACCCCCAGATCAGTGATGGCTGAGCATCATGGGACACATTGTCCAAGACAGCTACAGTGCCAGAGGTTAGCCATCACTGCCCCAGATGATCCCTTCCCCCCCAGGATCCAGACCTGTTTTCTTCTGGTGCGTTTCCTGGTACTGTAGGGCGTGTTTGTGGTCATTTTTCAGCGGCTTGGGCTGGTATTTGGCGTTGCCTTCTGCTCCATACTGCAGGTTTTGGGCTGGTGGGTGCTGGTTGTGGCTATAATGGTAGTAATGGCTGTGAGAGGAAGAAGAAGAATGGTGGTGATGGTGCTGCTGTCCAAGCTGCTCCTCCATTGAAAGAGTCTGGGCTCCCCCTGTGCTGGATACAGAGCCCCCTTTCTGGATGGGAATGTGCAGATGTGCCTTTTGCACTAGGGCAAGCCGGTTGGCTTAGGGACTTTCTAGAAACGATTGACTGTCTCTCTCCAGCAATCAGGTATCTCCAAGTGCTTCTCTTTCCCTCCCACATCCCTCTGATTGCCTCCTCCCCCAATATTTCCCCTCCCTTCTCTCCCTGCACAACTTCACTTCTGCAACCTCACAGGGCTGGGCTTTCAACGTCAGCACTAAGGCTCTGTACTCCTGTGCAACCACATAGCTTGCCCAGTACAGTCACGGCTTAGGCAGAAGTAGATTCTACTGCAGCAAATGCATACTATATTATAGAAAGGGGCAATATGGAGGCCAGCAAATTAATGCAAATTGTGATGAAGGAATATACATATAACTGAAAAATTAGATGCTTTCATGCTGTTATGAAGAACGTTCTGTAATGATTTTTATGAATCTTTTTCTGCACTGTGGCTGTATGTTTTTTGTGACAACTTCCACATTGTGCTCTGTGTATGTATTTATATTTATGTTTGTGTAAATGTGTATGCTGTTCGAAAATACAAGGGTTACACTAGGTGGTAAGATACTTTATTACATAAAAAAGTATATATAACACAAATTACAGAAAATCACATGATAGAGGATGGTAAAAGAAACAAGCAAACATTACCTCACCAGAACAAACGATGATCTCTTATAGGTAAACAACATTTACATGTTTGTACAGAGCCCCACAAAGTTTAGATTTGGAGCATTTCTCAAACTTACCATTGTGTGCATTTTGGCACAGTGCTGGATTATTTATATTCTGGGAGAAGTGGAGCAATCACCATGGAAACCAATTGTGTTTTTATGTTTCTAGCAGTATAATAGTTGTTAAGATGTCCAATTTACTAAAAAATGTTTTACCTCTGCAAAACTCCTTTCTATGGAGGGGAAAGCCACAGAATTAGTTACTAACATGTCTTCTACCCACTTTTCCTTTTGATTTTGCTAGACAAGAATAGATATGTTTTTGTTTTTTAAAAAGGAGGAGTAAATTAGAAATAATCAGGTATGTTTATTTAGAATGGACCAAAAATACTGGAACAATTCTCCTTACATGCCAAACAAAATGGGGGGGGGGGGGGGGGGGGGGGCATTGAGGGCAATTCACAAAAATGGGAAATTAACTATTTATTGTGCATGAACAAACCTGTGAGATTCCCCAGCTAATCAAATTCACCAGGTTTGTCCCTGCACAATTTATATATTCACCTGTTTGTGAATAGCCCCAATAGAGTCAAACAAATTATTTAGCTCCATGATGCCACACACCATGCTGACATTTACGCTCTTCTGCACCGACACCTCATCGCCATCTACATCACAGTGCAATGCGGTCAAGCAATGCAAATCATGGCATGAATAATCGCAATGATCCCTTCCCACAGCCAAATAAATGGCCGTTCGGTAAATAAGCAAATTCGAGAGAGATTCGCACTTCACTTACCAAGAAGTTACTACTTTTTTAAAAGAAGCCTTATTTTTAGCTCACGGAATCCCAGGGTTCCACAGAAAACCAGTTGGGAAACACTGATTTAAATAATTGTGATCCCTTACTTCAAAACAAAATTAGTTTACATATTAAATAGTTTCATATTTTACTACAAGTGAGCTTCATATATTAAAAATCAAAACAAATTATACAAAAATAGAAAACAAAACATGGTCCCTTTAAACGTATAGCATCTTTATGTTGCTGACGTAGAAACTACCTAGATGACTTGTAAATTGATGTGCATAAGTTTCAAGTTTGGAATGGCTGCAAAAGTAAAAATAAGAAAATGTTCTATATATCAGTGAAAGGGCAGTAAGACACATTTTGACCCAGCAATATACCCTTTGATAATAGGGATTTATATTACGCATGCTCTCTACACTGTCTTTACTGAAATGCAGTTTGGACATGCCCACACATCTCTACGTGTACCCTCTGATTGGCTACTAAGATATACGCAGGGCCGCATTAACTAATGGGCAAAGTGAAGACTTTCTCGGTCGAGCGGTATGCAGAGCGGAGTAACACATAACTAGAGGTGTAGTCTGTGCTCAGCTCCTTGGATATCACTGACATCTGGAATTTTTAGTCAGGGGTCAAGACAGTGGCCAGCTGTTTGCGGACAAAGGTGGCGCAGGCATAGTTGTCTGGGGAAAGATATGGCACTCACTGGCAAGCTATTTGATGTGGAGGTGGGATATGGCACTGACAAGATGTTATGCCATAACGGAAGTTATTTTTGCACCACTTTAAAGGGACACAACTTTTTTTTCACTTGTGCTTCTAATATAGAAGCACAAGTGAAAGGTTAGTTGCCCCTGCTATGAGGATAAACTGGCGTGTACTTTTGATAGTACACGCCTGTATATCATCTGACCGACAGCTGCCATGTTTCCAAAGGAAGCTAGCGCAGAGAGAGACCCTCGTTTTTATATGAGATCAGCAGGGAAGACCTTAACTAGGTCCCCCCTGCTGCTCACATGCTCCTGCTCTGATTGGCTGTGCGCGACAACCGGGACCTGCTGTGTCTCGCATGCGATTAAGATACATGTCAGGTTTACGCCATTCTACCGGAAAATATATTGTTTAAGCTTTGCTTCCTTTAAGGAGGCAAGGGTTAAACAACGTTTAATTTCCCTTTAATGGTGTTGTTTTTTCTCACATTAGAAAAATTAGAGAGGGAGCCCACTGTTAAAGACTTTGCCCCGGGCTGTGGCAGACACCTATTTTACAAAACAAGTTCAAAAATTCTCAGGGGACAGTTCGACTGTCCCTCCTCCCTCATGATAAAAAAGGAAAATAAAGTACAGCAAAAAGAAACAAGAAAAAAATTAAACCAACAAATGCATATTAGCGTTTGTAATTAGAGCTTTGATATTCATTTATCTATTCATTTCAGGGTTTTATCCTGAGATTGGTCCTTTATGCTCCATGCTACGGAGCATGACCAACCAGCAGAGGGTGCTGGTCTACTAAAGGGAAACATGAAAAATATGTTATGCATTATGTACTTTTAAATCAGTGGCAGGGGAAACTTTAATAATAATGGCCCATCTACCTAGTTTGCACAAGAGAGACCACTTTGTTGCTTTAATAAGGTTCTCTTATTATAAAATACATGCTCCTGGGGTATAATCAGTAAAATTCTACTGTTAATGTTATTTGCTAATTTCAGGGAGTATACAGATTACAAACATGAAGTTAAAAGAAATACTGTTTGTCATAGTTACCAACAGTAACAATTTTTCCCACTAC
Organism: Pelodytes ibericus; assembly: GCA_036172795.1. Taxonomy (NCBI): domain Eukaryota; kingdom Metazoa; phylum Chordata; class Amphibia; order Anura; family Pelodytidae; genus Pelodytes; species Pelodytes ibericus. Next base: position 47,678,635 of record CM069857.1, on the reverse strand, counting down.
TGACATACTGACCATATTCTTCATTTTTTATTATTGCTGTGCACAAATGCTTTACAGCAACTGTGCCTGTCTGGTGTCTAAAATATGTCTAGGTTTTAATTAAAATACAAATGATAATTTTACAAATCAAAAAATTCAAAATCCAAGCATGCCAAGGATAATATCAGTGATTTTAACATAAGATTAAATGCAATGTACCAACTTTTGAGAATATTAAAATATCCCTGCATGCTTTGTAAGGTTATCTTTTGCACTATGAGCTGATGTTCTGCCCTGAAATGTTGCCTCCAAATTGCCCATGGATTCGAGGAACATCAGTGGCACATGGGGACCCGAATGTCGGGTTACCTGTAGCCCTGATGTGCCTCAGAATATGTTTTCAATCCGAACATCAAAGCTGATTCCACGCCAATATCTCCTGGCACCAAAATAAGCTGAAATGCACCAAAACAAAGTGCCTTGGTGCTCCCTATACACTTATCTTGGGTGGATTTCAGCTTATTTCAGGCCATTTCAGAAGGACCTCGGCTATTGTGAATATAGCCAAAGTCCCCCCATAGAAGTGAATGGGAGAACGTCAGATATAGCCAAAGGCCTCCAAAAATGAAGTCAGTTTAAAAATAAATGCTACTTTATTTTTATGTAGTTAATTAATGTAAATGAACATAAAAATGTTATATTAAAATATATGCTTCTATTATATTAATATTACATACCACTAATATAGTATAATTATATATAATCACTTTTGTGGTTAAAATATGTTTTCTTTAATTCTATTCAGAGGCGTTGCTAGGTCTTCGGATGATCTGGGGCTAGAGCCCAGATGAGCTCGGTCACACACACGCCGTCTCTCTCTGTCTCTCTTTCTCACACACGCCGTCTCTCTCTGTCTCTCTTTCTCACACACGCCATCTCTCTCTGTCTCTCTTTCTCACACACTGTCTCTCTCTTTTTCACACACATACTATCTCTCTCTTTCTCACACATTCCGTCTCTCTCTCTCTCTTTCTCACACATACCGTTTCTCTCTCTTTCTCACACACACCATCTCTCTCTCTCTCTCACACACACCGTCTCTCTCTCACACACTCACACTGTCTCTCTCTTTCTCACACACAGACACCCTGAGACACACTCACACACATACACTTACGCAAACACCCTTACACACACACTTACGCAAACACCCTTACACACATACACTTACGCAAACACCCTGCACACACACCTAGACACCCAAAAGCACACATTGAGACACCCACACACACACATTGTGACACCCACACACATTCATGTTTACTTACCTTACAGTTGGTCTGTTATCCAGGATCTTCTGCTGGATGTCACCTGATTCTCAGCACGACGGGGGCGCAGCTTGCACCCGTCGCACTGTGGTCTCTATGGCCAGGAGATGCGGTCACCACAGGCACATGCCTGTGGGCCGCACCTCGTGGAGGAGAGGCTAGGGAGAGAGCTCCCTATAGCAGCCTCTCCTCCCGATCGGGCCTCACCCCCGCGTGAGGTTAATCCTACGATTCTGGGACCATGTCCCAGACAGAGGAAAGCTCACCGGGGGATTTTTACATTTTTTAAAAAAAATAATTACAGCCCTGGAGTCTCGGGGCTAAAGAATACTTGAGCCCCAGAGTCTCCATTCGGGGCTATGAAGGGGGGACTCGGGGCTATAGCCCCAGTAGCCCACTCCTAGCGACGCCTCTGATTCTGTTCAATTTTCCAACTAAAAACTGTAATGGGCAAATGTCGCTTATGTTACCCTTAATTCAGCGTGTGTGCGGGGTTGATTGGTGCATATTGGGTAGCCGAAAATCTATGGAATGCCTCAGTTTCAGAATGTCCTGAACTGCTGATACAGACCTGAATTCAAGCATATTGTGTAGCCGCATTTCTGAAATTTGGCCCGACCCGAATCCAATTTGGGACATATTGATGTATTTCTGTAAATATGGAAAATGGGAAGTTTCAGGCTCAAAAATAAAATTCCCAGGCTACCATACTGGTACAGGTACAAGAAGGTGCAGTAGCAGATCCAGCCACAGTTCCATCATCGTGATTAATCCTGAGCGCATGGGATTACCTTCTTTAATTATACTGAGTGAATCTTTGGATCTATAAATGCTGGTGCACTATTTTTTTAAGATCACTTTATCTTAATGTATCGTTAGGTCCAACTGTGGAGCAGTGATCTGGGGCCAGCTCAAGTGCAGGAGAGAGGTAAATGAATCTCTGTTTACAATAATATTGTTAGCTGTTCGAAGTAGGTCATATCCCATAACCTCTTGACCTTCGGGCAACTCCACCAAATATGGGTTTATTTACTCATCGCTATTCCGTGGATAAAACCCATTCTGTGAGTTGTATATATAAATTATCCAGAAGTAGGTGAAAACTTTTTCTTATTTTATAAGATCATTAAGACTACATGATCTTGAAAAGCACAACTTTATTTTTTAAACTTTGTTTTCTACTTAGTTTGACGTCTATGGAATGATAACTGGCGGTTTTAATCAGCACAAATGTTTATCACACATGATGTAATCAGAGGATAATTTACATTATTGTTAACATGTCAATGTCCAAAATAACATAGAAGGCACTATGTATACATCTTTATGTTCAATTATTCAAGCATATATAATAAGTGCGTCGATTCAGGGGTACAGCTTATAATTATATTTGCCAACAGTCCTGGATCTGCCGGGTCACTCAATATTTGGCAGTTCTGTAAAGTTTATGTCTACAAGACGTATTCTGAAGAACTGAGCCTCTGGCGGCAGCCCGCTACCTGTACAAGGGAGGCTAAAGGTAAATCTGGCTGGGTTACGCAAATTTGCATGGCGCCATGCACATAACGTATACCAGCCAGGATTGATTCCCCCTTGTTTCTTCTTTTTAAAAGTTGCATATATTCTGATAAGAGATTGGTCTCCTGGGGATCGGGCCTTACCTGGCACTATGTTGGCAGTAATGGCTCTACTTGTTGTTTTTCCACACTCTTTTTATTGTAGGAGCCAGGCTCCACCATAACACAGGAAACCCAGCTCTCATCAGGGCATGTGACTTCAGAACAAGTGACCCCCCTTCCCCCTACACTGACATCATCGATCATTTGTTTCCACATGCAGTCGAATAGAAAAGCAGAGCGACAGACAATAGGTGTGTGTAATCATAGAAAAACCCTGTTGTCTCCAGTACACTATAACAATAATTGGATGTTTTCCTTAATTTACTGTTACAGTACTAAGACAATAGCCACTAATGGAAGGAAGTAGTGTTATGAGCTGGAGGACTATTCAAATGGGCATTCAGAAATGATGGAGAGGATTTAAAAAATGGTTGTTATGCTGCAGTGGTGCAAAAACAAGGCCGTCACAGGGGGTGATAGTTTTGGGATTGGGGAGCTGAAAATGTGTGCCATAAGTTGAGGAAGAAGTGGTGTCATGCAGGGAGGCTGAGATGAGGAGCCGTGGTACCTTTACCCTCCAGCTGCTATGAATTACGTGAATAAATCCAGACTGAATATTATGGAAATTTACCCTGGCCTTCTTAAGGTTACCTGTACCTTGTCATGCCAAAGGTTGGCTAGCTGAGCATCATGGACAGTTTAATTGATAGCAGCTGGAGTGACAAACGTCAGCTAATCAAAACACATACTAGGAAGTAGTGCTGGGGCAAAACTGAAGCTCCTCTGGGATCCAACAAAACAACAAGAGAGAAACGTTTTCATCACTTTTTAAAAAAAAAACAAAAGAGGACAGACAAAAAGAAAAAGAGGATATGTCTAAATAGAGGGCATCAGCTCACCCTACACATAGAGAAGCACTGGGATTACCAATGGATATATGTGTGCGCCACATCAGTGTCACAGGCATGTGCATTGTCATGCACCACCGTGACTCTGAAAGCCAGCTGGCAAGAGTATGTTAAACTTTGAATGTAATTGCCAGTGTGTTCCCATGTTTCCTCGGTATTAATACCTCCCCAAATGGGCAGATCACTTCGTTTTCCCCGCCCCCTAGTGCCACACCCTCCAGACCAAGGGGAAAAGGTAGGCACCCTTTTCATTGGCCAGGTGTTTGAAGGTCCCCAAAGTTAAAAGGATTCAAGGGAAAAACTACATTTCCTAGTGTACTCTCATTGGTTTCTTCTCCAGACTGACACCAGGTTTAATTGTATTATCCTTTGATTAAAAGTTAATCCCTTTAAGTGTATTGTTAAATCTCCCCTGTTCTCAAGATTTTTTACTGTATAAATGTGTTGTCTTGTACACAATACATTTTTCTTGCTGTGAAATCCTTGGTAGCCGTGTCTACTTCTGGGAATTGCTTTCAGTCACTTATTACTAAGGGGTGCTGACCAGGGAGCTGACAATCGAACAATTTCGGGCTGAGGAGATATTGAACCCGCAAACGAGAATTAACATGTGGCTACTGAGCCTTCTCTTTACATGCATAAAAAAAAATCCCTGTGCCAATATATATAGCAGCCATGCTATGACCTCCATACCATTACCATATTGCCAGTACGATACCGGTTGACTAGCCTTAAAATCGATTCATTTTATGTTTTCTATAATTTGTTGGACTAAGAACCGTTCATAATACAATGTACATGGAATTTGCTTATTTATTTTGTTATTTGGTGTGTTTAGTACTTCTGTTTGCAGAGCTTTAAAAAAAACTGTTTGCCTGAGCTGTTTTCAGCAGCCCCTTCTGACTTGGCATGATCACGCTGATGTCAACGTCAGCATTATCTCTTCCAAGGCTGCACTTTCAACACATTGGGGCTGAGCAAACCCAGCCTAAGAGTTCAGCAGAGCTGATTCTACATCCTTCCTGGGAAGTCACATGTCTGTGAGCTGGCTAAATTATCAGCAACTGTATAGTGAACAGGAGACAACAGGGTTTGACTGTGATTATGTACACCTATTTTCTTTTGATCTGCTTGCCTATTAATATATTGCAAGATACTCACCTTTGAATGTATAAAATGTAAAGTACTTAGTTTGGGTAAGCTCAAAAAAATTCTGCTGAATTGCAGTATACTGGTGCATATTTTCCAATGTATAGAATGCACGTGGACTTTATTTTTTTAATAATACATTTTACTTTATAACATACCATACCCCCCCCAGCTGTCGGCCAGACAGCGTGATTCAGGACCGCAATCCCGCCGTTTCTGGGACACTGAAGAAGGCAGGTGTGCAGCCAGGTAGAGTGGCAGCGCCACCATGTCTGTGTGGTAGCGGTGTCAGTTTGGCGTGGCAGCTGACACCTGAACTCCCAAGCCCCACCCCTCGCATCCGGATATGTTGGGGGCAGAAGCCTGGAGGTATGATATACATTACATTAACATTCATTTATATCACACCAGCAAATTATACAGCACTTGCTACAGAGCTTAGAAGGGAGGTACAGACAAAGTCTGACAAACAGAGACGGAATGATACATGAGGTAGAGAGCCCGGCTTGTAAGCTTACAATCTATTGAGAATGGGACACAGAAGTATACTTCAATATTTACTATTTTAACCTGTCTCTAAATATTGAAAGAACTATCCTTTTCATATTAACAAAATAAATATCAATACTCATGACCCCTATTCCTTGGTCCTGATTTTCTCTGGGACACTATAGAATGAATACTGCACATGCACTTCATCCCAAACCACTCCCACCAGTGTCCCAAGTGGGAAATATGTGATTAAATATTAAGACAAATAAAAAGCATTTGTGCTTTACTTGAATGCCTCTCTAGCTCTTGGTCTATGTATTACTTTAACTTTCTATTTATGGATTTTTAATAGACATGTTTTCTTATTTCTATGTTTTTTTTACTGGTGGGTTGAAAGCAGGAGGCCCCTGCAATAAGATGTACACGCATCTCTAGGTAAGTATATGATTTCATCTACATGTTTGCTACTGAGTTTGCAATAAGTACAGATGAATGCATTTCATGGATTATAATTTCATTTATTTTTATTTGTTAATAATAAGGGGTAGGTTAATAGGTGAAATCTTTAGCAGAACTTTATAAGTAGCATCATTTTTATGATGTCAGCTCCCCGCATGTGCCTGAGTCCTCCAATTGCAGGAGATGGCATTGCAATGCTCGTTTCTGTGGGGTTTAATTACCCATATAACAGGCACCTGCAGGAAGAACAGAAACCAACAATGAAAATTTTAAGAATATGTGAAAACCAGTTATATACATGTAATAAAATCTCCTGGAAATGTGAGTAGGTGTACCAGTTAAAGCTTATCAAGGTTGTCATCACTAGCTCCCTCCACTGGCTGGCCAGCAAACTACAATGCAGTAAAAAAAAAAAAACAACTGACAACTGGAGTTGAAACAATTTTTGGGACACCACAGGAGGAATAAATATCAGCCTGCCACAATCCAGACACTGTAGATATGTTCCTGTGCAGGTGTAAACTAGTTATACAATACAACTGATAAGGTGCAAAGATCAGAACTACAACTCAGCGTGTAATCTACATGCCAACAGTATGAATACGCTGCATAGAACTACACAGGCCAATGATGGTTATCTTGGCACTTGGTGCTTAACCTGGCACTTGGGAACTACATATACCATGATGCTCAGCCTTATGACAGACTACTCACCATGAGCTATGTAACTCCAAAAAATCTTCAGTGCCAAGGTTAGCCATCACTAAGGAGAGTTAGCATTGATAATGAATTGTTACAGTGATTTTTTAAAAATATTTAACTATTCATTATCTATGGCCAGCTGACCTTTTATAGCAAGATTTGTTAACCATATTTGGTCCTGTACAATGTATAGTTGAGTCACTGAGATGAAATGTTCACCATTAACTAACTTTTTAGTGAACAGACACCTTGGGAGTGGATACAGTTTTGCCCGAGGCAAGAATAGAAAATTGTGGCAACATTCAATCTAGTTTAATAGCAGTCATTTTGCAGAAAATATCCTTCAGAGACACCCTTTCTTTGGATGCTAAACTGCTTGGTGTTCTTCTCTAGTGAATATGGTGTTCAGGGAGCACTAGGTATTTGCAGCCACAAGCTGGGCTGGTGTGCATAGATATAGTTTCATCCCACTTTCTGGTCTGATTAGTTATTCTCCCGATAATCGCGCGTCATGCACGCTATTTGGAGAAGCGACTTGAATGCTTCTACATATAGCGCGCATGCGCCCGATTATAAGGAGAAGAAGCAGATGACCGGTGGTGCCCACTGAGAAGTTGAAGAAGAAATATAAAAAATGTGATTTATGCAGAATGTCTGCCTCAAACCACACTGGAAAAATGCCTGTGCACTATACAAGCCATAGTCTTTCACATGCACCAAAGTATGTTTGGGGACTAGACTGTTCCTTTAATATTATGAGAAACACTTACAAAATACACTTTAAAGTACAAATGTGCCTATAATAAAAGTAGGCAAGTTCCCAAGTTGTGAATGAGGAAATGGACTGTACACTAATAGAATGTCCAAATAGCAGTCCCCAAATTTGTAGCGGTATGATTGTAGGCCTTAGATCCTGATATGTTTCATTAGTGGAACCACACTAAAGTCCTGCTCCTGTCTAATCTATTCCATTACCACTACTGCATTGACATCACTGATCAAACAGGACCCAAGACCCCAAAAAGTTTTGATAGATTTTTCACTTTTCATGTAGCTTTACCAGGTCAGATCACAGAACAGGAAGCAGGTGTATGGCAGGGGAGATAGGGGAACAATGATGGTGCAACTAACCCCCTAAAAGGATATAGTGGTAACCCCACTGTGTGCCATTTTTGCATGTTTGTACATATACACAAATTTTTTGGAAAACTATAGCCAAAAGAAATGTCCTTTAAATCAACCCATAAACATCCAATTTAATTAATCTAATATAAAGTAAGGAAAACAAAAGTATTAAGGAACTAGCATTTAAAACTATTGTGAACATAACTTTACAGTTATAAGCCAGCAAGCCCAGAGCGCAGTTTTTCTTCTCTGCACTTATAGGATTTGACGTCACAGCGGACGATGCCATGACACGGGAAAACTACTACCGCTTTGGAGAGTCACAATACATTGAACACAGTCACTTTGTTCAGGTTCATCAGCAAAGAACACTTTGTTATATTACACACAATTGGATTCTGACTTTGCAGAAATAGGTGAAAGTGACAGAGCTGCTCTGCATATAGCCAGAATGCATGGCAAGAATCATCTTCTGTTTCTATAGCAGCAGGAATAGATTCAAAAGAATGAACAAAGCCTGGCATTTAGTACAGCTCCTCCTGAGCAAAGACAAATGTGTTTCATGTTACGTCTTGTAATGGGCGCAGACAAGTCACATGAAGGAAGATGTGACCCGAGATTCTATACATCATGTCCCCACCAGCTACAAGAAGATGTCCTTTACTGAATGGTTTAGATTTCACATATTTTGAATCTTGGTTGGCTAGCTCCAATGTAAAGGGAATTTCATAAGCACTATTATACGTTATCTTCAGTTCACAACTGATTTTGTATTATTTCACTTTTTAATTATAAAGTATTTAAATATTCTCTAAAATTGCAATTACTTGAAAACTCCCTCAAAGAGGGAGGAAACGTAAAGATATCTTTTAATAAGGCAGAATGTAACTTTTCTCTCATCAAAAGTGTAATTTGAATGGCTTATAATTGCAAACACAAAGCGCTTTATTCATACAAATAGGAATTGAAAAGGGAATTTACACCTCAAGGCCAAAGGAGCTGAATTGGAGGTCAAAAATTCCCCCATTTAATTGAACTGGAGAATTTTTCAGCTACTTTGGCCTTTGAAATTGCCCTTTCACAAATTCAGCCCCAAGTCCCTCTTTTAGTGCCATTAGCGTAGATCTTTGCATCTTCCTGTAATTCTTGTTGATTTTGTAAAGCCAAAATCTGTTTGTTATTTCTAATGGACTGGAAATAACTTGCATTTCTTCTGCAATATTTGGATTTATTTATTTCATTCTTCTTTTACAACTGTTCATAGTAGAATTTTCTGAACATTTTTTTTTCCTTTCCAATTCTCTCCTTTTTATTTCTTACAACAAAACTCCAAGTCCACCTCAACAGAACACTGCACGGATTGTTTGTGAATGGTAAAATGCATTAACTGGCACAGAGAGAGAGAGACATGTCTTGTCAGGGGAAGGGAGGATGTGGAAGGGCAGTAATGGGGGGAGGGGGGGGGGGGGTCTGCATTGAAGGCCAGAACGCAAGCATATTTGCCCTCCAGGCTTTCTACCCAGTAAGTGTGTCATGTGAACAAGATAGCTGTCTGACCTGGGCAATAAATATAAACCACACCTCCCCTGTCAAAACCAGGTCCCGCCTGCCGATAATATTGGCATCGATTATAAATATGGCGGGCAGGAGCAAGTGGCCTTGGCCCCCCTTCTAGTATGAACCATTATTATTAACAGGACAGTGAGCCTGGTGAATGGCTCCCAGCCCGCACCCCCATTATTATTAATGGACCAGGGACTTGCAAAGCCATTTAGCAGGCTCATGGCCCCATTAATAACCATGGTGGGGAAATGGGAGCCATTTAGCAGGAGTCCAGCCTCGTTATTAATAATGGGGGGCTTGGAGCCAAATTGCAGGCTCCTGGCCCCATCATATTAGCCGGGTGGCCAGGGCCACATGACATCAGCAGCTCCTGGCACCACTTAGTTGTGCAGGGCCAGGGATACTTTATTTTTAGCTATTTTTATATGGGTAAGACCTTTTCAGGCTAAGTCAGCAGTTGGGCTTAGCCTGAAAAACATTTGTTTTCTTCCCTAATTGAAATGAATGGGAGTGAGCTTCATCTCCCTTCCAATCATTTCGGTAGGCTTGACCTTATCTTGATCTTTGCAAAATGACTAGTGATGAGGCATTTGAGGGGTGCAGGGGAGTCTGTTCAGGTTTGGAGGTCGAGATTAGTACTAATCTCGACCGTCAATCATGTATTTTAATGAATAGTGTCATATATTGTGTCAGTTTGTAAATATTTGGTGCATGTGCATTCATAGACTGTATATGTCTACGTATGTTTTGGTGTACGGTATATGATGTATGCTTTCCATTTATACAGAACACACTCCCATACACAGGTTAGTGAAAATCATAGCATTTGCCCCATCAGCGGGCCCAGACCCCAATGGGGGCCATGATTTAATTTCATATAGGGCCTGGGGGAATTTAATATATGTTCCCAGCCCTAGTACTGTTAGGGTGGCAGGCCACTAGCCCTGCCCCCATTCTATTTTTTAGGGTACTGATAGCACCTGCCATGCTCCCAGTCATATTTATTATAGCAGGGGGTGACCACCCCATATATACCCTCGCCACCCCCATATATGTCGCTGTTTTGTTATAAGGGGGTCAGGGCTACTTGTCATGGCCCCCCCATGTATTTATTAGGCCCCCCACATGGTCTAATTATTTTTTATTTTTTTTTATTAATTTTGCTGTTTTTCTTTGCAAATGGAATTCGGCTATGTCCATAATAGTCAAATTCCTCCCGAAATGAGCCTCTATCATCAAATAGAAGTATATGGGATGATAGAGGCTATTTTGGTTCAGTGTATGTCTGCCTGCTATCGGTTTGAAAAGCATTGGTGTGTATTCAGCCAATATGGCCGACGTATCAGGTTATTACGGGCATATTGTGTAGCTTGAAAGTCGGCTTCCAATATGACCCTAATGTACCCCGAATCTTTCCGAACCAAAGTTCTGAGCATATTGAGTAGACCCTAAAATTATATAGAATTTTTTAGAGACACTTTTATGTTTTTTTTTTGTTTAAGTGGAGACCTAATATAGTTTCACATATATTTTAAAAGCTGACTTGACCCATTATAATAAATGTCACATTTTAATAATCACTGTCTTTAAAACTCTGTGCTTTTCAACATAAATATTTAAACATTACTTTCAGATGTAATTTCAGCATAATAGAACATATCATTTTTTATCTCTAAATAGATGAGTTTTTTTGTAAGCCTTTCAAATTACAGAACAAGGCATTGTCATTAAGTGAATTAATATTGCTACAGGAAATCACAGCAGCTAAATGTCATGTGGGTGACACTGTGAGAAATGTTCTAATCCATTTTCTTTCAGTGACTGTATCACAGTAAAACACAAAGAGCCAAGAGTCCAAGGCTAATTACAATAATGGAAATGTGTTTGAGCTAGCTGTTTACAGAGGAGAGCTGGCAAGAGAGGCACCACATTTACTTCTAAATGCCCGAGTGCACCATATTTTCTATCCAATTGTCTTGTTTATCTATCAAACTCTATACTTTATCTGTCAGTATATCTGTCTTGTCTGCCTATCTGTTTGTTTCTCAGACGGAAAAGGTGGGCTGATGTTGCTCCCTGGGACACTAAATTGTTTTTGCCCCAGGGGCTAAAAGTTGCCAGTCCACGTATGTACATAGCTGGGATCTCCTGCTTTGTTGATCCTGTATCTGAGGACAGGGCTTAATCATCTCTATTTTGTACAACTGTGGTGAATGGACACGAGATTTGCAAAAAAAATCAGGCATTAATATCAAAAAAGAGACCTAATTCCCTGCACCCAAAGACTATTGAGAAACAGTATATTTTTGCTGTGATTGTTAGGAGTGGAGCTCCTAGTTTATTACACTGTAGACCAGGCCCGAACTGGACATCGGGCACACTGGGCATTTGCCGCTGGGGCACGTCCTAAGGGAATTTGAAACATATTCCATAACCCACATTGCACACCGAGGACATGCCCCAGCACTGGAGGGGACACACCATCAGCCACACTGCGCACCCAGCACATGGCCCATCACCCACATTGCACACCCAGGACATGCTCATTCACCGATATTACACAGCCAGGACATGTCCCCAACAACCTAGGACATGGCCCATCAACCACATTGCACACCTAGGACATGGCCTAGCACCCCAAGACATGCCCCAGCACCCACATTGCAGACCCATGATTTATCCTAACACCCCACGTCATATCCCATCACCCACATTGTACAAGCAAAGTTGGGTTCAAGATTGCTTGGACAAATCCTCTTTAGGATGCAGAGAGACCCGTTACTTACAATTAACCTGTTTGTTCAGTCCTTTAAAAGGCTATTTGATTTTCAAGCTCGCTCCACCTCTGCTGACAATTTCTATCAGACAGGGCATGAGAATGATTGCCAAGTATGCCATAGAATCAGGGCCGCAATCAGGGGGTGACAGGTGATACACCTGTCATGGGCCTTTAAAGATAAGGAAAAAAAAGCGTGCCGGCAGAGACACCAGCATCTCCGCGTGAAAAGGCAGCATGTTGTCTGTGCACAGACATGTTTCCATGCTACTTCTCACGTTTTGTGCGTGCACTGATCTGAGGACAGAGCACCAGGGTCACGTGACCTTCCGTTGCTCAGTCAGATCAGTGAGTCAGAGCGCAAGAGAGGCAGCATGGAAGGCTGCTGTCTCTCGCACAGGCAGTAAGTACCGGGCAAGAGGGACAGTCTGTGGCATTTTAATGAGTATACTGTCTGTGGCATATTAATGAACATTCTGGCTATGGCATATTAATGAGCATTCTGGATATGGCATATTAATGGGCATTCTGTCTGTGGCATATTAATAAGCATACTGGCTGTAGCATATAAATGAGCATACTGTCTGTGGCATAATAATGGGCATATGGACTGTGGTATATTATTTAGCAAACTGACTGTGGCATATTCATGCGCATACTGTCTGTGGAATATTAATGGGCATACTGTCTGTGGCATATTAATGGGCACAGCATACTGGCTGTGGGATATAAATGTGTGCTTGTCTGGAGTGTCCCATCTAGAGATAATCTGGCGTTGTAAGTTTCCCTGGCGTGATTATCTTATAGCTATCTCTAGCACAGAAACCCAAACATAAAATGAAACAAACACAACAATTGTTCACTTTGGCCTTGAGGGGAGGGGGGTCCTATTTAGTAGCGTAGTACTATATAACAGTATTTTCCCTCCTGTTTTATAATCACCATGCACTTCTTTACTTTTCCTGGCTCCCTTTATGAATCCCCTGCTAGAATTTAAATCCATACTTTCAACTTTTCATTATTTACTGATTTTACAGATTGGCCAATTAATATTCCTCTTTCCATTTTAAGTTGGTATTCCAATTGACCTTTAATATCTTTCCAGCAGGTGATTCTATTTGACTTTCAATTTCTTGCTAGAGATATTTTTATAGTAGTCGGGAAATGAATAACAAAAAACTTTTTTCCATTTTGACATGTTTGGAAAGTTTAGATGTAAGAGGAGAGTTTCGGGTTTTATTGGTAATACAAATTTACTCAGATCTAATAATTTTGCTAACATCCTCTTCCAGAATTCATGTAACGGATGACAAGACCACTAAACGTATCATATCTTCCCATATTATTATCGCATCTCCAGCATCTCCCTGATGCTTCCGGGTACATCTTGAGTAATTTATATTGCACTTCTACTATATTTGAACATTTAACCGATTTGTACACTTCCCTCAATGCCAAGTTAATATCTCTCTTAGGAAGAACCATTCCAAAATCCTACTCCCATTTTCCAATGGCTTTGAACTCAACTTTATCTGGGTCTAGTGATATCATTTGTTTAGCTTTTTTACCAATTGTTTCTGTTCATTTGCCAAGATATTTTTTTTTTGCAATTTTTCCACCACCTCTGAGTGACCTCTATATAAACACTTGGTTAGATACCCTTTGATTCTTAAATAATTAAAGGTTTGACCAGTTAGTAACAAATTATTGTTAAGCAGTTCCTGAAATGGGATCATTTTTGGATCTGGAATCAGGTCTCCTATTGTCTCTTTATTGCCTCTTAGCCATGTGTCAAGTTTGATGTTATCAATATAACTCATCAGGAGTTCAAGAGGTAAACCTGGCAAAACAAATCTCTCCGGGCCCATCCTCTTTCTGAATCTTTTCCCGAATCACCGTATATTGTTTAGGACTAGGCTATTACTCTGAGTTCCTCTTGTTTTGTCTGTGACCCAGAAAAACCCCATGGGATCCTCTGTCAGTGCTTTCTCCATTGTGTACCAAGCTTTCTTCTTAGATATATTCAATTGTGAGGTTGTGGCATGAGACAACAGACTAGCATTGTAGTATTCCACAATATCGAGCATAGCCATCCCCCCTTGGTCAAGCCCTAGCCTCATACAGTTCAGGTTGAATCTTGGCTTTTTACTCTGCCAAACAAAATTCCAAAAACAGGATTGAATCATATTTAACCAACTGATTGGAACTTCCAATGGGACCATTCTAAATAAGTATAGCCATTTTGGCAATATGTAAGTTTTTATAATATTTATTCTACTCCACCACGAAACTATAACACGGCTCAATCTTGAAGTTGTTTGGTGGTTTGTTTCAGTAAAGGTAAGACGTTTGTTTCTACTATTCTTTGGATCTGAAGATATCTTAATCCCTAGATACATAATGTGGTCGGTTACCCATAAAAATCAAAATCTATTTTCCAAAAGGGTTTTAGCTTTAGTTGTTAAATTATTTTCTAACACTACTGTTTTTTCCACATTCAGTTTGTAACCAACGACTTTTGAAAATCTATTCAACTCCATCATCAGTACCTCTACTGAGTAGACCGGGTCTTCTATTGTGACTATGATATCGTCGGCATATAGATTTAATTTCAGATTTTCTCTACCCACTCCGGCCTATGATCTTCTCATTTGATCTAATTGCCTTTGCCAGAGGTTCCACCGCTACCAAATACAGCAGCGGAGAAAGTGGGCATCCCTGTCTAGTTCCGTTAAACAATCAAAACTATTCGGAACAGAACCCACTCCCCACCACTCTCGCCAATGGTCTTGAATACAGGGACATAATCGTGTCTATTATTTGTCATCTGAATCCGAATGCCGTCAGAGTGGAGCTCAGGAATCCCCACCTGACCCTGTCAAATGCCCTTCCAGCGGCAGGGCCAGGTGGGGTACCCCCCTCTTCTTTACATAATCCAAAACGTTAATCAATCTCCTAAACTGGTTCATGGGTTGAAGGATAAAACTTACCAGGAAAGGTTAAAGCATCTTAACATGTATAGCTTGGAGAAAAGACATAACAGAGGGGATGATGATAGAAAATTATATGATAGAAACATTTAAATACATAAAGGGAATCAACACAGTAAAGGAAGAAAGTATATTTAAAAGAAGAAAAACTACCACAACTAGAGGGCATAGTCTAAAATTAGAACTCAATGATTTAAAAGTAATATCAGTAAGTATTACTTTACTGACAGGGTAGTGGATGTATGGAATAGCCTTCCAGTGGAAGTGGTAGAGGTAAACACAGTCAAGGATTTTAAGAATGCGTGGGATAGGCACAAGGCTATCCTAGTTATAAGATAGGGAACTAGGGACTAATACAAGTATTTAGAAAATTGGGCAGACTAGATGGACTGAATGGTTATTATCTGCCGACACATTCTATTTTTCTATGCATTACATTATTTGATGATGACCAACCAGGCACAAAACACGTCTGGTGTGGATGAATTATAGAGGGTATCATTGTTTTTAATCTTTATGCTATCACTGACTATTTTGATTGACTGATTTTTATATCTGTATTTAATAAAGATATCGGACTATAATTAACAACTCTTTCAGGGTCTTTTCCCTCCTTTGGAATCATGACTATATTGGCTTTCAATAACTCTTCCGGAATACTTTCGTTATTAGCTCTTAAGTTGAAAGCCGATGTTAGGTCCAAAACTAGGTTATCGTTTAAAACCTACTTCTTAAAGTCTACTTCTCTCTCTGAAAAGGGCTTATTTAGAATTTCCAACTGTTCATTATTAATTTCAGGCAAACAGAACCTCCCAAGTCGTTAATTTCAATCTGGGTGGATTCCTCTGGCAGGTTAAATAAGGCTTGGTAATATTCCCTGAAAGGTTCCGCTATTTTCTCAGGGGTCATTGTCAGGCCCACTTGTGTTCTGATAGAAGAAATTTGTTTCATGGCTGTTTGTTTTTTAAGGCTATTTGACATCATTCTATTTACTCTGTTACTTTGGTAATACCACCTTACTTTAAATTACTCTAGAACCCCGATAGCCTTATGTCACGGGAGGGCTACTAGATGGGTAGCTCCTACCGGAATCAGTTCCACGAAATCACTCCTCAGGTCCGGTAAATATCAAATAGCCAAACGGGGCTATGATCACTGCTTCCCTGCAAGCAATTCCCCCAACATAGCAGACGAGACCAGTCTGTTGGAACTGTTTATTGATGCAGAAACAGAGATATATACAGTTGAACATCTTCTTTTTTTTTTAACATTTTTACAAAACAGATTAGACAAAGGAACTATGACAGGCTTAAAGTTTAACATAAGGACATGCAAAGGGAAATCCTGCCTAACACCTTTCAGGATACAAAGGTGTCAAGTTCAGATACATACAGAGTACACTCAAGTAACTTGTTAATTGAGGGACATCACTGTACAACAGGAAACCAAATGACTTACATGAAGACAATGGGTAAGGTGACATAATTACAGGGATTACAGGATAGGATACAATTTTACCCAGTGAATGGGACAAAGGTATGGACCCAAGGGTACACATCTTGGCTGACATCCTGAGTGCCTGTGTTTAAAGTTCAGTTGAAAACAGGGTTCCACTGGTGCCCTCAAAGTGTGTACCCCCAAACAAATAAATCAACATACAGGGTCCATAGTCCACAGGGAGTCTTCTGGCCCCCAGGGCCCTCCAAGAACCACTGTCACAGTGGATCTCTAAATCTGTCTCATGACACCTTATTTATCAATTGATCGTTTATCACTTTTTCCACCTCCCCTATTTCTTTGAAAACTTTTTGTGAGGGAGCTAGCTTATTCAACTTGTTAAGTGAATCAAGGGAGATGCACAATTCTGCAAATTTTTTTGGGGTCCTCTTTTTTCCCTATATTTCTAATTTTATCAGATGTCCTTGCATTACTGACTTAAAAGCACACCAGGTGCATGCACCTTGGCATGCCACAGTGTCAATGCCCCACAAAACATACCACAGTGTCACTTTGTCCCACAGAACTAGCCAGTGTCACTTTCCTCATAGTACATCTTATTTTACCCCAAAGACCATGCCACAGCATCACTTTGCCAATTAAAATAAACCAGATTTCCCATTAATATGCTAGTGTCTGCCCACAAATATGGCACAGTCAATTTGCCCAATAATATGCGAGTATTATTTTGTCATTCATAAACCACAATTTGCCCATTAATATATTGTGCCATTAAGATGCCAGTATTATTGTACCATTAAGATACCAGTAATATTGTGCCATTCAGATTGCAGTATTATTGTGCCATTAAGATGCCAGTAATATTGTGCCATTAAGATGCCCCAGACAATTTGCCCATCAAGATGCCAGTGATATTGTGCCATTAAGATGCCAGTATTATTGTGCCATTAAGATGCCATTAATAATGTGCCATGCAGATGCCAGTATTATTGTGTCATTCAGATGCCAGTAATAGTTTGCCATTCAGATGCCAGTATTATTGTGCCATTAAGATGCCAGTGATATTGTGCCACTCAGATGCCAGTAATATTGTACTATTCAGATGCCAGTAATATTGTGCCATTAAGATGCCAGTAATATTGTGCCATTCAGATGCCCCAGCCAATTTGCCTATTAGGATGCCAGTATTATGTTTTCTATTAATATTAAAGTTACTATGCTCGTTATTCCACCCTCCTGCCCCCTTCCCCAGTACTTACCGCCTGGCCACTGCTCCTTGTCCCCGGACGTCTCCTGCTTGCAGTCTTCCCTCCTGCACGGAGGAGGGAAACACAGCAACTGGATGCAGAGGCGGCTCTAGACTTTTTGAGGCCTTAGGGGAAAGTTGAACATGAGGCCCTCACGGACACGCATTATTAATTAAAATATATGCAAGTGATAATAAAAATGAACTGTATAAATAGCATATTTCAAGATCAGACTTTAATCCCAGCTTCTAGGAATTTACAACTCCTAGAATTTTATTTGTCTCATAATTATTATCAATATATATATATTGATAATACTACAAATATTTTTTTTTTTTTTGGGGTATACATAAAAAGTGTGTGGCTGACTAACTCCCATTCAAATTGCTGTGTCCTAAATGTGAACACTAACACAGATCACACAGTCATTCATAGACACACTCAGCCAGCACACAGTCATTCATAGACACACTCAGCCACCAAAGTCATTCATAGACACTCAGCCAGCACACACTGACTCACAGACACACTCAGTCAGCACACAATCACACTCAGCCAGCACATACTCACAGATACACTCAGCCAGCACACACTGACTCACAGACACACTCAGTCAGCACACAATCACACTCAGCCAGCACATACTCACAGATACACTCAGCCAGCACACACTGACTCACAGATGCACTCAGCCAGCACACAATCACACTCAGCCAGCACACAATCACACACTAACAGGAACACTCAGCCAGAAGGAAAGGTGCTCAATGTTGGAGGCATGGCACTTTGTTCTTCCTCACAGCACCAGATGCAATGTGATTTAGTCATTCAATATGCCAGAATTTTGACACTCAATATGCCAGGATTTAGCCATTTAATGTGCCCGGATTTAGCCCCTCAATATGCCAGGATTAAGCCATTTAATATGTCAGGATTTAGCCCCTCAATATGCCAGGATTAAGCCATTTAATATGCCAGGATTTAGCCCCTCAATATGCCAGGATTTAGCCATTTAATATGCCAGGATTTAGCCACCCAATATGCCAGGATTAAGCCCCTCAATATGACAAGATTAAGCCCCTCAATATGCCAGGGTTTTGCCACTCTATGCCAGGATTTTGCCCCTCAATATGCCATGATTTTGCCACTCTATGCCAGGATTTTGCCCCTCAATATGCCATGATTTTGCCACTCTATGCCAGGATTTTGCCCCTCAATATGCCAGGATTTTGCCACTTTATGCCAGGATTTTGCCCCTCAATATGCCAGGATTTTGCCACTCTATGCCAGGATTTTGCCCCTCATTATGCCAGGATTTTGCCACTCTATGCCAGGATTTTGCCCCTCAATATGCCAGGATTTTGCCACTCTATGCCAGGATTTTGCCCTTCAATATGCCAGGATTTTGCCCCTCAATATGCCAGGATTTTGCCCCTCAATATGCCAGGATTTTGCCACTCAATGCCAGGATTTTGTACCTCAATATGCCAGGATTTTGCTTGGTTTTTCCACCCTCTTCCACCCATTCCCCAGTACTTATTTCCTTGTTGCTGTATCTCTGGTCATTTCCTCCGTGCATCTTCCCTCCTGCACGGAGGAAGGAAACTCCCCAAAAAATCTGGCTCTTATTAGGTGCATATATATTTACAGAGTCTCTTTAATTACTTTGCACATAAGGGCATTCTGTGCTGTGCTAAAATACAGGGCTCAAATGCCCTTAGGACAGCATAGATGACCTCATTTTAAGTAGGAAATTTCAGGAAAAAAAACTTAAATTTCAAATAAAGAACTTTGAAGCCCAATATGCCATTTTAATATGCCAGGATATTGCCCCCAATATGCCATTACTATGCAGGATATTGCCCCCAATATGCCATTTTAATATGCAGGATGTTGCCCCCAATATGCCATTTTAATATGCCAGATATTGCCCCCAATATGCCATTTTAATATGCCAGGATATTGCCCCCAATATGCCATTTTAATATGCCAGGATATTGCCCCCAATATGCCATTTAATATGCCAGGATATTGCCCCCAATATGCCATTTAATATGCCATGATATTGCCCCCAATATGCCAGGATATTGCCCCTTAGTATGCTCGTTATGCCACCCTCCTCCCCCCCCCCCTTCCCCAGACCCCAGCACTTACCTTGTTCCTGCTCTGTCCCCCGGTGCTCTGAAGCTGCGTGGCTGTGAGGGAAGCGTTGTGAGCTTCCCTCCAGCCGCGCGGAACAATAAAGTGTGTTTTAAAAAAAACACACTTTATTGACCGCGCGGCTGGAGGGAAGCTTCCCTCACAGCCACGCAGCTTCAGAGCACTGGGGGACAGCAGGAACGAGGTAAGTTTTAGATTTTTTTTTTTTTTTCGGCGTATAACACGCACACACCATTTCCCCCCTATTTTCAGGGAGAAAAAGTGCGTGTTATACGCCGATAAATATGGTAAGCTGTGCGGCGGATCTTTCAAGGGAGTCAAGAGGTACCCCCTCTGTTAGATGGGCCCACAATGACAGGAAAAATGTAACCAATGCTCAAAGTGATGGAGGGTCCAGAAATACAAAATCACTTTTTTGTTTCACCATTAGTCATTAAGGGGTTAAGAGGAATTATATAGTGAAGCTTGTTAAACCTATATCTGCTCCACCTCCTGCATCTTCTACCAGTAACTTAGAATCTGGCCTCTGAAGCAGAGTAAGCAATCTTTGGCTGTTGATGTCACTCTCCTTGCTCCCCTCCTGCTATTCTTAGCAGTGTCACTGTAAAACCACATCTATTTCTGTCCCTTCTCAGCAATGTTGAAAAACTGTATGACGATTACAGACAGTGATCATTCTTCCGTGGATGGCAGTGTGTAAGCTGGGAGTGTAGAAGGGGGCAGTGTGTGGGAGGAAGTATTTTTTGTTTTTCCTTACTGCTCCAAAATAGCTGCTTCTGCTTTACTTTGCTTATGGACAGTAAATGTGACTAATTCCTTTGCAAACAGATAATCCAGACTCTCTTGACATATTGCTACATTTCTTTTGTGGTTTTGTGTGTATTTATAAGGAGCTCCGTCGAAATGAACAGGTTCCTGGCCTATAGAATTCATGTGGTGAAGTCATTCTACAGAGTGTACACAGGTAATGTTTCAATCTCGACAAAACATGAGCTGAATTAGAATTGTAAACAATGGAAAGAAAGTGGTTCTTTCTTTTAATTTTTTTTTGCAATCATTTTAGTTCAGGTAAAACTACACAGAAACTTTTCAGAATCATTTTTTGCAGTTATGGCAACAAAGTTTTCACCTATCAGGGTGTTCTGCCTATGTGTTACATGACTCTATTAGCAACTGAATCTGAGAAAATATCGATGAAGCAGAATTTCACATGATACGATAATGTATCTGGTACCATTGCGGCTGTTTTGATTTCATCAGTCCTCAGACGATCTCTTTTGGAGATGCCATCTCCAGGAGAGAGGCTCTCATAAACACATCTGGTGGGATTGTCAGCTCCTTGCGCATATGAAAAAGAAAATCAGTGACCTGTTGACGAGCATCCTTGATCTCCCCCTCACGCTGACCCCTCAGAATTTTTTATTACATTTGGATTTACCTTTTACAAATAAATATAATAATTATCTATTTATTAATATTGTTTTAGCACGTAAGATTAGCCTGGCTCGGCAGTGGAGGAAAACTGAAGTCCCCACATATAATGAGATTCTAGCCCAAATTCAATTACAAGACACCTCTGAGAATTATTTTTTTGCCCGAAAAGATAATCACTGAGATGATAGCTGATATTTTGTCACTTTCTTCTTTTACTGTATGATTTGTCACTTAAAAAAACAAAAACAAATAAAGATTTATAAATATTTTAAAAAAATGATACGATAATGATTCCCAGATAGGGTTTGAGCACTGAAAAGTAATAGTGAACATGCTCCAAAAACTTTACTTAGGAAAAGGCTAAAAATAGCAGCATACATTGAATAGATTTTTATCCACCACATTAAACTTAATATTACTTGTGTATTATTCTGTTTGTATTACTTATTGTGCTGTAATGTCACAAATGAGAAGGCACATACACATCATTTCATGCTTGAGTGGGAGGAGAAATCTCTCATGAGGGAATATTTTTGAAATGCTTAGCCATTGATTTCACTAGATGATTACCCGGGGAGAACTCTCTGGGTAACTCCATGAACCAAACTTACAGTATTATAATAGTTTGCCGCCTAACTCATCGGAAAAATACATTGATTTGATTGAAATGACAAAAGTGTCAAAAGAAACAGCAGCACTCAATATGCAGAGGGAACTTAAATATTGATTATGCTATAAATAAAAAAGATAGACTGATGACTGGATTTGGAGGGGGTAGGATACCAATCACCTTGTACTAAATCATGAGTAATTGTTGAAATGTCGCCTTGCCTATTCATGGACACCATTGTCCATGGCAGTCTCTTTGAAGATCCCTAGAATATCATTATATTGTCAATTACAAAGTACAACAAATATTCACAATGAACATTGCTGGTGCCTAAGCATGCATTCGACTCATTTCATACAAATAACCTTAGTTTTCCAATGAGTCAGAGGGCAAACTGAGTCAAGATTTAAATCAGTGAACACCTACCTGCTAATGATTCAAAATAGCAGTACCATTACCACATTAGGTCCCGAATGTCAAGCTACCCAAGTAGCCCCAGTGTGCCTCCAAATATGTTCACAATTCATAAATCATAGACAATCCCATGCCAATCCCATCTCTCAACTATGAAATGGACCGTAACAAAGTGGTAGCCTCGGTCCTCCACTAGATAGTGGAGGACTTTGGCATTTTTCGGGGGCCATTTTGGGAGGACCTTGGCTATTACGAATGTAGCCAAAGTCCTGCCACAGAAGTCAATGGGAGGACTTTGGCTATAGCCAAAATAGTCAAAATCATCCTGAAATGGCCCAAAATGTAATAAAATAAAGATCTGTAAAACAATAAACATGATACACAAATTAAGTAAACAAACATAAAATAATATTAAATATTTTTATTAAAATTTAAAAATGCTGATATCAATGTAAATATAGTAATATTATATATAATATATTATAATTCTATATAAATATCTTATAAATATTTTAATGTGTAAAATATCTTTAATTTCATTCTTCTACATTTTTCTATTCAATTCTCCAACAAAAATCTGGTGAATTGAAATGGGTGAATTTCTGAGCATGTTCAGGGGTGATCAGCGCATATTGGATAGCTGATCATGTGTTTTTCATTGCAAAAATGTCCCGATCCGAATGCCTCCGATGCCTCATTTCTGATGCTGCCGTTTTGCACCCAAATTCAGGGATACTTGAGTGGCTACATTTAGGAGATTTTTAAAATTTTGGCTAAAGTGCCCAATCTGAATCCAAGTAAGTTGGTTTTATGTATACTCCTGCTTGTTATTCGAAAGAAATAACATCAAAAAGATAAATCCACTTCAAACCTTTGTGAGTATAAACCATTGCTCTAATAAACTATAAACCCCATCATCATCATCCAAAGGATCTTGGGAGTTTAGTTTATCAAAAGCTGGGGGACTGCATGTTTCCTAACTTATTGTTAACAGGATGTTTAATTATCTTTTGTAGCTGGTTGACATAATGAGTAAACATTTTATTCCAGTTATCTTTTTAAGGATAAATAAGAATAAAATGAAAAACATTTTAATTTGTAATGATCTTAAGCCTTCCAGAAATAAATGTTTTGTATGCTGAGACAGGCAGATCCTGCAAGCTGTGTTTATTATTTACAGTATAAATTAGCAAGGGATGGATACTTGTTTAATTGCTCTCAAATATTATCCCACAACTGGACAGACAGTGCAGGCTTAATAGAAATTCCTGCTTTTAGACAGAAGTGCCACTCAATACTTGAAACTCCTGCTGCATTTGTAGAGCTTAGACATTGAAAGAAACATAATGAGGTCATGCTTTCCCAATGTAATCATTCCAACATCTCCTTTCCTTCTTACACATTGACAGAACCTTCCTGTGTCCTCATTTCAACTTTCTATTCATTACTTAGTTTCGTGCTGCACTAACTCAATGGACTGAAGAAACCCTATACCTAAAATGTGTTTTGTTTTCACAATGTTGTAGATTATTTTTGAAAAGAATTAGCTTAAAATCAGATAAAGTGTTTTTACATCTGGGGAAGCACATTCTCCACAATGTGTCCCAATGATTGAACCTTCCTTGTCCCATTGTTTTGAGATGTTTATTCCCAGAATCTTTTGTAAGCCAATTATAGAGTTCAGACAATAAATTCATGGGGATGCCCAATGGCCATGCCAGCAACATCATTGTTGAGCACAGGGTAGCAGTGTTTTTTTCTGATGTGGGCCACATGTTCAGAAATGCATATGTGTAATGAGCTGCATTAAACATTTTATGTACAATACAAGTGAAAAAAATGCTTGTTAGTTATAGAAAAGGCTATAGTTATTGAGCACTAGTACAAAAAACCATCTAAAATAGTGTAACCCCTTCGTGACATTGGAAAGACTAGGTGTCCATTGTTGACATAGGAGGGAACTAGTCTGTCCTATAGTGGAATGAGCGGTGTTGGCTAACAACGCCCAGACAGTGTTGATGTAATGCCTCGATGTCAAGGCATTAAGCCACACCAAATTCACTTCTCCCGATATTATTCCGCGGAGTAACAGTTTCAGAAATTCACTCTGTTGTTGTTGCTAGACTGGCGCTAGAGGAATGTCCGCAACATTGCAATACAAATAAAGGCTAAATGGGCCTAATATCTAGGATTAGGGTTAGCATAAGTGTTAGAGGTATATTAGGGTTAGGGTAGGCATAAAGGTTAGAGTTAGAACTACATTAGAGTGAGCATTAGGGTTGGTGTTAGCTTAAGTGTTAGAGTTAGGGTAAGATTTAAGGCTAGGGTTAGGGTTAGAATTGGGGTCAACAGCTCACTGTAGGAGAAAATGGTTAGTAAACAAAAAATTGATACATTCGGTTATTGCCCTATAACTTACAGAAATAACAGAAAAACATGGATATATGGCATATTTTCGAAACTAGGATAAAACTTAAAAACTATTTAGACAGAGTCTTTTTTACCATTTGTAACTGTGCTAAAGATTTTTCAGGTCAAAGTTAGAAAAAGTGTGTTTTTTAAATTTTTTCATCATATTTTATATTTTTTTTGTAGTAGATTATATGATATGATGAAAATAATAGTATCTAACGAAAGCTCTTCTTGGGCTGAACTTAACTGTCAGATGGTCAGCAGACGACCCACAGGTCACACATTGGACGCCCACTCATCATCCATGCACATGTTTTCAGTGGTGAAGGCACTGAATATGAGCCTTTCTGGATGTACAGCTTAATGCTAAAACTTTCATATCTGGCAAGGGGTGTGTATAGAGAGGGGGGAAGGTTTAAGAATACTGCTTCATCCAGCAGTAAATCCAGGTATTCATAGTGAGAAAATTAGTGAAGGAAACTTTTTCACTGGTTGCATTATGAAGGAAATTGTTGTCTGATTTAATCAGAAGTTTATAAAGAGAAATGTGTATAGTGCTCTTAGTATCTGTAATCTGTAATCTGGATTTTCACTCCATTCCCAAACTGACTAGTTTGTCTAATCCACAGCATGCTTTTTTTTGCTGTGCTAGCAGACGTCCCCTAACAGTTCAGTCTATAGTACTCTCTTCAATCGAAATCAACAAAATTCAAGAACAAAAATGATGAAACAAATCAGGTTAGAACAAAAGGAGAACATTTTGTATCAATAATATGTATACTGAATGGAAATAATTATAATCATTTATTTTTATAAAATAATATTATAACTTTGACCTTAATGAGCTTGTGCTCACAAAACTTGCTAACTTTCTGTTTATTGCCCCTAGGGTTGTCACCTTTTCTTCAAAAAAATACGGCCTTGCTGGTGCCTCCATAGACTTAACATTTGCGTCAAGCCAATTTTTTTTACCAGCCTGCCGGTAAAATACTGGCCAGGTGGCAACTCTAATTGCCCATTAATTAAAAGTATTTGAGTATGTATTTAGGAGCTTGCCTTCATACTTGATGGATTCATTTTGAACAGACAAAGTTATAATATGTTTTATATCTGATCCCGTATTCATTATAGAGATGCATGATTAAGCCAAGTGGGTGAAATGAGAAAGTCTTCTTTTGTATGTCCTGCTGCAACAATAAAGAAATTGATGTTTAAGTGGTCAACAAAAAAAAAAAACCATTCTTTTGTTTTATTATGGATTCCTGTGAGTATATTTTCTTGATTCATTTTAGAACTGTTTGGCTAAGTGTGGCTTGAGACGTCACAGTATATTACACCCTTTACATCAGGACATTGGAACTGTTTGTATCAGAGCATTTTATGGCGGGAAAAGAATACACATTTTATATAAATGGCTGCTCACAATTCATGTGTACAATAAAAAAAAGTTTTATTTCTGGTCACAAAAAATAATAGCATTACCAATATGTGCTTTAAACACAAGGAACATATTACTTAATAAACTAGAGTTTAATAAAACATTTTTCTCACTTAAAAAGTCTACAACAAAAACAGGGTTTTCTTGGCCATTACAAGATCTGATTCTCTTCCTCTGCATAAGCAATTTCCTTCAGTAGGAACAATCAAACACACTTTCTGTTGATGGGAGATGCTTGATTGGACATATAACTGACTTTCCCCCTGAATTGCTCGTTATACATCCTTACTATTACTACACAGAGGTCATGGTAATGGCATATAAACAATTTATTTGTAAGGGCGAAGTAAATTTTCTGTTATTATTTGTATTATTCTGATAACAGCCCTAACAATTGTAGTAGAATTGTAGTGATGTGTAAATGGCCAGAAAAACACACTAACTGTGTCCCTCTAACATGCAAGCACAATTGCTTTAAAAAAAACAAAATAAACCTCAGAATGAATACACACTGGTCGTGTAAAGCATAGACGGTGTATTTAAGTCACTGGTTGACGCTGGGCAGAATTTGGAATGATGGGTCATCTCCATTCCCGCGTGATTCATGAAAATATAAGTGATGTGTAAACTAAATGTTATAAAAAAACAAATAACTTTCTTATAATTCAGGGATCCCAACCTTTTGATATCTCAAAGTCTCACACACCCTCTCCCAATTTTAGGAGCCCTTATTGGCTCTTAGCTATCAATAATTTAGGTATTTGATAAATACCCTCTATCAACTGCATTTGGTGTTTCTGTTCTTTCCTGTACACGTACTTATTACCTTTTGTGTCTCACAGTGTGCATGTACTTGCATCAAGGGTAGGGTTGCCACCTGGCCGGTATTTTACCGGCAGGCCGGTAAAAAAATGGCTTGAGGCCAATTTTAAGTCTATGTAGGCAATAGCATGGCCGGTATTTTTTTTATTTTTTTTTGGTGGCAACTCTTACCAAGGGGTTGTGATGGTGTTGAATCCCTCTCAGAAGGATTAAGTAGGAAGCAGAGTACGCAGGAAGCGTGACTAGTGCACATCTTTTGGGAGACGTGAGATCTGCTACATATAACTCCCTACCGGTTTCTTTATTGTAAAGGATGTGCGATAAACAGTGCACCTGAAGATGTATGGTAAAACCAAAGTAACAGATAGCCTACAGTACAAACAATAATATAATAAATCCTTTACCAAAATTAATCATATGATTATTCTTGTTACTTGTCTCTAGAATACTAATATATATTAATCCCTTTGTGAACTATGATGGATGGTGGTGAATTGACAGCCAAGTTACAAACATAGCCAAGCTAGAAAAACTCTCCATCCCGCTTATTCTTCCAACTCTCCAGCTATTTTGGTCAGAATTTTGGCAACTTGGTTGTTGATTAACCAGACATCTCTGTTTAGTGACAAAAAAACTCTTAGTAATCACCTCATGTTTCAAGTTAGAAATCTGGATCTAAACCCTATCTGATCATGTTATGTTTTAAGAAACCAAATCAAACTTTCATATCCACGTACATTAAATAGCTTAGGTTGTTTAAAGTCAATACAATTAACCTGCAAATGTTGTAAGAGACTTCATCATGTTGCAAATGGTTTTTAGTGAATTCTTACGAAAATTACTTTCATTACCAGGCTGTTTGCTGGAAGGTTTTTCTATTTTCATAAGCAATTAAGAAACAGTGCAGCTGACCCATTAACGAACAAGTTTCTCATGAATTAATACAGGTTAATGCATTACATGCTTCTGATTTTTTTTATGCCAAATCCTATGTAACACAAGTTAGGAGAGGGTAGAAAAGGTGAGGGCTCAAATAGGGTTGCCACCTGGCCTGTAAAAAATTGCCTTCAGGCCAATGTTAAGTCTATGGAGACAGCACCAAGGCTGGTATTTTTCTGAAGAAAAGGTGGCAACCTAAGCTCAAAGAAAATAAGTAAATGACTGCACAAAAATACTTAATAGCTTGGGACTCTACCAAGTTCATTTTACACCTGTCATTGGGAATTAGACTGTGGAACCCAATAATACTTAGCCAGCCATCATGGCTAATGTAGTTTAAAGTTTCTGCCCACTTTCTACCACACCCAC
Source organism: Pelodytes ibericus (assembly GCA_036172795.1). Taxonomy (NCBI): domain Eukaryota; kingdom Metazoa; phylum Chordata; class Amphibia; order Anura; family Pelodytidae; genus Pelodytes; species Pelodytes ibericus. The sequence continues at coordinate 47,650,242 of CM069857.1, read as the reverse complement.
TTTATCCCTGTTTCTTCCACTACCATGTATCCTGCCCTCTCTTTATTACCTGCAAACCACAGATCCGTATTTATCTCATCGCCACCCTATTCATATTGATCCACCCTTCAACACTATCTTTAATCCTTCATCCTTCCAACCTCTTGAATTGCCTTGTTATGTCTCCCTGTCATTGCTCTGTCATTGTTCCATGCCTGCCCTGCTGTGTTCCTTATGTTTGTATTTTGTTTTTGTTCCTTGCTCCTTATTTGGTTTTCCCTAGCTCCTTGCCTTATTTCCTTTGCACTCTATTTAAAAATGCTACATGTATTTCTTTATGTCATGGGTCTCTTGTTTTAGATTTAGCTTTAGTTATTATCTACAAATCCTGCCATATTGTGGGGTACTTTTATGTGTTTGTCAAGCTTATCATGACATGGCCATTTGCAAGGCCGGTGCAAGAATTTTTGCCACCTTAGGCAACCAATGTGAGCCTATCTTTGGCACCGCTTGCTCCATGCCATTCCTGTCTGTCTCGCTCTCCCTCTATGGCATCCCTGTCTGTCTCGCTCTCCCTCTATGCCATCCCTGTCTGTTTCGCTCTCTCTCTACGCCATTCCTGACTGTCTCACTCTCCCTCTATGACATCCCTGTCTGTCTCGCTCTCCCTCTATGCTATCCCTGTCTGTCTCACTCTCCCTCTATACCATCCATGTCTGTCCCGCTCTCCCTCTATGCCATCCATGTCTGTCTTGCTCTCCCTCTATGCCATCCCTGTTTGTCTCGCTCTCCCTCTATGCCATCAGTGTGTGTCTCGCTCTTCCCATGCCATCAGTGCCTGTCTCTCTCCCCCCCAATTCATCTGTCTGTTTCCACCTTCTGTCTTTCTCTTCTCCCCATCATCTTCTCCTCTTTTTTACCTCTCCCCCATGTTTGTCTTTTCCACTCCTCTCTCTCTGTCTCACTCAGTCCCCCAATCACATGTTTGGTGTCTCTCTCCTTCACTCTCCACCACCCCATGTGTGGCGTCTCTCCCCTCCCATGCCTGGTGTCTCTTTTTCTCTCCCTCCCTCCCTCACAATGCCTGGTGTCACTTTTTTCCCCCTCCCAATGCATGGTGTCACTCCCCCGTCTCCCAATGCCTGGTGTCACTCCCTCGTCTCCCAATGTCTGGTGTCATGTTTTTTCCCTCCCAATGTCTGGTGTTTTGTTTTTCCCCCTCAATGTCTGTTATATTTTTTCACTCCCTCCCAATGCCTAGTGTCACTCCCCCCCCCCCCCCCCCTAATTCCTGGTGTCAGTTTCCCTCTCTCACTCCCAATTCCTGGTGTCAGTTTCCCCCCCTCCATCCCTCCCAATTCATGGTGTCAGTTTTCCTCCCTCCCAATTCCTGGTGTTAATTTCCCTCCCTTCTCTCCCTTCCAATGCCTGGTCTTACTCTTTTTTTCCCCCTCCCTCCTCCCCCATGTCTTAACTCGGGCTGCAGGTGGAATCCCCTCGTCAACTCTGTCAGTCCTGCACGCAGTTGCCTGCGTGTAGTGATGACACAGAGCATCATTTTTACGATGCTCTGAATCATCATTATGCGCATGGAGCGCCAGCAGCACGGACAGAGCTGATGCTGCTTGCTTCCCTGCGTGGGGGTGGACTGGCACCGCCGCTCACCTCAGCACCAGTCCGGCCCCCCACCCCTGGCCAGCGCTACAAGTGCAAAAAAAAAATCTTGTGTCTGCCTGCTTGCCGCCAGTAGGAGGCGCCCCCACAACACTGGTGCCCTAAACAAATGCAGTTTTTATTACTTTACTTTATTCTTTTTATGTTTTAGTTCTGTATTTAATTGTTAACTAAAAAACAATAGTAAGCTGTGTTTGATCACACACCCAAATCCCCTAGTTGCAGGCTCCTGCAGGTCAGAGTGGTAGCATACAGGGCCGGACTGGCCCACCGGGATACCGGGAAAAATCCCGGTGGGCCGCCTGCCCCGGGGCCGCCTCGGCCACTAAAATTGAAGAGTTCGGCTGCTGCAGCATCCGGCGGCAGCAGGCGAATTTCTTAAAGCGGCGACGGCCGCCGAATTGCTTAAAGTGGCACCGCCACTTTAAGCAATTCGGCGGCCGTCGCCGCTTTAAGAAGTTCGCCTGCTGCCGCCGGATGCTGCAGCAGCAGTTCCGGCGGCGGGATCGGAAGCAGAGAAAGCAAGGTGAGTGAGACATAAAGGGCAGGGGGTGAAAGACACTACAGGGGGGGGGGGTGTGTGAAAGACACTACAGGGGGGGTGAAAGACACTACAGGGGGGGGTGTGTGTGAAAGACACTACAGGGGGGGGGGGAAGACACTACAGGGGGGGGGGGTGTGAAAGACACTACGGGGGGGGTGAAAGACACTACGGGGGTGTGTGTGAAAGTCACTACAGGGGTGTGTGAAAGACACTACAGGGGTGTGTGTGAAAGACACTACGGGGGTGTGTGTGAAAGACACTACAGGGGTGTGTGAAAGACACTACAGGGGTGTGTGAAAGACACTACAGGGGTGTGTGTGAAAGACACTACGGGGGTGTGTGTGAAAGACACTACGGGGGTGTGTGTGAAAGTCACTACAGGGGTGTGTGAAAGACACTACGGGGGTGTGTGTGAAAGACACTACAGGGGTGTGTGAAAGACACTACAGGGGTGTGTGTGAAAGACACTACGGGGGTGTGTGTGAAAGACACTACAGGGGTGTGTGAAAGACACTACAGGGGTGTGTGTGAAAGACACTACGGGGGTGTGTGTGAAAGACACTACGGGGGTGTGTGTGAAAGACACTACAGGGGTGTGTGAAAGACACTACAGGGGTGTGTGAAAGACACTACAGGGGTGTGTGTGAAAGACACTACGGGGGTGTGTGTGAAAGACACTACAGGGGTGTGTGAAAGACACTACAGGGGTGTGTGAAAGACACTACAGGGGTGTGTGAAAGACACTACAGGGGTGTGTGTGAAAGACACTACGGGGGTGTGTGAAAGACACTACAGGGGTGTGTGAAAGACACTACAGGGGTGTGTGTGAAAGACACTACGGGGGTGTGTGTGAAAGACACTACAGGGGTGTGTGTGAAAGACACTACGGGGGTGTGTGTGAAAGACACTACAGGGGTGTGTGAAAGACACTACAGGGGTGTGTGAAAGACACTACAGGGGTGTGTGTGAAAGACACTACGGGGGTGTGTGTGAAAGACACTACAGGGGTGTGTGAAAGACACTACAGGGGTGTGTGAAAGACACTACAGGGGTGTGTGAAAGACACTACAGGGGTGTGTGTGAAAGACACTACGGGGGTGTGTGAAAGACACTACAGGGGTGTGTGAAAGACACTACAGGGGTGTGTGTGAAAGACACTACGGGGGTGTGTGTGAAAGACACTACAGGGGTGTGTGAAAGACACTACAGGGGTGTGTGTGAAAGACACTACGGGGGTGTGTGTGAAAGACACTACGGGGGTGTGTGTGAAAGACACTACAGGGGTGTGTGAAAGACACTACGGGGGTGTGTGTGAAAGACACTACAGGGGTGTGTGTGAAAGACACTACAGGGGTGTGTGTGAAAGACACTACGGGGGTGTGTGTGAAAGACACTACGGGGGTGTGTGAAAGACACTACGGGGGTGTGTGTGAAAGACACTACGGGGGTGTGTGTGAAAGACACTACAGGGGTGTGTGTGAAAGACACTACGGGGGTGTGTGTGAAAGACACTACGGGGGTGTGTGTGAAAGACACTACGGGGGTGTGTGTGAAAGACACTACGGGGGTGTGTGAAAGACACTACGGGGGTGTGTGTGAAAGACACTACAGGGGTGTGTGTGAAAGACACTACGGGGGTGTGTGAAAGACACTACGGGGGTGTGTGTGAAAGACACTACAGGGGTGTGTGAAAGACACTACGGGGGTGTGTGTGAAAGACACTACGGGGTTGTGTGTGAAAGACACTACAGGGGGGGTGAAAGACACTACAGGGGGGGTGAAAGACACTACAGGGGGGGGTGAAAGACACTACGGGGGTGTGTGTGAAAGACACTACGGGGGTGTGTGTGAAAGACACTACAGGGGGGGTGAAAGATACTACAGGGGGGGTGAAAGACACTACAGGGGGGGGTGAAAGACACTATAGGGAGAAGGGGGGTAAAAGACACTACAGGGGGAAGGGGGTGAAAGACACTACATGGGGAAGGGGGGGTGAAAGACTCTACAGGGGGAGAGGAGGGTGTGAAAGACTACAGGGAGAAGGGGTGAAAGACACTACAGGGGGAGGGGAGGGGGTGAATGACACTAAGGGGGAGGGGAGGGGGTGAAAGACACTAAGGGGGAAGGGGGGAAGAGAGATGCCACAGAAAGGACACACAGAGAGAGAGAGAGACGCCACAGAAAGGACAGAGAGAGAGAGAGAGAGAGAGAGAGAGACGCCACAGAAAGGACAGAGAGAGAGACGCCACAGAAAGGACAGAGAGAGAGAGACGCCACAGAAGGGACAGAGAGAGAGACGCCACAGAAAAGACAGAGAGAGAGACGCCACAGAAAGGACAGAGAGAGACAGGCTACAGGATATGTCTCACACACTGCCCTGATATATACCTCTGCACAGGGCAATTCATATAACTCTGTGTACATACTGGAGGTATATATATTGCCCTAGACAGGCTTTTATATCAGTCTTATCTATAAATAATACACTGTTCAGATGTGCTTTTTAAAATGCATGATTTTCCCTTCTATGAACAAAAATATTATATTATGCTATGGGCTGCTTTAAAAATCTTATGCGATGGGGCTGGTATATAAATTTTTTCCAGGGCTGGTTTTTGTTCCCAGTCCGGCCCTGGTAGCATACTGGTTTTAACTCCCTCTAAGTTGTTCAGAGAGCTGTCTTCATTACCATGGAGGCTCAGGTACTTTTTGGGCAGTGATCATTAGACCACCAAATTTCAGGAAAATGGACAATCTCAGAGAGGATAGTAAAGCTATTTGCAGATCCAGTGCGGAGATCCAGTTTTGCAGATCCTCTGCTGAGAGTCAAAATCGAGAGGAAGACAGGTAAGGCTGGGCACCATACCAGCACACCCAGAGTCAGACACTCTCACAATGGGCATGCTGTGTAGTTTGAATTATGTTCTGTATAATATGGAACATAACAAGTTACGTGAGTGCAATAGGTGCTGTGGGCAAGCAGGGGCGTATTGTGCCACTGAGTGACAGGCACACTGCCAGCCCGGAGCACGCCTGTCACTCGGAGGCACGATGTCTTTCGTGTATTTCCGGACGTTTGTGTGCTGAGAACAGCCAGCGAACAGCCAGCACACAAACCCCCGGAAATACCCGAGAGACGTCGTTACATCCGAAAGACGACGCTGCGCTGAATTCGGCAACAGAGTCACTCACTCTGTTGCCAATTCAACAAGCACGAAAAGTATACGAAAATTCGTACTCTGTTGCCGAATTCAACGCAGCGGCGTCTTTCGGATGTATTTCTGGGGTTTGTGTGCTGAGAACAGCCAGCGAACAGCCAGCACACAAACCCCCGGAAATACCCGAGAGACGTTGTTACATCCGAAACACGATGCTGCGCTGAATTCGGCACGAAAAGTATACAAAAATTCGTACTCTGTTGCCGAATACAACGCAGCTGCGTCTTTCGGATTTATTTCTGGGGTTTGTGTGCTCTCTGTTTGGAGCGCACAATCCCCAGAAATACAAGCGTGGGTGCTCCGTGTTAGGTGTGCGGTGCACACCTAGAACATATGGAGCATCCACCACTGGGGGCAAGTCCTGTGAGTGGAAAAAGTGCTGTGGGTGCAATTGCAAGGTATGTGTGTGTCCTTTTTTTTAGTCAACAGGATATGAACAATTAGTGGTCAGTATTTTCTGAGGAAAAAGTTTCAAAAAGTGTTCTGTATTCTTCATATGAAAATGCTAGACCTCTTTGTTGGACTAATACCAGAATAGAATGCTTACATTTACATTAAGCTTAGTTTGAAGTGTCCTTTGAGAGCTTTGACATGTATGAAGTGGCTGCTACAAGAATACTTACGTCAACTGTACTGGCCATGACCCTGCTTTCTCTTGTGCCGCACAGCCCTTCACAGACCTTGATAAGGAAGGACATCCTCATAGTTTGTTAGATTCCACTAGAGTTGACGATTAATGTTTATCATTGTCTATCAAGGACATTTCATAAATGAAGACCTGCACAACCATGTTAGAGTAACGTGTAACTGTAGAAAATGTACTAGTTATGGTTGCAGTTCCCACAGATCTCAATGTGCAGTTAGTAATTGCATCTTTTCCATGGGTGTGAGTATGATTCTATTATACCTGAGGGCACAAGTTACCTCCAGTTAGGCCCTGTACTTGGATTGTATAATCACTATTCTAACTAAAACCATTGGGGGTTATTTATAAAAGTCAATTCTAAAGTAAACATTGGATAAATCACCATGGAAACCAATACAATGTTCTTGCTGGGTAGACCATTTTTAGAACTTTGGCCCAAAAGTGAATTTTATAAATATCTCCCACGGATACTTCTGTTTTATAAGTGAATGGTATGTTACATGGTATTCCTGATATTTTACACTCCATACAGGACATCCGTGAATAAACTTCAATGTGATTATTCAGAGATTCACCAAACCCTCGGATAGTTTTTAGATGTAATGAGACCTTCACAAGAACCTACAAAAGCCTCTTAATTATATGAGCTGTCCACTGCAATAGTGTGTGTATGGGGCTTCTGCTGTGCATCTTACTATTTCTTGCTGATCCTTCTCACTAGACAGTGTGATTTGTCTTGTATTCATTACTCCCAGCTCCGTTACCCTCAACTGCATTAGTACATTTCCTATTTCAGCTATTTTCATTGAGCCTGGCTATTATCCTACACCACTGTCCTCTGTTTATTGAATGAATCCCTGGCTGATGATGTTAGTACAAGATGACTGCAACACAGTAAGTCTATAAATTAAAATGAGCAGCATACAATATGGAATTCCTGGATGTACCCAGCCAAAAGGAGGGTCGGATAATAGTAGATGAGGATAGGTGTTTAAGAGATTAGCAGAATGATTAGAAGAAGTTATTAATTGTGACTATATTGGTACATCTGCCAAATACCCCCTTTCCACTGCCCATATGCTGACTGTACTGCTTAAACTTGATTTAGTCTATTTCCTCATCTACCTACACTGTTTGAACTGAATTAAAAAGTTATAGTTTAGACCAGGTGGTTACCATGGAAAATGCAATAACGAAAACTGAACTCTAAAAACCGCACATTAATCTGAGTTTGCTTACATTCATACATGTAAAGACTACGAGGACTCAGATGGGTCAATAAATCTCAACTCACTAAGCCTGACATAGGACAGGATGAAACTCTGTCCATTAAAGACGCCCTACCGAGGCTGTTAAAGGACCTGCAGACTATAAATCAAGCCAAGCTGGGGACTGGTTAAACGAGCCTTGATACACTGGCAAAATCTAGTGACTAAGGCAGCTCACACTGAGTTAAAGTCACAAGTGGATTAATTGACCCATCAACTGACATCTGTGGAGGTTCAGCTGTAGAAATTGTCAAAGGAGACTTCATCTGCACTGCAAACTGAAGTGCCTCCTCCCCTACCAGCAGCTTGGTGATGTCACGGGTTAACCCGCATGCAGGCTCATCTAGGATGTATACAGGCATTCCTGTATCATTTCTGCTTTACTCACTTGTTAATAATTTTCTCTTTTCTTTTATTTCTTGTACTTTGTTCCATCCCTAGTTCGGCCTCAGAGTGGCACTACCTTACTTCAGTCACATAGTGTCATCTTTCCCACCGGCCCCAGAAAGGCACCTTCCCACAGTAGGTCCTTCTCAGAATGGCACCTGTCAAAGTCTAGCTATTGTCTGGCACCTGCCCAAGACTAGCCATAGACTTGCACCTACCCTGTCCTGAGCTCTGTAAAAGGTTTTGCCCTGCCTTAGTGCCCTGTTAGCAACCTTTCCAGATTCCTGTTAAACTGTTTTTCAGTTCTTTGCTTCTTTGTTCCTTTGCTCTCTTGTTCTAATCTGTTTCTGGTTTCCTTGCTGTTTGTTATTCTGTTCTATTCTTTTCCAGATTGTCATTGTTTCTCTCTTTGCTCTGCTATATAATGAACCATACCCGTTTGTTCTGTTTCTTCAAGTTTACAGTCTGTTCTATGTAAGGTTGTCTGTGTAAGTGTATGTGCGTGTGTAAGCGTGACTGTGTGTGTAACAGTGACTGTGTAAGTGTGTGTATTTATGTATGACAGTGTGTGTAATGGTGTCTGTGTACGTGTGCATGTATGTGTGACTGTGTAAGGGTGTGTGTAACTGTCTGTGTAAGTGTATGTGTCTGTAAGTGTGTCTCTGTGTAAGTGTATTTGTGTGTGACTGTGTGTGTGTGTATTTCTGTGTGTAAGTGTGACTGTGTGTGTGTAAGGGTGTCTGTGTAAATGTGTGTGGATGTATGTAATATTTAGAAAATATGTTTATAGCCTAATAAATGCAAATAAAGCTATATAGTATTTAAAAAAAAGTGTAAGGGTGTCTGTGTAAGTGTATGTATGCATGTAAGGGTGACTGTATGTGTGTTACTGTCTGTTTTTCCCTATTTATGCGTGACTCGGTGTGTAAATGTGGCTGTGTATGTATGTGTGTAAGTGTGGCTGTTTATGTTGATACAGCTCCTCGCCAAGGGGAGAGACACACATGGGGTATGAGGGGAGAGAGATATATACATGGGAGTATAGGAAGAGACAGGCATGATGGTATGGGGGGGAGACAGACATGGGGGCATGGAAAGAGAGAGATCAACTGTCCCAGTCTTATAATGAGAGAGAGAGAGAGAGAGAGAGAGAGAGAGAGAGAGAGAGAGAGAGAGAGAGAGAGAGAGAGATTATGTATGCAATGGATGTTACAAGACATACTTGATGTGAAATATTTTTTTGTCAAGTTAAGACAGGTTAATCTTAGCCATAAAAGTCGTTTTATGTGGATTTATCAATGTGTTGTTTATTGTTTGTGACATATTAATGGAATTAAAACAAAATTCAATAAATCTGAAGGTCTCTTTAGCAAAGTCTTTTTTTTCCCTATTACATTTCATGGTTCTGACTAATTATTTTATAAAATGCAAAGGCAAAGTATGAAAGCATCTAAATGTTTGACACTTTGCCTTAATGGTCAGACATACATTCAATAGAAAGTTGGAAATTAACCTGTCATCACAACTAAAAAAAAACAAACAAAATGTTAAATTAGTTAACAGAGCATAAAACCTATGCGTTATGTTCACATATTTTAATAACATATTTCAGCTTATCATTTTTTAACCACGAGAGGCAGGATATATATTTCCCAGAATGCACTTAACCTTGGCTTCCTGAATGAACGCTCAGTTGGCACCCTTGTCAACCTTTTTTTAAAAGGAGCAAAAAAAAATGGGATTTGAAGACTGGCCAAAATGTCTATTGTACACAGAGTTTCACAACACATAGGGGGTTGTGTATACAGCTAGCACAGAGTAAAGTGTCGGAAACTGATTTTAAAAAGTTGCATTCTCTGAAAAATAATGTATAAATCCAGTGGCTATGCATCTGTCAGCATGGATTTGGTGGAGTTTCGCTGTTTTTTTATACACAGCACAACCCAGAACTGTAGTTTTGGCACACTTTTGGCATGTGTCGGTTGTGCTATCACCAGGTGGACCAGTTTTATACGTAGCCACCAAAGAGTTTCACAGAATCACTAAACAATGTTTTAAACGTAGCCACCAAAGAGTTTCGCAGAAATCACTAAAGAAATTGTTTTATACGTAGCCCCCAAAGAGTTTCACAGAATCACTAAACAATGTTTTACATTGTATCATTTATATAATCTACAGGGAAATGAAAACTTATTACAATGCACAAGAAAAAACATAAGCAATCGTCTCTGAATATTGAATTTCTCAGAATAGCTACCTTTCCCTTGAAACCAGTGTCACACACAAGGGATTCAGTAAACTGGTTCCAGCAGGACTGCTCCATATCAAAATGTAATTTATTTATAATAAAGACACAGAGGCATGCTGGATTCTAATGGCCGCAGTGTGTATGAAAACGCTGCTACAGTTTTATTGTATATTTACCAAACTACCAAATATAGCCATATGAACCTATCACCATATTGGTAGCCTGAATTGGTTAACCTCATTTATTCCTAAAAAAATTATAATACGCGGTCCTTGACAGTAATGAAGAAGGCGGAATTTCTATCTTGCTGGGTGGTTACTGACTTACTATCCCCTGCATGGTATACACAATACTTCCCACCATCGTCCTGATCCATGGAGTCCTGCACTTAGCTACTTCGCTAGTGCCACACAAGTTAGCTCAGACAGCAAACATCTGCACTGATGTCTGACCTCATGGACTTACACCAGGGAGGTAAACAATTCCTTAAGCAAATTATCCACAGAGGACTAGCACATTTCTAGTGCTTCCTTTTATAGTCTAACCCTAAGTAACCCTAAGCTGAGAAACAGAATTTAAATTTACTTAAGTGGAGTCAAAAGGTATAAGATGTAACTTTTATTATGGTTAGTTAAAATAATAGAATTTTATTTTAAAAAAATACACATAAAACAAACAGGTGAAAGCTGTGAATAAAGTGAAGATAAAATCAGACTTGCATGCCCATGGCAGTGAAAATATAAACTTATCAAAAGGATTAGAAAGTTAGCCTGAATGTTATCTAGGGTGCAAGCACAGTAATCAGGTTATATACAAATCATTAGATCCTGATGTCAATGTCAGGTAATAGAATGTCAGAGGAAGAAACCGATTACTGAGAAGGGGTCCTCCTGTACTCCTGCCTTAAGGTAAATAATGTGCATAAATATTTTAATAAGTGTAAATAATAATTAATAAACACTAACCCCACACATAAACATTGTCCACTATCTCTGAGAGTCACTTATAATGTTATATACATATAATTTGGGTATGCCCAGTAGTATTAACAGAGAATAAAAGAGAGGACTGCAAAGTTTAATTGTATAGCAGGATAAAGTACAACCAGTGTAGCTTTAAATAGCCAGGTGAGGTAGATCAAGCTGTGATTACCCCGTTACTCCTGTTGGTATGCTTTGATGGATATACAGAGAAAAACAATATAGCTGTGGTGCTTTTGTGCTTTAGGTGCTTTTGTTACCTTGTTGGTGAGAGAAATATATATATATTAATTTACAAAAGCCTAGATATTGGCTTTCTCTATATATCCATCAAAGCATACCAACAGGGGTAACGGGGTAATCACAGCTTGATCTACCACACCTGGCTATTTAAAGCTACACTGGTTGGTACTTTATCCTGCTATACAATTAAACCCTGGGGCTGCTTTAAGTATGCAGCTGCCTACTTTTGTTAAAAAATAACTGCATCCCCCCCCCCTTCCCCAGTACTTACCTCCTTGCTGATCTGCAGGTCCGTGGCTGTGAGGGAAGCGTTGTACGGGAGGAGGAGGAGGTAGCCAGAATTTTTCAAAGTGCGCTGTAAGCACAGTATTTGAAGGTTCTATTTGACTCTCAGATGTAATACATGTAATGCTATTGCTATTCTATAAACCGAAATAGAGTCCCCATTCATACGAATAGGTCAATTAACCTATTTGTATGAATGGGGACTCTATTTCGGTTTATAGAAAGCCAATATCATTACATGTATTCCATAAACCGAAAGTCTATAAACCGAAAGACATTCGGTTTATAGACTTTCGGTTTATGGAATACATGTAATACTATTGGCTTTCTATAGACCGAAACCGGGGACTCTATTTCGGTTTATAGAAAGCCAATAACATTACATACAATGTAATCGCCGAACCCTGAACTCCAACACGGACATACAGGGGTCCGGGGTCCAAAAATCGTAAAGTTCGGTACGAACCCGAAAAGTGTGGTTCGGGTTCGCTCAACACTAGTCACTACCACTGACATAAACTGTAACTAGATTATCTATGCATTTACCTAGATTATCTGTGCATTTAAAATAAACATATGTGTATAATAGATGCCAAGATGTTTGTTTTGTGTTTGTTTCAATATATTTCAATAAAATGGACAAATACATTGATGTGTTTATTCCCTGGAGCCAGTTTGTGAAATGTTCCCATGATGCGACAGCCTCAAAAATCTTAGATCAGGGCTCACTTTACAGCTGGTGGCAAATACTAAACATGATGAGATAAAATCATAAGAGATACCCCCTGCAGCCCTACTGGCTCCTCCTTATCAGTGGGGCAGGGCTGGGTGTCTCTATACAGTATCTTCCAGCACAGAGATAACAACATTCTGAAAAAGTGACCAGGACTCACAGACCTATTCCAAAATTTACATTGTACATTGTATCTTTTATTGCTGTAGAGTTCTGCAATACACTCATACACTGCACATTACTGTGAGCTTTGTTGCTGTGGAGGTCTTTGACACACTCACACACTGCACATTGCTGTGAGCTTTATTGCTGTTGTGCTCTGTGGTACACTCATACACTGCAAATTACTGTAATTTTCTTCTTTCTCACATACTGTACACACACAAATTATATATTGTTTTTATTGCCATAAGAAGGGCTTTCATTAGATACCATTATATTCATCATATCTTATAATTTACTACAAAACAAATCAAAAAATATGATGAAAAAATATAAAAAAAACACTTTTTCTAACTTTGACCTATAAACAAATGTACACAAATACAATAATTAAAAAAGACCCCATCTAAATAGTTTTAAAATTTTGTCCTGAGTTTAGATATATACTTGTTTCCATGTTTTTCTGCAGATTTTTTGCAAGTTAAGGCAAAAAAATAGTGTTTTTTTTTTCTTCAGTGACCTTTTGACCCCCAACCGAACCCTAAATTTAACCCTAACTCTACCCCTTATGCTAACCCATAATTTATTCTAGTTTTAATTTAATTTTAATCCTAACCATTATTCTAATCCTAACTCTAGATTTTTAGCTAATTAAGTCTTTTTTCTTTTACATTGTAATGTTGCTGACTGCCTCTAGGGGCAGTCTAGCAACAGCATCAGAGCAATGGAAGTAAATTTTGTTTTCACTTCCGACGCTCTACCCACAGGAGGGCAGCAGCAGTATTGGAGGATCATGCTGCTCTACACTATATCGCCCGCGAATGGTGCCCATGGTACCGGATTTCGGTGTTGCTTAAGGCCTCGATCTTGAGGTATTAAAGCATCATCGTTTGAGCAGTGTTTGCTGTCATGCCAAAGCATGAGTTGGCAATCCTATAATTTGTTTTGTATATGCCATGATAGCCTTTATTGTAGGATTTGATCCAACACCAGGCCTAAGCCATGAAATTTAAGTAGTAGAGCTGGACTTCATGAGCTGGGGGTCGTAAAAGGTATTGGAGCATGTGATCTGACTTTGGGATATATATATTGGTAATTATATGTAAGGATTTCTTGTGTTTTCTCCTATTTTATTTTATGGACTGTTTTGCAACTTGTACTTTGTATTTCTGTATGTCATTTATTTCTGTATTTTTTTTACAAGCACTGTGAATCTTTTTTTCAGATTAAATGTTTACCTAATCAGCTCCTGTCTTTGTTCTCTAATATGAACTAACTCTTCTGAGGATAGCTCAGGTAGAACACTTTACCAAAGGGTTAAATATATATGTATGTCATCAGTAAAGTAAGGTTGTGATACAATATTGTACTGTGTTTGGGATAACCTAAGACACCTGGATATAAAGTCTTGGTGGTGGAAGCAAATTGTGTACTGAAATGATAGTGTACAACAGTTAACCAGGGCTCTGGTGTCATTAAACCTTTCATTCCCACACTCTCTCCACTGTCTCAGCTGTGCCAATAGCCTGCATTCGTGACAATTGTGATCTTAGATTGCAAACACCACTTGTTGGCCCGTTCAATGTCGGCAACGCTTTGCCAGACAGGACAGACCTAGTCCGTCCTATGTCGGCAAGAGGTTAAACAGACTGTCTAGTGCCCAAAATGCATCTTCCAAATGTTAACGCATATTAATGTGCTTTCGAAGTATTTTAAAATGCAAGTTTTACATTTTTAATTGATTCAGATTTAAAATACTTACAGCTAGATGACCTTGTGAAATTTCAGCAGTTTGCAAGAAACCAGGACTACCCACACTAGATGAGTAAAAGTAATTTCCTTATTTATTTATTTTTTGCTGCAGGAACCATTGAGATTAATTTCATTCAAATGATTGGAATTTCCTGTCTCTCTAGTCATGCCATCAGACTACTGTGTACAAGAGCAAATTCTGTATCACAGTCCACACAATGTATTCATTTCCAAGAGCACGTGTGACTAAAGTGACTAAATTAAACAAAACTTTATATGCTCAGCTTTTATTTAATCAGTGCTGCCGCACCTGCACTAAACATGCTGTAATCACTGGGGGAGTGCTTGAGTCACATATAAAAAATGGGATTTATGCAGAATGCCTGCATCAAATCACACAGGGATAAAACCCTGTGCACTAAACAAGCAGTTGTCTTCATCTTGTGCCAAAGTGAGTTTGGGGACTAGACTGTCCCTTTAATAACCAAGTTAGAGAGCTAGGTAAGTTGAAGAATGTTTCCAACTCGCCTATTAATGTCTGATTTGTGCAGTTCACTTGTCAGTTCACTGCATTTAACATGTAGGCCAAAATAGTAACACTATTTTTCAAATGTAACAATTTTTTCAAAACATCTATTGTAGTCTAAGTTTTGGTTTGTCAGATTTTCCAGAATTCAGTCAGAAGACTAAACAGCAGAGCAATGGGTGAATAAACAAAAGCTCTTGATGCTTAGACATGAGCTTTCTTTACATTGATTAGAACAGTAATACTTAGAGAGGGAGGTGCGCAATGTGAATTGGATAGAGCGGTGCACAATGTGAATTAGAGAGGGCGGTGCACAATGTGAATTTAAAGGAATGGGAATTAGAAAGGGAGGTGCGCAATGTGAATTGGAGAGAGCGGTGCACAATGTGAATTAGAGAGTGCGGTGCACAATGTGAATTTAAAGGAATGTGAATTAGAAAGGGAGGTGCACAATGTGAATTAGAGAGGGAGGTGCGCAATGTGAATTAGTGAGGAATGTGAATTAGAGAGGAATGGGAATTAGAGAGGTCGGTGCACAATGTGAATTAGAGAGGACGGTGCACAATGTGAATTAGAGAGGACGGTGCACAATGTGAATTAGAGAGGACGTGCACAATGTGAATTAGAGAGGTCGGTGCACAATGTGAATTAGAGAGGTCGGTGCACAATGTGAATTAGAGAGAGCGGTGCAGAATGTGAATTAGAGAGAGCGGTGCACAATGTGAATTAGAGAGGACGTGCACAATGTGAATTAGAGAGAGCGGTGCACAATGTGAATTAGAGAGGACGTGCACAATGTGAATTAGAGAGAGCGGTGCACAATGGGAATTAGAGAGGTCGGTGCACAATGTGAATTAGAGAGGTCGGTGCACAATGTGAATTAGAGAGCGGTGCACAATGTGAATTAGAGAGGACGTGCACAATGTGAATTAGAGAGGACGTGCACAATGTGAATTAGAGAGAGCGGTGCACAATGTGAATTAGAGAGAGCGGTGCACAATGGGAATTAGAGAGAGCGGTGCACAATGTGAATTAGAGAGGACGGTGCACAATGTGAATTAGAGAGGACGTGCACAATGTGAATTAGAGAGAGCAGTGCACAATGTGAATTAGAGAGAGCGGTGCACAATGTGAATTAGTGAGGACGGTGCACAATGTGAATTAGAGAGGACGGTGCGCAATGTAAATTAGAGAGGTCGGTGCACAATGTGAATTAGAGAGGACGTGCACAATGTGAATTAGAGAGGACGGTGCACAATGTGAATTAGAGAGAGCAGTGCACAATGTGAATTAGAGAGGACGGTGCACAATATGAATTAGAGAGGACGGTGCACAATGTGAATTAGAGAGGACGGTGCACAATGTGAATTAGAGAGGACGGTGCACAACGTGAATTAGAGAGGACGGTGCACAATATGAATTAGAGAGGACGGTGCACAATGTGAATTAGAGAGGACGGTGCACAATGTGAATTAGAGAGGACGGTGCACAATATGAATTAGAGAGGACGGTGCACAATGTGAATTAGAGAGGACGGGGCACAATGTGAATTAGAGAGGATGGTGCACAATGTGAATTAGTGAGGACGGTGCACAATGTGAATTCGAGAGGGAGGTGCACAATGTGAATTAGAGAGGGCGGTGAACAATGTGAATTAGAGAGAGCGGTGCACAATGTGAAATAGAGAGGGTGGTGCACAATGTGAATTAGAGAGGACGGTGCACAATGTGAATTAGAGAGGATGGTGAACAATGTGAATTAGAGAGGATGGTGCACAATGTGAATTAGAGAGGACGGTGCACAATGTGAATTAGAGAGGACGGTGCACAATGTGAATTAGAGAGGACGGTGCACAATGTGAATTAGAGAGGACGGTGCACAATGTGAATTAGAGAGGACGGTGACAATGTGAATTAGAGAGAGCGGTGCACAATGTGACTTTAGCAATTTAGGAACCAAAATTCTAACAGAATGGAGTTTACCCCAACAGAACAGGAAACATCCCTGGGCACTATTAATCTCGTGACCTACAATTTAACCTACCTTTAACGTCTAAATGGAGTAAACATTATTCTTAGAGACAGAAGTCTTTAATATACTGCCAAACCTCAGCATTCAGAGAAATACAACCACCCATCTGCTTAACCCACAAGACCCAGGATGACATCTGAATCCTCCCAAATATGTGTGCACATAAAATCTGTTAACATCACCATTTCTTTTACTGCTCTCGCTCACTTTCTTACGACCAACAATGAACAGCTGAGTTTTGTATGCTCTATTTTATTCACCTCTCTCCATCTGGCATTTGTTACTTCTAAATTTAGATAGAGATTTTTATTTTCTTTTTTACATCTATAAATTGTAGTTAATGGATGAAATAATGTGTAATAAAAATGTCTAGTCTGTTAGCTGCTAACGTATTTGCTCGATTATAAGACGACCCTGATTATAAGACGACCCCCCAAACTTTGTATATTCCTTTAGGAAAAAAACTAAAAGCCTGAATATAAGACTACCCTATAGGAAAAAAGTTTAACTTGTATATATGTAAATTGATTTTTAATATTTAATAAAAAATGTATATCATACAAGTGCATTTCTTGTTTTTATTTCCTTTTATGTGCCAATGCGGCCTCTCCCCCCCCGCCCCACCCCCCCCTAATCCCCCCCCCCCAACGTTGTCTCTGTGGGGCGATTGTGGGTGCCCCAGAGACCAAATTTCAGGTGCTGGCTATTGCCTCAACATCGTTGATCGCGAAAACTGCTCGTTTCACCGCAGGATGTATCAGGCACATCCATCATCAGGAACGTAGGACGTACCAGACACGTCCATTGTCACGAAGGGGTTAAACCAATATGGGTCAAACTTGATGGACTATATATCTTTTTGTCATCTAATTAACTATTTAACAACAAAAAAACATCATGCATAGTTAGCAAATCCTGTAGCAGTGGTTAGATGCTTAGATGTGTGGATAAGGCAAGTACAAAAGAGAGATCATAATTGATAAACAAGGAGAAGAAACATAGTGTGAGGATTTTCAGCAAGGGAGAACAATATGCAGATCAACGTACATATGAGCAGGAGATATAGTAATACTGAAAGTACACGTTACCCACCGGGGTTATTTCAGTAGTAGGAAAACACTGAGGAGTAGGCACCACGGCGATAGACGTAAAACAGTCCAATATGATAAAAACAAGATCAATGGTAGTGATCAGGAAGCCAAACACCTGACTAGCAGACACGGAGGATGATCCACAGTAAAATACAGCAGCAGTGATGTAAGGGTTAATTGCAGATAGTAGACAGCTAGTCCCCAATAAGGTGCAGCCAGCAATGTAAGGGTTAATTGCAGATAGGATAGTAGAGGTATTCCACAATATGGTGCAGCCAGCAGTGTAAGGGTTAATTGCAGATACTAGACAGGTATTCCACAAATGCAAATAACACGGCCAGGGATAAGGCACTATACCTTGTAGTATGGGATAGAAGAGGTGAGAGTAATCAGGGACAGTCCGGGTCAGGGGCACAAGCAAAGGATCAATACGAAGAACAGGCAGGAGTCGGGGCCCACAGGCAATCAGAGAGAGGTCCGTTTAAACAATCCGAGGTCAGGCAAACAGAAGGCAGATAAACGATGAACAGTCCGGGATCAGCAACAGAAAGATACATTCAATAAAACGCCAGGTACACAATTCACAAGAATCACCAAGCACAGTGGAGAGCGCGGTGATTCCCTTTGAACTTTTGCGGTTAATAAGGGGACATGACGTCACGGTGAGTGTGCCCGCTCTGTGAGTGACACCGGAGATGCAGAGGCATTCGACAGTGATGTCTTGTTTGTGATGTGATTGTCGCACGGTATGGAAGCTGGATTTATTGATGGTTCATGGCAGGGCCGTCTTTAATAGTGATTGGACCCTGGGCAAGCATTTGCTTGGGCCCCCTGGACCCTGCCCCCTCCCCTGCATGCAATCCCGCCATCCATCGCAATGTTACCCCCCCCCCCCCCCCCACACACACACACATTTGCCATAATTGTTGTGCCATTCAGATGCCAGTAATATTGTGCCTTTCAGATGCCAGTAATATTGTGCCATTCAGATTGCAGTATTATTGTGCCAGTCAGAGCCCAGTAATATTGTGCCAGTCAGAGCCCAGTAATATTGTGCCATTCAGAGCCCAGTAATATTGTACCATTCAGAGCCCAGTAATATTGTGCCAGTCAGATGCCTTTAATATTGTGCAAGTCAGAGCCCAGTAATATTGTGCCAGTCAGAGCCCAGGAATATTGTGCCAGTCAGAGCCCAGGAATATTGTGCCAGTCAGATACCAGGAATATTGTGCCAGTCAGATACCAGGAATATTGTGCCACTCAGATGCCTGTAATATTGTGCCAGTCAGATGCCTGCAATATTGTGCCATTCAGAGCCCAGTAATAATGTGCCAGTCAGATGCCTGCAATATTGTGCCAGTCAGATGCCTGCAATATTGTGCCAGTCAGATGCCTGCAATATTGGGCCAGTCAGAGTCCAGTAATAATGTGCCAGTCAGATGCCTGCAATATTGTGCCAGTCAGATGCCTGCAATACTGGGCCAGTCAGATGCCTGCAATACTGGGCCAGTCAGATGCCTGCAATACTGGGCCAGTCAGATGCCTACAATATTGGGCCAGTCCGAGCCCAGTAATAATGTGCCAGTCAGATGCCTGCAATATTGTGCCAGTCAGATGCCTGCAATATTGGGCCAGTCAGAGCCCAGTAATAATGTGCCAGTCAGATGCCTGCAATATTGGGCCAGTCAGAGCCCAGTAATATTGTGCCAGTCAGATGCCTGCAATATTGGGCCATTCAGAGCCCAGTAATAATGTGCCAGTCAGATGCCTGCAATATTGTGCCAGTCAGATGCCTGCAATATTGGGCCAGTCAGATGCCTGCAATATTGGGCCAGTCAGATGCCTGCAATATTGGGCCAGTCAGAGCCCAGTAATATTGGGCCAGTCAGAGCCCAGTAATATTGTACCATTCAGAGCCCAGTCATATTGTGCCAGTCAGATGCCTTTAATATTGTGCCAGTCAGAGCCCAGTAATATTGTGCCAGTCAGAGCCCAGGAATATTGTGCCAGTCAGAGCCCAGTAATAATGTGCCAGTCAGATGCCTGCAATATTGTGCCAGTCAGATTCCTGCAATATTGGGCCAGTCAGAGCCCAGTAATAATGTGCCAGTCAGATGCCTGCAATATTGTGCCAGTCAGATTCCTGCAATATTGGGCCAGTCAGAGCCCAGTAATAATGTGCCAGTCAGATGCCTGCAATATTGTGCCAGTCAGATGCCTGCAATATTGGGCCAGTCAGAGCCCAGTAATAATGTGCCAGTCAGATGCCTGCAATATTGTGCCAGTCAGATGCCTGCAATACTGGGCCAGTCAGATGCCTGCAATACTGGGCCAGTCAGATGCCTGCAATATTGGGCCAGTCAGAGCCCAGTAATAATGTGCCAGTCAGATGCCTGCAATATTGTGCCAGTCAGATGCCTGCAATATTGGGCCAGTCAGAGCCCAGTAATAATGTGCCAGTCAGATGCCTGCAATATTGTGCCAGTCAGATGCCTGCAATATTGGGCCAGTCAGAGCCCAGTAATAATGTGCCAGTCAGATGCCTGCAATATTGTGCCAGTCAGATGCCTGCAATACTGGGCCAGTCAGATGTCTGCAATACTGGGCCAGTCAGATGCCTGCAATATTGGGCCAGTCAGAGCCCAGTAATAATGTGCCAGTCAGATGCCTGCAATATTGTGCCAGTCAGATGCCTGCAATATTGGGCCAGTCAGAGCCCAGTAATAATGTGCCAGTCAGATGCCTGCAATATTGTGCCAGTCAGATGCCTGCAATATTGGGCCAGTCAGAGCCCAGTAATAATGTGCCAGTCAGATGCCTGCAATATTGTGCCAGTCAGATGCCTGCAATATTGGGCCAGTCAGAGCCCAGTAATAATGTGCCAGTCAGATGCCTGCAATATTGTGCCAGTCAGATGCCTGCAATACTGGGCCAGTCAGATGTCTGCAATACTGGGCCAGTCAGATGCCTGCAATATTGGGCCAGTCAGAGCCCAGTAATAATGTGCCAGTCAGATGCCTGCAATATTGTGCCAGTCAGATGCCTGCAATATTGGGCCAGTCAGAGCCCAGTAATAATGTGCCAGTCAGATGCCTGCAATATTGTGCCAGTCAGATGCCTGCAATACTGGGCCAGTCAGATGCCTGCAATACTGGGCCAGTCAGATGCCTGCAATATTGGGCCAGTCAGAGCCCAGTAATAATGTGCCAGTCAGATGCCTGCAATATTGTGCCAGTCAGATGCCTGCAATATTGGGCCAGTCAGAGCCCAGTAATAATGTGCCAGTCAGATGCCTGCAATATTGTGCCAGTCAGATGCCTGCAATATTGGGCCAGTCAGAGCCCAGTAATAATGTGCCAGTCAGATGCCTGCAATATTGTGCCAGTCAGATGCCTGCAATACTGGGCCAGTCAGATGTCTGCAATACTGGGCCAGTCAGATGCCTGCAATATTGGGCCAGTCAGAGCCCAGTAATAATGTGCCAGTCAGATGCCTGCAATATTGTGCCAGTCAGATGCCTGCAATATTGGGCCAGTCAGAGCCCAGTAATAATGTGCCAGTCAGATGCCTGCAATATTGTGCCAGTCAGATTCCTGCAATATTGGGCCAGTCAGAGCCCAGTAATAATGTGCCAGTCAGATGCCTGCAATATTGTGCCAGTCAGATGCCTGCAATATTGGGCCAGTCAGAGCCCAGTAATAATGTGCCAGTCAGATGCCTGCAATATTGTGCCAGTCAGATGCCTGCAATACTGGGCCAGTCAGATGCCTGCAATACTGGGCCAGTCAGATGCCTGCAATATTGGGCCAGTCAGAGCCCAGTAATAATGTGCCAGTCAGATGCCTGCAATATTGTGCCAGTCAGATGCCTGCAATATTGGGCCAGTCAGAGCCCAGTAATAATGTGCCAGTCAGATGCCTGCAATATTGTGCCAGTCAGATGCCTGCAATATTGGGCCAGTCAGAGCCCAGTAATAATGTGCCAGTCAGATGCCTGCAATATTGTGCCAGTCAGATGCCTGCAATACTGGGCCAGTCAGATGTCTGCAATACTGGGCCAGTCAGATGCCTGCAATATTGGGCCAGTCAGAGCCCAGTAATAATGTGCCAGTCAGATGCCTGCAATATTGTGCCAGTCAGATGCCTGCAATATTGGGCCAGTCAGAGCCCAGTAATAATGTGCCAGTCAGATGCCTGCAATATTGTGCCAGTCAGATGCCTGCAATATTGGGCCAGTCAGAGCCCAGTAATAATGTGCCAGTCAGATGCCTGCAATATTGTGCCAGTCAGATGCCTGCAATATTGGGCCAGTCAGAGCCCAGTAATAATGTGCCAGTCAGATGCCTGCAATATTGTGCCAGTCAGATGCCTGCAATACTGGGCCAGTCAGATGTCTGCAATACTGGGCCAGTCAGATGCCTGCAATATTGGGCCAGTCAGAGCCCAGTAATAATGTGCCAGTCAGATGCCTGCAATATTGTGCCAGTCAGATGCCTGCAATATTGGGCCAGTCAGAGCCCAGTAATAATGTGCCAGTCAGATGCCTGCAATATTGTGCCAGTCAGATGCCTGCAATACTGGGCCAGTCAGATGCCTGCAATACTGGGCCAGTCAGATGCCTGCAATATTGGGCCAGTCAGAGCCCAGTAATAATGTGCCAGTCAGATGCCTGCAATATTGTGCCAGTCAGATGCCTGCAATATTGGGCCAGTCAGAGCCCAGTAATAATGTGCCAGTCAGATGCCTGCAATATTGTGCCAGTCAGATGCCTGCAATATTGGGCCAGTCAGAGCCCAGTAATAATGTGCCAGTCAGATGCCTGCAATATTGTGCCAGTCAGATGCCTGCAATACTGGGCCAGTCAGATGTCTGCAATACTGGGCCAGTCAGATGCCTGCAATATTGGGCCAGTCAGAGCCCAGTAATAATGTGCCAGTCAGATGCCTGCAATATTGTGCCAGTCAGATGCCTGCAATATTGGGCCAGTCAGAGCCCAGTAATAATGTGCCAGTCAGATGCCTGCAATATTGTGCCAGTCAGATGCCTGCAATATTGGGCCAGTCAGAGCCCAGTAATATTGTGCCAGTCAGATGCCTGCAATATTGGGCCATTCAGAGCCCAGTAATATTGTGCCAGTCAGAGCCCAGGAATATTGTGCAAGTCAGAGGCCTGTAATATTGTGCCAGTCAGATACCAGGAATATTGTGCCATTCAGAGCCCAGTAATATTGTGCCATTCAGATACCTGTAATATTGTGCCAGTCAGATACCTGTAATATTGTGCCAGTCAGATACCAGTAATATAGTGCCTGTCAGAGCCCAGGAATATTGTGCCAGTCAGATGCCTGTAATATTATGCCAGTCAGATGCCTGTAATATTATGCCAGTCAGATGCCTGTAATAGTGTGCCAGTCAGATGCCTTTCATAGTGTGCCAGTCAGAGCCCAGGAATATTGTGCCAGTCAGATGCCTGTAATATTGTGCCAGTCAGAGCCCAGTAATATTGTGCCAGCCAGAGCCCAGTAATATTGAGCCAGCCAGAGCCCAGTAATATAGTGCCACTCAGAGCCCAGTAATATAGTGCCACTCAGAGCCCAGTAATATAGTGCCAGCCAGATGCCCAGTAATATTGTGCCAGTCAGATACCCAGTAATATAGTGCCAGCCAGACACCAGTAATATAGTGCCAGTCAGACCCCAGTAATATAGTGCCAGTCAGATACCAGTAATATAGTGCCAGTCAGATACCAGTAATATAGTGCCAGTCAGACCCCAGTAATATAGTGCCAGTCAGATACCGAGTAATATAGTGCCAGTCAGACCCCAGTAATATAGTGCCAGTCAGATACCCAGTAATATAGTGCCAGTCAGACCCCAGTAATATAGTGCCAGTCAGATACCCAGTAATATAGTGCCAGTCAGATACCCAGTAATATAGTGCCAGTCAGACCCCAGTAATATAGTGCCAGTCAGATACCCAGTAATATAGTGCCAGTCAGACCCCAGTAATATAGTGCCAATCAGATACCCAGTAATATAGTGCCAGTCAGACCCCAGTAATATAGTGCCAATCAGATACCCAGTAATATAGTGCCAGTCAGACCCCAGTAATATAGTGCCAGTCAGATACCCAGTAATATAGTGCCAGTCAGATACCCAGTAATATAGTGCCAGTCAGACCCCAGTAATATAGTGCCAGTCAGATACCTGTAATATAGTGCCAGTCAGATACCCAGTAATATAGTGCCAGTCAGACCCCAGTAATATAGTGCCAATCAGATACCCAGTAATATAGTGCCAGTCAGACCCCAGTAATATAGTGCCAATCAGATACCCAGTAATATAGTGCCAGTCAGACCGCAGTAATATAGTGCCAGTCAGATACCCAGTAATATAGTGCCAGTCAACCCCCCCCCCCCCCTCCCCTCCCTAGTACTTACACTTCACTGCTCCGTGTCCCCCGCCGGATGTCTCCTCCGTGCAGTCTTCCCTCTTGCACGGAGGAGGGAAACAGTCACCGGATGTGACGTCACGTCACATCCGGCGTCAGTTTTATTTATTTTTTTATTTTTTTTTTCGGCTGTAGAATCCATCGGATGCGGCTTGCCGGAAAAAAGCGTTCACAAGCGCAATGCGCTGTGAACGCGGCAAGCAGGGGCTGGGGGCCCACGGGACAGCTGCCTTGGGGCCCCCCAGGAGTAACTGGGCCCAGGGCAGCTGCCCCGTTTGCCCCGCGTTAAAGACGGCCCTGGTTCATGGCATCCAGCGAGTACTAGGTACATTGGGGATGAGCTCCATGGTGGGGCCTGACAAATAGTTACAACCTCAGTAAACGTGATCCTAACTATCAAGGTCAGTGTAACAACTCACATACTGTCTATAGTCACATACACTTGCCCAAGTCATTATTTTATTATTGTTATATTCCCTCTAGTGGCTGTTTCAAGTACAATATAATTAGGGATTATTCTAGCCTTGGCGTAGAAATAATCTAATTTAAAGGCAATAGGCGAGTATTTGCATAAACCTTCTTTACTGATAAACCTCCAGCAGCAAAAGTGTTAAACTTACTGATAGTAAATCAGTAAACAGTATAAAAGACCCCAGTAAACACTCCCACTTCTTCTTTCGTTGATGTGTCGATCAGGAGAAGCACTAAATTCCGAAGAGATAGATCCAAATTTCCAAACCGAAGGGGAGGCGAAGCAGAAAACAGCCTTCAGATCCAAGATCCAGCTGAAAGGGGACAGGAGAAACATTGTGAAAGTAAACGGATTCTCCAAACATAGTGTATATCATATCAGTAGACAGAGAAACTATAACTAAGTTATAGCTTCAAAATGCATCACAGATAGGTAGACGTATAAATAACAATAAGATGTGGAATGTAATGCAAGACATATGAGCAACACATGCAGATAAGACATAAGCAACACAGGCAGATAATGGGATGGGAAAAAACGCCAAAGGGAGGGAAATACTCGCCTCCTGTCTTTAATAACATTTTGATTATTTCTATTTTATTTCAGCAGACCGAGGGGGGGCGAGCTGAGCGAAAAGTAGATGACACACAGACGGGTCCTTGCCCAGACCGTTAACAGGTGTAATGGATGGCTGTGCCGAGATGGGCTGGAGTCACGGTGCAGGGGTAGTGGGCAATTCAAAACCCTGCGCAGGGTGAGCACTCTCCACCTGGGGTGGAGCCCCAGGGTTTGAGTACCGACAAGAGGAGGCCTTGTTAGGTTTCCTAGAAGTCACAGCCAGGCAGTGAGTAAACAGGGTCTATGTGCAAGTTCAGAGCCCTTTGAGATTGATAACTGGACGGTATTCCCCAGACTTCTTTTTCACCAGAAACATTTTTCTGAGGAAAAAAGGGACGGTCTAGAACCAATTCTAAAGCTCTCTTTTCCCAAAGGGAAGAAAGCTCTGCGTCCACGAGTGATAGGGCCTTCGAAGACGTACGCAGAGGATGGAGAAGAGAGCACCAACGCGTTATGGAAGAGAATTTGATACTGAAACCTGTGACGGTTTGTAGGACCCAGGGATCCTGGGTGAGCATAGACCATTGGGGAAGGAAATGGGACAATCTGCTGGCAATGGGAACATGAGGAGAACTGGTAAAAGTCTTACCTGACTGAAATCTTGCCCTGGAAGAGGAAGCTCCACTGAACCTGGAATTCCCACGAAAGGAGGGCGTGTGTTAGGACGATGAACGACCCTTGAACCTGTAGCAGGATGATGCCCAGGAAATCGGGGCCTGGAGTCTGTGAAGGCAGCTCTGCTGGTGGCATGGCCCCTCTGCCGGCCAGCTCTGTGGGGAAAACGGTCTCCTCTGAAGACTCTTCGCATGGAATCTGTCCCCAAAGAGCAGGTCATCCATAAGGGCGTCATCCGCCATCCAGAAAATTTGGGCCAGGGGGCCAGAAACGTCCAGTAGCTTGTCCTGGACAGACCACAGGTCCTTTTCCAACCCCTTCTTGGGATCCTTGCCACTACGTGCCATGAATGATTAAGTGAAAAAGAAAACAAGATCTAGGACAGTTACTTCCTGTAGCAGACTGGAAATAGTCTGTGGAAGTGCTCCTCTATCAGACCATTAGTCGGACTTCCAAGTAAGCTCCTTTAAAAGAAATTGACAAAGCCAGTAGCAGGATGTCTGCTGTCCATCAAGCCATGCCAAGTCCAAATTTTTTCTGAAGTCGGCCGCACTTTCACAAATACATATCTGCTTTGGGCCACATTCATTTTTTTACTTACAGTAATAATAAAGAACTGTTTGTTAGCATAGAAAAATGTTTGGTTATATTTAGCAGTAATAAAAATCATCTTTATTCAAACAGAACTGCACATTAATATTCCTAAATTTCCCAAAGAAAGAGCACACCCCAAAAGAGATGGAAAGAAAGCATGTGCTAATATAAAAACCTCCCAAAAATGTTTAGTTGCCAATTAGGGACTTCAAAATAAAGCCATTCAATTCACAGGTTTTCTAATTTAAAGGGAAGGACAAAGGGGGTGATGTGTAAAGATGGAGCACACACAGATAGCTCCAGATAACGGTACTACCTGCGTGTGCACCTATGTATAAAGTAGACTACTGATATATGTCCACCATTGGCGGCTCTGCACTTCCAGGATGACGCACAAACACTGTTTGGCGGAGGTTCCCAACACTTTACAATGAGGGAAGCTCTATGCATAACCCCCATTGTGTTTTTCAAAAATACATAATATAAAACAAACATACAAAATTAAACTACAATGACAAACTGCTATGCGTCCAATATAAATTACCATCCGCACTTAGGAATGCCTTAAACATGTAGATATAAGATGGTGCAGTCACTTGAATTGGAAAGCCTCCTGTTTGATTATCTTTAAATTTGCCTAGGGTCATACATGTGTTCTGTTAAGTATGGTATATACCTTTGGGCATTCCATTTGTTAGGCAACACACAGCGCTTCAACAAATAAGCAGGTGAAACCTTTATGTACCTCCATTTTCACTCCAAATCCTTGGAGGCATGGCAAATAATTGAAATGTTAAATATATTTCAGTTATTTCTATGGCACAATGAGCAGAGCCTGATAAATAATTCTTACTTGTAGAGTGGTCCAGTTTTATTGAAAAGTGCATATAAAAATTAAACCTATAAAAGGTTAAGGCTTAAAATAAATGGGGTACAAATATAACTATATTACATTATTGGTTTGGCTACAAGTTTTTATGACCAGTTTCTATGTACTCAGACATAGTGTGGGAGTCAATGTGTGTGTTACTGTCTGTAAGTGTGACTGGGTGTCTAAGTATGTAAGGGTGTCTGAAAGTGTGTATATTTATGTGTGTATTTCTGTGTGTGTGTATAAGGTTTTCTCTGTAAGTGT
Source organism: Pelodytes ibericus (assembly GCA_036172795.1). Classification (NCBI taxonomy): domain Eukaryota; kingdom Metazoa; phylum Chordata; class Amphibia; order Anura; family Pelodytidae; genus Pelodytes; species Pelodytes ibericus. Next base: position 47,622,593 of record CM069857.1, on the reverse strand, counting down.
ATGTATGTGTGTGTGTATAATGATGACTAAGTGTGTGTGTGTGTGTAAGTGTGTGTGGGACAGTGTGTATAAGGGTGTCTCTGTAAGTGTATATGTGTTTGTGTGTGTAATGATGACTAAGTGTGTGTCTGTGAGAGTGTGTGTGTGTAAGTGTGACTGTGTGTATTTATGCGTGAGTGTGTAAGTGTGGCTGTGTATGTGTGTAGGAAGGGCCCAAAAAAAAATTCTGTACCCCCCACCCGCCTTGATAGTTTATCAATTAATATGGGACAACCAGCGGATGTGGATCCCGGCTTTTAGTCACATATTAATTGATAAACTATCAGAGGGGGGCAGAATTTTTTTCAGTAAGGTGCTCTAAAATTTCTGATGGCAGGCCTGTGCCTACACCTCACAAAATGTTTTAAATAAATGTTGTCATTCCACTAAAGCACCAGATGAGGTCAGTGTAACTACACAAACACAGTATCAGTAACTGGGAGTAAAGTAAGTGCACTGAAGGAACAGCAAAGCCAGTAGAGTAAGGCTGCATATTCGGAAATGCCTATTGGGTCACATTTAGCTTTTTATTTATTGACTGGGATGATGAAGAAGATATTGTTAGCTTTAGAAATGTTTAATTATTTAGCAGTAATACAAAAAAAGAGCTCACAAAGAGATTAAATCAACTTTATTAAAGAAAACTACAAAATGGGTAGTCAAATGAGTTATGCCACACCTTATCACCAGATGGAAGCTGCTGCAGTAAATCCTTCTTGGACAAACCTAAATATCGCAGACAAACTACCAGATCAGATTTTCAGATCCAGGATCCTTAATGGTTGTAAAGTAATTATCACTCCAATTGTCTCCAACATTTACTGCCTACATAGTAGTGCATATTATAAGGACATTTGAAGTTGGTAGCAAGGAGGGGGAGCAGTATAATATTTTACTGCTTACAATATAATTTTGGGTATAGTATGTAAAGTTAAAGAGGGAGTAATGACAACATTTATGAAAATTATTAATACTCTGAGACTTTTTTTTTTTCTGGCTTACTCACTTTTTCACTATCACGGTTTGTTTAGAAAATGCCACTGATATAGTAGGTTAAAAGACAAGCACTTTGTCACTTTTTTTTTTCCAGTGAGGATGGGGTCTGTTAATCTAATGCTCCATCCAACCCATAGAAGCACTAGAAAAGCCTTGTGGGCTGGCAGACTACATGAACAATAATTGTGGTCTGTCAGAAAACACTGCCTTGTAGATTCCAGTAAGCAATGTTTCTACTGCATTATTTTTTTAGCCTACATAATCAGTGATTAAACCAAACATGGTACAAAGATCATTTAACAACCGTACAGATCTCCAGACTAGTGTTTTGGAATATTTAACATTTTGGCAATATTACCTCTTTAAATTAAATAAATGGGAAAACAAATGCAGCGTGTGCTCTGCGAAGCGATATAGAATGTAAGAAAAGGGTACAAGTGACCCAAAGGACCATGAACAACATATATTTATAACTAGTTAACAGAGCGAACGGCATGATGGAGTTATGTAAAGAGAAGAATAGTATGTCACAGAATCCAAGATATAACTTGTTAAATAAGCAAACAGTGACTGATAACCTTTGAGAAAGTTCAAGGTGCTAAAACTCAGGTTACTAGAGAAAAAGTAAAAAAAATGACTTTTTGTTCTTAATTCATTTATTTATGAAATACATTATGGATTGAATAACTATAGCACAACAAGGGAGAATAATTTGATGTATTTAGTAGTAAGCCATGCAAACAGATATTTGCAGACAGCTGTGCCTGTCCCAGCTGTTTCCTCATTTTCAGAAGTTTTTCCCTTCTTGGTGCACAAGTCAGAAGACTAACACGAGTGTCACTGGATGTGATGTAAGAGGAAATAGAGACAAGCCCCCCATGTAATGTGGATAGAGTCACTGTGTGACCGGCAGAGCTGCTGGTCCCTCCAAATAAATTCTTTAATATCGGGAATTTAGGATTTACTAAACGGTGTATAGTTGGAAAGGAAAGCCGTTAGTGAAAATTATTTTGTCCTTCAGCAGTATCTGGTTGGAGTCCAGGTGCATGTATGGGTTTGAGCCACTGCATGATACTCAAAGGGACCTTAGTTCATCTTTCAAGCAATGTATTAGAGATACAAATAGACGAGAAAGCATAGTCCAGAAATACTAGGAAAGGTAGGAAATGAGGGCAGCAGAGTTCAAGCAAGGTCTAAGTGTAGAGCTGTGTCAATATAAGGAGACAAGCAACAGGGTCAGTCCTTCACAATAACCAGGCCAAATATCAGAATGTCCCAGCAAAGGACAACTGTGAGTGGAATTTTAGCATGCACAGGAACAAAGACAAGGGCCATGTAATTCAGTGCTCTCAATTCCATACTTGTCATACTATGCCAGCGTACAGGCTTTCCGGTCCTATAAGTGGATTTTAAATAGTAAAATGTCATCTATAATGTACATTTATATCTTATTTCTCAAACAAAAAGAAAAGCCCAATGAAGATGTTCCTTGAGACAGAGGATGATATGAGAACCATTAAAAGGAATGTATCACCTATACAGTGTTGTTACTGTGCAGGTAGAGAATAAAAAATGATTGCAAATGATCTATACATTTTGTTAGCAAAACTGCAAGCAAATTAGAGAAAGAATGTGTTTTGTTTTAAATGTGTATGTGGATTACATGTCATATCACCTGTGGCTTGAAATGTAAATGAGCAGGTTTTCAGTGGGTAATGTGTAATTTACATATCAAGCCACAGGTGATGTCATCAGCAGGAGACTGCACAGACACATTTAAAAACACATGTTTCTCCTCATTTAGGCATTTGCCTGCAATTCTGCTAACATAATGTATAGATCATGTCCACTCATTTGTTATTCTTTATCAGTATAAGCAATGTTTAGGTGATACAGTCCCTTTAACTTGGTCAATGGTAACATTCCTGGATTTGGACAGTAGTAACATCCCCTGGATGTACTTTAAAACAAGAGCATATTTCAACATACTTTTCTGGTTAACTACCTTATTGGCATTATTATGTTTTACAGCATAGTTGCCAACATCGGGCATGTTTCCAGGGACTCATATGTGTTCCACATGCTGCAGACAGAGCATGCAAAGTGCAGCCCGGCAGTATGTAGAATGGATTTACGCACAGACAGAATCCAATTAATTAATCATGGTAGATCCTTTGAGATCTCCACCCTGATTAATTAATTGGATTCTTTCTGTGCGTAAATCCATTCTACATACTGCCAGGCTGCACTTTGCATGGTTCTTTCTGCAGCATGTGGAACAAATATTTGTCCCTGGAAACATGGCCGATGTTGGCAACTATGTTACAGGAACATTAAAACAGTTACTGGTATTCTACCTGCTGGCTGGTAAGAATATAATTTAGGCATATTAATTATATTCTGCTACAAAATACAATGGAACCCTAAACACAAGCAAGCTACATAATAATCACATGCAGAGCAAGTATGGCCTAATTACAACATTGTGGCTGTTGGTCCCAGTAGAGAAAAGGGCAGGGTTAAAAGGGGTGGGGTTACATGACGCCACATGATGTCATAGGATTTGAGATAGAGCTCCACCCTTCCCGTTACAAATACCTGATATCTCGAATTCATTTCCTGGCGTTTAGGCTGTGTTTGTGTTAAACACAATGCTGCCTGGCTGTACACAGTTTAACCCCTACGCGACCTTATAACGAGTTAACTCTTCATAAGAGCTGCAGAATTAGCGACCTTATGACGAGTTAACTCCTGCATGCCTGTTGCGTGATTTTTATGGATCTGACATCGCACTCTTCAGAGTTTTTTTTCTGTCTTTTTTGTTTAGGGGGGTTTGGGATCCAATATTTTTCTTTTTTTTAGTTAGTTAATTAGGGGGGATAAGTGGGTTAGTGTTGCACTAGTTGTGTAGCTTATTATTGGGAAAATAATGGGGAAAAACTTTTTTTCCCCCAAAATTTCCTCTTTTATATGTATTTTTTAATACTAAAATGTAAATAATTTTTATGTATAGGGTATCAAAAGAAAGCTCTAACTGTCCTTTATAAAACATCATATAACTTGTATGGGAGCGTTAAATGAGAGAGAGGAAAATTATGTTTCAAAAACCGCATATTAAAAATTGAAAAACACTCTGGTCCTTAGCCTTGGAAAATCCCTGGTCCTTAAAGGGTTAAAGCATCATGGAGGACAGACCCAAATCGTGCACTTGCTTTGCCTTTATTATTGGGCTTATAACATGGAGCCAGGAGAATTGAGAATATATGTGTACATGCTGGGATTTGACCCATATAATCTTGGCTGGATGGTCTTGCAAGCCTCGCAAAAGGAGAATCTATGCACTTGAGGCTCACACTACTTTACAACCTGCCATGCATGTGTGTTATGTGTCCAAACACAAACACGGAAAGATATTGACACTGCACATCTAACTCAGGATCCATCTGTGTTAAACTGAGGTAAAGGTCACACCTTCACTTGTGGAGTTCCAGAAAGGCGAACATACCGGTAGTCCCTGCGGGCATTTACTGCTTGAGTGGCTGGAAGGTTTGCAATACATTGAACTTCAATGCACAGTCCACCCCCGTTGGGAACATGGTTAATTATTACCAAACTAATTCGGCTGTAGAGTCTAAAAATTACTAGTTAGTATGTTTGAAAGTAAAGCTGTCCAACTTTGTCATCTATAGGTAACAAATCATTAATATTTACAGGTTTGGGGCCTATAATAACAATGATGGTATTCTCAGGAGGCTGGGGCCAAAGATGAGCTACAAGTTGTCCTCTCATCTGCCCGTCTGTGGCTGTGAGGGAAGCGTTGTGCGCTCCCCTCCAGCCAATGCGCATTCAATAAAGTTTGTTTAAACTTTTTTTTTTAAACAAACTTTATTGAATGCGCATTGGCTGGAGGGGAGCTCACACCGCTTCTCTCACAGCCACGGACCTCCACCGGAGACAGAGCAGCGACGAGGTAAGTAAGGGGGGGGATTTTTTTTTTTGACACAGGGTTCCGGCACCCCCAGCTAAGATGCACACTAGGCAGCTGCCTAAGTCGCCTTACTGGTGGTGCCGGCCCTGGCTACAACATGGCCTCCAGTTAGATAGTCCTGTTCAAGCCCTTTTTTAATGTGCTTTTCTGTTTTCCAACACATTATTATATACTTTTTTTCATTCCTGGTTGCAATGTACAAGTTAAAACCCAGCATCATCCAAAGGCATATAATTATCTAAAAATAACCATTTTCCGTATCTGTAAATCTGAAATCTAAAAACAAATTAACTCCTGTGAGCACTGGGTGAGAAAAAAAGGTTAAAAAACAATGTACTGAGTTTGTGCATGTGTCTGGCTAATAATAGCACCATGATTGCTTTAAAGAGACAAACAGAGAAGCAAATATGCGTGTGAGGCTGACGTATAGTCTTAAAAAGGCAATCATCTGTTACCAAACATGTATGGGATAAACAGGATTCCAGCTCGGAATTAAGATGTACCTAACCTTACATTACTCTTGGTTCATGTGTCAAAGATATAACATGAAGCCAGTAGAAAATATAATCATATTTTATTTTTCTGTTTCATGTCAGTGTATTTATTGAAGGAGGGACTTATTGATGTTGTGGATTTACAGAAACATTGATTGTCACAACAGCAAACAACTAATTGGTCTTTCTAGTCTGCCAATAAATAAAACTTAGGTTAGCCTAATGCATATTTTAAAATCAATACTCAGAGTCAGCTTATGCTGCAGTCATTGGAAATGTATTCCAGACATCTACTATTCTTTGTGTATAATACTATTTTATAACAAGTTCTGTTTTTCCACAGACCTCTCAAACAATCTTTTTTTCTGGACGCTGTAGCTACACATTAGTCATATCAAATATATGTAATGAAATATGGCAGGGGTTTAATGACCCCTGCCATAATAAACATTTGCAAGTTCTAGGCTAAAAGAAGTCTCAACTTGCTGTTTTGACCTATGTTTGACCATGTCAGTCGAAGACAGTATTGTGGATACTTGGAGTGGGATGCTCTCTGTCAGATGAGGCCACTTTGAGAAGCCTCTGTCGGACAAGGAAAATGTAGCCGACTCTCAAAGTGAGCGCCGGCTGCGTTTGACTAAAAATGCGTTGCGCCCGAATGTCCGGCAACATCACATGTGTTGAAGTCTTTCGGCAGGGGCCCACAGGGTCTGTAAACTCCCTGGTCGATGCCTATATGTCCCTAGTTTATGATCACTGTGTGATCAAGTGGGAAGGGGTTATTTCCAAACCCTCTAATAGTGGAACGCTCTAACACTAACGACTATATAATGACATTTTCTCATATGCACATACTGAGGGTTATGTATAAACACTAAGGAGTTAGGAATTCAGCAAGCAAGTATGCGCACCTTTTCAACCCCTTTTCAGTAAATCCAAAAGAAGTCCAAAACCGGAGTGTTGTATAAAGCCATAAAAAGCAAAGTTTATTGATAGAAGATTAAAATCATAGTTGGAGAGATACAATCTCATGCTTTTCGCCACATGGCTTAATCATAAACATATACCTCAAACAGGGAGTCTGTTTAAAAAGGGTAGTGGAGGTACTTCCCACAACCTGGATTGGTTCAGGTTAGACCTAACCACACCCGTTAAAAACAGCAAAAAACAATTATAGTAATGAACAGCCTTAGAGTGGCGAAATGTATATCAAAAAGGCAGTTGAACTAGTAGAAACAAAAATTGATATACATTTCGCCACTTTAAGGCTGTTCATTACTATAATTGTTGGCGAAAAGCATGAGATTGTATCTCTCCAACTATGATTTTAATCTTCTATCAATAAACTTTGCTTTTTATGGCTTTATACAACACTCCGGTTTTGGACTTCTTTTGGATTTACCGAAAAAGGGTTGAAAAGGTGCGCATACTTGCTTGCTGAATTCCTTACTCCTTACTATTTGTCTACAGCCGAGGACGCTGTTTGTGCTGCACGTCACCCTAAGCATTGTCAGGTACATTTATTTACTGGCTCTTGTACGATGTGACCTTCTACACAGTTTATGGTTTTTTATGTATAAACACAGTGCACACACAGATGGTGCCAAATATGGCGCTATCGGCATGTGCACCTATGTGTAAATCAGACACTCAACAGATTTCAGGAGTCTGCTTCTCCTCCGCCGGTTTCACACTTGGCACTGCCCATGTATAAAGAATAAAACAGTGAAAAACTGAAAATCACAGACAAACACTGTTTGGCATCAGTTCTTCCCTACATTGAAAGGTGTCGGGATTTATTTAAAGAAAAGTCACAATCGTTGTTATATATAACGAACGGCGAGTGAGCCCTTCCCCCCCCCCCCCCCCATTTTTATGCATTACCTCCACTGTATAGTTCATTCATTTGTCTGACACTTGTTGTTATTTTATATTATATCACAAAACAGGAACAACGGAAAATAGTTTTAATTTGTCACACGATGTCATCAAAACTAATGGGACCCTAGATGTCTGTATACATCTACTGAAATATGGAACATCTGAACCTGATAATTAAAAACACAGCCATGATTTATATTCTGGACAGGCAAATACTTCAGGGAAGTGGATACCCAGAACCCTCTTCAGATTAATTGTCAAGATTCCAAATGGAACGCACTGGTGTGTTTTTTGTTATTGCAATCTATCATTTACATTTTCTGTAGGGATAGCACACCGGTCAGCAGGGGCTGAATTAAATTTCCACAGTAAGCTGTATTTATTCATTTTGATGATATTTATTCAGGTAATAAGATTTCACCAAAGCAACAAATCCAAAGGATGTTTTTTTATGCTGTGTGTAGGAAGAATATACCCGGCAGCAGGCGTTTCATTATCAAATGATGTAGTCAACGTCCTTAACTTGTATTGTCAGTTAGTTTGGGGATGTTTATTACTGTATTTGTTTCAGAATCAAGGTCTCTTAAAGGAAACAGTTTTAGCTGTTCTGCTAAACATTTAAAACTCAATCACTATTAATGTCTGGAGAGTATATCACATACACAGAGAGAATATACTCATTTGTCAGGAGTACATATGTCCTACACAAGAACTGACATGATATGGGGGAGATGCAATATTGACCAATAATGTTATACAGGACAATGTTTGGTCAGACCATGATTTTTTGATGATTGAGTTTAAAGATAGACAAATTAGTAACTCAAGATCAACTTGGAAAATTAATGAATTCATACTAAAAGGGCGACTGTAGCAAAAAATTTACTTATATTTAATTGAAAGATTATATCAAGTGTAGATGATTTATAAAGAAATGCTCGAATGAAAGAATACAAATGAAGAACCTTATTGAGCTTTCTTTACTTCAAATAGTTCTCTCAGTTGGTGGACATATTGTTTAGAATCTTGGCCCAGATCTCCACTCACCTTGGTTCAGATAAAGAAAGATCTGACCCATGTGACCAAAAATTCTAAACCAAATGTCTGCTTCCTTGTAGAGCTATTTGGAGCAAAGATGGCTCAACAGTGGGGTCCCGAGGGGGGGGCGGGGGCTTGCGGACTGCACCGGGTGACACCTCCAGCGGGGGTGACGCCCGTGCTGCAGGCAATCCCCCCCCCTCCCCCCCACCCGCATCGCGCTGCTTAACTTTTTTTTCTGGCAGCCGCATCCGCTGGACGTTACGTCACATCCAGTGACTGTGTTTCCCTCCTCCGTGCAGGAGGGAAGACTGCACGGAGGAGGCGTCCGTCCGGGAGCACAGAGAAGCAGCGATTCGGTAAGTGATGGGGAAGGGGGGGAGGAGGGTGGTTTAAAACGAGCAGTTTATTACTGGGCTCTGACTGGCACACTATTACTGGGCTCTGGCTGGCACTATATTACTGAGCTCTGGCTGGCACTATATTACTGGGCATCTGGCTGGCACTATATTACTGGGCATCTAGCTGGCACTATATTACTGGGCATCTGGCTGGCAATATATTATTGGGCTCTGAGTGGAACTATATTACTGGGCTCTGGCTGGCACTATATTACTGGGCATCTGGCTGGCACTATATTACTGGGCTCTGACTGGCACATTATTACTGGGCTCTGGCTGGCACTATATTACTGGGCATCTGGCTGGCACTATATTACTGGGCTCTGGCTGGCACTAAATTGACTGGGCATCTGGCTGGCACTATATTACTGGGCTCTGGCTGGCACTATATTACTGGGGATCTGGCTGGCACTATATTACTGGGCTCTGGCTGGCACTATATTACTGGGCTCTGACTGGCATAATATTCCTGGGCTCTGACTGGCACTATATTACTGGGCATCTGGCTGGCACTATATTACTGGGCTCTGGCTGGCACTATATTACTGGGCTCTGACTGGCATAATATTCCTGGGCTCTGACTGGCATAATATTCCTGGGCTCTGACTGGCACAATATTCCTGGTATCTGACTGGCATAATATTCCTGGTATCTGACTGGCATAATATTCCTGGGCTCTGACTGGCACACTATTACTGGGCTCTGATTGGCACACTATTACTGGTCTCTGACTGGCACTATATTACTGGTATCTGACTGGCATAATATTACTGTGCTCTGACTGGCACAATATTCCTGGTATCTGACTGGCACAATATTTCTGGTATCTGACTGGCACAATATTCCTGGGTTCTGACTGGCACAATATTACTGGGCTCTGACTGGCACAATATTCCTGGGTTCTGACTGGCACACTATTACTGGGCTCTGACTGGGATCTGACTGGCACTATATTTCTGGTATCTGACTGGCATAATATTCCTGGGCTCTGACTGGCACAATATCACTGGGCTCTGACTGGCACAATATCACTGGGCTCTGACTGGCACAATATTCCTGGGCTCTGACTGGCACTATATTACTGGGCTCTGACTGGCATAATATTACTGGTATCTGACTGGCACTATATAACTGGTATCTGACTGGCACAATATTCCTGGGTTCTTACTGGCACACCCAATCATAAAGTAGAATGGAAAAATATAAAGAATAAACTAACAATTAATCATTAGACATATGAGTGAGTGTATGAATTGTATATATTTTCCGAACATCCAGGATGCGCAGGTTAGTGGAATAGCTGAAATAAATGTCGGCTCAACCCCACACGCAATCTGGTGCTTCTGCAGGTGCATGGTAAGCACCCCCAAATCAACTGAAAGAAGAGAAGCAGAAGTGGCACTCGCAAGGCTGTAATCAAATGGGGAATTTAAAAAAGTCAAAAGTCGATACAAATCAAAAAAGCAGCCTGCAATGATTAATCAGGGAAATCATAGGTGAGCTTGACGCATTTCGCGCATAAGCACAATCTGCTCTGTGCAACACCTAGCCACAGGTGTGAGTATAATCAAGTAAATGCATACTTGTAGGTGGAGCATGGCAAAAGTGCTAATGCTAATAAAAAGCAAAAGTATGATAGAAGGAATTCTATGCAAAAAAACAATAGTATGACACAATCTCAAATAAGTGCATGATTTTTCTATTACAATATACATTTTCTAATACATATATATATATGTTCCACTCCTATCTTCTGGTCATTCATAATGTAGATGGATTGAACCTGTCAAACAGAGCAACTAAGGATTAAAAGACGCAACCATCATCATTTATCATCCATGTCCCTCTATGTCCTGTATTCTCCTTGTTAAATAATAATTCCCAGTATTATCTTCCATGTACTTAGCTGTCTGTGTTTCTACTACCTGCATCATTAGGAGCAACAGAAAACACCAGAGCGGTATGGTCAAGTTTCATGAAGATTTGCTGGGAATGGCAGCAACACTCTATTTAGGTATGCCACACAGCCGGTATTTTACTGGCATCACTAACCAGTTTCCTGCAGACATCTTTATAGTTCAGAGCAGTCCACACAGGCTCTCGACGCGTTTCGTCACTCAACCATGTGGCTTCCTCAGGAGAAAATTTAAAAGGCAATTTTTCCACTTTTTTACATATATTTGTCCAGTAATGACACTGCCATGGCCATATAGTCCAAATGCAGGACTGTCCTGGCAATCCGGATTATGTAGTCACCGTACGTCTCACATAAAAAAAGGATCCTGACATATATTTTACTCCATTCAGTACCTGACAACTTTGAGTGACACGATCCTGGAACATGAATCAAAAGTAGGCCCCACTAGTATCCAATTTTTGTAATAAAAAAAAAAATTAAAGTGGCACAAAAAAATAGAATTTTGTTTATTGCATAACAGCGTATCAGAATGATATATAATTGCCAGGTCCATCTCTGTCCCCAAATAGTGTGCTAGTGCTATCTATGTCCACAAACAGTTTCCAGTGACATAGTTGTCCTCCTACAGCTCACTGGTGCCATTTCTGGCGTCAAACGGTTTGGCAGTACCATCTCTGCTCCCAAACAATTTTCCAGTGCCATTTATGTCCCCAGACGACAGCTTGCCATTGCCATGTCTGTCCCTAAACTGCTTGTTAGTGCCATCTCTGTCCCCCAAAAGCTTGCCTGTGCCAATTCTATCACCAAACACCTTACCAGTGCCATCCAAGAAGCTTGTTAATGCAATCTCTGTCTCTAAACAGATTATCAGTGACATCTCTGTCCTCAGCCAACTTCCAGTGCCATCTTTGTCCCCATAAAGCTTGTTGGCGATATCTTTGCCCCAGATAACTTACCAGTGTAATATTTGTCCTCAAACTGTTTTTTTGGCACCATCTTTGCCCTCAAATAGCTTCCAGTGCCATCTCAGTCCCCAACAGCTTGACACTGACATATCTGTCTCCAAACAGCGTTGCCAGCACCATCTCTATACCCTAACAACTTACCATTGTCATCTTTCCTCTTAAACAGCTTGTCAGTGCCATGTTTGCACTCCAAATAACTTGCCAGAGCCATCTTGCCAAATTACTATGAGCTCAAGATGTCAGTAACATCCGGCCCTCCAACTTTAATTGTTAATTAAGCGCAAGGGGGCAGAACATAAAGTCTGTGCTGATTCAGTCAGAACAAACTTCACCTCTCACAATGTGCTTTCTCGCTCTGCAAGGCGCATGGGCCCCCCTTTGCCAACTGGGCATATGCCCACTTTGCCCACTGGTTAATGCAGACCTGTACTCATATACAGAATGAGTGTGAGGAAGCCAAGGATCCTGACCTTGTGCTTGATAGGGGTTGGGGTAAGGAGCAGGGGCTAGCTAATAAGATTAATATTATAATATTATAATGTGTTAAAGTTCTTTGGGTTAGGTAACGTTGCCCCTTTAAACATTTTTCCCATTCATTTTTCACAAGTTATCACATAATATCTGTCATGCTAGGTTGCCTTTATTTTGTACAAATACCATGAATAAATCTCAGCATGGGACTTGCCTGCAGTCTCAGCCGAATTAAGAACAGTTCATGTTTAAACGATTGTCAGATCCTATTTTTAGCCATATTACCTCACTCCCCTAGAATTGAGGAACTGAAATCTCTTTCATGCTGTGAGCTTGACTAAGTCATTCATCACTGTGAATGGATTTTCATTTTGTGTCTCAGGTAGTGGCATTTAGCTTATCAATTAAGTGCTGCTGCCATGCTGAATAAAGTGCTGTAGCTTTAAGATGCTGCCAGAGTGTTTGAGCCATTATAAGTACTCTCCAAATCCGCTCAGCATCTTTGGTGATGGAAATGTGTTTCATTAGTCTCAGCAAACTTCTTCAGGAGCCATACATTACATCCTAAATAAACAACATTCAAATGCCCCCCTGCGCCCTGCTCGCCTCCATTGTCATATCCCCCGTCCAGTGTGCTTTAATGCCACAGGTGTAATACACCTAGCTCTACTACTACATATTATATGATCTACCTATCAGCTCTTCATTGCTTGAAAGTATATTCTCACCCCATTATAGAAGTCCCATTTTATTGGATGAGAACCAATAAATATTTAATATCTTTCCAATTGTAGAGACCTTTTTACCTATCTGAATATGGGACATTCTATTAATATTAATATATCTCTGAAGCTTGTGTATTGTGTACTACAACCCTATATTTTCCCCCATTATTAAAGACATAAATAATTGTTCTACTCACTTTAATATGCAGTCAAATGTCAGGGACAATATTGATATTTCCATTTTGTTGCAAATAAACACCCAACTAAACATTCTGAATAACAAACACCATGGATTCTAGATGCACAAGATAATGTGCTATCTATACTATTTCTATTAATACTTATTAACCAACTATAATGGAGGATATATAACTATATTAGAAGGATTTAAGACAAATTGAAACTTTCACCATGTGAAAGTGTCTATCACCACTCATTGTATGCCACTAAACATATCATGTCAAAATCTGTGTCCCCACCCCCACCCCTGGAATTAGAATACCCAATTTATGGATCCAATAGCCTGCTCTTTGTGATAATTCCCTTAGTAGATTTCCACTATGTCATCACGGTATGCAAATGAACACTTTTCAGTGTGAAATGTGTAATTTGTATACCATGCCACAGGTGATGTTATAAGCAGGAGACTCAACAGACTGATGCTGAGGAGAACAGTCTGCCTTACAGCCTCAGAGCCTCTGCAGCTCCCCACTGAAGCATGCTGCTTCAGATAAAAATGGGAAGGGAGGAGAAGGAGTGCCAACATAGATGGAAGGGAGGAGAAGGAGTGCCAACATACATGGGAGGGCGGGAGGAGAAGGAGTGCCAACAAACATGGGAGGGAGGGGGGAGAAGGAGTGCCAACATGCATGGAGGGAGGTAAAACCAAAGTGCCACTCTGGGTGCTGGGGCTGAGTGATGTGAGTGCCACTCTGGGTGCTGGTGCTGAGTGATGTGAGTGCCACTCTGGGTGCTGGTGCTAAGTGATGTGAGTGCCACTCTGGGTGCTGGTGCTCTTGTCCCCCCCTCCGGATTTTCAAGAGAAAAAAAAAGTGCCCCCCGCCACTGCCTTTGATGTATCAGGGAGCTTAACTCTGTTTTTATTATAAATGTAAAAAGTTGGGTTATAATAATGTTTTTTCTTTGGCCTATGAAAATATGCAAAATGTACATGAAGCCCTCCTACTGAAAAGTTTGGAGAACCCTGATCTAGACTGACAGACACAGATACATAGCATACAATAGACCACAGCAATATCACTTTAACAAACAGGGATACATGTAATGGAAACCTAACTTGCCATATTCGATCTGAAGCCTTGTTACGTGTTTGGACTTTCCATACATGTCATTCTGGGTGTGTTCTGTTTGTTTAACCTATGCTTCATTTATTCGAATAATCCACACACACACACACACACACACACACAAACAACACTGGGTTACTGACCTGAGTCTCATAACATCCATTGCATCACCTTTTATGAAGGAGTAATTTCATGACTGGTTAATATCTGCATGCTTACTCATCTGTATTCATCTTGAGGCAATGTATCACAACTCAGCTACGAGAGTCCTCAACGGTCACTGGTGCTGAGGTACTGTCTGTCTCAGCAACATATTTTTTAATTACACAATGAAATATGAGAAATCTCAATGACTTCCAATGGATGTCTAAGGCTTTTCAAAATATTAAAGAGCTGTGTAAAGAATTTAAAAAAATAATAAACTATATACTGTAGAGAAAATATATATAACGTTGCTAATTTGTTTAACACAAGCAGTAAAAGTCCAGTGAGAAAGACGCTGTATAAAAACTAGTCAGTGGTTGCTAATCATGGAAGCCTAAATACTACTTACTAGTAGACACATTATAGTGAATGGATGATAAACATTCTACTGCCAGTCACACTCTCCATCTATTATGCCTACTTAGTAATGTTACATGTTTTAAATTAAGCATTTAGCGTCTTTCATTTTGGAAATTTTATATATGAACACTTTTCCTTAAATAGTGAACTGTTGTTAATTTTGACAAAAATCAGGCCACAAATCAGTTTGACTTAGTCTCTGAAACTCAGTTAAAATTAAGAACAGAAAATAATCATATTTAATTGTCTGGTAGGAACTATGATGGTAGTGATTTTTACAAAACCTTGTTTTGTTCACAATTTATAAGCAGAAGAATTTATCGGAGTAATCTAAGGGCCGTGATCCTGTTGTTTATGGTTTTGTATAAAAATTGTACTTTTTATTTAGGGAAGAAAAACTGTGATAGGACTACTCAACTAATGACTATATTAAACTCTCTAGAGCTCAGATGTATGATGGAAGTCAGTTTAGGTATTATGGATACCTAAATAGTCAATTCATGTCATAGACCGTTAGATTGGGATGACAAATAATCATGTGACACATTAGCTGTATGTTTAAGCTGTTGGGTCACATCATTCACAAAGGCTGGGCAGCACACCTTTACCTTTTCACGGATCCAGTTTACAAAAATATTTAGGTACAGGCGTGGATCATGTGTTCAGATTAAGTCATACAAGGACTTAATTAGTTATGAGCACAATGTTAATCGATTATGATATATTCCTCAGGCAACATATTAAAGGCTGAAATTTAAGAAATGGGGGAATCTATGGATGGACTATTATTATTTCCCCAAGTAACTCAGAACTTTACCGCCTTGTGTCTGTAAAGTTTCCTGTTCCTACATTTTTAAGGGATGAGAGGATAACAGGTGTGCACTCACCTGAAAGCAAACCACTTCTAGTAAATGATGTATATTTTTCTGTACAGAGGTCAAACTCCAAAAGTAATTCACAGAGTATGAGTCATACATGGGTTTCGTTTAACCTATTGTATGTTGGACAGTGTCAGGTGTTTGTGTAAACTCCTAGCACACTGACAGCAGCAGCTAATTACATAGTTTCCCTGAGGTACCGTCATTGAAAAACAAAACAATTAATTTGGTTACCGATCAGAAACAAAGCATTTAAAGGCCAACTGTCAGAAAAAATGTGGATATTTTTTAATTCAGCCCCTTAATGACAACATGCCGTACATGTGCGCCTTTAAAGCTCTCAGTAATCACCTCTGGCGATCAGATAGTTATACCATGAGAAGGCATCATGGCAACAATGAAAAGTGGCGCACATACGATCGGTCCAAAAGTATGTGCCAATTAACTATGCAACAGTGTAAAAGGTTTTTTAGGTCAAACTTAGAGAAAGAGGTTTTTTTTTATTCTTCATCATATTTTATTGTTGTTTTTATAGTAATTTGTTAGATAATGGCATGTTGAGATAGGCTACTTATGGCCTTTAAGGTTAAGGATCAAGTGTACACATTCTAAATATAAATCCTTTAATTAAAGAATATTGAGCCTCTCTGCTTATATGTAAATATCATGAGATTGACATGTTAATCAGAATTTTGAGTCAGATGAAAGAAGATGTCTGTCCCCTGATAGAGCTATACAAGCAAAGCGGGCTGAATAAGGTATTGCTTCATTAAAACATTTCTATTTAAAATGTTTACACTTAATCCAATTTTTTCATTAAACTAAGCTTAATTTTTTGATGAAATTGTCCTTTAATACATAAACATTTTCCTCTGAAGTAATGGACTGGTCCTAAACAACTTTAGTGTCTCCAGAAAAAGGGATTGATGTAAAATATATTTTTTAATAATAATAGTGACAATAAAGTAATTATCACAATACTCCTCAAATGTCACAGCAAAAATAACATTGTTCATCCCTCTAGTACATATCATGCTGACAATAAATAGTTTTTTTTTCTATTTCCCCGTATGCCTTAAGGAAGGAGAATTCCCACCAGAGATTATGTGGATAATTTACTTTTCTGTACAGTATTCAGCTACAGTGAAAATGAAAAACATTTGTTTGTCGTTCCCCCAGAGATAGGTGTTTGTGTAAATGTTTTCAGTGTCTAGACGTATTTTCTAGTTATTAGAAGCTCAGACCTGTCAGGGTTTTGTTCCTTAATAGCTATGATCCATCAGCTAAGCGGATTAACAGCACCTTCTTTAACTTTAATGGTGTGAACTTCCTGGAATGGCATTGGGGTTTCTAAGACGCAGTTTGATTGTCTATCCCTTATCACTATATCTTTCGCCTTATTCCTATTCCGCAGGAAACTGGTGCTTAGCCTTTGGTATTCCAGTCGTTGTGGTATTTCCCACTTAGCACAGACAGACATGATTCCAATCTAGCCTCATAGACAATATACTGCACATCAGCTAGATTGACGTAGGTTGGTAATCACTGGTCTAGCATTTATCACCAAAGCCTTTGAAATCCAGTTGTTGTCCACTATATTTCCCGTGGTGTTCGGATTGGGTTGCCACCTTTCCATCAAAAAACATTGACATAAATACTGTCTTCACCTTGACATTCACTGAACAACAGCTAGGCCTCTGGTGAGAGCGTTAGCCATGCTTAGGGTTGCCACCTTTTCCTCAAAAAATACCGGCCTTGTACTGTCTCCATGGAATTAACATTGGCCTGATGCTAATTTTTTACCGGCCTGCCGGTAAAATAGCGGCCAGGTGGCAACTTTAGCCATGCTGCAAACTGAGCATGAAGAAGCATGTGATTTCAGCTTAGCATAACGCAGTGTCAGGTGACATGCTGTGGCGCCAACATGACTTTATGAAAGCTGCAGAGCTTGCCGCCAAGCCGTCTGCATTATCAGAGGCCCAGTTGCTAAATGGTGAATGTTATGGCCTTAAAGAGAGGGAAAACATAGCACTGTTTGCAGATGGTGAAAATGAGAAATCCTGGGGCTCTGGGCAAATATTCTTTAGCATTAAGGACTAGCATTTTAGGGATGAGAAACACTTTGCCACAACATTATGAATTGGTGATTCATATTAGATACTTCCTAGACAACAGAAACATAAAAATAATTCTGGTTAATTACTCAGCTGCCCAGAAGCGTCACTAGGGTTGGTGTCACCCCCCTGGATTTCCTCCAATGCCATGCAAAACAGATTTGTTAGAAATGCCAGTCAGATGGCCCATTAAATATGCCACATACATTAGCCCCACAAATTATGCCACACACAGGAGCCCATTAACAATGCCACACACAGGAGCCCCAAAACTATGCCACACACAAGATCCCCATAAATTATGCCTCACTTGGAGCAGAATTAATTATGCCACACAAAAGAGCGCTTTAATTATGCCACACACAGGAGCCACACGAGGTGACAATTGTACAATTAATAAAACAATAAATATCTATACACACAGACATCTCTCTCTCTCTCTATAACTAGTTGCATTTATACTTATTTGAATTTTTTAATATTATATTCAACTATTTTCATATGTAATAAAAATGTTATTGAAAAATTGCATTCCTTGTTTTTATTCCCTTTAAGCCCTAGAATGCAAAGAGGGTATATACAATGTTTTTATTTATTAATACAGTAAAAAATATAGAGAGAGAAAAATGGAAAAAAACAACAACCCATAAACCTCTATAAACATATTAATTATCTTTTTGGCTTTACAAAACATTTTACTTCCCAACTTAAACATGAATAAAAAGTGTGAAATCATACACTGAGTTTCTTATTTCAGGCACAAGATAGAAAGGATTGTAATTTTCTTTCCTACAGTCCTTTACCATAGATAATGTTGAAAATCATTAACTAACAAGGCTTTTAATCAATAATGCCAAGGTCTGTAGAGCTACCTTCCCTCCCCATCTATTACTTGCTTTGTACTGGATACAAGCGATACTACAATTTACCATTATCTATTAGGCCCAAATGCAACCCACAGTCATTACAAATTCATAGTTATTATAAAGAGGCCACTAACAGCTGATGATACATGCACTTGGATTTAAATAGTTATAATAATATGGTGTATTTATATACTGCTATCAAATTCCTCAGCTACAGGAAGTAAAGGCTTAATTTCAGTGAGAAAAGCCGCCCACATGTTTAAGATTTAAAGGTGAAAGGCACAGATAAAATACAAGATAGAGACAAGGATACATGAAGTCACTGAAGGGCCTATCTCAGTAGGGTGACATATAATCCTCATTAAAAGATTTTGTTTGTACATAAAGGTGGTGTTGAAGAAAAAAAACATACAATCAGTGGTGTATATTGGTTTTGTGCGGCCCTACGCAGACTAAATTTGGGCTCCCCTTCCATCCATAATGCAGAACCAGGACAAATCCCAGCACGCCAGAAACTTCCCCATCACCCACACTGCACACCCAGGACATGCCATGCCCGACACTGCACTCCCACACATGCCATCCCCCACACTGCACTCCCAGGACTTGCCCCATCACCCACACTGCACACCCAGACATGCCATCCCCCACACTGCACTCCCGGGACATGCCCCATCACCCACACTGCACACCCACACATGCCATCCCCCACACTGCACTCCCAGGACTTGCCCCATCACCCACACTGCACACCCAGACATGCCATCCCCCACAGTGCACTCCCAGGACTTGCCCCATCACCCACACTGCACACCCAGACATGCCATCCCCCACACTGCACACCCAGACATGCAATCCCCCCACACTGCACACCCAGACATGCCATCCCCCACACTGCACTCCCAGGACATGCCGCATCACCCACACTGCACACCCAGACATGCTGTATTTGCTGCTGTGGAGGTTTGTGCTGTGGCGGTATATCCGTAAGATGGATCTTTTAAAATACCCCCACTGAAACAATTCTGAGGAAGCCCATGGGAATATAATAAATGCTAATGCTTCCTCTGTACAGTGTCCATTGGTTGGAGTAGGTAAGTTTTCTTATACCATAAACTTTGTCAACATATAAAATGTATTTCAGTACCATATTGACTTAGTATAAAATGGCTTTATTTATATGACCTGACATTTTGGAAAGTTGTAGATGCAGTCAATCTTAGTTCATATTGATCAGTGTGATAAACTGTATTGCAACAGGAATGTATTATTCTCCACTCCCTGCTTTACCATCCCATTAGACATTAAGTCTTCCCAATCATGCATGTGCTTATACAATAAAAGTATGTATCAGGGTGTTGGGTCTGTTCTACAAGTGTTTTTCCAGTTTCCATGCCTACAGGTTAGGTCATAACCTGATGGGGAGAGGCAGGGTGCAGCACGGACAAGGTATTGTTTGCAGAAGCAATGTACTCCGTTTTTCTCATAAGGACATAAAAACGCGAACAGTAATGTGAAACAATGCAGAACCCAAAGTATAAGGTCAACCGTATCTGTCATTCAGCTCAGACAGGGAAGAAATGATTCTCCTAATAGACACTTGAGTTAATAATGATTTCCTCTTCCCAGAACCAAAATATTTACTTCGTTTTTAGGTTATCAGCTAGAATTTTCCTTATCTCTCATTTACTGTACTGACATAAATTATATATATATTTTTTTCAAGGTATTAAGGGCTTTCATTAGATACAATTATTTTGATCATATAATTTACCACAGGTCGAGTATCCCTTCTCCAGAAATCTGTTATCTAAAATGATCCGTTTTCCAAACATTTTTAGGATTTTGCTACAAGTTGCAAATTCCTGTCAGAATTTGATCGCACAGCAGTTTATTCAATGTCCAGTCCCCTTCACACTGTGATATAGCCTTTCCATGCATGCCCAGATACCCCTCACGCCCACAAAGGGTAATACAATGGCACGTGTGCAGGCCTGATGTGCCAATGGCAGGTTCCCAATGATACTTCACATCACAGCTAAATCAAAGTGAAATTTATTTGATCTATACAGTATTTGGATTGATACTACTGTATTACATGAGTGCCGAGAGGCTTTAATATATCTTATTGGTGAAAATAATCCATTATCCAAAATACTTATGGTTCAAAGCATTTTGGATAAGGGATGCTCAACCTGTATAATAAATTTTTAATACAATATGATGGAAAAATGAAAAAAAATGAAACAATTTTTCTAACTTGTACTGGAAAAATCTTTTACACATCTACAAACACTAATGAAAAAACGTGCTAAATGGAGTCTAATATTTATCCTAAGTTCACAGGGTGCACCATGCCCCTGCACCATGCACAAGTGAAACAAAGGGGTGCCCGGAGCTTGGTCACGCTAGCTTCTGAAAGAAAAGATAGATAATGTTTTCCTCTAACTTAAACTTGGATGCCGAGTTTCAGCACCCACATTTGAAAAAAAGTCTCTATCTTCATGTGCGGCCTGGTCAAGAAGGGAGTTTTGTGCCCCTTCACCGTCTGCAGTCCTGGAAGACCTTCCAACCCCTCCCTCTCCTCCTGGGGTCTACTTTGGAACCAGGAATACATTGGTAAGCTGGGAGGGGGGGGGAGGGGTTTGGCATGTATCGGGGTCAGAATTGGTAAATCTGGTGGGGTAGAATTGACAGCTCTGGGGTGCAGAACTGGAAAATCTGGGGGCAGAAACTGGCAACGTTGGGGGGCAGAATTGGCAGGTATGGGAGGCAACACTGGCAAATCTGGGGGGCAAAATTGTCAAGGCTGGGGTCAGAAGTGGAAAGTGTGGTGGGCAGAATTGGCAAGTCTGGCGGGCAGAATTGGTAAGTCTGGGAATACACTGTTAAGTCTGAGGGGCAGAATGGTCAAGTTTGCCGGGCACCAGGGAGGGAGCACATTGGAAACCCAGTGGGGCCGAATTGGCAAGTTTGTGGGTCAGAATTGGTGAGTCTGAAAGGCAGAATTAGCAAGTCTGAGGGGCAGAATTGGCAAGTCTGTGAATGCATTGGCAAGTCTGAGGAGCAAATTAGCAAGTCTGGGGGCAAATGTCAAGTCTGATGGGCAAATGGCATGTCTGAGGGTCAGAATTGGTAAGTTTGGGGGGAAAATTGGTAAGTTTGGGAATGCATTAGCAATTCTGAGGGGATTCTGAACGATAAAGTGGGCTTCTGAGGAATTGAAGAAATATATATTTTAAAACAGAGACATTTGTCCCTTGCTGCTGTTGTAATGATGGATAAAATATCAGTAGTCACTGTGTTTATTATGGCATTTAGTGCCTGTAAGAATGACTCACTACAATAAAAACAAATAGTTGTATAATCAGAAACTGGTGACAAGTATAACATTTTCGATTAGGTTTTGGTAGACAGCACAGTCTAGTCTCTCAGCATTAGCTTTTATGCAAAGACAAAAATATAAACCTCTTCCTGCGTAATTAATTTTTCTTTTTTTTTAAATTGTAAATGTATAATGGTATACTTTTTAAAGATTTATGGAGAAATTATATATCCCCTTTGTATATAGCTTCAAGCTGGGGGAAATAGCAGAACAATGGTTTAGTTTAACCTAACTGAGGAAATGTCACCAAAGGACAAATGAGCAAGCAAAATATTCAGTTTGGCAATTCACTAAATCACATTCAGTTCACTGTTTAGCGGTTTAGACAAATCACCTCAGAACGTTTGGTCCTACATCGGGTCAAAATGGCCAAACAAATCCATGCTTTTCAGGATTTTTGTTTGCATGGTCCTGCAAATCATGCAATAAATGTAGATGCACAAGATGTCGCTGCTGGAGTAGAAGTAAGATAAACATGCTGAATTTACATAGGTAAGTTGTATATTCCAGTGCACTGTACCAGGACGGTAAATATTAAATTCACTTTTTAATATGACCAATTTGTATTTTGAAGTGTAATCACTTTTTAAAGGGACTGTATCACCTAAATATTGTTTTTACTGTGCATTTAGAGGATACAAAATGTTTGAAAATGTTCTGTACATTGTATTACCAAAATTGCAAGCAAATTACTAAATTAGGAGAAAAATGCATTTTAAATGTGTCTGTGGTCCTGCTTATGACATCACCTGTGGTCTAATATGCAAATTAACTGCTTTTCAATGGAAATGTGTAAATTGCATATTGTGGTGTGACTCTCTCAGCTCTCAGTCCCCCCACACCTTCCATTATCACAATCTACTTCTATTTGTACCTCCCCCATCTTTTTTGCCTTGTCACTCCTTATGTTTCTCATTTCCCCCATCCCCTCTACAATGTAAGCTTGCGAGTAGGGCCTTCTACCTTATGTTTTAGTCTGAAAATGTTTGTCTAATTTTGTTTGTAACTCCTATGCTTTGTACCAAGTGCTGAGTAAATTGTTGGACCTAAATAAATAAATGGTAATGTAATGTAATATTAGGCCACAGGCTGTGGTGTATTTAGGTTTTGTACTGCCCTAGTCAGACAAAACTCAGGCACCCCTAATTTAAATCCCCCCACCCCTTCCTGTCAAGGCCACACCTCTTTCCATTTTAGAACCACCCTTCCTCTTTAGGCTCCACCTCTTCCTATTTAGAATGACTCTTTTACTTCACTTGTCTAGATTGGTATGAATTAAAACGACCAAGTAAAATTAGCAAATAAAATTAAAATGACCAATTAAAATCAAAATGACCAAGTAAAATGATCAAGTGAAATTAAAATGATCAACTAACCCACAGAGCTTACACTCTATCCATGCAGTATAAAGATTTGGAATGCTCTCCCAATTCTACTCGCCGGGAATAAACCCCAGGCACCCCCACAATGAGCAGCAGGAGTGGGGAGTACATTATTTGTCTCCCCCGCGCAGAATATATTATGGACCCTGAGCTGTAATAACACATACTGAGTCAGACGGGAATCTCCTGCGAGTCCCAAGCTCTGTATGTAAAAAGGGGGAGGATGCTCTGTCCTGATTGGATGCTGCTGGAGCCTCTGCCCAATGAACAATTGGTGGGGCATCTGAACCGGTGTTTGGATCCGCTTTTTTCACCGCCCCTCGATAATTTGCCGCCCTAGGCATTTGCCTAGGATGCCTCGCGGTAAATACTACACTGAAAAAAAAATAAGAAATCGGCACTCCAGGGATATGTTTGAAGCACTATATGGCACTATTAATAAACACAGTCATTTTTCCAAGGAATAAAGAGATTATATGAATTAAGTTACCGAGTTCTTACTCATACATAATTATTTTATATTTAATAAAAAGTTTTTATTGACGACCTATTGTTCACATGGCAGGGCACAGACCAGGAAATTGAAAACTTTTGTGAATTTGTAAATATGAATAATATGAATCTGAAATTTACAGTGGATAGTTCAAGTGACAAAATACACTTTTTAGATCGAGTTAACACTAGTGTTGAGCGAATCCAAACCGCACTGTTTGGGTTCGTAGCGAACATTACGGTTTTTGGACCCCGAACACGGACATTTCACTGTATGTCCGTGTTGGAGTTCGGGGTTTGACGATTACATTGCATGTAATGCTATGGGCTTTATATAAACCGAAATAGAGTCCCCATTCATAAGAATAGGGACTCTATTTCGGTTTATAGAATAGCAATAGCATTACATGTATTCCATAAACCGAAAGTCTATAAACTGAATGTCTTTCGGTTTATAGGCTTTCGGTTTATGGAATACATATATATGACTACTTTTAATGGCATGTAGTCAATGCATTATTGATAACCCCCATAAATGTATATGTATCTCTTAAATGTGCCTTCTCAAATGTGTTTTTTATATGTATTTCTAATGTTCTCTATAAATATTTGGCCACCTGATTGTTACTATTATTTCTAGAAATCTGATACTTTTCCACTTCGGAATTTAAGCGAACAAGATCAAAACTACAACGCTATCTTTATTAAATCTAGTTTAATATTACCCTCGTATCAGCAAATTATTTATTATCTAAATTTGCTTTCTGCTATAAAATATTCAATGATATTAGAACTAAGAAGATTTGTAGTAATGTATAATTTTCTTTTATATATATATATATATATATATATATATATATATATATATATGTCACACTGTTCTTATAATTATATATGATGTTAATGCACCTATCAAGATATTTGGAAATCTCACACAGCTTGGTTATCTAACATCAGAGCACCTGGGGAGTTCCATGTAGCAGCTGTCAATTACACCACCCGCCATTGGGATTTTGAGCCTCCCGGATCTCATATGCCAGAGATCATTTGTATTTCTATTTTAAATACTACACTGGAATTATTTTAAATACTACACCTTTGCAATAATCATGCTATCTACTCAGCATCTCGATATGCCACACCAGTGAGGTGGATGGATTATCTTGGCAAAGGAGAAGTGCTCACTAACAGGGGCGTTGCTAGGTCTCCAAAAGACCTGGGGCTTGAGCCCAGGGCAGATTTGATAGAAGTGGAGTGAATGCTTAGGCGGGCATACAGATGAATATATGAGATGCCAATTAACAATAAGTATATTTGGGTATATATCAGTGCGCAACAAATCCCAGGCACCACAAAATTAGACCTGGCACCCGGGTATTATTGTCCCCACATGGTGCCCTCGCTGCTGAGATCATTTTTTTGTTTTTGTATTATCCAGTGGAGCACGAGGGGGAAGTGTGTGCACCTACTTCCTGGTATGTCCCCATGCGCACCACACTATAATGAGTGCCGGGTGTGCTCAGCAGGACTAGAAACAATGATGGTCTGTGCCTGTGTGAGAGGCACAGACCAGACTGGAATGAGGTATGGCAGCAAGAGGGGGGGACATATTGATAGATGTACTTTTTGAATCTTAAACAGCAAAAAAAAACTGCTGGCTTGTGTGTAACGGACTGACTGTAGGTGTGTGATTGAGTATGTGTGTGTATGTGACTGTCTGTGACTGAATATATATGTGTGACTAGCTGTATGTGTGTCTGTCTGTGACTATGTGTTGTTTGTCTGTATGTATGCTACTGTGTGTGTGTCTGTGTGTTACTGAATGTATGTGTGTATGTCTGTATGTAACTGAATGTATGTGTGTGTGTCTGTATGTTACTGAATATGTGTGTGTGTGTGTGTCTGTATGTTACTGACTGTTTGTGTCTGTATGTTACTGAACGTGTGTGTGTCTGTATGTTACTGACTGTTTGTGTCTGTATGTTACTGAACGTGTGTGTGTGTCTGTATGTTACTGAATGTATGTGTGTCTGTATGTTACTGACTGTATGTGTGTGTCTGTATTTTACTAGATGTATGTGTTTGTATCTGTATTTTACTGAATGTATGTGTGTGTCTGTATGTTACTGACTGTATTTGTGTTTCTGTATGTTATGGACTGTATGTTTGTGTGTGTCTGTATGTTAATGAGTGTCTGTCTGTACAAAGCAATATTAAGAAGAGAAGTTTATAACCTAATAAATCCATATAAAGATTTATAGTATAAAAAAAAGTTACTGACTGCATCTGTGTGTGTCTGTGTGTATGGTACTGACTGCATGTGTGTGTCTATCTGTGTATATGGTCTTGACTGTATGTGTGTATGTGACTGGCTGTATGTGTGTGTCTCTCTGTGACTGACTGTATGTATGTATGTATGTGTGCGTGTGTGGCTGACTGCGTATTTGACCGTCTGTGATTGGGTGTGTATGTTGGGTGTGTATGTGACTCCATGTAAAAGTTTGTGTATGTTTGTGTGTATGTGCCGTTTTCTGGCTCCTGGATTTTTTTGCTGGCTCCTAAAATTCAGTAAAATTTGTCAAGCCCTGGTATATGAATAATATTCCTATGATTAAGCGTGGTTTCACGCGAAACGAGTAAGGAGAATTAGCTTTTTCCTTCACATGTTGCTGTTTTCCTATTTCCCTTTTTTTTTTTATCAGATCCACTTTGATTATTAAATGATTAGATTTTTCATTATAAACTTATATTCTAAATACTACATTTTGTGTATGTGTCATTTATCAACTTGTTTAACAGATTATAGAATTTATCAGAATTATTTACAAAGAATACAACCTAATATTACTAAAAGGAAAAAAAACTCAAGTAAATAAAACAGGTTTGTAATTACTCATATACACACAGACACACACATATCATCTCACACAGAAATGCATGCTGTCTCAAACACACACATACACACGCTGCCTCACATACTGTCTCTCTCAAACACACACACATAACAAGCACGCTGTCTCACTCAGACACACATAAGCACGCTGTCTCACACAGACACGCATAACAAGCACGCTGTCTCACACAGACACGCATTACAAACATGCTGTCTCACACAGACACACATAACAAGCATGCTGTCTCACACAGACACGCATTACAAACATGCTGTCTCACACAGACACACATAACAAGCATGCTGTCTCACACAGACACGCATTACAAGCACGCTGTCTCACACAGACACGCATTACAAGCACGCTGTCTCACACAGACACGCATTACAAGCACGCTGTCTCACACAGACACACATAAGCACGCTGTGTCACACAGACACACACACAAGCACACTGTGTCACACAAATACACATGCTGTCTCTCTCTCACACACAATGTCTCACACACGTATCCAACAGACACACACAAGCATGCTGTCTTGAAATTAAATATATACAATTTCTAATTATTTAAATGTGCATAAAATAATTTAATACATATAAATAAAAAAACATAAATACAAATATACACAAAAATACAAAAAACACAGTGACATAAACATATGTTCTATGGCATAAATATAATTTGCATTACCAACAGAGCATCAAAATATATAGATACATAAAACATCCGAAATAAAGACCACTAAAATAGCTGAAAAAATCCAAATAAGGAAAATACCTTAAAAAGTAACCGTATGGGCTCACTGGGTCTGGCCACAGGCACCCGCACTAGAAGTCACCATAAACTCCAGGAAACTGTTGCACATGATCCCGCAAGGATAAGCCAGGCTCAGGCCACAAAGAACAAGGATGGCAGGTATAGTCTATAGGGCGTGAGGTGTGTGAGCCCGCTGGCTGCAGAGCACTTCTGGGTGTCGCACGGCAGCTTGCAGATTGGTAGTTAAATGCGCCCTTATTCACAGACACCATTACACACACAGACACAGAGATACCCTTACACACATAGACACTTTAATGCACAGACACACAGACACCCTTACACACACACTCCTAGACACTTTTATGCACAGACACACACACACATAGACACCCTTACACACACACACACCCAGACACCCTTACACACACACACTCCCAGACACCCTTACACACACACACACACACCGACACACTTACACACAAACACACACCCAGACACCCTTACACACACACACACACAGACATACACCCTTACACACACACACACACACACAGACACCCTTACACACACACAGACACCCTTACACACACACACACACACACACACACACAGACATACACCCTTACACACACAGACATACAACCTTACACACACAGACATACACCCTTACACATACACACAGACAGACACCCTTGAAGATTTTTCTTTCAGCAGTAGTGGTGTCTGAACCATCTCCCTCCCTGCTCCTTTACCTTTTATTTGCAGGGAGGGGGACGATTCAGGTACACCGTCTGCCTCCATGCCCTGCAGCCGGTCCTGGTGTATCAAAGCGCGAGGGGGGCGGAGCACGCACCCCTTAGCGCTTCTCTCAGCTCCACATGCCCGATGGAGGCACGCTACGGAGGTGCCTCTGCCCTAGGGCTTGAACACCGCGCCGGATATGAAATCATATCCGGCGCACTACACTAGAAGACAGGGGGAGATGCTGGGTAGTCCCAGGCGTTGCCACAGGCAACCAACAACGGCAGGTCCGCGACCCCTGTAGTTACCCACCGCTTGCAGAGAAAAGAAAAAAAAACAGGTTTGGTGACTCGGGATTCGGGGCTATGGGGATGATATTCGGGGCTTCAGCCCCAGTAGCCCCCCCCCTAGCGACGCCTCTGCTCACTAACACAGATTAGACAGATTTGTGAACAATATTTGACAGAAATAGGCCTTTTGTGTACATAGATAAAGTCTTATCTACATCTGTATTTATATCAGCATCTTTGCCGCCCTTGCTTCTTTGTTCTTATATGATACATTCAGGTTAACCCATAATTAGAGTTGCAAGCTATATATATTTTGCTCACAAATGAAAGCCTCCTGGCAACATAATTTTAATGGAAAGATTTCCCAGTTTTTTTCAGGAAAACCAAGGGTGAGTCAAACATCACCCGACGAGTTTTGTCTATAATACTTCGTTATAGGCTAATGGTTTTTTCCCCATAAATAATTACATTAAAGTGAAGTTTAACTTGGCCCAGCCTCCGGAAGGATTGTATTAACTTGATGAATTTCATGATATTGGAGCAACTTTTTTCTTTTTGGACTGATGGCATATCATTGTTGGGACTGGATTACCAAAAAATCATAACATTGCATCCCAGGGTGAGCATTTTTCATTAAATAAATATATATATATATATATATATATATATATATATATATATATATTTCCATTTCCATGCTTTTAGTTCAAGCATCTTTTGCTCACATTCTAAACATAGTATAAATGTAAAGACCTACAATGGAGAGACTGGACATTTATTGTGGACTTTGGGAACAACTGGAGCCATTATAGGATTATAGGTAATGTCTGTACTAATCTTCTGTCTGTTTGAGTAGCTCACCACTAGATGGCAATGTGTACAATATACGTTTACCTATTGGCAAAGAACTGACATAAGAAAAAAAAACCTAAAAACCTAATAGACAGTAATTAGCCACACTGCTAAAGCATTCTTTAGAGGCCCACAAATGCATTTCTCTTTATTATCTAATCAACTAGTTCCTTACAAAATTAGTACTTTGAATTTAATTTAAAGGTCAATTGATAATTACTTGACATGCAATCAAACTCCAAGTTTAGACATAAAGGCCACTACATAATCTTTGACAATTAAACTCTGTATTCTCTTGTAGTGTTTATTTAGGAGGATTGTTATGTGGAAAAAAAACTGACAGGAATTTTCTGAACGATGTCGGGGGTTATATATAATAATATCGACTCATTATACACTTATAAAAGTTAAAGGACAACTGTCTGAAAACAAAAGTAACTTATGTTTGATTGAAAGATTGCATTAAGTGTACATAGTTGAAATTAAAATGTTTCACTGAAACCAATAAAGTACCTTATTGTATAGCTCTATCAGGGGGTGGACATGTTGTTTAGAATCTTGAGTCAGATCTGTGTCAGATTAAGGATGGATATGAACCATGCCCTAAGATTTTAAACAACACAGCCACAATAATCTATGTACAACAAACCATCTATACTTAACGCAGTCTTTCAGTCAAACATAAATTCATTTTTTGCTTCAGTTGACCTAATGGTTAATTAGCTATGGTATTTTCTGCATGGAGTGATATAATAATATATTGATGTAAGTGACACAAGGAGCATTATGCATTGTGTGCTTGTACAAAAGTAAGAAAATTATGGTCAAATTGAATGGTGCTACTGCTAGTGTGCATGCCCAAGATCTCCCATAACATGCTGGGTAAGCTAATGGGAAACTTGTTTCAGTATCCCTAATCTCAAATGCTTGGAACCACCAGCTGCATTTTGGATAACAAATCATTTTGGCAGCACCAGCCCAATAAATGATGTACATTACCTAAATCCAATGTGAGCAACTTGCTTTCACAGTATTTAGGTAATGTAGATCATTTATAGCAGTGGAGCTGGTGAAATTACCACGGTGCACCCAAGATGATCTGTCGGCACGCGGTAGTCCCTCCATCCAGTGGCAGTGCTCTGGGAACTACATTTCCCTTGGGCGCTGGCTCCAAATGTACGGTGCCCGGGAGGGTGAAGCAAATGAGTTTCACAACCAGGACACCAGGAATGTGAGTATCCACCATCCGAACTGACCCATATCCAGAGATTGTTTTTCTGATTTTAGGTCATTTTGGATCTTCGGATAAGGAATACTCAGTGTCCAGTACCACTAACTATGTAAACATTAATTAATTATGATTCTGAATCTACATTCAGTTGCAGGAGAATAGAGAATAGGTAAATAATTGTAATATCACCATATCTGTGGGGCCTATTCACTAAACAATGGTGAACTAACAATTGTACAGCAATATACTGGACAATATTAGCTGCTCTGGAAAAATAGGCAAGTTGGTGAATGTTTAACTCAGTTATTTGGTCTGTATAATTCCCTTATCTCACCACAGTCTACTGTTTCGTGAACCAAGTAGGAAAAATATAGAGATCCATCACATCAGATTTTTCCTTAACACTAAAACAGCATATTAAATGTAAGAACCTCCGTGATCAAGGAGCTGGCCGGGAAATGCTGTGTTAATTCTGTTGTAACACCCAGTGTGTCCCCGTGTTTTCCCCAGTTTAATACCTCCCGAAAAGGGCAAATCACATACGTGTTCCCCGACCCATGGTGCCCGACTCTAACATCCTAAGTAGCTATCCCATTACTGAAATCTAGACCTAGAGACTATGGAGCCCGTCGCTCAGCCACCCATTGGTTCATTTAAAACTTCCGCGACCCGGCCCAACATTGCTCAAATGGGGATTGGCTGGTGAGTTAAAGGGCCAAGTAGCGCTCTCTCCTATTGGTCCGAGCCCCGAAATAGGGAGCCGAAATGCATCTGAAAGGTGAGATGAAATATAATTATGGGCTAGTGATTTAACCCCTTTCAGGACAGTATGGTTCCCCAGGTGGGGAAGCACCCTAGGCGGCCAGCCACATTAAAGGTTAAGCCCGGTCGCCTGGGACTTTCGCCCGTCCTTGGCGTATTTGGGGAGCTGCTCTTTGGTCTCTGCAGACCATAAGCAAGGATCCTATTGGTCGCTCTTGTTCAAGGGGAAATAGTAGGCGCCCATTCCATTGGCCAGGAGTTTAAAGATCACTCAAGTTAAAGGGACCCGGCTCTGCCCCTCTCGCCTCATTGGTCGCTACTTTCCCCAGTATGTTCCCATTGTGTCCTCCCTAGACCTGGCGCCAGATTTAACTGTATTACCCTTTGTGTTGAAGTTAATCCTGTTGTGAGTGTATAGTTCAATCATCTGTTATCAAGATGTTTTAATGTATAAATGTACTGTTTTGTCTGTAATAAATTGTCCTTGCTGTGAAATCCTAGGTATGCCGTGTCTACTTCTGGGAATTGCTACAAGTCATGTATTACTAAGGGGTGTTGACTAGGGAGCTGACAATCGATTGCAAAAGATTGAGGGCTGAGGAGACATTGGAACCTGAAAACGAGAACTAACATCTGGCTACTGAGCCTTCTCGTTACAATAACAGAGCACACTAAAATGCTCTACCTTGCATTCTAACTTGAAACAGCTGAATTCACCAGATAGGTTGGTAATAGCATTCCCTCAGTAAAGGAAAGCTGCTTCAGATCTGGTATCTCAGTCCTAGGCCATCTTCTATGTAGTGTAATAAATGAACACACTGTAAAACATACCTTTAATACACACCTTAATACTTGGATCTGCTTTATTTTGAGTCCATCCATCAGGGAGGTGTCCATATTTGATGAACGTGAAACCTGCTGATAAGAGCCGAACCTGTTTATCTGCTATTCCCTACTGGAAAATGCCAGTTCACACCAGAACAACCTGATGAAATGCTCAGTCAACATTTTCTTAAATAAATCAAATCATTGATGGTTTTATGGCTTCAACTTTTTAGTTTACCTTTTCATTTGTATGCAAGTAACCACATCAAAGTCTGTAATGCTTGTTTCATTTAGAAAAGAAAGTAGAATAATGTACAATAAAGCAATCAGAATTCTCATGCACATCATGGAATTAATTGCTAGAGCTACACCTGAGTTGGCAATCAGCCATTGTATAATATTAGCGTTGTGCAATCAGCCTTCTTTCAACTCGCACCGAGGGACTTTTCTATGTGTGGACATCTCATCTTAGTTTTAAATCTACCTTCAATATACATTTAATCATATTTTTATATTTTTTGCGCCCAAAATTAAATAACCTATTTAACCCAAGAAGTAATATTGGTGGGCCTTTTTGTTAGAACAATCTGGTCTTTAAGGGGACAGTTCCATCTGCAATGCCTGAGAAAATATTTTTAGATAAGTACTGCATCATATAAAGTAAAATAAAAATGATATATCTCCTAAAAGCTACAAATAAAGTCTAATGGTGTTATGGAGACAAAAAAGGGGTCTGGAGCACAAATGCACCACGAACGGACAGCACTACAATAGCCTGTCCTATTGGATGGTACTAACTCTGGAGGACATTAACGTTTTGGGTTTGCACCATTTAAGAGGAAACCCCGCCATTAGCATACCAGACTAATGCCACCCATATGGCAGTCCAGACCCAAAATGCATGGCTAGTCTCCTCTGCAGGAGGAACACAACCACAGACCTCCGTTTTGACCTACATTGGCCTCGTTATTGTGGTATGGCTGATGACCCTCTAGGTGCAGCGAGCCAGAGACCCACAGACGTGGGCAAACCCTGTTACTTATGGAGACAAAAAAGGCGGCGAGAGCATAATAATGATTTTATTGCTGTTGCTTAAGCAACAGCCCTTCCTATCTGTTCAAGAGGAGAAGACTCGTTATTGGAAGTAAGTCAGTTTTGAAGCGCTGGTGAAATTATTTTCAGGGTAAAAATTATACACTGTAATTTGTAAAATGTGTACTTTCCCCATATTTTAAACGAATATACAATCCAGGGAATGTATTCCCAGGTTCCAATGGAGTTTCTGACTTGTTCCTGCATTTTATGTTCCTTGTATGGACTACTCAATGCCCACATAGCATTCTGCATGTGTTTCATGTACTACTTCATTGTTCTAGAAGGGATGGGCTTCCATGCAGCCGCTTCACCGCGACCTCTCACGCGATGGACAGGTCATCGTGGGATTGCATTCGAGTATAGTATTAGGGTTAGGATTTTAGGGGCGTTATTACTGTATTTGTAAGCACAGAGTTCAGCGCAAACTGTCAGCGCTTTCACTGCCACGATGAAACAGCCATGCTTTCATCCACCTCTGACAGTTCAGTGCTCAAAGTGCCACAATGAACTGACCTAGACTATGTTCTAGATTCTTTAGTTAACTCCCTAATTAGGAAATACCCATCCCAAAGATATTTGTCGTCGTTTTATCCTGCCCTGTTTTTTGTGTTGATTTGTATGTTGGTAACCTGGACAATTACCTTTTTTTTTCTTGACCTGGTATACCTGACCACTCAGCTGGTGATTTTCTTGCTAGTGCTTCAGGTTGCCCTTTGTATTGGAAATGGCCTTTCTACTGCCCTCCAGCAAAATAAATCCTCAAGGTCCATCACTGCTATATAATCAAGACAGTTGTTTTTGTTGGAAGAGGACAGGTAGCCCTCTATTCAGGTCAAGCAAGATAATGAAACCTGTTTAACAGAGTGCAATATATCAGATGTAACTAAATGGTGCCTTGACAACCAAGATGCAAAACTCCAGACAAAAAGAAAGCAAAGTGGGCAATATGATCCAGCTGTGAAATTATAGTTTTGCAACTATTGTTAGGTCACTGCATTTCACAGTTTTGTGCATAAACTCTTCTACATTTTAAAGGACAACTGTAGGCAGACAAAATTAAGTTATGTTTATTTGAAAGGTTGCACTGTGTAGGCTTTGCACTGGAAGAATACAAATAAAGTACCTTATTAAGCCGTTTGCTTGTACAGCTGTATTAGGGGTGGCAATCTTGAATCAGATCTCCCTTCACCTGACCTAAAAGTCTAAACATGTCGGCAACCGAAAGTACCCTTGAAGCAGAGAGTGTTCACTAAGGTATGTTAATTGGTATTCTTCCATTAAAACCATTTCAATTTAAAACCCCTATACGATGCAATCTTTAAATTAAATATAACTTAATGTTTTGCTGACAGTTGCCCTTTGAAAGTGGTACCCTGTAAAAAGTTCAAAGGAACCGACTGAACATGACACCTTTATTGGTTAACTTAGGGGAATCTGAGTGTGAGCTCTCAAGACCATTAAATTCTTCTCAATTGGCCTTGAAAGTTTGCAATCAAATTCCTATAAACCAATATACAGTTGGTACGAAAACCACATATACTTTTACCATCATAACATTTATATTGGAGTTTCTAGTCGTTGCAAACCCTTACTTTGTTAGTCAAAGCTTGTAGACAGTGCTTTAGAGATGATGCTTTTCATAAAACATCAATTAAGAGTTTTCATACATTTTGGTGTACATCAGTTATGGTTGGGACCAGGATCATTATCTAATCCAATGTGAGCAACCTGCTCCAAGGTGCTGCAGAAATGATCGGCTTAGAGTGCGATTGTCCCGCCCTCCGTTCAAAGCGCTGTACGAACCACATTTTACGAAAAAACCCTCAAATAGGGGAACCTCCGGGCTCAACCTCTGGCTGTGTATAAGCGAAAGGAGCGCAGGTCTTAATATATTCGATCCCCCAGGTGCACAGACTTTGATGGCAAAGATACTCAAATAGGACGAACTACATTTCCCATGAGAGCTTGCTTGAAACTTTTGGCACCCGGCAGGGTGGAAGAAAGGGGCTTCAGAATGGGGCTCAAAGAGGGGATGGGACACTTCATCGCAGCTGCTTCCGCGCAGCCGCTTCACCGCCGACTCTACAGCACAAGACAGATCGCCGCTGGAGATTTCATCGCGGGACATTTCATCGCTAAAGGTAAGTATTTTACCGATTTTAGTTGGTTTAGGGGGTTAGAATTAGGTTTAGTGTTAGGGGTTAATTTTACTATTAGGGGTCGGGGTTAGTATTAGGGTTTAGGGGGTTAATTTTAGTATTAGGGGTCGGGGTTAGTATTAGGGTTTAGGGGGTTAACTTTAGTATTAGGGGTCGGGGGTTAGTATTAGGGGTCGGGGTTAGTATTAGGGTTTAGGGGGTTAATTTTAGTATTGGGGTTAATTTTAGTGTTAGTATTGGGGTTTAGTGTTACTATTGGGGGGTGAATCATTTATTAGGGGGGGTTATTTTCGTTTTACTTTTAGATTTGTAAGAGCTGACAGTTCAGCGCTGAACTGTCAGCTCTTACATAGCTGCAGCCGCGGTGAAACGGCCGCGTTATACTTCATTGCTGACAGTTCAGCGTTCTAACTGCCGCGCTGAACTGTCAGCGATGAAAATGCGGCGAAGAAGAGTCCTAGACCCCTCAAAGAACCCCCTATCTGAAATGATCATTACCCATAAAAATATTTTGGATCATTTTGGATAATGGATCTTTAAACAAGATACTCAACCTCTAGTTCAATTTACATATAGGGTCATAAAGAGGAGTCATCTGTTTGCAAAGTTGTTTGGAGAGATTAATAACTTTAAAATGGTCTCCAAACCACCGTAATAGACAATAAAGCAAAAGGTGGACCAACAGCGCTAGCTAAACTACAAATATCACGACACGGAGAATTATTTTCATTAAAATGGTGATTTGCAGTGAGATGAACATTTAACCCCTTTGTGACACATGGTGCTTGTGTTCCAGAAGACGCAAGCACCAAAACGCCACGTTTTGTTCCTGGCCACCGATCACAAGATCCGGTCAGGGTGTTAATAGACCCTGTGGACCCCTGCCAAAAAATTGCAAGACCTCCCGACGTCACGGAGGCATGGCCAAACCCGGAAGTTTGAGTCAAAACGTAGTCGGTGCTCGATTTGACTAATTTTCCCTGTCAGCCTGATCTGACGAAGGTGAAGTCCCTATAGTGGGATCTGAGCGCAGCTCATCACAGGGAGCTACAATGAGATGTTAAACACAGGAGGTTCTATCCCGTCCTAATGTCTTATGGGACCTTAAAAATAGGACGGCATAGAACATCCTAGCGGCGGGAAGGGGTTGATCTCACCATATTAACCATACAAGTTTCCCCCACTTAGCAAACTCATAAGGTTTGTCCCCTGCACAATGTCTAGCTAAATTGGTGAGACGAAATGTTCATCTAACCTGTAACACACCTTTTATTGAATAATCCCGAGTGTGTCAAACTCTGGCTCAGCATCATGAATTTGCTCACTCAGCAACAGCTGTACTTTACACAGTTCTGGTCTAAGAGTACCAGAATATGCATTTCACTAGTAAAAGTTTAATTGAATCCATTTAACTCCATTGTAAACTCTTCCAGGAAGAGTACATTACATTTCTCGCGTTGACTAGTATGTGACCTACTACTGACAAGATCCAGCATATGCCTTGTACATATAACGAGTATCGACCCTTTAAATATTTGTTTCACATAAGTTTTATCCTCTACAGTAGACAGATAGTAAGTAGAAGGCAGGATGAGAGCGCCTCCTAGCCAAGGCTGCTGTCAGTGGGGCGGCTCTCGCGAGATTAGGAGCGCTGGGCGGACCGGGAGTTGCCGGGTGCTGGAGACGCTGTGTGGCTCGCGAGGCTGCCTAGCGCTGGTCACACAGAGCACGCGAGCACCGGGCAAAAACGACCAGCGTTGAAAGATTGGAGAAGCAGGGGGAGGAGGCTTGGAGCCAAACCGGGGAAGAGGAGGAGGAGAAGACGGAGGCGGGCGTGGGTAGTGGCTTCTCTGTGAGGTGAATGTACGCAGCGCTCCCTCCGTGCCACTCGCTCCTTGCGCAGCGCCATCTTTGCCTGCCAGGGCCCGCCCTTTCACAGCGGGAGGAGGGCTGGAGCCCGGTCACCCCTGAAGGCCGCTATTGCCGCTCTTCGTCTTCTCAGTGTATCTCCGCCCACAGTGCTCCGGGCCGGCCTTTGTTTCCGGTACTCGCTGCGCCCTCTTTCCGCACCTCCCCAGTTCGTGTCGGGATCTGCCCTGGCCCTTCAGGAGTCCTTCTAACAGGAGGTAAAGTCCTTTTCGTATGCGGGGAGACACTGGGTGATCTACGTGGGGTTGACACTGACCCACCCTAGTGTTGAATGGCTTAGTGATCCCAGCCTCTGTCATGGGGGGGAAGGCCTGATTGTATAATAGCATATGATGACTAGCCTCTGGCTCTCCGGTGTTGTGAAATAAATTTCCTTTAATAAAGCAGGCGAATAGCTGGTTGAGAATAATAGGATACGTAATGCGTAAACAGCAGGACTTTCAATGGTTAGCACGTTGGCTGAGCATCATGGGATATGTAGTCTACTAACTGGAGTGTCAAAGGTTTTCTGGCTGGGTGGGCAACATGTCCATGAAAAGTTTCGTGCCAAAAGGATAGCCATCACTGAGTGCCATGACCACAGTGGGCAGCTCTTCAAACAGACACTTCCTGGAGGCCTCACTGCTGTTTGTTGACTGGTACGGACCAAGCTGAAATAGCTAGTGCTGACAGCTTGCTCGCTAAATGTCAGAAAGTCCCCTTGTATTTATATATTTGTAGTAAGGCATAATTTGTGTTCCTAGTTCTTTGTATGGTTCGTATTGATTGGGTATTGGTTTAAAAGCAGCAGATTTAATGATACCTTTTTACCTGTTGGGACAAAAAAGAGTTGGTAGCTCTTTTTGCCCCAAGAGGCATGGCAACGGTTCACAAATGTTTATTGAATTTAAGACATAGACTTTTTCAGAAGTTAATCAGACCTTACTGGGAGCCAGTGAAATGGTACAGAAA
This sequence comes from Pelodytes ibericus, assembly GCA_036172795.1. Classification (NCBI taxonomy): domain Eukaryota; kingdom Metazoa; phylum Chordata; class Amphibia; order Anura; family Pelodytidae; genus Pelodytes; species Pelodytes ibericus. The sequence goes on along the minus strand of CM069857.1, from coordinate 47,584,197 downwards.
GTCATATACTCCATAACCGTTAAGAAACAGTTACAATTTTAGGAACAATGTCTCCTGCAATCTTTTCAAGACCTGATATTGGACAGTTCTGTTAGTATTGACTAACTTAGTTTTTTTTGTCAGAGCTTTTATTATTATCTTTACTACATTGTTGTTGAATGCCTGTTTACAACCTTTTGGAATTAATCTAGTTAGATATTGGTAAGCTACACAGAAGGCCCTCTGGCATAATATGTTTCATTATCAGCTGTGCTTGTTTAACAGTAACTGAAATACTAAGCCATTTTGCTGACCAGGATCTGCATTGCAGCAAAGGGCAAAGCTTGTCATCAAATTGTGCTATAATTCTGTAATAATAAGCAAAATGTTATTTACTACATTGTTGCAGGTCCACTTTCTTATAGTAATGCCTTCTGTCTCTGTAGTTCAATGCAATTCTTCCACTCACATTCTATTAGTAGAGATAACTATTCTCTGGCAATGAGACTTAAGTATTACTCAGCTATTGTAACTGCTAAAATCAGCCTGGCCAGGAATGTTTCCTGCCTCCCTTATGCTTTCTATCAGTTCTGTGTTTGTATCTGAGTGCTGCAATGCTGCAGATCTCCACTATCCTGCCCTGACAAACACAGCCTGGATGTGTATTTTGTTACTGTAAATGTTATTGAAAGGGAGGAGGGGAGACCTGAAAAGGCAGCGGAAGGAGCTTGGAGGAAGGTTGGTGGCTCCCCATACTTACGTTTAATAACAAAGAAAATTGTACTCATTGTTCTTAGTCTTAGTTGCTTGACAGCCCCACCTAATACACGTACAAATGGTTTGCAATGTTAAAATGAATGCAATGGTCGTTAAAATGAAATGGTTAATTTGTTTGTAGTGTAAATGTGCGTTGTATATCATTGTACTGTTTGTTTTCAGCATGTCTGTAAGGCCCAGTAGCTGTATTTTAGATCCTTTGTTGAGAGATCAGTGTTCTTAGCTTGCCAAACACTGCTGTAAACATGTTTGGCACATTTGTCTGTTGCTGAATGGTATGAGCTTTCACAGTGGAAATCACTCATTTACAAAAAGGATTGACCTATATCGCTGTCTTTATACCTTTTTAATGCAGGTTCTCCATCTGTCTTTTAATACCTCTTGTGGAAGTTACCCTGCATCTTTTTTCATGTTGTGTTGAATTTAATGATAATTCAGTGGTATCCTAATGCTATTAGAAATGGGGCATGAGTTTCTAGTCATAAACATGACATCACAAGGATATTTTTCCTATAAATCACCTTTGCAAACTGTTTAGCTGTAATATGAATAGTGAACTTGGATGAGGGTTGGACAACGTACTTAGATGAGTGGACTTAATGGACCACATTGCTGTTGAAAATTCTTCAATGTGCAAATCATTAGCATGCCTGTCTACAACACAGAAGAAGATGTGGCTAATCCCAACTAAAGGCCATAAACATTATAAAAAGTTTTATTTATATTTCTGTGCCTTAAGAATTAAGATTATTGTTTAAACATAAGCATTTTTTATGTGCACAATTAGAAGATGCAACAAAATTGTTTACACAGGTTGCATTAAATGTTCCAGAAAACTACAAGTGGTATTATTCAGAGTCCCTTATCCATCAGATACTGAAAAATGTGTATGCACTTCAGTTATACACAAATAAGAAGCAATATAAACATGAGCCATTTCTAGTAATTTGTAACTGCATTCAAGAGGCAGGGATGACCTCGGGTGGGATAATTTGCAGCTAGTTTTACAATGTCAGTGAAACACCACTGAAGAGAAAAGGCAAATAGATGTCTAAAATTCAGTGCTTATTAGATTAAATAAACAGAACAAAGAAAAAATGAACACGTGGTTTGGAACCACTGGTATATGTGACTTACCATGCATTGATGATATAGGTGCCTTATTTTATTTTACTATACTATATGTAATTAAATTTTTGTCTTTGTTGTATTTTATCTAGTAAGCTTTATTTTTGTAATCTATAATTGTATTGAGTAGTCATTGTAGACACTTTCTATTTTTAGTCAATAAAAAGATTACTACAACACATGTCTTACATATGTCCTGCAATAGCAGAACACATTTTCTGTATTGCTATTTTTTTCTCTTGTTTCAATACAGTGATATATTCTTTTATAAATGGCCTTGCATAGTATTGTTAATGGGCTGGGTCCCATGTTGCTCTAAAAGCAAAATCTTTTTGTTCTTTATTTTTGTTTTCATAAGAAACTTAATTCATGCTTAAGTGGATAGGTGTGCTTAAGGTATGCTGTAGGAAACAATATTGATCCAAGAAAAACAAATTGAAACAGGCTCACGATCAAAGTAGGAAGTCCTTGGTGATAATGTAGCCTTCTCAGCGAGTCCGGATGCTTCTGTAGGTGTTTGGTTGCACCTTGATAGAAATACGAATGAACAATTTCACAGAAAAGAGCGCAGCACTCACGGCATCGGGTGAAAAAAGGTTGATGTTTAATCTTCAGTGAAAAAGATGAAAAAATATTATACAGCAAACGGTGGGGGAAAAAAACGCATGACGCGTTTCGCACGCTAGGCGCTTGATATGATTACGCGCCTAGCGCTCGAAATGCGTCATGCATTGATTTAATTTTGTTTGATTCTTTTTCCCCACCGTTTGCTGTATAATATTTTTTCATCTTTTTCACTGAAGATTAAACATCAACCTTTTTTCACCCGATGCCGTGAGTGCTGCGTTCTTTTCTGTGAAATTGTTTTTCGTAACAATATTGATCCACCCTTTAAGTGGAATGTGTTGTGGTGATAAAGGATATTCAATTAAATGAAGGGGCAAATTCAAGAAGACTGCCCCCTTGAGGTATTTCACTCACAGACAGATTTTTCAGCACATCAGAGTTGGCGCAGACAGGAGAAATTCTGATTGTCTCATTTTCACAGATTTGATCTTGAAAGGCAGGCAGAGTGAAAATCAATTCTCCCAGGCACTGTTTGAGCCCATCAAGTCTGTGAAAACAATATTGTGCATGTTAAACTTGAAAAAAATCTAATGTCTGCATTTCCATATGAAACATGTCTACGATCAACAAATGCATATATTTCTTATGTTTATATGCAGGTGGCCCTTCATAACCATTGTTTCTGAGATATATGTGTGTGTGTGCATACATACATACTTTTTGTTTACATGCACAGGAGTATGGAATCCTTAAATCACTACCGCTGGCTTTTCACTGTTTTCAATGCAAGCACCGCTTTCCTGGCTCCTATACTCTACAAATATTTGTAAAGCCCTATAGATACATACACAAGAACCTTTGAAAGTTGATTTCCACTCCAAACACCTAACCCCTTTGTGACTGGATGGTTTTGGCCATTTTTTATTGTTCAGTGCAATGGCTGTTTTAACACTTCTGCAGTGTTTGTGTTTAGCTGTATATTTCCTCTCTCATTTACTGTACCGACACAAATGTATATATTGTTTTTTTAAAAAACATTATTTTCTAACTTTGTTTACTTGAAAAATCTTTTACACATCTGCAAAAGCTGATGAAAAAACCTACTAAATTGATTTCTAATACTTGTCATGCATTTGGAAATACCCCATGTTTTAAACGTAAAAATATTTTTATGAGGCAATAAGTACCAGTAGCGCTTTGTTTTTGCTTGTAACTCCTAGCCCTAGGACCAACTTAAAAAACAAACAAACAGGGGCTGGGTGGTCTTTGCCCATTTTGTAATTAGTCTCTCCCTGCCCCACGATTGCTACGTCGGGAGAAGCTAAAGCTGTCAAAGCCCGGCACTGACTTGGATGGCTAAACACATTGAGCGTGTGGTTAATTAGCAGGCCCAAGGCACTCGACCATATAATTTACAGCATGATCGAATTCTGCCTACCCTAATCGGAACTGCAAGACGTGCCAGGCACGCCTAGTGTCGTTGAGAGAGTGTTTGTTTGTTTTCCCAGGATATGCCAGGCATGTTCAATCTGAGGGAGGGGTTAACGAGCACTTATGTTTAGCTACAAAAGTGATTGGGCAGCACTCCATTTTAATGGTATACCAAAGTTTGAGTGCATCATCATTGTGTCACATATTTAAAGTATTTGGTCTAAATTGTTTTCAAATTCTCAAAATGCCACTCTGTACACCTGCTATGGAAAGATGGTGTGTACATTGTGGTAGCCAGATTGCTAGCAATTATAATGATGAAACCTTATTCAGAGTTCAAACTGAATCTTTCTATTAGTCAGGTTGAACTTTAGTAGAAAACTAAAGGTAACTTTAACATTAGGTGCTGGCTGGTCCACTTATTTTGAATGTTAATTTATACAGACCTAGTAATATATTATCAATTGTAGTAACATGAACACCTTGCATGGGATGAATATTTAGTAGCATTTGACAGAACCTATTAAATGAATTGTCATGGTTAAGCTCCAATATTACAACCTATGGAAACTTAGAACAAGTGAAATACATTGCACAATGTCTCTCATTCTTCATTTATAGACCTATATTGGATTGCAAATGATCCTAAAATTGGTGGACGTCTCCATCTTTGATTTACAAGCTGCATATTGTGTTTAAGCGCTTTAGGGGGTTGTATTAGAAAGGTGGTATAAAAAAAAAAATTTGTGTATTCATTTTTTATGAACTTTGTTTACTTGCTGGAATACTTCACTTTTAGTACAAACTTTCTTCCTGCTGCAGTTCTTGATCCTCTGACTCCTGCTGGGATCTTCTAAAAAATGCCTGGTATCACATTAAAGGTAATGCAAGTGATAACTTCCTCTGTGCCTTTGGCCTTTTGCCACAAAGGATGCTGACCACCTAAAAATGTTAGTGTGCTTACTATACTGCCTGCATGCTAGGCATTATGGATTGCTGACATTTGGAGATGACTAGATGCATGAACACTGTAAAGAAGGTAGAAGAAATCTTTTAAGTGGAGCTAAACCTTTGCTTCACTAATATTCAGGAAGTTACATACAAATGTATGTAACAAATGTCTTGGCATTCCTAATTACCTCTTCACAGCTAAATAGCTATGTCATTCAGTACAAAAACTAGGCAGTAACACTAATTTGTGTAATATGTTTTCTTGTAATACATTGTGTATAACAGTTCACCTCTAACTTAGAGTGCATCGTCTATGCATTACACTATAGTTTAGCCATGATACTGTGGGTTTTTACAGGCCAATAATGTTTTGTCTCTCCTAAACTCCACTGACGTTCCTTGTTGACATACCAATGGTAGTTTATTTGAAAATGTGACAACCCCATGAACTGCTGGTGACAAACTTTTGATATGTTATAGAGAGCTGTGCAAGAATCCTTTCCCTCAGAGATAAGGGCAGCTTCTAAATCTGTATGTCTGGCTCCTAAATTATATAAATATTTGTCAACCCCTTATTTAGATTTAGTGAAACAAAGAGCTCTGGTTTATGGTAGTCTTGGATATGGAGAGAATCAGTAGTGATGTGTCAAAGGAAGAGTGTGAAAAGAGTTAGAGTAGTATTACAACAAACACATTTAAAAAAAAAAAACATCCTTGGGTGTATGCACCTATCTTCTCACCAGATGTGTAATTGGACTTTTCCATCCACTATGCTGAATAGAACTCTTTGTTAAAATGAAGTTATGTTGGTAAAATATTAGTAAGCACTAAAAAATCTTTTTTTAATGAGACAGAATGCAACTTCTGCTTCATTAACATGGACTGTTGAATGGTGCACTAACTGTGCCCATAAATAATAGTGCAAGTATTACTGGCAGCGCAGCTTTCAAATTCATTTAATTCATTTCATGAATTTATTCTGTAAAAATAAACTTAAATACTCCAGCATTGCAAATTTGCCACAAAATTGTTTTCTTTACTTATCTTGCAGAACTCAATATGAGTCCATTGCCAACACCATCTCTCTTTCTTTCCCAATTATGTATGGCGTACCACAAGGGTCCATTCTTGGGGCCCCCACTGTTCTTGCCATTTAATCATGATCTCCCCACTTTGTGCAATGCATCAACTGTACACATGTATCCTGATGACCCCATATATGAGCAAACCAACCTCATCACAAGTTGAAAATAGTTTGTTCCAGCTTCAAAGGTTGAAGAATTAATTGCTAACAATGAGCTATTCATAAATACTGACAAAGTAGAGTCCATGTTATTTGGAACAGACCCTAAACTACTTAAACCAGGGCTTGACGAATCCTAGAAGCCAGGAAGCCATGGTTCCTAAAATCCCTACTGCTGGCTTCAAACTTTTTATTATTGTTTACATAAAATTCTTTTGAAACACCACTTTCCTGGGTGCTGAATTGGTCTTTTTGGCTACAAGTGACACTGTGATATGTTACGGGTATTAAACTGTCTGACGCTTGCTTCACCACGTAACTTGCCTATTTCATAACCAGTGACATCTCCTGCTCCCACAGCATGCTCACTTCAATTCCCTACTTCTCTTACAAACCAAGAGGATCGGTACCAGCCTTTTTACATTACAAAAGGAAGTGGTTTAGGGCACCTTCTATTATAGAGCTTCCTGTTAAGTAAATCATTAGGCACAGTATCTTTACTGTGTTACAGATGGTTACCATACTTATAATTACCTTGATGTTGTTTTGGAATTTTTACCAATATTTACCTTTTTAAATTTGATTAACAAGTTTGTATATTGACTAGTTTCTGTTACATAATGGAATGGTGATATTTGGGGGTACACATTCTGTGTTTTAGAAAAACCATGGTGAATATGGTCAAGGGGGGGGACGACGACGACGAGAGAGCAAGCTTATTTTAACCCCTTAATAACCAACGTTGTTTTTGTCGTTAAGGACGGCCACCACAGGCTGATTTTGGTCCCGCCCCAATCACTGAGTGGTTGGGAGCCAGTAACACAATGACAGAGACCCGAATAGGGTCTTAACAAATGCTGTGGGATTCTGGCAAAACCTCAACAGGCTTTGTGAAGTGTGCCTGACGTTTGATTAACCTGCGATTCGATTACATGTAACTGGTGCTCTCTTTGAGCGTCTGTTACATTTAGCCTTTCAGATTAGGATACTTGGTGACCTCATCTGACAGAGT